>OX637521.1:12452142-13678214 GCA_951799955.1 Apamea anceps | reverse complement strand
TGTAATCGGCCTTGTCCGTTTTTATGTTAAAATAAATAAATAAAAATAAAACCCTCCTTCCAGGCCGCATCATAGACCAGGGCCCCTCCCTGCTGATAATCGAGGACAACTCGGGCTACATCTTCGGCGGGTACGCCTCCGCGTCATGGTCCTTCGGGCCCAACTTCGTGGGCACTGACGACTCCTTCCTCTTTACGTTATCTCCCAAGATGCGCGTGTACTCTTCATCTAACTTTAACGACCACTTCCAGTATATTAATCACCATGCTAAGACGCTGCCGAATGGATTGGTGAGTAGAAAATACTGTACAGGGTGGCAGGGACATCGAAGCGCAACCTGTTGACATGGATTCAGTGCATGAAATTTTTAGCCGATTATCAAAATAAATCGCCGATGGTGGCGATAAGCCTGCGAGGCTGAAGCGGGACCGGGCGGGTCACACCTATAGAATGCATCCAGACAAATGGGCCAAAGTCGTTACACGGTGGGTGCCTGAAGACGGGCGTCGTCACCGAGGCAGGCCTCAGAAACACTGGCGTGACGATTTCGACTCGATCCTAACTGATTGGACGGAGAAGGCACAGGACAAAGAAAAGTGGAAAAATATGGGGGAGACCTTTGCCCAGCAGTGGGACAATATAGGTCCAGTAAAAAAAAATAAACATCTGCTGTTTTATGCAAAAGTGCAATACCTATTTGGTCAAAATGTATGGAACAACATATTTTTTTTAATAGCCATCGAAAGATTTCAACGCAGTGATTCCTGAGTTCAAACAACAACTACAGTTCATTTTTCTCAGAAGTAAATAAGAAATGACATCTTGATACAAATATTATAAATTTGAAAGTAACTCTGTCTGTAGGTGTTACATTTTCACGCCTAAACGGCTGAAGTACTTTTACACGGATACTTTTTATCACGGCATTATGTGCCCGAGGGATAATTTCCGACCTCCAAGGCGATGCCGCTAACAAAAACTAGTTAAAGACTATATCCAACTTCACTAAATTTCCAGATCATGGGCGGGCAGTTCAATTTTGGCGGCATCTGGGTGGACGGTGACCCATTCGGCGAGGGCTCGTCTGCCGAGTCCTGCAGCACCTACAGCGGGTACAAGCGGCTCAGCAAGGAACCCACCTTCCACATCAAGAGCCTGGAGGTGTGGGGCGTGGGGGAGAAACCCGACAGTGACCGGGATGGGGTGAGTGCAGATCATTTTAGAATATCTATCTGCCTACCTAGCCGTTTCCCAACTATGTTGGGGTCGGCTTTCAGTCTAATTGGATGAAGCTGAACACCAGTATTTTACATGGAGCGGCTGCCTATCTGAAAATTAGAAGTTTCCATACAAAGTTTCATCTGCTAATTAACCCCTTTTTATTAAAAAATCCGACTAATCTTAGAACAGAAAAAATCGAAGACATGTGACATCCACCAACCCGCACTGGGCCCGCGTGGTGGAATATGGCCCACTCTCTCTCATAGAGAGGAGGCCTGTGTCCCAGCAGTGGGAACATTATAGACTGATTATGCATCCCAGACTCGGTTAGCATCCTATATCCTATCCTAACCTGTCCTTTACCTCTATCAGGCCGAAGAAAACGAGTCACACAGTAGTAGAACAAGTGTGTTGGAGACCCATCAGCCTGACCGAGCCTTTTTAGAAATATGCGGGAAAAAGACTTCACAAAGCCTGGGCTTCAAAGACCCTTAACGTCAGACAGTTAGACTGTAACGTCAGAAAGTTAAACCATGAAGTAAGACAATTAGACTGAAGTCTGAAGGCAAGATTCACAGATCACACTTACTTGTATTTACTACGTAAAGTAATGGTTCCATACGAATATGAACCTTATTCTTCATATAATTTTCACATAAGTTCATGTTCATATAAGCGAACGTGAGCAAGCGCTGCATACGACTATAAACATTAATTTTAAACAAATAATGTTCGTTTTTTTATGCGACGCTTACTTTACTTAGCAAAGTGTAATCAAAATGTGGCCTCAGTATCCTACCCTTAGACTTTGAAGTCTGAAAGTCAGACTATGAAGTCTAAAATTCAGACCATGAAACCTTGTATATTAAAAAAAAATTGAGTCAAGAAAAGTCAGATGTTGGAGCTATGCGTCAATATTGGATACCAACCTGGGATCATGGCCGAAAAATATATTAAAGTAAGAATGTATTCATTTTTGATTTTACGAAATCATTTTGTATCCATAGTATATTCAAACTAATTTTTCAAGTTGATGTCATTTCAAGTTAAACAAATATCAACCTCATTTTTATAGTAATTAAGTTGATTTCAGAGTGACTAGCAGTATTGAAAAAGTTATAAAAATGTTTGAAGTTATAGCATAAACTGAACTTTATTGTGTAGGAATTAAAGTTATTTTTCCATAAACTCTTATTTGTTTACATTTTTGGCGAATAAATCGCGAATGCAGAGTAGTAGAAGAAGTAAGAAATTTTAGAAAAAAAAAATCTCCTTTTGTCCTTAAATCCATTCCTTTTCCCAATAAAAAATCAGTAGTCACTGTGGTAATAAGTTGAGTGTAGCCACGTAGAAAATTGTATAGAATTAGGTAATAAAGGTATTTAGAGATACACACATATATACAGGGTTATTTTAAATTGGCTAGCTAAACTCCACAGACGCGATGGTGATGATAATTATCTAAATATGATAAAAAAAAAATTAAATTATATCCTACCAAGATTATGCTTTCTTCTCTGAATAGTCAGATAGGAAACGCCGACCTCGTCTAGTTTTAAAAAATATGATTGACTTCTAAAAGTGTTTGTACGAACCTACTTACAAAATAAGTCATTTATCATTCATTTATTTTGGGCCTATGGATCCCAGACTTGGACTTTTGAATGTTTGATACTAGGTCGAGCCTGTCTCGTGGAGAGTGTATTTGAATATGTGATATAAAAACATCTAAATAATTTATTTTTACAGGATGAACGCGATTTAAGTGTGCTGGATGTGAACCCTGAAGCCAAGGCGATCCTAGAAATGGCAGGCCGCACGAGACATAGCGAGGGTCTCCGTGAACCAAAGCCTTTATAATGTAAATAGCTAGACTAACATGTATCTTTCTGTAACTAGCCCAAATTATTGTTTGTATAAAGTCTGAACTTTCGCATAAAGTTAGCTATCGCATAAAGTTAGCTTTCGCATAAAGTGAATTTCGAATATACTATCAGTTATGTCGGTTTATACTTTATGCGAAAATATAGGAAACATATTCTTGTTTTATTTATTTTTAGTTAACGAACACAAAGTTGGACTATAGTTCATGTAACTTTTGTTCTCTAAAATTATGATGCAAAAGTTTAAACTTTATACAAAACCAATGAAATTGAAATCGAAATATAAACTTTATACCAAACTAGATTTATGCCAGTCGTTGGCGCCGATTTCCTTGTTCACAAACTAAACTAAATTTAAGTTCAGTGCATCTTTTTCTTTTTATTTCCTTAAGAAAAGGACAGAAGATAAATATTAGTTTAGTCCTGTCCAATTAAGATACTCGATAGACAAGTTTAGACGTAATTAAAAAATTGGCTACTAAAAATAAGTCAATTTACGTTAGGCGCTGACTAATTTGACAGGACTAAACTAATATTTATCTTCTGTCCTTTTCTTAATGAAATAGAAAGAAAAAGATGCACTGAACTCAAATTTAGTTTAGTTTGTGAACAAGGGAATCGGCGCCATTATGTAAGATAGATTACGAACAATATATGACAAGAAGCGCTATTTATACCAACGTATTTAAAGAAGTGAATAGTGTATTTATGTGTTTTTAACTTTACCTTTTGAAAAACTTTTGAACGAGTCCTGTACTTTTTTGACTTGAGTAGTGATTTACATGAACAAAATCTGCACAATAACTTATAGTACTTTATGGTAAAAATTATAAAGAATTTATTAAATTTAGTGACGAAAGCTGTTGGTTTAGTCACTTGTATCTGTTACTTCAACTTTCGCTATGAAAACCATATCCAGTTTGTAAAAAAAATTGCAATGTAGTCTGTTTATTTTGTGAAAATAAAGAAACAATAAAAGAAGACTGAAGGTCCGTCCGTGGCATAACTACCTGTCCGCCATTTTGTTTTTTTTTTTTTCAAAATGGCGGACACACATGAATCTTTGTCAAATCGATGGCTGACAACAAGATATATCTATGCAAGTTCAAAAAAATATGGATGTCACGTGATCAACTTTGAACGTTAATCTCGGAAACGTGATGCTTTATGAGGTTCGGTCCAATTATATTTTCAATTTGCATTGATGTCAGCTATCGGCTTATATAGGTCTCATGAGCCGCCATTTTAAAAAAATATCAAAATGGCGCGACAGGGGTATGCCAGGCTCCATATAAAAATCATCATTCAATTTGAATCTGTTAAACCCCTCAAATATAATATTACAAAGGACTTCCCCTTGGCGAGCTTTTTTAATTAAGGTCGTTTTTTTATTTTGTGGGTAGAATCACCCATAATTGGTGCAGCTGACTAAATCAACAGCCTTGTTTATGTCTAAAAATCCCCCTATGTATTCCATTGGTTGTAAAAATTGAATCGAGTTTTCTAAGTAGCATTTGTTCCTGATAATTACCTACTTTCAATTAAAAATAGTGCAATTAAATTAAGGGGCGCTAAGGTAGCTCGCGAAATTCAAAGTTGCTTAGGTTTTTTGCAATTTGCAGGTCAGGGCCAGGTTGTATGTTGATTAAAATATGATTCGCGACCGTAACAAATATAACTTTACGATCTATAATCATTAGAATCACCAATACAACCCTGCCCTGCCGCGATGGCGTCGTGCGTTTAGTGGGACCCAATCAGGGGGTCTTCTCCGAAGTAGTGGCTTCGTAGCAGGAAACCGCCGTTTCCTGTTACGAAGTTACTATTTGGTTCGGTCGGTTCCGATCCTAAACTCCTACACTCTTTCGAATATTGACTATGGGCCCGACCCAACTGAGCCGAACCGAACTTTTTTCGCATTTTTCAATAATATTCGGTTCGACCATGTGTCGGTCCGATCCGAACATTCGCACTTTGCACTTCGGAGTAGGCCCCCAGATTATAATTCTATAAATAAATATTTGTTACGGCCGCGAATCATATTTAGATCGACGTACAACCTGATACTGACCAGTAAATTTTAAAGAATGTTAGAACATTTTAATTTCGCCGGCTACCCTGACGTTTTCGCTTTAATTATGGTCTGTTTCACGATCTCCGAATATGCATAAATCAATTTATCTAACAGATAATTTCACACAAATTCTATTCGTATTTATCTGTTGGATACTGCCTTTTCGGAGACTGTGAGACAGGCAATTACTCTCTCGTCCTTTGTTTTAAAAACGTCCAACATACAAAAAATTCTGTATGTGTGTCGCACAATTTTGTACTTTATAACCTTTGTGTAAGGTTCACTATCTTAAGATCTTATTATCGATGTTAATTTGACCAGCTTTCGTCTGTGACTTCGCTTTATCTGCTTGTCTGTTGTGTAATATGAATTTTATCATAGGTAAAGTCTGATAAGAATTCAAAAATATGAAAATATAACATCGACGCACAACCTGTTCAGCGGCCTCACCACCAGCTCTTACAGCTGGGCAGAAGTTGAACTGCACTGCTTTTTTGTTCTATGACTAAGTACAAAAAAGCAGTGCAGTACAACTTCTGCCCTGCTATAAGAGCTGGTGGTAAGGCTAAATATGAGTTTATGGAAAAATAACTTTAATTCCTACTAAGTTCCGTTTACGCTACAACTTCAAACATTTTTATAACCTTTTCAACAGTGCTAGTCACTCTGAAATCAACTTAATAACCATTAAAATAAAGTTGATATTTGTTTAACTTGAAATAACATCAATTTGAAACATACATTTGAATAGAATTTCTAAGTTACTTATCTTTGTCAGTCGTATCATTGGAAATTTGTCGGACTTTACCCATATAATTATGATCTGTTATATAAATTTAATTATAAATATATAATATATTTATATAATCAGCAATAATAAGTGCATTTATTAATAGTCAGGTGCCTTTGTATTTGTGTCTGTTTTATTGTAGCTTTTATTCGTTGTAACGTCGGCCACAATTACACAACGTAATAATTTGTTATATCCTGTCCTTTAGGTAAACCGTTTTTTGACAGATGGAACTAGTGATTGCAGCAACACACAATACATTGATTGATACACGTACGGTATTATAATGTCTGTAAGAAGCCATAAATAAGATAAGGCAGTTTATAATACTACGCATTTTAAAGTGAACTTTTACGTAATCTGGAATATGTACGTTCTAAGACAGCTGTCAAAAAACGGTTAACCTAATGGACAGGGTGTAGGTCTTAGTTACTTGCAACTCTATAATTAATAATATAAATACAGTATCTATGCAAATTATAAATTACTAGCCGTGGGAATATCGGAATACAGATTTTATCCAAATCCGTTTAGTTGTTTTAGCGTGAAAGCGTCATAAACCAACTTTTTTTTTCTCTTTATAATATTAAGTTTTGAAGGTCGCTTTTCGTCTGTCTGTGTGACTGCGTTGTTCTTCTAAACTGCGCAACGGATTTCGATGCGGTTTTCACCATCATTTAGAGATTTTTTTCAGGAAGGTTTATGTGCATAATGCATTATTATTAAACTTACATACAGGGTTTATTTTCAAAGACCAGCCAACCTTAAGGGTGTGGTACAGATCATCAAACTGAACAACTTTCTCCATGGGACCAATATCGTCATCGCGAAAATTTTATCAACTGTTCCATACAAAACTTAATACAATACCTACTCGACTTAGACGTATGGGACGCTGAATTTTTATTCGCGATTACGATGTTGGTCCCATGGAGAAAATTGTTCAGTCTGATGATCTGTACCACACCCTTAAATTTGTATGGTCTTTGAAAACTAACCCAACATAATGAAAAAACCAATTCATGATGCCCCTTATATGTTATTAACTTTAACAATATGGCAATCAACCCTTAGCACGAAACTAAAAAAAATGGATAAAATCCCTTTTGAACATGTGTGGCCGACACAAAAACATTCTAAATATTTATAGGCGTTAGTGTAATTGTAAATTTGCTGTTGCGTAGCTTACTAAGATGTCAGAATGTGTCAAATATATAGGGGTCGTATTACGAAGGATTAATGCCATCGTGATTCCAGTGCGAAAAAGGGATGGTGCTATCGGACATGTAGAGAAAGAAAATACATTTATTTAGCACATACTACAAGACACACAATACACCAGATATGTACATCAGATAGCAACAAATAAAAATCAAATAGAAAGTGTAAAGTCCGATGTAAGAAATTAGCAGGAAAGTGTGCCTCACGGCTGCGCCAAAAAGGCCCAGTTCAGCAAAAATGCCAGACAACTAGTGCCTGACGCTGGTTTTCAACTGAACCTGATGTGTGAGGTGACGGATGTAAATCAGATTTTTACTGCAACATGACGTGTGTATGCATACTTAAATAAAAATAAATTTATGTCAGATAAAAAATAGTAACGAATACAGCTCCGTCTCTCTCTTACACTGGAACCATTATTGCATTTAGCCGTCATAATGCGGTACCAGGGTGTTGTTTTTATACTACGCAGACTAATTGAGATGATCATGAAAGATGTAAATTTTTTATGAATAAATAAATGAATGGATGGCGCGGTATGGTTATTACATTGGCTTTAATGTTAATGACTAGGCCAACAGGGTTTGTACAAAAAGGTAACATAAGGCATGGGCAAAAATGCGAAGGAAAATATCGTGAGAAAACCTGCATGTCCTAGACCCAAAAAATCGATGGCATTGTGATATTTATTAACCCGCATTGGGTGCGCGTGGTAGGGGCCCGTGGCTAAATAATAACAGCCGCACAGGTCGATCGGTCAGGTTAAGCTACGCTTGCCGCGGTTGGTCTGTGGATGGGTGACCATCTTTACATACCGAGATCCCTCCGTGCCTCGGAAAGCACGTTAAGCCGTTTGTCCCGGCTGTCATTCGTGGATCTTTGACAGTCGTTACGGGTAGTCGGACGCCCGAAAGTCTGACAACCAGTCTTACCAAGGGGTATCGTATTACCCAGTAACTGGGTTGTGGAGGTCAGATAGGCAGTCGCTCCATGTAAAATACTGGTATTCAGCTGCATCCGGTTAGACTGGAAGCCGACCCCAACATAGTTGGGAAAAGGCTAGGCAGATGATGATTGGGCGCGCGTGGTAGATTACAGCCTTCACCCTCTCCGAGAGGAGGCCTGTGTCCCAGCAGTGGGAACATGATAGGCTGATTATGCATAGGAAATGCAGCGTTGACGAAAAAAGTATCAAAATCATTTTTGTTTGTTGACAACCGATATCCAATGACGGTGTGATACGTTGGCGTTTTACATCTACCCTCAGTTTAGTCGCTTAGTTAATAAAAACAACACCTATATTTAAATGTAGTTAGTTTCAAATTGTGTCATTTTCTTACTAGTCATCGCTGTGAGTTCATGTATTATCGAAATTATATTATATTAAAATAAAATGATATTAACATATTTGTTATTAACGACACGTATTGTGTTGCCATCAATTATTATTGCTCTTAAGCCGGATTTCTAATACTGTGTTGTGTACTTGTGTCGTGTCGTGTCGCCTTCTGACGCTGTGTTAGCCGATCGTTAGGCGCTGGCGCGCGTGAGTGGGACGCCGTGGCGGAGTCTACTATCCCTCTCCTCCCGCGTCCCGCTGATACGTGGTTGGGGTGCGTGTGCGCACCAACACACGACACAGTAATCTGCCGTACTGTGTAGTGTCGTGTCGCCTTCTGACGCAGTGTTAGCCGATCAAAACTCGTCGTGATTTAACGTAGTCCTGAACAGATTCGTTTGATTGGTGTATCACGAGTCTCGACACAACACGACACAGTAATCTGTCTTACTGCGTTGTGTCGTGTCGTGACGCCTTCTGACGCAGTGTTAGCCAATCAAAACCTGTTGTGATTTGACGTAATCCTGAACAGAGTTGTTAGGTGTATCCCGAGTCTCGACACAACGCGACACAGTGATGTGGCTGTGTCTTTGTAAATCGTAGATCAATTCATTGTTAAAATTTGTAATTGACATGCTTCATGCGTCACTAAAGCTTTGGCTACCTAAGAAAGCGGTGGACGGTCACACAAGAATGGCTGTCCAAGAGCCGAGTGTTTTTTGACACCTTAATGTCAAAGCAGAGGTCCACGCTCGAGGTTTGCCAGACAGCTATGAAACGGAGTATTCTGGGTATTAAACTTGTAAGAATACAACAATCCGTTCCATCACTAAAATAACTGAAAGCTGCCACGCTTAAATGGAATTGCGCTGGATACATCTGCCTCCAAACTTACGATCCAGTGGGTCCCGATTGATGGCAAACGACATCGCGACAGGCCCAGACGGAGACGGTGAGATGAGGTGGACTCCTTTCAAAAAAATTGAGGGAGGCCTTTGCCCAACAGTGGGACACTAATGGCTAAAATTAATAATAATATTGTCAAATACAATAAATAAATACTGGTGAAAATGACAGATTTTCGTGACGGAACCGCTTTCCTAGGAAACCAAAGTTTAATCGTTCGGTTTTTATGTTAAAATCGAATGGTTCCTATATGTTGCTTTTAAAAGACTCTGTAAGCTAATATTATTTGCGGATTCTACTATGTGTGCATACACGAGCGACACGCATCAACAGCAGAGGCAACTGCAGTCGTCGACGAGTGTTGACGGCAGCCGTTGACGAGTGTTGACGGTAGCCGTCGACGAGTGTTGACGGCAGCCATCGACACTCTTCGGCTCGGACGGCTGCAGTTGCCGACGCGTCTCGCTCGTCTGTTTGAGCACTGTGTTACCACTTTACCAGTCAAAATCATGAGGCTGCAAAGAAATTACTATTTATTTTGGTCTTTGTGTTTAACCGTGGACAGAGTATGGGAATAAACATTGTCACAAAATAATGAGACAAGGACACACTTATTAAATCCACTAGTAAGAGTAAACGAGACAGAAATATACTATACCTATCTCCTTGGCGTATGCAAACTTTTTGTCTGACCCCAGTTGTTAATCAACATCTGGAGCCTAATAACTCAGCTGTAACAACAGCAACACTACAATTTCTTTTAGGGCTGATTTTTCAATCATCTGATAACTTTATTCAAGGAATAATTTTGAAATTTTGACAGTTGTTTCATACAGAAACTGTCAAACGCCAATTTTATTTCTCGAATAAAAGTTATCTGGCGATGGAAAAATCAGCCCTTAAAGTATTACCCGACTAAGGGCTGATTTGTCTCTGAGATGGGATTGCGACTAGATTTTGAACGTTGGTCTTAGCACCAGCTCTTATAGCAGGGCAGAAGTTGAACTGCACTGCTTTTTTGTTCTATGACTAAGTACAAAAAAGCAGTGCAGTTCAAGTTCTGCCCTGCTATAAGAGCTGGTGGTAAGTCCCCTGGTCATACACGGACGGCGGTTGCGAGTACTACGCACCTGATCTGACAGTCAGTCTATAAAATTATCTATCTACGTGTTTAACACTTTCACAATAGATGATAAGGTCTTTCATATTTATTATCGTACAGACGCCAGCAGGTCAAGCTACCCGAAACTGACAAATTTTCCCAATCAACCTTGAACCTTAAAGCTTTAGCGATAAAGTTGAAAATCTATTAAAGAAATTTCACAGATTGTAGTAGCTTGATGTGCTGGCGTCTATACAGTCACGAGCACCAATATGTCAACACTTGGCAACTTTCAATTGCGGTTTTTTCGAGAAATAACGAATGCAACGTTGAAATACGACACATAACATAAACCTATGGGTTTGAAAATGCTATGTTCGTAAAAACATAAAATTTCATTAAAAAATAAAGGAGTCAATCGCTTTTGAATAAAGCCGAGTGTATACATACTTTTACTCGTGACTGTACATAAGAACTATTCGCCGTGGTGTTCACAGCACAGTAACATTAGATAAATAGAAAATACAAAAAAATATTTTAGCGTCATATTGTCAAAACTCAGTAACATTAAGGCTCCCGCAGACGCGACGCGACGCGGTGCGCCGCGATTCTAGTACTAACTGTGTTCTACAGAGTCGCGTCGTGCCTGTCTGCGGAAGCCTTTAGATAAATAGAATCCAAAAATATTTAAGCTTTCTATTGTCATGTATGGTTGTTTCAATAATTCAATCGAAGTGTAATCGAAAATGAACCTCAAAAAAAGTGTCAACTACTAATTGTTAGTGCCAAAATAGTCACTATTGCGTTATTTTTTACAATTAATAGAAGTGCCAAGCATCATTGTCTTGTCATTTTGAGCTTCATAAATGCGTCAAACTGCTTGGTTGCTCTGAACATAGTATAAACTGTCATGAGCGATTTTAGGTTTCCTTCATGAGGGTTTCAAATGTTCTCATGGCCCTCACACATGAATAAATTCAAAGTTTTCTGAGGACCCTCCCTCGTTTTGACCATCACATACTTCGTGTTATCATTTAAATCTGCAAAAACATAATTAGCAAGAATATTTGCATAAATACTTGCAGCGGGATATCGTAGTGTATGGCCAGCGACAGCGCAACAATTGCGTAACAAACTTTTAATCACAATCCAAAGGATTTTGAAGGAAATTGCAGATAAATTGCGTCATATGTTTGAAAAATTTGTCTACTCGACAACGTAAATGACGCAATGAATGTTGTTGAACTGTCAAACTGAAAGGCATTGACAATATAAGTGTGTAAAGCTCAGGTTTTCTAAGAAAATGGTGCCGTCACGCCGCAAACTGACGTGACGCCGCAAAATGACGGCCGTCTATATAGAGAGCGTTTTTTGACACGGTAATGTACACCTAGAGTAGTTTTCATGAGGGCCGTCATTTTGCGGGCGCTATATGGCGGTACCGCCATATGACGGCGTCATAGGAAACCTAAGCTTAAGGTACGCAATTACCTCGCTGTTTAGAAGTCACCGCTGCCATCTATTATTCCCTGTTGCCACGCAGGCTATGCCTTTATTTAGAGCTGCCAATATTTTTGGCATCTTCCTTTATGTCTATACTTTATGCGGCGGATTTACTTAGCTTATGTAGAATATTCAAAGCTTAAGCATGTTTTGAATAAAAAACCTTTAGGTAATTGTATGCTATGTGAATAGTGTGGTCAAAAATGGTGACAACTACGTTTTTAGGTTCCATAATATTGTGGCATCCTCTTCAAATAGGTAGGTAGGCACTTAATAGGGTAATCGTGTATAATAGGGTAATGTACAGACGCCAGCAGGTCAAGCTACCCGAAACTGTCAAATTTTCCCAATCAACCTTGAACCTTAATACTTTACAGATAAAGTTGAAAATCTATTACAGAAATTTGACAGATTGTAGTAGCTTGAGGTGCTGGCGTCCGTACAATAGGGTAATTTCCAACTATGCAAGTACTTACATAGTTGGAAATTACTTTATTGTATTACCCTTGTTTGGCACCTGAATGACATCGACAGAAGGGCGTTGTTGATAAACGATGGCGGCTTTAGTTCCTATATTGGTCACGCCCCAAAAGCAACTTGTACCATTGTACATTTTCCGCAAGTCAACTTAAAACTTGCAAGTGAACATCTAATCTCGTGTACCCTCTGTAAGAAGTGCATTTTACAATTACTTATTTCAGGGGATTTAAAACGTAGTTCTAACTGAAAGCAAATGCTTAGATGTAATAACAATGTGAAACTAAGTTGTACAAATTGTATTTATTTATTTAATTTATGACTGTAATAAAACATTTCAAAATACGGGTGGTTCGTTTTATTTGCAAGTATACTTGCATAAGTTCTTGTAATAAAAAAGTGTGAGTGCAAGTTCTTTTGTGACTTCCAATAGAGTAACTTGAAAGTATAAAGTTGTTATGGCCCGACTTCAAGCTCAATGCTACTTGCGCAAATTTCAATTTGAAGTTGTATGTATTTTGCTATGCAAGTACACTATAATCGAAGAATGTGGAAATTTTCACCTTTTAAGCCCCATTTACACGATGCAAGTTTGTGTGGGTCAAATGACCCACACAGAAACTTGCATCTTGAGAATGCTTATGAATACCTACTTGCCTGTGGCATAAAATAAAATTGAAGCAACAAATCACTTCATGTGCAAATTTTATTGTTGCTTCAACTTTTGGTATGCCACAGGCAACTAAAGTCTGATTTCGGCATCGCCAGATAACTTTTATTCGAGGAATAAAATTGACGTTTAACAGTTTTTGTATAAAATAACTGTCAAAATTTCAAAATTATTCCTCAAGTAAAGATATCAGATGATTGAAAAATCAGCTCGTGTAAATCATCACATTAATTGCTTGACACACTATCAAGCTCAATCATATATGTTTCGAAAAATGTGAATGCTCAACAACGTAAATAACGCAATGAATGTTGTTGAACTGTCAAAATGAAAGCTATTGCTATCGAGTGTGTTACGAAATTACCCCGCAGGCAAATTGGTCATCGTTCAAACTGACAACAAATTGAATTAAGATCTTCTTTTCATTGTGCAACACAAATAAAACCACAAAATAAAATCAATCACTTTCATCATTATCTTCTAATCGTATAATCTTATCCTATATACTCTTCCGTCCTCCGTTTCCCAATCGACAGGTCTATGGGTCCCTCGCAGCATTCACTGGTGGTGTCCACGGCTGCCTTGGAGTCGGGGTTATGTCTTATAATACCGTACATTGGCACAGGCAGTGTTACTTCTGCTTTGGGTACAGCTTTTGTACTATTGTTGCATTTTGAGGAGTTTCGCGTGTGCATTCTAGGGACAAAATGTCAAAAATAAAGTTATTTTTAACCCACTTCAAAACAGGAGGAGGTTCTCAATTCGGCTGTATTTTTTTTTAAAGAGAAAATAATTACCTCAGAACTATTATTTATAAGCCGATTTGCAAAATTATATTTTTATTTGTAAGGATTACTTTGGACTACTCAGATTGGTCCCATAGAAATTTGATCAAAAACGGCTCAGTGGTTTGGTTATTAAACCACAAAATTATATTAAAAGTGAAAAATAAAAACTTTTTTGCAAAAAAAAACAAAATCAACCGACTTCCAAAAAAGACACTACAAACTGAAAAATAACTTTAATTTCGGAAGTCGGTGGTAAACAACGAAAATGCGAACCCAACGACACCGACTTCCGAAATTAAAGTTATTTTTCACTTTGTAGTGTCTTTTTTTGGAAGTCGGTTGTTTTTTTTTTGCAATAAAGTTTTTATTAATCATTTGTTGTTTAGTACGTAATTTTCTAGAGAATATGCAGTGGCATCTATGGGATAAATCCTACAAGCAATGATTGTATTTTATTTTTCTCCCTAATATTTAAAAGTTCAAATGCGAACACAGCTTTATGCAAAATATCCACTGGCAATTTATATCAGCATCCTAATTGTGTATCACACAATCAATCACAATCTGAATCATTTTGAAGAATATTGCTAAACCATTGTTTCATATGTTCGAATAATTTGTCTGCTCAACAACGTAAATAACGCAATGAATGTTGTTGAACTGTCAAAATTAAAGCCATTGCTAATGTGAGTATTTTACGCAATGACCCCGCTGTATTGCGCAAGTTTTGATTCGTAAAACTTGCAGCAAGTCGACTTGCTGTAGACGTTTACAGCTTCAACTTTCTGACTAACTGACCGACTATTTAATTTTGACAATTCAAAAGTGCCTGAAATGGTTTAATTGAAATAAATGATTTGAGTTTGAGTTTGAAAGTCTACTTGTGTAGGTACCTATTAAAGTCTGATTTACATTACGAAAACATTTGAGCAAACTTAGTTATTCATTGATAGTTACGCGTGTAAATAATTATCTATTAAGGGAGGCCCACAAGCAACTTAGTTGCCCAGCAACTTTTTTGTGTCAGTTGCTGTCTCCTCGCCGAGATTTGGACAATGCGCACACGGGAGCGACAGGAACGCTACTTTTTTGTAAAATTTTCGGTTGAGCGACAACTGGCTAGCCGGCAACTTTTTTGTCGCCGTGAGCGCACTTGCATTGAAACCAATAGACGGGCGACAGTTGCGTCGAAACATGCGGACAAAAATGTCTCCCAGCTGTCGCGTCGCTACATGCGCGTACTTTCATACAATCCGTGGGCTTGATGTGAGAGACAAAGTTGCTAGTGGACGAGGCTCCCTCCCTTACACGTAAAACTATCAACGAGGAACTAAGTTCGCGCAACTAGTTTCTTAACATAAATCCGGCTTTACTTGCAAGTGAAGATTAATATATTAGGTACGTCCGATCATTTAGTAGAGTGGCCAATTTTTTAGGCTTATTTATTCGCACTCGGTAAGTTCTTGTGTAGGTACGGTAGAGCACGGAATCTCCGCGCCAGCAGCGTCTAGAGACGGCAGTACCTGCATAATAATAATATTCATGACGCCAAAAGTGTGTTGAGCTCACAACTTCTGAGAGGCAATCCTCTTGGTTTGTACAAGAAAGAAAGAAAGAAAGTGTTGACAGTGCCACTTCTAGCAGCGGCCGCCAAGGCGTCTCCGTGCTCTGTGTTGTGTAAGCCGTCTCCTGCGTGTGTTTTTTCGAAACATTACACAAAAACGTCAAAACAAAGAGGCGAGGCCATACACACATTTATGTATGTAAACACGATGTTTTTTTTTTTCTGAGCTGCACGGAAAACATTCCCCGCGCAGGTGAAGAGGGGTAGAGTTTGTTTCATTTCTCTTCGTCTTGTGAATAGTTGACACTAATCTCAAAATATTTTAATACGCAGGAGACGGATTGTGCATGAAACAATATGTTTGTGTAAGGCTTTTTGTGTAATGTTACAAAAAAACACGCGCAGGAGACACGGCTGTAGGTATACACGGCTACACATCAAGCTATACATAACCAATATAAGCTGACTTCTAATTGTACGAAAAAACTAAGTAACTAGCTAAACCTGGGGCTGCAGTCTCGACATCGGTCGTAAAGCGATCGCTATGAATGTCGAGACTGCTGGGGCAGGAATATAGCTTGATGTGTAGCCGTGTGCAGGTACTTATAGAGGTAAAGTGCACTCATCCTCCATAGAAAAGGGAGGATCCTACAACCAGACAGGTTTTGTATCTGGCGGGCAACTGCTCTATGATTCATGTCAGGCCGTACAGGGGCGGTTATATTCCCTGCAGAAGCTGGTATAGACGTTGAAGCTTACTTGTATTTGCGACAGGCGTCGTCCCTATGCCGCTCCAGGTACCGTCGCTGACTGAACGCCTTGTCACACGTGGAACAGCGCCATTGCCAAGTATGGTGGCCACGAGTTCGCTGGTGAGCGCGGAGGTTTGAACTGCAAATGACAAAACACTATCACACCTGTGTTCCCCGAAGGGATAGACAGAAGGATACCCACGCACCCTCATTGCACCCAGCGGGGTAATTGCGTTACACACTATTAGTAGCAATAGCATTTAATTTGACAATTCAACAACATTCATTGCGTTATTTACGTTGTTAAGCAGACAAATTTTTCGAATATATGTAGCAATGGATTAGCCATATCCTTCAAAATGATTGGGATTGTGATAGATACCTAGTGTGTTACGCAATTAGGGTGCTGTTCTAGAAAAAGTTCGTTTTGGTAGGTTGTTCTCTGTCACTCATATCAGTGCTACAGACTCTTTTTAAAACTGGATTTGTGTCATAAATACGCCTGGATACAGTCACTTACCGGTCAGCAAACGTCCTGCCACAAAGCTGATGAGGACAGGGGAAGGGTCTTTCTCCTGTGTGAAGCCGTAGATGACCCTTCAGCACCCACGGCCGGTCGAAGCCTTTTCCGCAGTACGAACAGTTGTGAGTGTCGCGTGCACAACGACGTGGCTCCGACCACTCCCGGGGCTGCGGAGGTTCTGTAGGCGTTCACGTAATATCGTTAAAAACCTAAATCTTGGTGTTCACCCCTAATGTTTGAACATTATGTCCATAGTGTAACTTTATTCAGTAGGTACAGTCACCAAAGGAGATAAGTAACCAGGGACGTCGGATATACTCGTAGTTGAAGTTTAGTAAGAGACTGATGGATGTTTTCGAATGAAATTTAATTTGGTATATGAACTGTTTGTTTTCTATTAATTAAATTAAATTTTATTCGAAAACATCCATCAGTTTCTTACCAAGCTTCAACTATATCCGACTACGCTGGTTTATTCACATCATCATCACTTGAGAAAGGATTTGTTTTTTTTTTAATGTTGTTTAAACAAATTACGTATTCCGAAAATGGTCTAGGCTCTAGGGGAAAAAAATCAAAAGTTGCCCGGAAAATTGTAAAAAACGGAAAGTGTTTTCTATGTTGATACTTATCATCATCATCATTTCAGCCGAAAGACGCCCACTGCTGACATAGGCCTCCCCCAAGCACCTCCATTTCGACCGTTACTGTGCTTCTCGTATCCAACAGGATACTTATACCTTTTTCTAATTATTTGTTGACAGGAATAGCCTAGCACTGGACAACGCAGCAATGGTCTGGTTTCATAGAATGATTGGACATCAGTGAATTTAAATAAAATTTAAAATTTAAAAAACTCCCGGCTACGTGAAACCCTATAAAAAGAAAAAAATAACCTTGAAATTATGACCCTACGTAAGTACGTATGAAATTTTTTGATTGAATGTTGTCCCGTCGGGGGACCGCTCTAATTATTAGCCTAACGTTCTGTTAAAGTTTAAAATAGTAGCGGTCCCCCGACAGGACAATATTTGGCATATTTCGGCTTGACTAGTATTCTACTAGTCAAGCCCTTTCATTTCATACCCATATTGAGGGAGTTATGAAAAAAAAAATGTTATTTGCCATTTTGTGGTGGCGGCCATCTTGGATTTGAAATTTATCATAGTGTATAGTATTCTACTAGTCAAGCCCTTTCATTTGATACCCATATTGAGGGAGTTGTGAAAAAATATATAATCCGCCATTTTGTAGCGGCGGCCACCTTGGACCGATTTTCATCAAACATAGCTAAGAACACTCCCGACAAATTCACCTTTCAAACAAAAAAAAACAAAATTAAAATCGGTTCATCCGTTCGGGAGCTACGATGCCACAGACAGACATACACACACACAGAGACACGTCAAACTTATAACACCCCGTCGTTTTTGCGTCGGGGGTTAAAAAACGAGCGATTTAAAGTCAGAATGGGGAAGTCGATGCTGCGACGGTTTTACCGATGCAAGCTTACACATACGAAAGAGAGAGGGTTATTGTAGGTTGCAGGTGAGAGAGAGGGGGTAAACATAAATCAATAATATTGGTATATACCTTATGATAATTACAATTTACAATTATTTATATATTCTTAATCGGACATTTTATTAAACTTTATCTCTTGAACTGACATCTTAGGTATAACTTTGACATCAATTAATTAATTTGTTATGAGATCTTATTGTTGTTGCTGTCTATTTTATTCCATTTTTTTTAATGTAGCTATATATATAAATATTAATAACATTGTGCAGGTTTTAAAATTAATATTTGCACACCATATGTAATGGTAGAATGTAAGGGGGCCATTACAGTTTTACACTTTTAAGATCATACATTGTAAACCTACATTCTGGCAAATAAATAGATTTGATTTGATTTTGATTTGCTCTCCGCAGCATGAATAATTCTTGCATCGACACACACCTCTAGAAATGTTATTCTTTATATTTGCATACATGATTCATGTGTCAAGAAAGGATATATTCTATTCTAGAGTTCCGCTTTCCTTTTATTTAATTAGATTTACTCGTAGCCGTCCCGCTGTCCGTTGGTTCGACTGGGTCGAATAAAGTTTCCTATATGGCATCCCCCGGGAACTTGTGAGGACAAAACTTTTATATTTTCATTTTACTGACAAAATAAATTTTATTCAACTTTCATAGAGGTCAGTTGACAACAAGACAACGGAATTGTGAAAGTGTGACCTATATTTACTTGGTTTATCAAATTCTATGTGTAAACCTGGCCTATCGCTATTCACATTTTCTATGACACATTGAGCCGCTTGTATTTATTGGGTAACCCGAAAAATAAAGGGAAACCAATAATAATAGGTAGTCCTCCTGACCGAATTTCGGTTATGGCGGCCAATCGTAGAGGAAACTGGCCATATTCGCGGGACGTATTATAGTGCACAAGTGTGTGCGCAGACAGGAGCATTCACTCTTCCCTCAGTAACATAGCCCGATGGGACAGCAATCTGACACAACCGGAGAGAGATCAGGCGCAGGACCAACGGCTTAACGTGCTTTCCGAGACACGGGGGTTTCACAACGCTAACTTCCAAGCTCCGGGCTGTTACTGAGAAACCCAATAACACTTTGTTCGACCTGGGAATCGAAGCCAGGACCCGACGCTTAGCAGTCGCACGAGACAACGGGGCAGGAAACCAATTATAAAAGTTATTCGTACACAAAGACCTTGATCAAAAGCTAGGACTGCGCACAAAGTCGATTCGCGTCACAGACATAAATCGACTCGCTAAAAAAATAACGCGAGTTGATTTATTATTATAATAAATCGACTCGCGTAATACAACTTATTGATAGTTTACGAGTCATTCATCCCGTCATGTTTGGTGCCCCCCAGACAAAGCAACATTCTATCAGCGATAACAATAATGATGGAAAAGTCAAAAAAGTATTGGATTGACATGAGCTCGGCTCGACTGACGTGTTCTTGAGTGGAGACCGCGAATCGGTAAACGTAAGGTAGGACGCCCTCAGGTTAGCTGGAGCGACGATCTTCGCAGGATGGCTGGTAGCAGCTGGATGAGAGTTGCCGAAAATCGAGATGAAGGCGTGCAATAGGAGAGGCCTATGTCCAGCAGTGGACTGCTGTAGGCTGATGATGATGACATGAGCTACCGAAAACTTTATGTTAGTCACTTGAAAGTCTTTTAAGAAATATGTACGAAACGCTTTGAAAGTGAATGCCACTTGTCTAGTCTGTCACTCACCATTCTCCTTGACCTCTCCATCCTTGTCAGGACCATCGACGCTATCCTTGTCAAAAGACTCGGTGCACGTGAGGAGTTCCTTGTCCAGTTTCTCATCGGCACTGGCTTTCACCAGACTCTTGAGTTTCTCTGCTATCTTGTCGATTTCTGAACCCCCTGGCGACAGGGACACTATTAGTGTTTACTAATTAATATTAACTAAACACAGGGTAGCAGGGACATCGATACGCAACAAAAAATTGCTGTTCCATACATTTTGATCGCGTAGGTATTGCACTTTTGAAAGAAAGAAAATACATTTATTTGCGGCAAACATGATGCATAAAAAAGAACACATTCTAAAAAAAAATCAACAAAACAGCCTTTTTATGAAACAGGATTTTTTATTTAATAACCGACGATAAATTTCTACGCTAGGAGTCTAGAATCAAGTGTGCTGAATTCATGGTTACAGTTTGCGCGAACAAACAAACAGAAAAATGCACGAAAATCAAAGACATTTAATTATTTACTTAACAATTGACGAAAATGAATGAAGATTATAGGAATTTGCTTGACGTGTCACTATTGATTAACATTTATATGACGACAATTTTATTCTTTCACAATGTTAAAGGTTTCAGCCAGCACACATAGGTTGCCTAAAAAATATAAAACCTTTTTGTTTAAAAGGTATCTTAGCTTTAAAAAAAAAATGGAAGAAACTTTTGTTAAAAGTTAGCTTTTAACCCATTGTTGTAAACAGTAGGATACCTGGCTTGTTTATTTAGGTACTTTTAAAGTGCTCAGTCACTTTTGTTTTAAAAATTATTGCCTAACAGCGACGCGTACCTACTTTTTGTCTTTGGCCCTTCGTAAGTATAATAATCAACAGTAAAAGCGAAGGGTAGTTACTTGCCGAAGGTGCCTTACTGCGATACCTCGCGATCGCAGTTTAGCTCGATACCTCCATGTAAAACAAATGCATGCTAACAGACACGCACGTACATGCCGAAGATACCTCACTGCGATACATCGCGGCTGCTTGAGGGTTTACCTCGATGACGACTTGTCTTGAAAACAAAATACTTTATTTTTACATCGCGGTATATGGCAAGCATCGATGTGATCTGGCTCGTGATTAGTCACATCGGTTCCATTTATTCTTCTGAAGTGGGTAGAGTGTAGTACAGACGGCAGCAGGTCAAGCTACCCGAAACTGTTAAATGTTCCCAATCAACCTGGAACCTATTGCTTCAGCGATAAAGTTGGAAATTTGACAGATTGTAGTAGCTTGATGTGCTGGCGTCTGTACAAGGACAGGACTGGGCAACTGAGCTTTCAGGTGTGACTGAACCGACGTGTTCGCATCTCCATCCATGTAGAAATAGCGAGTATCGACATCGAGTTATCGAAACAGCGACCGCGAGCATCTTCGGCATGTAATTACCCTAAGTGCACTACACTAAACTGTACCTACGCAAAAAGTGTAATAAAATTACACAAAGTCAGAACAAACCTTTATTACTGAATTTCAACGGCTCCCTGCTTTTAATTTCTTCAATAATTGGCGCCAACGGTTCCTTCCTCGGCTTCCGTTTCCTGTTGACTTCCTGTATCAGTTCGGAAATGGATTGCGTTTCGTTGTCGCAGCCGTTACGTTTCCTTCGATGCGTCTTGTCATAAGTTTTACGTTCTGTTTTTGCTTCAGAAGATCGTAAGTTGTACGTTTTTTCCATATCTCTTTTTATTGAACTCTTGTTTTTTGTTGCGGTTAGATCGGGGGATTTTACAGCTTTTTCGCTTTCCGAAGCGTATTCGTATGGTTCTGTTTCTTGAAAATTTTGTAAGAACTGACTTTTCTTAAGTAATTGTAGGTAGAATCGCGTCGAAATTGGCACTTTGTCGTGGTATACTGTTTCATTGGTTTTTAAAAGGTTTTTTTGCCGTTTGATACCTAGTTTTGGTATTCGCGTCGATTTCATTTCATCTGAAAATGGTTACGTATGTAAGTAGTTATAAAGTGATGCCAAACATAGTTGGCACTTAAATAAAGATGGAATTGAACAAATAAAACATACTAAAACAAGTAATTCGGAATTTTCCAGAGCTGGATTCATAGAGGTAAAATGTTTAGCCCATAAAAATGCTTTCAAATTCACGTTCTAACAATAATATTCTGTAGTGGGTCGTAGTTTTCATGGGCTACCTACTATAGGTAATGATTGTCAGAGGGTAAAACCACGAACCAAACAACACTCGTTATTGACTAGCAAGACTCTGACAACTTCTATCTATTGCGGGATAAGCAGTCAACTATGTCATCTACGACGAGAACTGTGACCTGTTTCACCACCTTATTTCGACCCGATAACATACAATCCTGTATGACAATACTGACAGCTCACTAGACCTAAGTTTCCAGTCTAGTCTAGTCCTAGTTCAGTCGATCTATTCTGTAAAAATCTCACCGTGAGTGAGTTTGAAGCAAATAGATTTAAGATAGGTACAAATAATTTAATGTCTTTGGTTTGAAGTGTGCTATCAATAGTGCCAAAACCCCTAGCATCAGGAATGACAGCTCACTTCAAGCTTAGTTTTTTACAGAGATTTTTACAGAATAGACCAGCAGGGATCGTTTATTTTAAATTACTATAACCTTCAGATAAGTTACGGTTAACTTATGTAATAGATACTTTTCCCTAATTACTGTAGATAAACTTTTAACCGAACGTGGGGTCCCAGGTTCGATTCTCAGGTCGAACAAGGTATTTCAATATTACTATGTTCGACCTGAGAATCAAACTTGGGACCCCGCGTAGCCTAATTCACCTCTGTAGCCTAATTCACATCTATAAAAGCGATAGACGTGTTCAGTGCAATAGTAATGTTACATATTCAAAGCATGTTAACATAATTATTACCTATACAATTTATAAAAATAAGCCTAATATTTGTTTCTCACTGTAAATGTACTGACCATTTAACACGTTACAGGTATTACAAGAAAATGTACAGGTCAGTCGCCACTGCTAATAATATAAAACAAATCGACGACGTATTCCAGGAATCGTAAAAATTCCACCAGTCTTG
Organism: Apamea anceps; assembly: GCA_951799955.1. NCBI lineage: Eukaryota > Metazoa > Arthropoda > Insecta > Lepidoptera > Noctuidae > Apamea > Apamea anceps. The sequence continues at coordinate 13,655,049 of OX637521.1, read as the reverse complement.
AACCGTAACAAATTCTCAGTCTAGGCTTAACGGAAATAATAAAAAACATAATTCATGATACCATTATGTTTTCAAGCGTCACATTTTCGTATAAATTGGCAATCATAAAAATATTTTAATTGAAAAAAATATCGTGACACTGTCAGTTTGGTTCGAAAGATAAAGTTTGGAAATTAGTGAATATGAAGCTGAAAAAACAGGAAAAATCACGGAAAAGGATGTAAGTATTATAGAACAACGTATTCGCTTTCATTTTATACCACAAGCTGCCCCTCGGTTACATAGAATACAAAAATATTTGTAAGAACTCTGCGAATACAAAGTGACTTACTTTCGACTGAAAATTCACCAAATTCCTGTATGAAACTCCTCTTGAGACGTCGCACAGAGTTTATGAAACACCTGGGCATGATGCCAACGGTAGAAAAATATTCTATTTTATTACAGTTTACTTAAAATTATAAATCAAAATATGAGAAGTTCATAGTACTTGTGACCACTTGCTGCAGAGAAAGACAGAAACAAACGACATTAAATTTTATTTTAAGAATATTCCAAATTCGAATGGAGCGGTCATTACTTGCCAGTCGGTGAAGGTTTTATACATGTCCGGAGTTTCTATTAAACCTCTTTGAGTCAACGTTGGGTTATTTTCTATAGAAAGTTTTTCCATTATATGTACAGACGACAGCACATCAAGCTACTACAATCTGTCAAATTTCTTTAATAGATTTTCAACTTTATCGCTAAAGCATTAAGGTTTAAGGTTGATTGGGAAATTTTGACAGTTTCGGGTAGGTTGACCTGCTGGCGTCTGTACATACATAGGTACATAATCATATAATGCTGTGTTGTGTCGTATTAGTATCGAGGAAAAGTGTTTGTGATGTAGCGTGCTTAATCTTTTGATCTCCCGCCAAGATGTCATTAACTTCAGTGAAGAATCTATTAAATTATTGATGACTGAGCTGTAAAAATTGAACTAGACGTGATCGATTTAAAGGTTTGGTGGATTTTATTGCATTAGAAATTATACGCTTTTTACAAGCTACGGACAGTAGCGGAATTAAAAGATTGCCAATATAGAAAATGGGGAAACCTCTACGGTTCGGAAAGCTCTCATCGCGGCATGTGTCGTGAAAAGCGTAGATAATGAGCAGGCGCGCGAGAAGCGCGCGCGGGTGTGGCGGGGGGAGACTGCGCATCGATTATTCGGCGGCGAGCGCGCGTCGCGACCGCACGCGAGCACTCACGCTCGCGTTTACCGCCCGAAACGATCGCGACGCCGGGAAATGTTAAATTATTACAAGAAAATAGATATTAGCCGCATCGGTCGCGTGTGTAAGTGTGACAACTGTGTGTAGTGCATGTGGTGACGGTGCGGGTGATGCCAAGCTAAGGGCGGCGCGGCCGAGCCGGCGACGAGATGGGCAACTCTTGCAGTTCGGGGCAAGCACACAAGGACAAGGATAATGTATCACAACATTCTGAGGAGTGAGTACCGACGACTATGGATTGACGCGTGAAGGTCGAGACGCTCACAATACTATCGTTAACTAAATGTGTTGAAGAAAACAACGTCGTTATTTATGTATAATAGTTGTTATACGGTAGCCGCTGAGATAAGCGCACTGTTGTGAAATCGTCAAAATAAATCAATACATCGACCGCGCTTGCCTACAGGTTGTCCAAATTTGCAAAGAAACCAGGGTATTAAGAAAATGTACAAAACAACCTTGGAGATGGTCAGGAAATATTGCAAAATTTTGTATGAATACTGAACTCATTGAATTAAGTAACTAAGTACCTACATATAATTATTGTGCCAACACGAACACACACATTATCAAAAAACAGATAAGTTCCATAAATGAACACATTAATTATGATTATAACAGTAGACATGACGCAGCTGCAATCTCCCAATATACATAAATGTTCAATTAAATATACTTAACACTGGGCAAAACCGACGAACTTGCCCCAAAAAACGGCAAAAAATCTACGCAAAGGTAGAAATCGCAAAAAGCATGATAAATAAATTAATGATGAAAATGCAGAAAACATTGCAGTAGACGAAGATTACAAATTGAATATTGATATGAATAGTGAAGATGGATGCAGCCCACTGTCCATATCCGCTCCAGCACGCGTAGAAACCCCAATAGAAACGGGTTTTGTCGACGGAGGAATAAAATGACATAGGATAGATAAAATTACAGATTTCTTTAGAAATTGTCGACAATCTGTCAATTTATCTATTCTTCCGTCGACAAACCCCGTTTCTATAGTGTTCATGCTACACATGCAGAACTATTGAACAACAAAACTAAAATAGAATTTTATTAAGACTTTATTTGTTAGAAAAGTATCTAATGTTTGGTTGAATTGAAATCTGGGATGTCGTTTTGCTAAAGACATAATTCTGGTTCCCAAACTTATTTCGATAAATATAGAATAAGACAAAGATGGACTGAAAATAGAGCCTGAGCTATCACAATATGTTATATTAAGTAAATCATTTTGAGGAAACATGGACTTATAGTTCATATAATCTGAAATCGCCAAAGTCTTGAGGACGTGGTGATTAATCTTCGTGCTTTCACTGCGCGAGAAGGGGCCTTTGCCGTGGGACAGTAACAGGCTAGTAATGTCATCTTCTGCCAAGCCTTCTCTCAACTATGTCGGGGTTGGCATCCAGTCCAACTGCTATCATTATGTATCTCCTATGGACCCTCCTAAATTATCATCTGCCTAGCCTTTTTCCAACTATGTTGGGGTCGACTTCCAGTCTAACCGGATGCAGCTTAATACCAGTATTTTACATGGAGTGACTGCCTATCTGACCACCACAACCTAGTTACTGGGTAATACAGACTTTTAGGCTTCTGACGACCCGTAACGACTGTCAAAGATCCACGAATTACAGCCGGGACCAACGGCTTAACGTGCTTTTCCAAGGCACGGAGGGGTCTTGGTATGTAAGGAACACCCATCCACGGACCAACCGTGGCAAGCGTAGCTTAACCTGATCGATCGACCCGTGCGGCTGTTATTACTTAGCCACAAGCCTCTAAATGAATAACTTAATAATCCCCACAGATTTACATCACCTCCCGAGAATTGATCGCTAATTCCAAGGTACCCACTACCCATCCACGTTAATATTACATCTGAAGAATTCCCAGTAACAACAGCAAAAAGGTTGCTCTCAGTATCGCAGCATTCCCAGAATACCTAACCTATCAGCCTATTTCGAAGCCCACGTAGGAAAATGGAGTGCTTCCCTCAGAATTATATTCAGAAGCCATTCCGGTAGCGAGCGGAAACAGCCAGACAAATATAACCTTCATGGTATATTTAATCACTCCCCAGGATGTATGCTTTGATTTCCGATACTTCATACCTCTTATAGAATCTTTTTGCAGACTCCTGTAGGTTTTATTTCTAATTCAATCACTTGATTGCTCTCTCGAGCAGTTGTGTTTGGTACAGTTGAGATTTTTCCGCGAAATTCATGATTGTTTTATGCTATGTTGGAAAGAGTTAATAAAATACATGAAGGTTTACGATTTTTAGTAAGGCAGAATGAAACAGGTGATCTGTAAAACTAGAGTTTCGTAAGACTGCGGTGGCCGCCAAGCGTCCGCAATTTACCGTCGTATGACGACACTAACCTTTATTTCCGAAAGTAGATTGGTGAGTTTCCCTGGAGAGCGTTTTTTGACCCCGTAATGGCAAACCCCCGTCCCATAATTTCATGACGGCCGTTATGTGGCAACCACCGCTCTTCTAGGTAACCGTAGCTATAGAATGTTCATGCTCCTACCACAGTCATCATTCCCTAAATTATGTACAGACGCCAGCACATCAAGCTACTACAATCTGTCAAATTTCTTTAATAGATTTTCAACTTTTTCGCTAAAGCATTCAAGGTTCAGGTTCAAGGTTGATTGGTAAAATTTGACAGTTTCGAGTAGCTTGACCTGCTGGCGTCTGTACAATGACTGTAGTCCGCGATTCCATTGGCACTTGGCAACCTAGGAAAACTACCTACTTCATGTGCCTAGATTTGAAGTATCCTACGACGCTCTTTTGGTTGTGTTCAAACTCAGTGCAATATGTAATTGAAATCGATTCAGTAGTGTTGTTAAGAGGGTAGCTAAGTAATAACAGCCGCATGGGCCAATTGATCAGGTTAAGCTATGATTGCCACGGTTACAGGTAGTCAGAAGCCTGACAACCAGTCTTACCATGGGACATCGTAGTCACTGGTTTTGGAGGTATTCGCTTCATGCAAAATACTGGTAACCGGCTGCATCCCGTTAAACTGGAAGCCGACCCCAGCATTAGTAATTGGGGAATGGCTAGGGAGATTGTTGGAGAGTTGAGGTAGTAAGATAAAGGTAACAAAAAAACGGACCCGCTGTCCGATAATCTCTAATCTATGTATACTAATATTATAAAGATTCAAATTTTTTTAGTTTTTACTACTGATCCGATTCCGAAAATCGTTTCGTCGAAATGGAAACTACTAAGTATATCTTTCGAGTGTCATTCTACTAATATTATAAACGCGAAAGTTTGTATGGATGGATGGATGTTTGTTACTCTTTCACGCCAAAACTACGTAACGGATTTGGATGAAATTTGGCACACAGATAGTTTATAACCAGGATTAACACAAAGGATACTTTTTATCCCGATATTCCCACGGGATCGAAACTAATGCGGGTGAAACCGCGGGGCGTAGCTAGTGGGCTATATGTATAAGAAGTGTACTATATAATATACACACTGTACTCTGTCCACTTGGTTAATCGTTTTTTGAACGAACTAGTGATCAATTATATGTTTTTTGTCAAAACTCATACACGTACGGATTATAATGTCTGTAAGAAGTCATAAATAAGATAATTCAATAAGATTAGACAGTTTATATATATTTATTTTATTACGCATATTAAAGTTAACGTAATCTGGAATATGTACGTTCTAAGACAGCTGTCAAAAAACGGTTAATCTAATGGAAAAGGTATACATAGTTATTAATGTATTAGTTTTTATGCGCTAGTCATTAATATTAAAACGATTCCGAGAAAAATAAAAAGGTTTTTTGATGTGATTATGACATCGTCAAGATGAACTATTAGCGAAGTAGTTTTTCGTGCATAAATTATGACCCATGAGAGCAATACACGAGGCATTTAAATTCTCCCTAATAAAGTGCTCGAGGCTGCATCGTTGGTCTAGTGGTAGCAAGCGCTACTGATGAGCATGAGGTCTTGGATTCAATTCCTAGGTACGAGCAAAGTATTATTGAGTTTTTATATCTCGAATTTCTCAGCCGCAGCCCGGTTGATGGCAATAGTCCCGCCCCCTATTACTGTATGGGAGTGGGACTTATAAAACATAACTGGCGAAATGTGCGTGTACTAAGGTACACCTCTGCCCAACCTTTGGAGGAACAAGGAAGTGCTTGAAGACTAAATAAAATATGTCAATTTCAAAGAAAGAAGAAAGACATTCCTGAAAAGTATGAGGAAGCGGATGAAATGTGCGGACTTTCGGAGTTTTGGCCGCAGTTAATATGTCCGCAAGGCTTCATTTACAAAAATGTTGCTTGTTTTAGCTACTTTATTAAAGAAAACTAATAAAATGTAATTCAAACTCCTTGCTGTCAAGTTTTGTTTGTATGCAACCAGTCGTATTACAGTTTTCCTTCAACATTCTGATGTTTTATTTAGTTTGGACATAATTTAACATATAGGGTATAAAAAGACCCATCAAGAAGTCAACTACGCATTATTCACGTCAAACTGAGTAACTTTGTGCAAAAATGATTGCTGGGAAACGACTTTGATTTTTGGTGTGAAAATTCGCTTTTTACGCATGTAAATCGCGCACATGCAACGGTACAGGGATCGTAGGAGTTGGAGTATTTTAAAGACAAATTTTAACACATTTGTTCATAAAAAAAAAACATTTAAAAAAATTGGGCAACGTATCACACCGTCATTGGATATCGGTTGTCAACAAACAAAAATGATTTTGATACTTTTCTCGTCAACGCTGCATTTCCTATGCATAATCAGCCTATCAGGTTCCCTCTGCTGGGACACAGGCCTCCTCTCGATGAGAGGGAGTGTGCCGTAATTCACCACGCGGGCCCAGTGCGGGTTGACATATCTCATGTCTTCGATGTTTACAACCGTTTTTACAACCGTTATCCTCTTTTTTTCATTTATTTATTTATTTATTTATTTAACCATTTATGTACACACATATATAAACCTCCTCCTTCCTTTCTTTATTAGCCCTAACTCTTTATCAAAACCAAAGATGTGCAGAAATAGTGCGCCAAATACCCCTTTATTTATAAACGTTACTTAAAGTTAAGTAATTGTTAACGACGGTCTAACCATACATCTTTGACGTTTAATTGTCATTTAGCTTTATGCAACGCCCCTATATAATACCAGAGCGCTGCGGTATTTATTTTTAAATATTATCACACAGCATTATGCTGAGATAGGAGCCTTTTTGGCCTCGCACGTCTTTATTTTTGGTTGGTTTTAATTTAACTTTGTTACTTTTAAAAGCTTTTTTTTCTTCTAGTTATTTCCTGTGTGGAGATCAGATAGGCAGTTGCTCCATGTAAAATACAGGTACTCAGCTGCATCCGGTTAGATTGGAAGCCGACCCCAACATAGTTGGGAAAAGGCTAGGCAGTTGATGATGATGATGATTTCCTGTGTGTCACAAATAAAATATTTTTCTTTCTTTCTTTCTTTCTTTTACGTTTATGAATAAACCCCTTAGTGTTTAATTAACTTCACCGGTTGTTATTAGCCGTCGCCATTGTCTTGGCCGGTCGAATGAGCTTACACACGAGTAAGCGACAATAGGCCGAGTTCGCACTAGGGCCGAAAGGGCGGGTCAGCCTGATATAGGTATTAATACTTGCAGGGTCAAACTCATAAGTAATTCTGCTATTTCTAAACTACTGAATAAGTTAAGGTATACGTGCCTATTTTTGAAGGTTCTTGAAGAGTTTTTAGAGGCATGAGGAACAGGGTGTAAAGTTCACTCATCCTCCATAGAAAAGGGAGGATCCTCCGACCAGACGGGTGTTGTGTCTGGCGGGCAATTGCCCAACGATTGATATTGGGAAATTGTATCTATGCTAAGTGCGCGGTAAACTCTGCTTGCGAGATGCAGGATTTGCGTGACGTCAGTATGACGCGTTGTTCGCATGTGGCGTTGTAGATACCGCTACAAGTTCATTGGATGCAGTTCTTAATTATTTTTTGTACACAAAAAAATGTATACAGCTTCGCCCGCGACTTCTTCCGCGTGAAATTTCTTGTTCCACCGACCCATCCTGTCGCATTGCATCGCCTGCCCGCGCTATTGCTTCGTTTTTGCTTAGCGTTATTTCTGACTTTTTGCTCGGCTCCTAAGGGTCCAAGCCTGCCCCAGCAGTCTCGACATTCATAGCGATCGCTTTACGACCGAATTCGGTCGCAAAGTCCTGTCACTCCATACATTACATCTGTCAATCCGGGACTTTGGAACTGAATTCGGTCGTAAAGCGATCGCTATGAATGTCGAGACTGCTGGGGCTGGGCCCGTATTCCCGTAATTTAAAACGTTCAAAATCAAGTCGCAGTCTCATCTCGGCGACAAACAAATGTCAAAAACATGTCAAAATGTAGGGAAACGAGATGTATTTTTGACAGATTGATACTAAGACTGTGAACGTTCTTAAAATTTCGAGAATTACCCTCTGATGTTAATTAACATATAGCCGTCCTCAAAAATTGAACTATCAAATGCAAATCAATATACTTAATGCAATAATTTTTCAAATCTGACCGTTAGTTCCAGAGATCAGCGCGTTCAATCAAACAAATGAACAAGTTCTTCAGCTTTAGTATAGTCAGATATGGAGTTGTCTCGGAAAGCACGTTAAGCCCTTGGTCCAGGGTGTCATTCGTGGATCTTTGACAGTCGTTACGGGTAGTCAGAAGCCTGAAAGTCTGACAACCAGTCTTACCAAGGGGTATCGTATTACCCAGTAACTGGGTTCTGGAGGCCAGATAGGCAGTCTCTCCATGTAAAACACCGGTAGTCAGCTGCATTCGGTTAGACTGGAAGCCGACCCCAACATAGTTGGGAAAAGGCTAGGCAGATGATGATGATCTATTTTTGTGAGAAAGTTTACGTAGAGTGACACTGGGCGGTCTTATTGCTAAAAGCGCATTGATCTTATAAAGACAACCTTTTGATGGATTTAAAGGGAGAAAAGAAACAATACTGCAGGTAGTCCGAAGTGTACCAGTAACATAATACAATAAAAATACTAAGGCAACGATAAGAGCAAGAAATCTCTAAAAAGAAAATATCTAAGACCAAATTCGACACTGAACTGAAAATATGCGTAGCATATATGGCGGCATCTACATCGCCACATGCGAAATACCCATCACACTGACGTTACGCAAAATCCTGCATCGCGCAAGCAGAATTTACCGCGCAACTAAGATATATATACAACATCCCGACATCAATCGTCTGGCAACTGTTTCCCGATACAAAACAGGTACCTTTTCAAACGCACGCTTGTCCTATCAGAGACCGCATCGTCACTTAACGTCAAGTAAGATAGAAAAAATCTTATCGTGTCGGCTCTTCAATAGCTCGTCATGTCATAGTGAGAAGCTGCCTCTCCCTAGTCAGGCAGCCTAGACGTAGCAATGGCTTTCATTTTAACAGTTCTACAACATTCATTGCGTTATTTACGTTGTTAAGCAGACAAATTTTTCGAACGTATGAAGCAATAGATTAACAATATCCTTCAAAATCATTCAGATTGTGAAAAAATGTGTATTACGATATTTAAATACTGGACGGACTTTAGTTAGTATGGGCACTAATTAAAGATAGTCAAATGCGGAAGGAAGTTTGAAAATTATATTTGAGGTTTCGTTTGAGAATAAATATTAGTTAACAACGTTACACTTTGTATCATGCAGTGTTTAATTAAAACAGCTTATTGATAAAGGAAGCTTTATAATGAATATTGTCAAAAATTAGGATAAATATCTATTTGAGGCTATCTATTTGGGTATCGTATTACGCAGTAACTGGGTTGTGGAGGTCAAATAGGCAGTCGCTCCATGTAAAATACTGGTATTCAGCTGCATCCGGTTAGACTGGAAGCCGACACCAACATAGTTGGGAAAAGGCTAGGCAGATGATGATGATCTATTTGGTTTAAAAGGATGGAGACTCGAGAGAGTATACATGGTACTTCCACCACTTCTAGATTCAAGACCAATAGAGACAAATAGATACTCGATAACTTTGCGCCATCTCATGTTCCTAGCACGGTGGGCTGTGTTGGTGCCGCTGCTGCGGCTGCTGAGACCCTCAAGTGGCGCAAATACTGTAATCTTATTGGTAACTACAGCTTTGAGCCGATTGGGGTCGAAACGCATGGGGCCCATGTCGCGTCTCCTTTTTACGGAAACTCGCCGACTGGTCGACACTTCACGTGACCGGAGGGCTAGGTGTTGGGTCGTTCTTTGGCCAAAGAATTAGCATTGCCATTCAACGTAGCAATGCTGCCAGTCTTCGTTTCCGGATGACAGCGATGCGGGCGAGTTCTTCGAAAACTAAGTGTTTTTTTTTTATAGTTATTTAGTCATTTAATTTAGTACCTAGTGTAAATAGTTAGTTATGTATACATACAACAAAACGAATAGCTTTATTATGTAAAGTAGGTAATCAAGCGAAAAAGTCAAATAGGAAAAAAGTTACGGTTTACGGTTTTGAGCAGCCCAATTTTTCGAACATATTATTGTGAAGCAATGGATTAGCAATATACTTCAAAATAATTCAGATCGTCATTGATAGTGTGTTACGCAACTAGGGTGCTGGTAAAAAACGAATGAGCAAAAGCGAACAATTGTCCCTGGTTTCTGCTCTATCTAACTCTAGATCATAGTTTCTACGTCAAGAAACAATTTTAGTATTCGTGACGTCTTTTATTGCAGCTGCATAATGCTGAGTAGCACGCAGTGCAGTCTCGCCTGGATTCGGAGATCAATATCGTATCCTTTCTTGTTTTTCTTTTAGCACAAAACTGCGGTTTTGATGAAAGCTTTTTATCCATTCCATTATGAAAAAACGCGATAGTTGGTTTCGTTTTGTTTGGTGGTACAGACGCCAGCACATCAAGTTACTACAATCGGTCAAATTTATTTAATAGATTTTCATCTTTATCGCTAAAGCATTAAGGTTCAAGGTTGATTGGGAAAATTTGACATTTTCGGGTAGAGTCTGTGCTGTTGGGAAACCGATTACTATGGGATTTGGTAGAAAAGTATTTTTTTACCTGAAGGAGATTAAAAGCTTTGCTGTGCCACTTTTGCGGCTACTAAGTTCTTAGGATAATTAAAGCTGAATCGGATACACTCGGCTCCAGTCGGTCGGTGACGCTGAATCGCCTATAGGTGCTCGGCGCTGAATCGAGTATTCTCGGCTCCAGTCGGTCGGTGACGCTGAATCGCGTATACTCGGCGCTGAATCGGGTATACTCAGCTGTAGTCGGTCAGTGACGCTGAATCGTGTATACTCGGCACTGTATCACGTATACTCGGCGCTGAATCAGGAATTCTCGGCTCCAGTCGGTCGGTGACGCTGAATCACGTATACTCGGCGCTGAATCAGGTATACTCGGTTACAGTCGGTCGGTGACGTTGAATCGTGTATACTCGGCACTGAATCACGTATACTCGGCGCTGAATCAGGAATTCTCGGCGCCAGTTGGTCGGTAACGCTGAATCACGTATACTCGGCACTGAATCGGGAATTCTCGGCTCCAGTTGGTTGGTAACGCGAATCACGTATACTCGGCGCTGAATCGGGAATTCTCAGCTCCAGTTGGTCGGTGACGCTGAATCACGTATACTCGGCGCTGAATCGCGTATACTCGGCGCTGAATCGCGTATACTCGGCGCTGAATCGCGCATATTCAGCGCTGAATCCGGCTGCAGTTGGTGGGTGACGCTGAGTCGCGTAATCTCGGCTCTAAATCGGGTACACTCGGCTCCAGTCGGGTCGGTGAAGCTGAATCGCGCATACTTGACTCATATAAATTTTTAATATCTTACCAACTCTCCATTATTTTGTAAATCTTATTGCAATTTTCTTCCTTATACCAATCTTATCCAGTTCCTTATGTTGTGTTTATATTTAGGATCGTAATTTATCTATTTTTCCTCTTTTTGCCCTTATGTACTCGTGCAACTTCCTTGTGTTATATTATGGAAGTTCATGCGAATCATTTTGATGTAGAATTCAAATACTTTTCCTTTGTCTTCTACTTGACTGTCCTTGACAGATTGATGTTATAATAATACCAGCCTAAGACTGAAGCTGTGGCGATACTGTGCTTCCTTACCCAAACCTTTCGTTCCACCCGCTGAAGACCTCCCACCTGGATATGAGTTACCTTGGGCAACCTGGAAGTCTTTAAATAGACTCCGGACCCAGGTTGGCCGAAGCAAGGTGACTGTTCAGGTGGAGATTCATAGACGACTCCGCCTTGGAGTGTAAGTGTGGTGCTGTTCCACAAACGATGGAACACTTAATATCGTGTCCTGCGTGTCCTGTCAGCTGCACGTTACAGGACGATGGTGATGGCGCCAAACAAGTGGCCGAATTCGGGGCCGAATCCATTTAGATTACTATCGACACGCTCAGAAGAAGACCAGCACCCTAATGGCGTAACACGATCAATCGGAATCGGTTTCATTTTGACAGTTCAACAACATTCATTGCGTTATTTAAGTGTTAAGCAGACAAATTTTTCGAACTTATGAAGCAATGGATTAGCAATTTGCTTCAAGATGATTCTGATTCCGATTGATTGTGTGTTACGCAATTAGGGTGCAGCCTATGATTGTCCCACTGCGTTGCAATAGCCTCTTCTCATACAGAGATGCCATGAGCATTTATCACCACGCTTGCTCAAGGCGGGTTGGTGATTCCAGACTTAACTTATATTTATAACTAACTTCTGCCTCCGACTTCGTCCACGTCTTGTTCCCCGACCCACCCCGTCACATAGGGTCGCCAGCCCGCGCTATTACCTCGCTGTCGCTTAGCGTTCTTTCTGACTTTCTCTTTTTGCTCGGCTTCTAAGGGTCGTAGCGTGATGTTAAATAGCCTATAGCCTTCCTCAAGAATTGGGCTATCAAGCGTAAAAATATGTTTTCAAACCCGACTGGTAGTTCCAGAGATTACCACCTACATACAAACTTACAAACAAATAAACATACCTCTTTATAATCTTTCTTACTAATATTATAAACGTGAAAGTTTGTATGGATGGATGGATAGATGGATGTTTGTTACTCTTTCACGCAAAAACTACTGAACGGATTTGGATGTAATTTGGCACACAGATGATTTATAACCAGGATTAATATATAGGATACTTTTTATCCCGATATTCCCACGGGATCGAAATTTATGCGGGTGAAACCGTGAGGGGCAGCTAGTATTAGACAAGTATAAGTTTAGATAAGTCTAGATTTCATACTAAACCTTTGGTAATAGTTTTCCTAACTCCCGTTGAAGAATGGCTCAAAACTGGAAACTTCGCAGAAGCCATATTGATGTCTCGAATCTAAACTACTCTAAAGTTATCAAGACTTTTCATGTCACCTGGTTCCCCTACCTTCCGTATCCGGTCGACTACGACCAACTTTTTATTGCTCTTTACTTTTTTGCTTCTGCATCAATTTCTTATCCTAGATTTGAGTGGTTATCGTTTTTTTTTTTGCTGCTGGGGAGTGTTGCGCCACTTCTTCTTCCCAGCGATAGCACTAGGAAGTGGTGAAGGGCGGGCGTTTTTGGGGGACTGCCTTTTGTAATTTTGGCGTTCGAAAAGTGCTGATTCCCAGCCTAATTTGAATAAATGACCTTTGATTTGATTTTGTGTGCCAAATTCATCCAAATCCGTTCAGTATTTTTTGCGTGAAAGAGTAAGGAACATCCATCCATCCATCCAAACTTTCACGTTTATAATATTAGTAGGATAGTAGGATTTGTTTTTATGTATTTTGTTTTTTTTTCTCTTTTACTCTTACAGACGCTGTCTACATCTCTCTTTCCACTTTCCTATCGCAGGTATGCTGGCAGAGATTTCTTGACAAATAATCATCACCTTTGTTACACTTACCTATTTTTCTGTCCTTTTTTTCTTGTCTGTTTATATGTATATTATGTCTGTACATAAATGGTAAAATAATTAAATAAATTTCAATTTCCCGTGGAATTCTTAAAGATGGCGGTACTCCTTTCAAAAACAACACTAGACTCAACGAACTTGCGTGAATTGTCAAGCGGGTTATGTTTATCTTCATTCCCAACCAAAATAGAATGAATCATATTTTAGTATTTCAACTAAAATACTTTACACACGATGAATGTGTGTGATTCATTCGCTATTTTAAAGTGAAGACGACACGACAACTTAAATCATGAGGAATTTAAATATAAATAAGTACCTACTTACCATCTATTTTTGCCTCTAGACGCTTGTTTGAAATTGTCTGAGATGCAGCATGAAGCAAATTGTCATCGCCTGTATGAATTTGTCATGTTATGCGTAATAACATTTTTCTTCCTTAAAATCAAAATATCCACATGTGCTCGGTTCCAATTGGTCGTTTCCTATGGAGAAGAGCCGGAAAGAAACTCCACGGTTACTCTTTTAAAAATAATTGGCTTTTACAATGTTTTCAAATTACAGTAGGTAGGGGACTTTGTAGGCCTGTCAACAAGTGCCAGATACTTGATAAAATAAAAAAGCCGCCAAGTGCGAGTCGGACTCGCCCATGAAGGGTTCCGTTGAGAACATTGAATGAAAGGTAAATTGCAGTTTACGATTTATGACGTATTAAAAAAAAACTACTTACTAGATCTCGTTTAAACCAATTTTCGATGGAAGTTTACATGGTAATATACATCATATATATATTTTTTAGTTTTATCATTCTCTTATTTTAGAAGTTACAGGGGAGGACACACATTTTACTACTTTGGAAGTGTCTCTCGCGCAAACTATTCGCACAAAAATTATTGTTTTTTTTTTTCTATTTTTGTGTGAAAATCTTAATGCGGTTCACAGAATACAACTACTTACCAAGTTTCAACAGTATAGTTTCGGAAAAAAGTGGCTGTGACATACGGACGAACAGACAGACAGACAAACATGATGGTCTACAGATCTAAAGTCTACAAGGCCTACAAAGTCCTCACATTTACAAAATATAAAAGAATCTATCAGAAGGATAAATAAAATATAAAAACCTATTAAAACCAAGTGATATGGTTACCTTGACTATACAACATGTCCCGGAATTAACGCACTCCATCAAACACCCCAATTAGAATATTATGTTATACATACACTGAATTTGTATATGTATATTATGTATAACACATTGTTTCTTCATTAAACTTATACTGATTGTGGGAGAAAACAGTGGTCACGTTACAAATCTACGCATGCACACAGTCGCACACGTATAAAAGGGTCTGGCGTTTTGACTGTACAGCGGAAGTGTGACAGTAATTTAGTGTGACAGTAGTTTTTAGTGTGTGTAATTTATTTATTTTTTTAGTTATTTTTTTTTTTAATTATTAAAATACGGAAATTACTGTCACACTTCCGCTTTTGGGATAAAAAATTACCTATAAGTATTAAAAATGACAGAAATCGATTCAGTAAATAATTCTGAATAAACTACTTTCATAATGCGTATTAATTCAATTATACATTGTATATCTAATTATTCTTAACAACTGTATCTTGTGGCTAAGTAATAACAGCCGCACTGGTCGATCGCGCTTGCCGTAGTTGGTCCGTGGATGGATGATCATCTTTACATACCAAGACGCCTCGCCTCCTTGCCTCGGAAAGCACGTTAAGCCGCAAGCAGTGTTACTGGGTATTTCTATCAGGAATTTCTCAATAGCTGTCCGAACTCTGGATTCGTGTCCGGTTGATGGCAATAGACTCGCCCCATATTACATGGGATCAAACATAACTGGCGAAAGGTGGGTGTACTACAGGTATATCTCTGCTTATCCCTTCAGAGAAAACAAGCGTGACGATGACATAACCCTGACTGATCCACAGTTGAACACCCAGTCTCCCAGATCTTTAACAGTCAAGCACTCTGTGTAACACGATCAATCAGAATCTGAATCATTTTGAAGGATATTGCTAATCCATTGCTTCATGTGTTCGAAAAATGTGTCTGCTCAACAACGTAAATAACGTAATGAATGTTGTTGAACTGTCAAAATGACACCCATTACCACTGCTAGTGTGTTACGCAACTACAACAGAAACAACAGCATTTTAGCGAAAAATCCAACTTCCATATCTCTCCAGAATCTTATTATTCAGCAAAACAAATAACTAAAAAAACCTTTTAATTTAATTATTCCATTGTTCAAGTTTCGTACGGAACGCCCATTGTTTGTGGTGTAATCTTATCTTAATTATAAGGGGTCTTTTTAAATCAACTGCCAGAACTTGTAGCACTACGGAAACAGGGGAACAACAAGTATTTTTGTTTTCTGTATAAATAGAATTTTAGGGGGGCCGTTTTTGATAATTATACGTCCGCTCTCTTTATTAGAACTTTTGATAACTGTTCTGATATTCTTGGCAACTTATACCAGGTTTGTAGAGAATTGCTGCGCACCAAATTACAAATGGTTTTGCAAAAACTGTAAGATGATTTTCGCGGACAGTGTTAAAGTTTTAAATTTAAAAAATCGGGGGGCTTGTGGCTAAGTAGTAACAGCCGCACGGGACGATCGATCAGGTTGAGCTATGCTTGCCGCGTTGGTCCGTGGATGGGTGACCATTTTGGGCTTCTGACTGCGCGTAACGACTGTCAAAGATCCATGAATGACAGCCGGGACCAACAGCTTAACGTGTTTCTGAGCCACGGAGGGGTTTTAGTATGGTCACCCATCCACGGACCAACTGTGACCTGATCGATCGACCCCTGCGGCTGTTATTACTTAGCCACAAGCCCCTCAGAGTGTATCACCACAATTTTACCATCAGCTAAAATAGTGGTAAAACACGAGCCTGTCATCAAAAAAAAATATATATTGATCAAAAGGCAACTTTATTTGCAAAACTAGCTGCAAGGATGTTGCAAGAAAAACTAATTTACAGCTATTTTGCTTAAAGGAAACCTTTTCATATTTTACCTTGCTGCAACTGAAAGCTTTCTTACTTAAACTTATAAAAAGAAAGGCTAGTGGAAATAAATGCTTGCAGTAGAAGGTCAGGGGTGCATAACTAAGAAGCTAGTGAAAAAAAATGGCGCGTTTAATATTTTATACTAAACGTGTATAGTGGGAGCTCGTGGCTAAACGATTCCAGCCACACGCGTTGTTCTTCAAGGTTAAGCGAACGATGCTTGCCGCAGTCGGTCCGTGGATGGGTGGCCATTCATAACAAAACTCTAAATTCAAAGCATTTCCATTTTAAACTATTTACAGGCAATTTTGAATTGTCAAATAGTCTGTCTGTTGGTCAGAATGTTGAAGCTAGTTGCTCATTCCAAAACGTAGATCTCTATGGATAAGAACGGGCAAGATACTCCAAGACCCATCGTAACATATCGAGACCCCTCCGTGCCCCGCACTAAAGCACTTTAAGCCGTTGGTACCGGCTGCCATTTGTAGATCTGTGATTGTCGTAACGGGTAGTCAGAAGCCCAAAAGTGTGACAACCAGTTTTACCAAGGGGTATCGTGTTACCCAATAACTGAGTTGTGAAGATCAGATAGGCAGTCGCTCCATGTAAAATAATGGTATTCAGCTGCATCCGGTTAGACTGGAAGCCGACAGCAACATAGTTGGGGAAAGTTTAGGTAGATGATGATGACCAAAAAGATAGTGATAACAAATGCTGCAATATAAGGTCAGGGACTCAGGGGTGCATAACTAAAGAGGAGAAAATAGCGCATTTAATATTTTATATATACTAAACGTTTGTAATGGGGATATGGAAGTAATTCTTTGCAGTCACGCGAGCCGTAAACAGCTGGACATCAATAATATTGATAAACTGTTTTGGATCGGTTGTATTCTTTCTACATTATGCTAATGGCGCCGATTCCCTTGTTCACAAACTAAACTAAGTTCAGTGCATCTTTTGAAAAGGACAGAAAATAAATATTAGTTTAGTCCTGTCATCTAGATCTGGTATCCAGATCAGTGGTGGCCCAGTGGTAACGGTCCCAATCTACGAGTTGTGAGGTCGTGAGTTCAAACCTAAGCAGGCGCTTTACTTTGTGTAAATTATATCATCACCGCTGCTCTCAAAACGGTGAAGGAAAACATCGTGAGGAAACCGGCATGTCCTAGAACCAAAAATTTGAAGGCATGTGACATCTACCAACCCGCACTGGGCCCTTGTGGTGGATTATCGTCCACTCCCTGTCACAGAGAGGAGGCCTGTGTCCTCGAGTTACGTACGTTATAGGTTGAATATGCTACTTGTGGGATTCGGAAACACGAAAAACTACAAACTACAACAACAAGTGCAGAGAGAATGAGAATAAGAGTAGTATAGAATCTTGTTATCAAGAAAATTCGCTACTCCAGTGTCGCATAAACACAGCGCCACACGGCCAAATGACCATCGACGCTGATACTCATAATTGTGGCAATTAGGATGCATGGTCGAGTGTCTGTGTCTGTCAGACGGATCAATCATGTGACGGGCGGCGACGTGTTGGCTCGCTTGAGTGGCCCGCTCTGATAGTATGTGTGACAGGCGTGGCTTTTCTAAACTTAATAATCTTATACTAATATTATAGGTATTTGTTTGTTTTTATGTTGAAAATAACGCGGATAACGCGCCTGTGTGGAAGAGCCTATAATCCTTGAATTTAGATTTGACAGTTCGTTAGTGAGTGCGATTATAGCTTGAGAACAATTTATTCGATTCACTAAAATGTACCAATAAACAGTGACAGACAACCCAAATACAAAATAGTCCTTTTTTATCTCTGATTTTACATCACAGTCAAAATTAAAGTGATCTTTATTGTCCTTATAATAATGTGGTTATTGGTTTGCTGCCACTGACAAGTCTGTCAAAATAGAAAGCGCACAACATATTCTGCAAACTCACAATGATCTTTATTTTAGATTCAATAAGGTTGATGTTAGGTTGTTGCACTTGCTGCTGTCAGAGCTGAATGAACAGAAAGAACTATTAGGTTCTTTTGAAAATCGCGAGGGCTATGGTCCAATTGTCTATTCCGTGGTCCAAACGTTCGAAATGTAAAAGTAGTTTCCGTATTTTTTACGAGAAGCAAACAAATTGTACATGGAATGATGTGTAGTTTTTTTTTTTTATATTCGGAAAAAATGCAGCACAACTGCACAACTATTAAAATGTATAACGTAAACGCTCCTGTGGCTTATCATTTTGGATGAGCTATTCCTCTCTACTTTTTAAAATAAATAAATGTGTAAGGTACATTTGAAAAGTTCGTCTACAATATTTAAAAAACATACTCCGACTCCCACCAATCAACGGAAAGGCACGAAAATTCGCAATTTGAATTCCGTAAAGAACTCGCGATTAGGTTCGAATTCGCGCCAAATCCTCATTAAACGCGTAAGTAATAGTAATAAATATGCTATTTATTATTCTAAGAGTTAACCAATAACCATCATTGGCGAGTGACGAGTACTTTACGAGGTGTATGAAGGCCGCGTACGGATATAAAAATAAATTATAATGATGTTAAAATACACTCTAGACGTGCCGTGGCCCGTGTGGCTATGTAGTACATACTAATGCCATGCCCGTGAGCCATGACGCGCGCCTGCGTCCTGTTCGAATTAAAAAGTTATATTTCCCGCCATTCTAAATGGAACGTGAATTATTAAATTAATAAAATATATAAATTTACATCCAGGGATTCCTTTCTATAAAGCTATCACAAGACTGCGGTGGCTCGAATGACGTCACTGAAACTTTATTTATGAAAGCAAGTTGGTTATCCTAGAGAGCGTTTTTTAACACCGTAATGTCAAATTCCTCGGCCATAATTTTCATGACAGTCGTCAGGTAGGATACCGTAGCTGTAGTTTCCCTTTTTGGCTTTTCTGCTTGAGTAATTATTTCTATACTTGGTCTAGACTCTAGAAGTGTTGTACTGTGTGTACTCTCCCTAGTGCCCATCCTCTCCAATAGCTCGACATTTTTCACTTATTTTTTTTGCCAATTTATGTTTTGGAATCCAAGCTTCTTTTTTATGTTCTACTTTTATCGATTAGTGTTTTAATTTAACCCTGCAAGATACAAAGTACGGGTTGCTGCTGGAATTTCTCAGTCCCAGCCCGGAGTCTGGGTTTCTTTCTTTCTTTCTTTTCTATTACATGGGGCTTAAACTTATCTGAAGAAATGTGAGTGTACTAAAGGTACCCCTCTGCCTAACCCTTTGGGGAATACTACGGGACCAACCCTGAAATCATGAAAAAAAATCAATCGATCCATAGATTTATGTTCGCATAACTCGACATAATGTATGGATCAACTGACTTTTTTTTTCACGATTTCAGGTTTGGTCCCGTAGTTAAAGTTATTCATAATGATGAGTACAATGACCCCTTTTAAGCATTAAAACGATCAAAATTTAACGGTGTATCTATAGTTACGTTCAGTACACATCCGTGATGTTTTGTTATGTCATGATACAAAGTGCAACGTTTTAACG
The DNA here is from genome assembly GCA_951799955.1 of Apamea anceps. Lineage (NCBI taxonomy): Eukaryota > Metazoa > Arthropoda > Insecta > Lepidoptera > Noctuidae > Apamea > Apamea anceps. The sequence goes on along the minus strand of OX637521.1, from coordinate 13,635,202 downwards.
GACCAATATTTGTTCTCAAAGGAGAGCTAAATGTAATTTTCAAGCTTCCTTCCGCATATCACTATCTTCCGCTCACTCGCCAAAGCGGATGCGATCGACTTTGAAGGTTGAACCCACAGTGTACACCGTCTCTATAGCAATTGCGAATAGATAATACATAACACCACGCCTGATTCCCAGAAGGGTTGGGCAGTGCTGTACCTAGCCTGTGTTTATGTCTTCATCTTCGTGTCGCTGCACTGGCACGACAGTTATTCAAATTACGTTGGCCCAAAACTTTGCCACTTCCACGGCGTTGTACGTGGCAGCGAAGAGGTCACTTTGGCTGCATGATTTGGGGCACAGAGGGCAGGGTAGGATGTGGAGCTCAGTTTGTGACACAGCTCCACATCCTCAACCAAGTCCCATGTAATTGCGGGCGAGCCTATACACTACCTGCCTGCCTTACATAATCGTAATTTTAGCAGGATCACTTTTTTGACGGCGTATCTACATTCCTAGGCTATTACTAAATTCATAAATGAGTAGATATGCAAACCTAGATGAGATAAAGCATTTTTTGTTGTGCATTACAACCACACACGTAAATTACTGGGATCCGATCTCAAGTGACGGGTCTATTCTTTAAAAGTCTCACCGTGTAAACTTTGGTGAAGTGTGCTGTCAATAGCATGAGGTGGAATGACAGCTCACTTCACCTAAGTTTTCACGGTGTGAATTAGAATAGATCAGCTGACTTGACTCATCATAACTATAAACCCACATTTATGGCGTTATGGAGCACATTGTCCAGGTCTCCACATTTTATTTATTTAATAAACATGATGCAACATAAAAGGTACAAAGGCGGACTTATGCCTGAGGCAGTTGGCTATTAAGCTCGCGCGAAAAAGGACAAGTACCTCAGTGTCCCTCAAGTAATCCATTTTAGATAAGCTACGTCATACTCATGACGCTCTCAATACATCGCGATTTGTGTGTTATCGGTTATCAATGGCTCGTTAATCAGTGATAAGCCGGGTAATGGACAGGTAACAACATGATTAAGTTAGCAGACAGATAATATAATGTTGGAGTCGCTGAAAGTTTAATTTGGTTTCGTTTCAAGAGTGATTCTTGCAAGCTTATTTGGACACTCTAACGGCTATAATACAAAACCATCGAGCCATTTTTTTATTTCGTGCTTTATATCGAAAACGATAAAGTTCTTAATACAAAAACTGGCTCGATGCTATAGGCTTGGACTGAAGTTAGAACTCGAGTTGAAGTTCAGCAAAAACTTTTCAAAATTAAATTCTATAATTTCTTCTCTCTTGTCACCATAGCATAGTTAGCCTATAATGTCCCCACCACGTGGGCCCAGTGCGGATTGGTGGATGTCACTTATCTTTTCAATTTTTTGGTTCTACATGCGTTTCCTCACGATGTTTTCCTTCACCGTTTTGAGAGCAGTGACCATGAGCTACCAATATTGTCATATGATATCAGCTCATACCATCGTGAAGTAATGAGCCAGTCAGCAAAATGATAGCGAGGCTGACTGTTCAGGATGAGCCAGATGTTATAGTACCATATATCGGTGATGTGATGCAAGTTCTCGAAATGGTGATCTTCGTGATGATTCCCTCTACGGAGACGATAATAGGCAACATTTCAGCTACCAAGCCGTTTATGAATAACAGAAAATTGCTAAAGAGCTTTTATTTCGGCTTCCTACTTAGACGTACAGCAGAATGAGTGATGCAAGCGTTATCTATGACGCTTTTCTTTGACGGTAATGGCCTGGTTACAATTTTTTCAGTCAATGTGCTGACGCATGTCCGATCTGACGCATTTCGACGTAAACTATGACGATATTATGCATGGGCGTGAAGACTGGCTAATAGAAACTTTTACTGGTTATTGATTTAGAAAAAAAAGTTCTCTTTAAGAGGGATGCTGTAAGTTAGTTAAATTTTGTTACATTTTTGGCAATTTGCAGGTCGGTATCAGCGGGGTAATTGCGTAACACACTATCAGTAGCAATAGCTTTCATTTTGACAGTTCAACAACATTCATTGCGTTATTTACGTTGTTGAGCAGACAACTTTTTCGAACATATGAAGCAATGGATTAGCAATATCCTTCAAAATCATTCATACTAAGGGTGCTGGTTGTTTGTTGATTAAAATATGATTCGCGATAGATAAATGGCTGTTTGCAAATTAGCGCCGTGCCACGTTTCTATTAAAAAGTTTTTGACATTTGAGTTGGCGGGAAATAACTTTCATGATAAATGGCGAAAAGGCTACGTGAGATTATTAATTACTGTTGAATGTGTATGCTTTAAATCTGTTTTAATCAGACAAATATAAATGTCAACGTGTCATATTTAAATTAATTGAATGTAATAGTCATTTCAAACATTGAAAACTTAAAGAAAATACACCTACGAACAACACTTTCAATACCAACCCAAGGAATTCGAAGGAAATTATTAATCCATCGCTTCATAGGTTTGAAAAGTTCGTCTGTTCAACAACGTGAATAACGCAATGAACGCAGCAGAACTGTCAAAATGTAAGGTTTTGCGATCGATTGCGATTTTATGTGTTACACAAGTACAATTTAATAAAGATTAGCTTGTTTATGGTTTAAAAATAACCACATTTTACTGAACGACTTTTTGAAACAAGCATCATCATCTGCCTAGCCTTTTCCCAAGTATGTTGGGGTCGGCTTCCAGTCTCACCGGATGCAGCTGAATACGAATATTTTATATGAAGCGAATGCCTATCTGACCTCCACAACCCAGTTACTGGGTAATACGATACCCCTTGGTAAGACTGGTTGTCAGACTTTCGGGCTTCAGGCGACTGTCAAAGATCCACGAATGACAGCCGGGACCAACGGCTTAACGTGCTTTCCGAGGCACAGAGGGTCTTGATATGTAAAGTTGGTCACCCATCCACGGACCAACCGCGGCAAGCGTAGCTTAACCTGATCGATCGACCCGTGCGGCTGTTATTACTTAGCCACAAGCGCCTCTATTAAAACAAGCAATCGAATAAAATCGAGAGCGTATCAATTAAATCTAACAAGTATTTTGATGCGATGATCATCTGCTATTGCATGCTTAGCGTGTGTAAACAAGACGTTTAAAAAAAATGGCGGCTCGTCAAATTTTGGCGCGCTGCCATAGACAACGTAGATCGTAGATGATTCAATAGGTACGAGTATTCGTTTCTTCCGTCTATTATAATAAGCGCGTTGTATAGTCGGTGTGTTGCAGTTGGCTTTGTTCAAAGTTTTTTGTCAACAAGCCGAGTGTCCAATGGGATTCCCCATCGACAAAGCTGTCGAACTTCCATACATACTTTCATCTCTTATTTAACCCCTAATTTGGGTGCTTCATAAAGCCATCCATTGTATTTTGAGTAGTTTGTTTTGTATTTTGAGTAGTAGTATGTTTTTTTTTTTTTAGTATATATTTTCTGGTGTACAATAAAGTATATTTTATCAATAAATCTTTGTTTGTTTGAACGCGCTAATCTCTGGAACTTGAGAAATTATTTTTGCTTTTGATAGCTCAATTCTTGAGGAAGGCATAAGGCTATGTAACATCACGCTACGAGCCTAAAGATCCGAGAATGAATAAATGAAATGCACCGATCCCAGCGTGGTTAAACCAGACTCGATTAATCGAATGAACCCCAAGATTCGCACTAGCTCCTGTAGCCTCATATTCATGGTGCTACAGCGACCATTGCATATATCCAGGAGTAGACCGGGGGGCGCGGAAGTTGTAGGGAAGACGTGCCCGTAGGAAAGGGTAGGATTTAAGAGCCTACCGGATGTAGGTATCCTAGAGTAAGCATTACGAGCCTAAAGATCCGAGAAAAAAAAAGTCAGAAAGAACGCTAAGCAAAAACGAAGTAGCGCGAGCAGGCGATGCGATGCGACGGGGTGGGGCGGGGGAAGCTAGGAAATAAAGTAAATGATGATGAGGAAAATAATCCGAAATTTCCCACACCTCTGTTTCACAAAAGGTGAAACCGTTAAACACATATCGCCCGTTACAGTTATATACAAGCTGTTGTTTTGCATCCTCGTCAAATTTCAGGAGGCTGTTATGAAAGACATAAATAATCAAATAAAATTACGATCCCTGGTAAATAAGGAATACATACTTGTTTTTTTTAGTTATTTAAGTTTGACAGTATTTCACCACTTTCAAAGAACAGCCGATCTATTCTGTAAAAATCTCACCGTGAAAAGTTAGGTGAAGTGAGCTTAGAGTGAGCTGTCAATAGTGTCAATTCCTAGCATTAGTTGGAATGACAGTTCACTCCACGCTCACTTCACCTAAGTTTTCACGGTGAGATGGTTACAGAATCGCATTGCTGAATCGCGTTATGATATCGTATAAGCGGCCGCGTTTTTATGTGTGTGTAAAAGGGCAGTTACAGTGCCGTATCACACTAGCCGTCTTTTAAAGTACGTGTCCCACACATGACGATCTCCGAAAATTAGATTTTTTTTTAATCTACTTATTTTATTATTGATTCGTGTCGAGAATCAGTAGCATAGTTACCTCCTTGAATTTGACGAGGATGCAAAACGACACCTTGTATAACATTTCATACCAACTTAGTAGGTATACACAGATCTAGTTACACAATGTAGGCTATGTACAAATAAGCCTACGCTTCTAGGCGACCCCTCTCCTATTAAACGTGGACATTAAACATGTTCGAACGTCTTATTTTATTAAAGTTGACGATAAAAATAGGTACTGTCATTAACGTGTAGTTAATAATATGACCAGACACGTTTCCACAGTTATTTAACATACACTGATTAATTACTATTTTTACAAGCTAACACTAAAATATAGTATACAATTATGAATATATACAAGATATAATTGTATATACATAATTGTTGGGGTCGGCTTCCAGTCTAACCGGTTGCAGCCGAGTAGTATTTTACATGGAGAGAGAGAGAGACTGCCTATCTGACCTCCACAACCCAGTTACTGGGTAATACGAAACCCCTTGGTAAGACTGGTTGTCAGACTTTCGGGCTTCTGACCGTGTAACAGCCGGGACCGTGCTTTCCGAAGCACGGAGGGTCATGTAAAGATGGTCACCCATCCACGCACCAACCGCGGCAAGCGTAGCTTAACCTGATTGATCGACCCGTGTGGCTGTTATTATTTAGCCACAAGCCTCTCGTATTGATGTATACTTAGCTAAGTATACCAATTGACCGAACGATTCTACGCCGAAAATACGCCAATAAACGCCTAATTTGTTTTTTAATCAAGATTAGTTCGCAAACCCTAGATTGGGAAATCTGCCTTAAAGAACCTTTACAGGACTGGGCCTTATAGAGTCCAGAGTAAAAAAGGGTTTTGATATCTCATTCTGTTTAAAAAAAAAACAAAAATCCTAGCTTATCTTTGGAAAGGCTGTAGGTATAAGATTTGCTATTCTTTGATGGGATCCCGGCTTTTCGCATAATGTTTTTTTTTTTTAATATACTTTGTCATGACTATTTTGGTATATTTTTTTTTTTTTTTGTATAATAACTCTTTGCCATACTTAATTGTTTTTGGCATACAGTTTATGTTGACATAATTATCTTGTAGGCTAATTTGTTTTGGCATAATTTTAATTCGCATAATATTACTAGGTGTAATATTTTTAGCAATTCGCCTTCTCTGATCACACATTTCAGTGCTTATCGTAGGGTTGTGGCGAAAATTGGCCATTCGATTCCTTACCAAGCTGCAAAGAGTATCCATGGAGTTTCTTGCCCCTTCTTCTCCATAGGAACCTACTACGTTTTGGAATGGGCAATGTTTCTGACTGACCAACTCCTTGACAGTTCAAAAGTGCCTGTAAATGGTTTAATTGAAATAAATTCGGGTAGCTTGACCTGCTGGCGTCTGTACATGTATATGACAGGGTATCAAATTCGTCCGCATCGCTGTCAACAGGAACAGTGCCCAAAAGGCTGGCAGCATTGCCACGTTGTATGGCGATGCTAATTCTTTGACCAAGAAATAGGCCAAGTGAAGAGTCGACTGACAGCTGGGCGATATCTCGCAAAAAAAACAAAGTTTGTTTTCTAACATTTGACGCAAATCTTTATTAAAATGAACAGTCTGAAATCAAGCTAAACTTCCAAGCCATAGTGTACCGACACCATCGTTACAGCATATAAAACAAACGCCATACGTCCAACAATTACACGCCACACAATGTAAAACCATAGACAAAGCGTGACGTCACTAGTGCGTCATACATTAAGTAGGCCACCACGGAGCCATAGAGAATGGAAGCGGCTTTGAATCACAATGACCACTTCGTCACGGAGCAACTTCGTGTTTTTTCTTAACATTTTTCATGGTTGTATTACTGAAATTAAAGATTGTTAAAATTGATGTTAAATATTTTGTTAAAAAAATATGGAAGTTTGCTGGTAAAGTTTTCCGAAGTCATTTTTTATTTTTTCTACGTCAAGTATTCTTTTAAATTTTCTATCATGTGCCTAGCCTTTTCCCAACTATGTTGGAGTCGGCTTCCAGTCTAACCAAATGCAGCTGACAGCTATTTTATATGGAGCGACTGCCTATCTGACCTGCACAACCCAGTTATAATACGATATCCTTAGTAAGACTGGTTGTCAGACTTGCGGGCTTCTGACGACCTGCAACGACTACCAAAGATCCACGAATGACAGCCTAACCTGCTTTTCCTAGGTGTCTTGGTACGTAAAGATGGTCACCTATCCACGGACCAACCATGGCAAGCGTAGCTTAACCTGATCGATCGACCCGTGTGGCTGTTATTACTTAGAAACAAACCCCACTTTCTTATCAATTTACCAAGAGAATCGGAAATGCTGAAATTGCCAATTTATCAGCCAAATCTAATAGTTACGTACTATATGATTTTATTTGCAGCAATTTTCCATTAACATATTATTAAAATGAAATAAAAACAGCCGTCACACATTTGACTGCATCCACTACCATATAATAATAGTAAAGTATATAATCATCTCATAACTCGACACCATCAATCATCTGAATGATATCAAATTGGTACTTAAAATGACGCACGCTAAGTCCTCGCGGCCATACTGGAAAGTAAATAGACGTATATAATTTAAAATAGACGCTCAATATATTGCTGGGACAGTTCTTCCGTTTATCTAGCTTTGAGGAGAGGATTTGGTAAACATTAGGAAGTTGAGATCACCTTAAAAATATATTTGGATTTCTTACCAAAACGTTTGTGGTGTCAATTTTTTTTATTATATTTTTTTTCTCTCTTGTATCAGCACAACATCAGTGGGAGGCAATTGCGTACAACACTAACAGTAGGAATGGCTTCCATTTTGATAGTTCAACAACATTCATTACGTTATTTACGTGTTGAGCAGACAAATTTTTCGAACTTTTGAAGCCATGGATTAGCAATTTGCTTCAAAATGATTCAAATTCCGATTATTCGTGTGTTACGCAATGAGGGTGCTGGTTTAGCGTGGTCACATCTAGGCCACTATACATCGGCGGACATTTTCCGCACAAGGGTGGAGGTCCCTGAAATCTGTCCAGCCATTGTGTGTCGCTAATAGGATTCAAACAAGCACCTTTATACCTTTGTTTCTACGCTAATAGGCGAAAAAAGAGGTTATAAGCTCATTATATTTAACACACACGTTTTGAACTAAGTATAGTATAGTGTGTTTTTATTGACATGTCTAATTTCGTAAACAGACATGGTAAAGAATTCTCAGAGTTTTATCACAAATTTATTTAATTTCGCAGTAGCACTGAGAAGAGCTAAATAATAACAGCCACACGGGTCGATCGATCAGTTTAAGCTACGCTAGCCGCGGTTGATCTGTGGATGGGTGACCATCTTTATGTACCGAGACCCCTCCGTGCCTCGGAAAGCACGTTAAGCCGTTGGTCCCGGCTGTCATTCGTGGATCTTTAACAGTCGTCAGAAGCCCGAAAGTCAGACAACCAGTCTTACCAAGGGGTATCATAGTGTTACCCAGAAACTTGGTTGTGGAGGTCAGGTAGGCAGTCGCTCCATGTAAAATACAGGTATTCAGCTACATCCGGTTAGACTCGAAGCCAATCCCGACATAGTTGGGAAAAGGCTAGGCAGATGATGAACAAATTTATACTAATACTAATAATAAAGCTGAAGAGTTTGTTTGTTTGTTTGAACGCGCTAATCTCTGGAACTACCGGTCGAATTTGAAAACATCTTTTTGCATTAGACATCCCAATTCTTGAGGAAATTTAGCATCACGCTATGACCCTTATGGGCCGAACAAAAAGATAAAAAGTCTAAAAGAATGCTAAGTGAAAACAAAGTGGTTGATGAACGAGGTGGTACGATGCGATGAGGGTCGGGGAACAAGATAAAGGTCGCGAGCAGGAACTAGTAAATAAATAAACATTTCAACTGTTCTGTCACTCTTGAAGACCTCGGCAAGAAATAGAAAGAAAGAATGAAAAAGTATTTATTGCGACTCGCACAGGAAGATCATAAAACTAAACTAAACACAATCAAAAATAAAAAAGTAACAATTAACCGACTTCTAAAAAAGGAGGAGGTTCTCAATTCGGATGTTTGAATTTTTTTTTTTTTATGTTTATTCGCGTAACTCCGTCGCTTGCCAACCGATTTGAAAAATTCTTTTTTTGTTAGAAAGTGTATACTTCCCAAATGGTCCCATTGAAAATTCGACAAGATCTGATGATGACTTTCGGAGATAGACAACGTAACCTATACGAGGCCAAAAGGCTCCGATCTCAGCATGATGCTACAACATAACTTGTTGATCTGCAATCTCCGGGTGATTTTTCTCGTGAGCTATGGAAATGGCTCATTTTATGGTGAAAAAGTAAGAGCAGTGATGCTCCAGTGGTCACGACCGTGACTTACGTGTTGCAGGTCGTGGGTTCAAATCCAAATTCGCTTTACTTTGCATAAATTATTTCATCACCACTGCTCTCAAAACGGTGAAGGAAAACGTCATGAGGAAACCGGCATGTCCTAGAACCAAAAATTCGAAGACATGTGACATCTATCAATCCACACTGGGCACGCGTGGTGGATTAGTGCCCACTTCCTCTGACCGAGAGGAGGCCTGTGTCCCAACAGTGGGAACATTATAGGCTGATTATGCTGCGGTGAAAAGATTGGCCTCTGAGTCAGGTTATTTGGTCCTGGGTGGCTGCTTGGGGTAAGAAATCAACCCATCTACAGTCCTTCCACAGTAATTTTACTTCTGATATTTTTACATCACTGTCAAAATCATAATGGTCTTTATTCCCATTGCAATAAGGTTGCTAGTGGGTGGGTTAGTGCTTGGGTAAAAATGCAGTCATAGCGACCTCTGCGCCACCGACGATGCCGTCAAGGCGGCGAAGTTTTGAGCCAACAAAATTTAATACAGTGTCGTGCCATCAACACGACGAAGAAAAGACTGCTACAAACCCTTGTAGCAGACTTTACTTTTGACTTTTCTTTTAGCAGTGTATCCGAGGCTCTATTATACCTCAGACAGCTACCCAGCCGCCTGAGGTACAATAGAGCCTCGAATACACTAGGGGACAAATGGAGCGACATGTTGGGGAACATGGCGCTCGACAACTACGTGAATGTCCCGAGAGAATGCCGCGGAACATTTTGCGGGCCTGCAAATGGCGCGACATTGACGGGACGCCTGCGCTCGCTCTCGGGGCTGGAGCAAGCAACATATCCCGCGTCACGTAAAATGTTGCGGAATGACTATAGACTTCTCAATGGCAGCAATCCAACAGCAACCTTAGTGTGCCGAGAATAAAGTTCACAATGATTTTAACAGCTTGTCAGTAGCAGCAACCCATCAGCAACCGTAATGTGCCAAGAATAAAGATCACAATGATTTTAACAGCTTGTCAGTGGCAGCAACCCAACAGCAACCTTAGTGTGCCGAGAATAAAGATCACAATGATTTTCACAGCTTGTCAGTAGCAGCAACCCAACAGCAACCTTAGTGTGCCGAGAATAAAGATCACAATGATTTTCACAGCTTGTCAGTAGCAGCAACCCAACAGCAACCTTAATGTGCCGAGAATAAAGATCACAATGATTTTGACAGCTTGTTAGTAGCAGCAACCCAACAGCAACCGTAATGTGCCGAGAATAAAGATCATAATGATTTTAACAGCTTTCAGTGGCAGCAACTGAATAGCACCCTTATTAGAATGACCCTAAAGATCACTGTGGTTTTGACAGTGATGCAAAATCAGAAGGAAAATAACTGTAAAAGGAATGTAATGGTTTCTATTAGGATAATACGCCATAGATTCTTCTCTATTCACGAAACAACAATAAATCCTCCTCCTCATGCCTTTTTTCGAACAACGAGACCTCTGTCTGCCCTAAAATAAACTAAAACTTAAAGATAAACTCCATTACGAAGCCCACACAATAAATCTTCTGCAGACAAGACAAGGACAGTATAAACTCCTCAAGTCAACGGCTAAACTTTGTTTCTCTTAGGCGCGAGTCAGACAGAAGGGACGGGAGAAAAGGACGGGACACAGATGCGACACGGACGAGATGTGGACTTCACAAATTACGTACATATAGAAGAGGCGAGGCGCGGACACGGATTGGTCGCTTCATACTGTACCGTCATGTGGTCGATTCCTATAATTTACAGACCGTTATTGATTAAAATTAAGACTTGTATCTTTACCAATAATGAAGAAAATATCTCATAGCTTTGCATAGTAGATGCTCCTATATGGAAGTAGCTATCAAAGGTATTTGCTTACGAATCTATTTATATGCCCAATTTGGCAATAAAAAATGCTACCATTGGTAAGCAAAACGATTCGTTTTTGTTTATAGGAACCGAACATTAGCGGTGTCGTGCGGTTATGAGCTTTAAAAATTCATAGTTTGTCCGCGTCTCGTCACTTTACTCGTAGTATATTTTTTCAATAGGACGCAGTCGGAAAAGTCACGCGCCTGCGTCTTGTCTTTCCTGAATGTTTTGTGCCCGATCACGCTAATACATTTTGCATGAAGAATAATGACGATACGTGAACGGTACGCCGCGTCTACGTCCCGTCCTTGTCTCACGTCCCTGTTGTCTGGCCCGCGCCTTATGAAAGTTAATAGAAGACTTGGGACAGGCGTCTCTCTAATACTATAATCTTTGATCGTGTTCATTGATTGATTTGTATTGTCTACTTACTTGGTCTGGCAGCGCGTCCAAGTTCGTAGTAAATTAATGTTGATTACTTTGATTAAGTTTGTAATCGCGTTTTGATTTAGAAAGCAGCATGATTCTAAATATTACATGCTATGTCATACATAGCATAATCAGTCTATAATTTTCCCACTGCTGGGACACAGCCGTACTCTCCGTGAGAGGCAGTGGGCCGTAATTCAACGCGCGGACCAAGTGCGGGTAGGCAGATGCCAGATATCACACGTTTTCGATTTTTTGGTTCTAGGACATGTCTGTTTCCTCACGATGTTTTCATTAACGATTAGGAGAGCAGTGGTGATACAATTAAATACACAAAGTGCCTGCCTGGGTTCGAACTTAAAACCTACTACGACTCGGTAAGTCGGGGTCGATCCCAGTGGTCTTTGCCACAAGCCGTGAGCCCGATGGGATTTCCCATCAGCAAAAATGACGAATTTCGGTACAAACTTTCATCCCCTGTTTCATCAGACAACGCACAGCCGAAAGCTGGTCTAGAAGCATGACATTTTGTACAAGATTTCCTTATACAGGCTGACTTGTAATTTGACGCATTCCTTCCTGGACGTGATAGTGTGACACCTTTGCAACAATTAAGAACCCCATAAAGCTTCGGCGAAAATTCATGGGATTCAAGGCAATCCAATTTTCATGTATTATTGAAAATTTCCTAAAATTCGTCACTACATATTACTTTTATCTAAACTCACAAATTGCCTTCATTGCTATTCCATTTGGTACCTAATATATATATATATATAATACTTATATATATACTATATAATACTTTAACAAACCATTCGATGTAACCAAATTTTCTAAAACATCAATCAAACAGTTAAAATTTAATGAAGAAGTTTATGGACGTTGAAATTTCCAAAACCAGAAATTCAGAGTATATTAGGTTTTAACGCCAAGTTTTTCCTCTCAAGTACCTAATAGAAAGTAATGACATCACAGGGCATTTAATATAGTTAACGACGTGAGAGATGAACGTTGTGTACTATGCAGTGTGGAATAGTAATCGTTGGATCGGAGTGAGGTCACTGGTGTGGCAGGCCGATGCGAGCGCGTCAGTATCGCGATGCACTGGCCACGGCAAGATTGGATGCAGAAGGACCATTTACATTGTTTGTTTTTGTATAACATCACCGATCATCATCACCGTGCCTCGGAAAGCACGTTAAGCTGTTGGTCCCGGCTGTCATTCGTGGCTCTGTGACAGTCGCTACTTTGTGTACTTTATTTCATCAGCACTGCTTTCAAAAGCGGTGAAGGAAAAATCGTGAAGGAACCGGCATGTCCTAGAACCAAAAATTCGAAGACATGTGACATCGACCAACCTGCACAGCGATGGGCCCGCGTGGTAGATTACGACCCACTCCCTCTTACAGAAAGGAGGCCTGTGTCCCAGCAATGGGAACATTATAGGCTGATGATGCTTCTCAATGTTATTCATATATAAGTGTCGTCTTTAGGAGTTTTCTTCGAAGTCCTCTTTGGTTTGCCGATTTTTTGCCAATGACATAATAGTGGCCACGTGCTCGCTAAAATCGCTCTCCTAACGTCCTAAATTGAGAATAATGTTTTTAGAGCCGCTCAAAGCTGACTGTAGCTCTCCATTTAAATAAATTGGCTTCGTACAAAATTTTTAAATTCCTTGCAATTCAGAAAATCGTTATTATTATGCGCATTAGTCCCTCTTATTTATAAACGTTGCTTAAGAGTCAAAAATTTATGGTTAAACAGTCGCTAATCATTACTTAACTTTAAATAACGTTTATAAATAAACCCCTAAGAAATATAGGCATCAAACCCTTGACTGTGTCAATCAAACTATCCCAAAAGATATTGCCTAGCCCCAACTATGTTGGGGTCGGCTGCCAGTCTAACCGGATGCTGCTGTATTTTACATGGAGCAACTACCTATCTGACCTCACCTCCACACCCAGTTACTGGATAACACAATACCCCGTTTAGTAACTCCGGTTCTGACTTTCTTAAAATAAACATAACATCACGTCTGTAACCCCCGCAGGGTTAGGCAGAAGTATACCTATAGTACACTCACATTTCCCCAGGTATGATTAAGTCCCATGTCTTGGGGGGCGAGACTATTGCCATCAACTGGACACAAATCCAGGATGCTACTGAGATATTTCTGATGGAAAAACCAAACACACTGGTCGACCTGAAAGTCGAACCCAATACGTTCTCGCGCTTGCAACCACGAGACCAACGCGCAACGGGGCAGTTAACACCTATACAGTGTGTACAGCCTGCGTGATAAGCGTAACACACTGACAGTAGCAATGGCTTTCATTTTGACAGTTCAACAACATTCATTGCGTTATTTACACCACAAAAATACATACTAACAATAAAAACTTTTTTGCAAAAAAAAATAACCGACTTCCAAAAAAGACTACAAAGAGAAAAATAACTTTAATTTCGGAAGTTAGTGTCGTTGGGTTCGCATTTTCATTGTTTTCCACCGACTTCCGAAATTAAAGTTATGTTTCTCTTTGTAGCGTTTTTTTTTTGGAAGTCGGTTGTTTTTGTTTGCAAAAAACGTTTTTATTTTTCACTTTTAAGTTGTAACTTTTACCAGTTATTTTAGTTTAAAAACCAAACTACTAAACCGTTTTTGATGAAATTTCTATGGGACCAATCTGTAGTATATCCATATTCCTTAGAAATAAAAAAGAATTTTGCAAATCGGCTTATAAACAACGGTGAGGTAACAAACATAAAAAAAAATACAGTCGAATTGAGAACCTCCGCCTTTTTTGAAATCAGTTAAAAAAGAAATTGATCGAACACTAAAAATATAAAATAGGCGGAATATAAAAAGATATTTAAAAAAATAAACTGTTAAAGCTAAATTGATTACGATGAAATGAATATCAAAAATAGAATCTAATCTAATTTAATTTAATCTATGTTATTTATTTCATTGTAATCAATTTAGCTTTAACAGTTTATTTATTTTTTTTTTTTCAAACTATTTATTAATATTAATTGTTTTGTTTAAATAAATGTGTAATGTGTGTGTGTAATGTGTATAATCTGCGCATACTGAGTGCATGCTGTGCTTTTCTGTAAGTGATGAAGCGCTTAGACTTAAGTTTGCAATGTACAAATTATAAAGTAACAGTGTACTCATTGCTGAGAAGCATAAATAAATAAATATAGTTTCGCCTACGATCAGTACACCAACGAAGCAGTTCCTAAAATATATGAAAACTCTGTAACAACTAAACCCTCTGTCCTCTCCTGGATGCACTAACAGTCGGTTGGCAAAACATCAAAGTGTAGGCGACGATTGAGTTGGTCTCGTTCATCAGGTGTTGCTATAACTGATCACGTTTGATGTACTAGCACACTAGTGCTAGCCTTCACCTCCCATATGAGACTGCAATTGTGTAGCAATTTGAATGTTGTGCATCGTAGTGAATGAAGGGAAATGTCGATTTTTTTTGGATTGTGACGTCCAAAATATGTTAGGATGTTTAGCAGGATATTGGCCCTGATTCCCTTGTTCACAAACTAAACTAAATTTAAGTTCTGTGCATCTTTTTCTTTCTATTTCATTAAGAAAAGGACAGAAGATAAAATATTAGTTTACTCCTGTCAAATTAAGATACTCCATAGACAGATTAGACGTGATTAAAAACATGGCTGCTAAAAATACGTCAATTTACGCCAGGCGCCGACTAGTTTGACAGGACTAAACTAATAATTATCTTCAGTCCTTTTCTAAATTAAATAGAAAGAAAAAGATGCATTGAACTTAAATTTAGTTTAGTTTGTGAACAAGGGAATCGGCGCCAATACCCTGCATGTCTTAGGGCTAATTTTTCCAACGCCAGATAATTTTATCCAAGAAATAATATTGAATCTTTGACAGTTCTTCCAAACAAAAACTGTCAGACGTCACTCCAAACATTTAATTGATACTTTACTGAAAGTTGAAAAATGAGTGGTCATTTTAAAAAAAAGGCTTGTAAATCTTACATAATCTCAGAAAAAAAGGTCTTTAGTGGCAAAATTTTTATTTTTTAACCATCCGGTTTTGTCCCCTAGTTCACTGGACTTAATTTGTTGCTAATGGCCTCTAGTATAACCCCTTCAAGGAATACGTTGAGTTTCCCTGTCACCCTGTATAATCATGAGACATTTGTTAAATCATCTGCCTAGCCTTTCCCCAACATAGTTGGCTTCCAGTCTAACCGGATGCAGCTGAATACCAGACCAGTATTTTACATGAAGCGACTTCGTATCTGAACTCCACAATCCAGTTATATAAATTCAAACACATAACACTCAACAAACATAAATAATACTCAAATTCGTAATACGTCGTATCTGTATCCACTTTACTGTGTGTACATTACTGTACATAAATAATAAAATAAATATTATTTAGTCCCTCATGCATGCACCTCACAATTTGTCAGTTATTTCTGTCTAAAATCCTCTAAAACCACCAGTCCGTAACGTAACGCTATCAAATAAATTATAACATATATTTTCTGACACCCTCTAAAATACTTGCTTCTCATATATTTCCTGCGATTTGCCAGCAGCAACAATTTTATACTGGAATATCTTTCTTGAATTAATCATTTTGTCTGTAGTATTTTTGAGAAAATTATTTAGTACAGGAAATTCTTGTATACGTCATTATAACCTATCATAAACAGTTTTACCTTTTGTAATAACGGGTAGCCCTGTGCTGGTCTTAATTTTTTAAATGAAAAGTTTCTATAGGCAAGTTTGTCCTGTAAACACTTAAATAATTACAGAGTCACCATCTGTAATGAAAATTACACTCGAAACTAGACTGGAATTAATCCGGTATATAGAAAACCAACAATAAGAAATAAAAGCCTGTAGATTTAATAAATACAGATCCGTTCAGCCATTTAAGCGTTAAAGCGTAA
The DNA here is from genome assembly GCA_951799955.1 of Apamea anceps. Lineage (NCBI taxonomy): Eukaryota > Metazoa > Arthropoda > Insecta > Lepidoptera > Noctuidae > Apamea > Apamea anceps. The sequence goes on along the minus strand of OX637521.1, from coordinate 13,618,976 downwards.
CAAACGATCATAAAAAAAAAAAAAAAAATATTTTCTCTTAATAATATTAGTTTAGACATGCGTCTGGGGCGAATAAGGAACAAAATGTGGGGCGAAACAAGAATTTAAATAATAAATTCAAATATGGGGCAAATGTGGAACAAATCTTAAAAATCCGCAAAACAACCCACAAAATGGTTGTGAAACATCACATAACATTAAATACTCATCTATCTTAATAACAGTCCGCGTTAGGTCGATGTCAGCGCCACGTTTGTAAAATTAAAATGTCTAAATATAACACACGCACAGTCGTACTCGCTCTCGGAGTAAACAATTAATAAAGAAAACATTATGAGGAGATATAGGAATTATTGCAGTGTTTGTAAACGTTTTAGTGACGCCATTCTTTAGATTTTGTTCGCACGAAAGCTTTTTAACGCAAGTTAAAAAGTACGAAGAGCTGGAAGTATTAACAGGTAGTTTTGTTTTGAAAAAATCAATAATACTTTGCCTAATTCAGGGATCGAATCCAGAACCTCGAACTCGCTAATCGCGCTTGCGCAAGCGAGGTAGACTTTTCAGTTTTCACAGTAGTTAATGTCTGCTGAACTTTACCATTTTAAAATTTCTGACAAATAGCCGGTCAATACAGACAGACAGTACTCTTTAATATGTTTATATTTTCTAAAAATAACCCATCAAATAGAAAATTCCGAACAAATGACAAGGCCGGGCCAGTCCGGACGGGGTGCCAATAAGTTGGACATGTCCGGCCGAAACATGTCCGGACAAATTCAGATGGCTGAGGAGGAATTGCGTAATACACTATCAGTAGCAAAGGTTTTGATATTTTGACAGTTCAACAATATTCATTGCGTTATTTACGTTGTAACACATTTTTAGAACATATGAAGCAATGGATTAGCAATATAAAATGCTTCATATTTTTATTGATAGTGTGCACATTAGTCGATATTAAAATGTTGGTCAAATTGACACCTTACTCTGCAAGTCCTCATTTTAAAGCCAAGGATAAACGACGACAAGGATAAAGGACGGCACTGTATGTATGTGAGTTTAATTAAATGTTTGTAAACGCATCCACGATACAGGAGAAATTCCTAGTGTGGGGCAACGTTTTTTTATAACAATATATAAATAAAGAATTGCTGTAGAACTACAATCCTAGTAATATTATAAACGCGAAAGTTTGTATGGATTGATGGATATATTTTGTTGCTCTTTCACGCCAAAACTACTGAACGGATTTGGATGAAATTTGGCACACAGATAGCTTATAACCAGGATTAACACAGGATACTTTTTATCCCGATATTCCCGTGGGATCGAAACTTATGCGGGTGAAACCGCGGGGCGCAGCTAGTTTTATTATATTGCTGCTCCTTCCAATCCTAACACACCATTGTTTCTTAATTAATTTCAATTATTTCGTCCAGGTACACCATATCGTCTGGCGGCCGCGAAAGGTTTTTACAAAGAGTGTCTTGTGTCTTTCACTAATAACGCTAACTAACAATTTGCAGTGTATTTGGGGTGCTAATTATCTTAACAAGACTTGTATTGCCTCATCAATCGAGCTATAGAGCCTTTGTGTGTCGGAAAAGGTTATTAACAGTGATAGGAATAGGTAGTGCCTATTTGCCTAAACTTCGAAGAAAAGTGACAAGAAACGGAGACTTCCTTAGGACTACATTTTTTCCGGGACATCTGTCCCGAAATTCGGGACAACACTTTTAAATACATTAAAAAAATATGTTATTTGGAATAAGTAATTCGTCTAAGTATATTTACATTTATAATTTATAACTCCATAATAATAACGTTATTATTATGGAGTTATAAATTATAAATGTTATGTCTAGTCGCAAACTTTAGGTAAATATAGACGAATTACTTATTCCAAATAACATATTTTTTTAATGTATTTAAAAGTGTTGTCCCGAATGTCCGGGAAAAAATTTAGTCCTGAGGAAGTCTCCGTTTCTTGTCTCTGTTCTTCGAAGTTTAGGCAAATAGGCACTACCTATTCCTATCACTGGTTATTAGTAACCAATACGTGTTAAAAGTTACCTGCAGTATTGTTTCTCCTTCTCCCTTTAATCCATCCAAAGGTTGTCTTTTAAAGATCGCTTTTAGCTCGTGGTATATATTTTATTTATGTAAAATAAATTACATTTATGTACACACAGACCAGAAAAAACAGGTACAGAGGTGATGCTTATTTTATAAGAAATCTCTTCCAGCAATACCTGAGATACGACAATAGATACAGAGATGTAGACAGCGTGTGTTACTCCTTAGTAAAGGAGACAAAAACATAATACATAAAATAAAAAACAGTTCACTTAATAAAACTAAACAAAAATTATGAGAATATACTAACATACATACAAATAAACATACATACATATTTCTAAAAGTGTAAATTTATTTATTATTTCAAGTTAAACAAATATCAACTAACACTAATATACACTAAATATTTTTTTCTAAAATAAATATCACTAGAATGATAATAATTATATCATACTCAACATAATATTTACATACACAACTATGATGAAGTGGACAGATAGTGTTCTTTCACTCTTCTTTTAAAAACTGCAACAGTTTGGCACTCCCAAATGTCAGGCGGTAGTGAATTCCACAAACATAATATACTCTGAAAGAAAGAAAATACATTTATTTGGCACAGGCTAAAATACACAATACATCAGATAAAAACGAATAAAAAATCAAATAGAAAGTGTAAAGATTTCTCTCGATTTTAAATCAATCACCTATTCATAGTCAGTATTAATTCTTTGATTTATTCATTTGCTTCTACTACATTAAATTTAATTATTACTTATTTAAATACATAAAAAACATTTTGGCACTAAACTATGTAAATTATCATTATGAAACATTGACAAAATAAAAATATTATCAGCTTGCTACTACATATTAACAATTGCTATTGACTTGCTATCAAGAAACGATATGTAATGGTACACTAACTTTTTCTTGTTACCCGCATATATGTAAGAAAAATATTTGTGCATCTACTACTTACTAGTTTATTTACGAGTACCTACCGTTCTTCATAAATTCGTGTATCAAGTATTATGGATTAACTTGTACTTCTCATGGTAAGTGAATTGTATTCTTTTTGAGAAATAAATGTCATAAACCGTGCAAACAGCCAACCTGCCTTGATTGGTCCTTGGCAGCTCTGGACAAAGAGAGGTGAAAAGAGAGTAGGGAGATCTTTGCCCAACAGTGGGACATTGATGGCTAATATAAAATAAGCGCCTGCCTGTGTTTGAAGTCACGACTCACGACCTAATGGGACCACTGCTCAACACACAAAACTTCTTAGAATCCCATGGATTTCGCCTAGACTATGTGGGATGACTGGGGTGCTTAATGTGTCCCACAAACATGTCCTAGAAGGAATATTTCGAATTACAAGTCACCCTGTATAGGTAAACTCAGATTTGAATTCGACCAATAATTTTCACCATGCAGTGTCTGTCAAACTGTCATTCTAACAAACTACCCGCTTCACGCAAAGCTTTTGAGTGATTGACGTAGAATGGCAAAGGAACACTTTAGTTTCGTATTTTTTAACAATACCCAGAAGGGTTTCTCCTGTATCTATCTATACTCAAATAAAGCTGAAGACTTTGTTTTTCTCTTTGTTTGAACACTCTAATCGATGAAACTACGTCGAATTTAATAGCCCATTTATTAAGGAAGGCTATAGGCTATTCAACATCACGCTAAAACCCTTAAGAGCCGAGCAAAGAGAAAAAAGACAAACCAAGTAACAGCGCGGACGAAATCGCGGGCAGAAGTTAGTTGTAAATAAAGAAAGTAAGAAAATGCTTTCTTAGTTTGCATAATAGTTGCCATTCTGTCATGCTCGCTGATAGTGGCGCATGTGTTGGATCATTTAGCTCCCTTCAAAATGTTTGAGCTGAACGGCGCCATCAGTAGGGACTGGTCATCTCTTTGCTGCCATGGCTTATTTTAATTTAATTTAATATTTGAATTGTTTTTTTTTATCTTTTCATTACGGACGCTTTTAACGTTCTGCATCGTTCTCACATGCATAATTGTTAACATGAATGATGTAACCAATAAATACTCTGTATCCATATTATTCCGTGGAGTTTCTTGCCCGTTCTTCTCCATAGGTACCTACTACGCTTTGGAATGGGCAACTAGTTCATCTTTCTGACTGGCCGACCCATTGACAATTCAAAAGTGTCTGTAATTGGTTTATTTGAAATAAATGCTTTGGGTTTGAGGTTGCTACACCCAGGTGTAACATCCTCCAATATGCAAGCTACTTGCAACATCTCACTTGCAAAACATTTACCTCTACCCTCTTTCCAACACTTTTTTAACCGTTTGTGTCCAAATACCTCGTTTACAAGCATTCATACATTTCGTAGCAGCTCAAGGCTAAACATTTTTCGGCTCGGCACCGGCACCGTTCAGAACGAACTGTTTACTACGGGTTAAAAGAATTCGTATATAACTATGATAAAAACGTTTTAGTTTCCTAGAATATTTCTGTACGTATGAGAAATATGTATGTAAGTTGCGTGTAGTGTATATTTTCTTTGTTTTAAAAGTGTTCTGGCGTGTCCTTCCTCGTGTTGCGTTGAAGATTTTTAGTGTTTTTGAAACGTGTCTAGGAATTTGTTGAGGATAAATGTTGTATCTTCTGCACCGTCGTAAATGGCAACTATAGTTATTCTCTTTGACGGTAATTTAATAATTATGGGATAAGGAGTGCCTATATATAGCATTCTTATTTATGAAATTAACACAGTTTGCTATATTTCCAACATTTCTGACCAATCTATCACGTATTGATTATCATTATCTTCAATCCCAAATTATTCATGATCGGCGCAGCTTCTTTTTCCATACATCTCTATCAGCCATCATTTAAAGGAGAATAGACACTGTACTATGGGTTATTGCACTGAAGCCCAATAGCCATTTAATAAGTACCAATAGAAAGAGCTTTTCAAGTAGAACCTTTGCTTCTAACACTTTTGCCAATTGTTAGACAGTCGGAGTTATTAATAACCTAAATAAACGACAACTGGGGTACCGAAGTTATGAAATTCTTGGCGCGCAATAGCTATAGGATATATGCACCAATGATATGTGTCAAAATCGTCCAATCTCTTTTACCTTTAAGATATTTTTTCGAATATGAACATGGTCAGGGGTGAACTAATAAAGATTGTAAAATATCATAATTACGTGTATCAGCGGGCTAATTGAGTAACAAATTATCAGTAGAATGGCTTTCATTTATTTTATTTCCGTTGTTGAGCAGACAAATTTTTAGAACATATGAAGCAATGGATTAGCAATATCATTCAAATTTATTCAGATTGTGATTCAGAGTGTGTTGCGTAGGGGTCCGGTTAGATATTAATTTTAAAGGTGGCAGCTGATCGATTCTGTAAAAATCTCACCGTGAAAAGTTAAGTGACGTGAGCTTAGAGTGAGCTGTCAATAGTGTCAATCCCTAGCATTAGTTGTGACAGCTCACTCCACGCTCACTTCACCTAAGTTTTCACGGTGAGATGGTTACAGAATCGCACTGCTGGTTTGATAAACTTTTTGTCTATAAAACCATTATTTTCTTTCACCTTTGGAGCAACAAGCGTCATAGAATAGGTACTCTGCGTAGCTGCCAGCCTGTTTGTTAGTAAATGACGTTGATTTGAATGCTGAAGCCATACCTAAGCTTTGTGCGTTGTTCTCGACTATAAACAAACTGTGGAAATTGTCGAAGTGGTTATATCTATACCTACTAATATTATAAAGAGGTAAAATTTGTTTGTATGTAGGGTAATCTCCGGAGTTAGTGATCCAATTCTAAAAAGGTTTTCACTGGTAGAAAGCTTCATTATGTGTGAGTGCTAGCTATAAATTATATTTACATTATGCATTTTAGCTAAACTATCACAACTTTTGTCTAGCAAGTCAGACAGAAGGCAGAGACAGAATTATTTGCATGCGCTGCCTCAACAGTTGTATATAACTAAAAACAATGTATGGCAATCTGGTCCGCCTTAAACAGTTCTACATAAAATTCCGCGACACCATATTTCTATATTTTATCTTTTAATATCACTTTTATGTTTAAAAAACGGTTTTTTTTTCACATGCTTACGTTTGGATGAAAATATAATTTTGAATTATGAATCCTTATCAAAATATTTTTTTATGATCACAAGGACATTATAGAGATAAGATTTTCCCCCACAGTATGTCAATTGGTCATTATAATTTCGGAGATAATAGAAAATTACTAAAACACAAAATGCCGCTAAAGCATTCATGAATACAACTTTGTGTAGACGTTTTATTCATTTACCCATAGATGGCGTTGTACAAATACGTAATTTTTCTACTCACGGTGTTAATGACATTGTCGACATTGTCATTGGGTGATGTAAAATGATTGGATATCGTTCTATTAATTTCTATTGGTTGTTTTAAATACTTCGTTCCTTCTCCTCTTCGTAATTCTGGTTTACGATTGTTTTTAACTATCTCAAGTTGAGGTAATAATAATAATAAAGTTGAAGAGTTTGTTTGTCTGAACGCGATCTCTGGACCTACCAGTCTGATATTATTATGAAAAAATATTTTTGCATTTGATTGATAGCCCAATTCTTGAGAGAGGCTATTTAACATCACGCTACGACTTTTCAGAGCCGAGCAGAAAGAATAAAAAGTCCGAAAGAAGAAAGAACGCTAAGCGCAAACGAAGTAATAGCGCGGGCGATGCGATGCGATGCGATGCGATGTGTCGGGGGGGGGGGGGGGGGGGGGCAAAAATACACAAAGTCGCGGCCAGAAGCTAGTATAGAATAATCAACCTATAATGTTCCCACTGCTGGGATCCGACACGCGGACCCAGTGCGGGTTGGTAGATCTCACAATGTCTTTGAGTTTTTGGTTCTAGGCCATGCCGGTTTCCTCACGATGTTTTCCTTCACCGTTTTGAGAGCAGTGGTGAGGAAATAATTTATTCAAAGTAAAGCGCCTATCAGGGCTCGAACCTACGACCTACGACTCGTAAGTCGCGGCTGTTACCACTGGGCCAACACTGCTCTTGGTTATATATATTAATCGGAATTTTGTTTTAGTGAGAACGTAAAATAATTACTTAAATACAGGGTGGCAGGGACATCGACGCGCAAACTGTAACCATGGATTCAGCACAAGATACTAGACCCCATAGCGTCGAAGTTTTTCGTCGGTTATCAAAAAAAAAGTCTTCTGTTTCATAGAAAAGTGCAATTCAGTGCGGGGTAATTGCGTAACACACATAATCGAACAAAAAAAAAAAAACAAAATCGGTTCAGCCATTTGGGAGGTACGATGGCACAGACAGACACACAGTTACACAGACACGCGTACACACGTTAAATTTATACACCCCTCTGTTTTTTGTCGGGAGTTAAAAAGGCAATCAATCGCAATTAGGGTTACCATTTTGAAATTTGAAAAGTCCTGACAAAAAGCCGGACCTAAAAGTCCCTGTATTTTACTTTTTAGGGACTAACCACACTTATTCAACTTTTTTCCATACAAAATATTTCATCGCCATATTACTAATCCATTGCTACATATGTTCGAAAAATGTGCCTGCTCACCAACGTAAATAATGTAACGAATGTTGTTGAACTGTCAAAATGAAACCCATTAATAATAATAATAATATTTATTTATTTCTTTCTAAGTATATGGTACATTGTGATCTTAAATTAAACATTGATTCACATATACTACCATTGCTGGTGTAGAAAAATTAAATAAGCTAAGTGCATGCAAATCGTAGACATTACAATAAAAGTTATATTAAATTAATACAATTGTTTTGAATTTATATATCTAATTTGATACAATAATATTGATTTAGATTAATTGAATAGATTGATTATTTGTAATGTCAAACATAAAATACAAAACAAGACAAGAAAAAATAAAGAATTTGAATATCAAAAATATAAGTTCTAGTGTCGAAATATTAATTATAATGTCAAAATACTAATAGCATAGAATATTAATTACAATGTCAAAAAGTATGATTTAAAAATTCATTAACGGAATAAAAACACATGTCTAAGAGCCAAGTAAACATTTTACATTTGAATTTATTAATTGGTAACATTCTCATGCCAAATGGTAATTTACTATAAATTTTTACTGTCATACAACTGGCATTTCTACTGCAAAGTTGCAATCTCTGAGGAGGTACATACTAGCAACTTCCCGGAATTTTTTTTTTATGTACGTGGCATTGCTACTGTTAGTATGTTACGTAACTACCCCACACTTCCTATATCTAAACGAATCGTTTTGTTTATCATAGCAAGTGCTTGTTTTAAAGTAGCACAATGGTTCTATAAAAAGCCGCGTCCCGAAGACAATTTTACTTTCAAACGCTACTAATAGATTTGAAGGATTAATTTCGTTACACCACAGTGATTACGCTACATTACTCAAGATATAGGAGTGTTCTGAGTTGAGGTACACGATTACTGACAAAAGCGTGCACTGACTGGACAGGTCCACTTAAATCTATGTGGTTCTTTCCTCAAAAGACCATCTGCATGGTCCTCATAATTATGGTCTGATAAAGATTGTGTCTAGACTTTAAAAGAGACTGTAACCTCTGAGTTTATTTCAGCATTTCTTCTCAGAGTAGTCAGTTAGGAAACACCAAACTCATCTAGTTTTTAACCGACTTCTAAAAAAGGAGGAGGTCCTCAATTCGGATGAATGTATTTTTTTTTTTTATGTTTGTTCGCGCATAACTCCGTCGCTTGCCAACCGATTTGAAAAATTCTTTTTTTGTATACTTTCCAAATGGTCCCATAAAAATTTCATCAAAAACGGTTCAGTAGTTTGGTTTTTAAACCAAAATTACTGGTAAAAATTACAACAAAAAAGTGAAAAATAAAAACTTTTTTGCAAAAAAAAAACAACCGACTTCCAAAAACGACACTACAAAGTGAAAAATAACTTTAATTTCGGAAGTCGGTGGCAAACAACGAAAATGCGAACCCAACGACACCGACTTCCGAAATTAAAGTTATTTTTCACTTTGTAGTGTCCTTTTGGAAGTCGGTTGTTTTTTTTTTGCAAAAAAGTTTTTAAAACATAAAAGTTATTTTTGACGTGTAGAAGTGTTGTTTTGAACCATAACCACTTATCATTAATGACAGAAGGCCAATTCCTCTAATTAATTAAAAACGTACAAAATCTAGTCGCAATCTCATCTGAGCGACAATCAATTACAAAAACTTTATTTTATTTATTTTGTTAGGGAAAACAAACAATTGTACATTATATATTACATATAAGATTACGTTGGAAGTGGGTAAATGTACAGTCCACAACGTTTCCACAGATTACCTAGGTTAATGATACAGTGTAGACACAATATTCACGTCACAAAAACACAAAGAAGAAGACAGAGAATAATATGAGAAAACTTGTCAAACGTAGGGAAATTTGACAGATTGAGACTGATCTGAAGGCTGATTCCCGAAATATAAATCGTTCAAAATCTAGTCGCAGTCTCATCTCAGCGACAATCCATGTCAAAAATGTAAGAAAATTAGAGGTATTTTTGGCAGATCGACACGGATCAGACTGTGAACGTTCTTAAAATACGTGTAGAAGTGTTTTTTGCACCATATCAATTATCATTGAACCACCAGTCTTACCAAGGGGTATCGTATTACCCAGTAACTGGGTTGTGGAGGTCAGGTAGGCAGCCGCTCCATGCAAAATACTGGTACTCAACTGCATCCGGTTAGACTGGAAGCCGACCTCAACATAGTTGGGAAAAGGCTCGGCAGATGATGATGATCAATTATCATTGAAGGCTGGGTAATTGTGGTATTTATTCACAATACAATATTTACATTATATAAGCTAACATTTAAAATAATAATACATACATATGTACATGTGGTAAAACAAGCAAAAGAATCATAGGCATCAAAAAATTCGTCCGCATCGCTGTCAACAGCAACAGTGCCCAAAAGGCTGGCAGCATTGCCACGTTGTATGGCGATGCTAATTCTTTGGCCAAGAAACACGCCAGCCCTCTGGCCACGTGAAGAGTCGACTAACCGCTTGGCGATATCTCGAAAAACCAAGTGGGCACTCTGACCCCATGGCCCTAGTGTTTCAACCCCAAATTAATAATTAATTAAATGCTGGGTTAATTGTAAAATATCGTTGTATTGTAAAATAAAAATACCGAATCAATTCACGCAACGAAATATCTTTCTCTGGCTTGAAAGCCCGCGTGAAACTAGGTCGGTACAGCGTCACGATGACGTCGGCCCGTGACGTCATTGCCCCTCCCCTTGCCACGCCTCGCACGTACTTGCGTAGTTGTCGTGTTTGTGTGTGTGTATGACTAAGGAAGTGTTAGGATTTACTTTGTTTTCAGGGTTTATCAGACTTGTGTTTTGACTTTTTTTTTTCAATTTTGGTTTTTTAGTTACTGCGTTTTGGAGTTGAATTAAATACAGGAAAATATTTTTGGTACAGTCCTGCTCACTTATTTATAAAGGTGTGGAGGATTTTTCTGGCATTATGTATTGTTTTTTTAAGTTTATTTTAAGATACCATTGACTTATGGGTGAGGAAACCTTTGCTTGGCAAAAACTCTAACACGCTATGAGCAAGGGTCATGGTGATTAATGCTCATACCTTCAGTTTGATAACAGGCCTTACCTCTGAAGTAGGATAATAATAGGATTATTAATAAATAGCTGCGCCCCGCGGCTAAACCCGCACAAATTTCGATCCCGTGAGAATATCAGGATAAAAAGTATATGCTAATCCTGGTTATAAACCATCTGTGTGCCAAATTTCATCCAAATCCGTTCAGTAGTTTTTGCGTGAAAAAGTAACAAACATCCATCCATACAAACTTTCGCGTTTATAATATTAGTTGGATAACTAGGCAGTAACTCAATATAACCTTGCAGGCTCTTTAAAAAGTTGATGTTAAGTACAGGTTCTTAACAACATTCCCAGGCCGGGTACAGTGTTATTAGGTTTTTCCATCTGAAATGTATATAGGAGCTTTTTGGCCTCGTACAGGACTTTCTGTTTCATTTTCCTTTTTGTCACTTTTTTTTTATGTAATTTGGTTTTGTTACTTTTTGATTGTGTTTACTTTAGTTACCTCTCTGCCTAACCCTATGGAGATTTCAAACGTGATGTTATGTTATTTAATCACTACGAATTTCGCTATTTCAATCTTCTATTAATAACCGTTTCTTAGTTCCCTCAATAACAATGAGACGGTAAGGGTCGCGATGGTACAGACGGCCGCAGGTCAAGCTACCCGAAACTGTCAAATTTTCCCAATCAACCTTGAACCTTAATGCTTCAAAGATAAAGTTGAAAATCTATTAAAGAAATTTGACAGATTGTAGTAGCTTGGTGTGCTGGCGTCTGTACACAAAACGGCTTGACGTCAGAGCGTTTGTCAATGTTGTCTGCTCGCGCCCTTACCTTGCTAACGTTCAGCTGCGATGGCGTTGGTAACAGCTGATTTATTTCTTTGGAATTTCGATGAATATGACGCACGAACTTCGAAGAATATTGACGTGTAGTACCTGCGTCATAATGTTGTAATGTGGCGTGGTGGTTATAGATGTTTTCAAGTTGAGTAGAAAGGAACTTCACGGTATTTCATCTCGGTTACTTGTGTGTTACGTTCTAAAACACAAATAGCGGACGCTGGCTGCACAGCTGCTGGGCTAAAGTGGAACTGAGGTGGCCATATCTGTCGCATGTCGGAGCAGCAATATGCAAAAGCCACCACTCAGTGGATCCCCAATGCCAGGAAACGACCGCGCGGCAGGCCAGAAAGAGATGGCGGGACGAGCTGGACTCCTTCTCAAAGGATTGGCCTACAATCGCAGTAGACCGGGAAAAGTGGAAGGAGGGAAGTGAGGCCTTTGCCCTCCAGTGAGACAACACAGACTTGTAATAATACTTGTGTGTTGGCGATTTCAGATCAAACTAATTAATTATCGAAAATCGATAAATCATCTAAAAAGCTAATTACTTACCTATAGGTAACATTATTCTTCTCTAGTATCGGTATCAGTAGGAGCAGTGGTGCGGCAGTGGTAATAACCGCGACTTACGAGTTGTAGGTCGTAGGGTCGAACCCAGTCAGGCGCTTTACTTTGTGTACTTTACACTGCTGTCTCAATACGGTGAAGGAAAACATCGTGAGGAAACTGGCATGTCCTAGAACCAAAAAAACCGGAAACATGTGATGCGGACCAACCCGCACTGGGCCCGCGTGGTGGATTACGGCTCACTCTCTCAGAGAGGAGGCCTGTGTCCCAGCCACGGTCCCAGCAGTGGGAACATTATAGGCACGATTCCCACATCGAGTTGTTTCAACGTATTTGTCTAACAGAATTTGATTCTGTCTCCCTTTTATTATACGATTATCTTTCAACTTATTTGATTAATCAATACCAAACATCGTACTAAAGTTCAAGTCGCAAGTGAATATAATCTTTTAAGGCAAGTGTGAAGTGTGTAGCGCGAAGGCATATTAAACATCTTTAGTCTTAGGCAATATGTATGACGTAGCTCGTAAGTTTATTCTAAGCCCCAACCTTTGTATACTGTCAGTCGTTCAGTAAACCTTCAACTAAGAACACGCTCTTTCATTTGCCAAACCTTCTGAACACTCACACACACACACAACCTTTAACGGCAAAACTGTCTTGGATCTTCACATCATCACTTACCCATCACCCGGTCTACTAAGTAAAAATCTCACCGTGAAAACTTGGTTGAAGTGCCGTAGTAGAAAAAAAAAACAAAAGTAATTTCACGGCATTTTAAATTAACATCCTGTACCAAGTACCAAGCCATGCTTCGGAACACACCCCCGTTATGAAGTGCCCCAACACCCCTAAATATTAGCAAAGTAAACTCGCGCCCCTAGTTTGTGTTATAGTCGTTTTTCACTCCCCCATGGGGTGGGTCGCCCCCAGATCGAGTTATAGGCGGACTGTGTGCTCGCATTACTTAATATTTATTGTGTGTTTTGATAATTGTGTTAGCAAAACAGATGTATTTTGTAATTATAGCACCCTTGGTGTTTGGTGCAGGGCGAGCTTTGATTTGTTTATTTATATACAAACAATAATATCAGTCTGTTTTAATGGTTGACTTAAGGGAAAGTCTATTCCAAATGTTTCAAATTGATGTTATTTCATGTTAAACATATATCAACTTTATTTCAATGGTAATTAAGTTGATTTTAGAGTGACTTTCACTCTTGAAAAAGTTATAATAATGTTTGAAGTTGTATCGTAAACTGAACTTTATTATGTAGGAGTTAAAGTTATTTTTCCATAAACTTGTATTTGGCAAATAAGTTGCGATTGCAGATTATCCTTTAGTTACCCTGTGGTCTGTAGAAAACATACTATGACAAGAGGGTGATAGAAAGAAAAACCTGTCTGTCTAGTGCAAACATTCAGTAGTAATGATTGGTGAAATGTATCATGAAATTTAACACAAAAAGTTGTCTTAATTTATGCAACACTAGCTTCTACCTGCGACTTCGTTCGAGTTGCAGTCGAAAGATACACCATCCACTAAAATAACAGCCATTTTTATAGAACTCCCTCGATGCAACGCGGTGGGCCCAAACAAACTTGTCAACTTTATTGTATTAGTATAGATACTCGTAGATAGATGTGTCCCAGCAGTGGGACCATTCTAGGCTGTTTATGTATGTATAGATAGATAAACATGATCCCCTTAATGGCAAGCGACATCGCGGCAGGCCCAACGTAATAATAAATCAAATCTATGCAGGAACTATGCAGGTCGCAAGTAACTCGTCGATCCGATAAGGAGTCGAGAACCATCCGTGTACAGCGCTGTTCCGCCGCGTTCGACGCTGAACGCGGCGGAACAGCGCTGAACTCTATCTATAGCACTCGCATGATAATAACACATTTGTCCTCATTTTATACTTGTTTGCCGCGAAAGCTGAATAGACGCGGAAAGCTGAACGGATGCGTACGCGTCTCCATACAAAATCGTTGTTTTCTATGGGCATAAGCTGAATAAGTGTGAGTAGTCCCTTAAATCAACATAGAACCTGATACTGACCTGCAAATTTTAAAAACGTAAGAAAATTTGAATTCGCGGGCTACCCTGACTTTCGCCTTAAGAGCGTGTACAACGGTCCACTAGCGCCACTCCTTTAAAAAAATATTATCTCGTGACTGAGAAGGAATTATGAAAATCTGCTCAATCAGCGACCTCGGTAAGTGTGTCTAGAATTTTCTAATACCTTTTATTAAGTTTCATATTGAGACACGAAGCAACTAAATACGACATATAGGAATGTGGCCGCTTTTCTTTAGATCGAATTTTGTTGCTTCGTATCTCAATATGAAATTTTATAAAAGGTATTAGAAAATTCTAAACACATTTACCGAGGTCGCTGATTGAACAAATTTTCATAATTCCTTCTCAGTCACGAGATAATATTTTTTTAAAGGAGTGGCGCTAGTGGACCTGGGTGCACCCTCTTAAACTATTTAACTTTTAAATATGTTTACTTTACTGCCTATACCTTTCGGAAATAAAGTCGTGATGTTATATGCTACAACTCATACATTTACATTACCCGCTACTATAGCCCACCTGGACAATGTGCTGAATGAATATATAAATCTATTATTATGATAGTAATCTTCCAAAATCTACATACTACGGCCTTGCTACGGCGCTACGTTACGTATGTTCGTAGAACCTCGTAGCCTTTTGACAGCTGCGAACGCGCACAGATTACTAATTATACCCGGCGGCGCAAGATTCGTTGCCCGGAATGTTACCATATTTCATGTTTTCACCATCTCTTTTTTCTTTTTTATAATGTACTATGTACATTTCATTTTATTTCATGCTTTGATTGTTGTTTTTTGTTTGTGTCGAATCATATGTTGCAATGGTTTATTTTATTTCTTGTTTTGATTGTTGTTTTATTTATTTATGTATAATTGCATGCTGCACTGGTTAACGTCATCACGTCAGCGCCGGCTGCCGCTGAAAACCAGGGCTGGGGCTCTGTCTCGTATAGAGTCTTAGCATTATGCTGAGCGATAGCCGTTTTGCGTGAATGTGACGCATGTTTACCCCCAACTTATTTATTTTTTGTGTGTTTATGTCCTTTTTTTATGCGTCATGTTTGCCGCAAATAAATGCTTTTTCTTTCTTTTCTTTCTTTCTTTCTTTCTTTCCTTCAGGTTATCAAAACAGACCTTTGAAATGGGCTGAAGAAATCTGTACAGTAATAATAATATCAGCCTATTATCCTTCCCTTGCAGGGCAATAGCCTCTTATCGTACACAGAAGGCATGAGCATTGATCACCACGCTTGCTCAAGACTGGTTGGCGATTTCAGACTTCTATCTACACTAATACGGCCCACTCCCTCTCACAGAGAGGAGGCCTGTGTCCCAGCACTGGGAAGCGGGAACCTTATTAATCGGGTTATTGAAGGAAAGAATAATGGCTTTCTTGGGATTACAACAAAATAAATACACCTTAAAACTAGAAAAACAGAAAACACACAGAATTAAACAAAGATTATGCTTCGTACAGACGCCAGCAGGTCAAGCTACCCGAAACTGTCCAATTTTCCCAATCAATGTAGAATAATAAACTTCAGCAATAAAGTTGAAAATCTATTAAAGAAATTTGACAGATTGTAGTAGCTTGATGTGCTGGCGTCTGTAGTACGGTGCTAGTGACTACGAGTGATAGTTTCAGATTTACCTAAAAGGCAGGGCCAGTTATTTCTTCACAATTAAAATTAAATGTACATAAATAACACCCTAAATATGTGCATAATATTTTATGAATCTTTATCTTCGCCCCAAACCCTATTGTTTTATAATATATCATTGTGTATATGTTAAACTATGTATATAGGGTGTTCTTTATGTACATTTAATTTTAATTGTTTTAGTTAAGATATTGTGATATATTGTTATTTTTATTAATCAATAAGGTTATTAATTAATAAA
Organism: Apamea anceps; assembly: GCA_951799955.1. NCBI lineage: Eukaryota > Metazoa > Arthropoda > Insecta > Lepidoptera > Noctuidae > Apamea > Apamea anceps. The sequence goes on along the minus strand of OX637521.1, from coordinate 13,602,831 downwards.
AAATAACAGTATATATTATATAATCCTAACTTAACTAAAACTATTAACAAACTAAAATATGGCGTCGAAAAATTCATATCCATCGCTGTACACACAAGAGACTGGCGGCATTGCCACGTTGTATGGCAATGCTTAGCCTCTGGTCAGGGGAAATGTGAACCGGCTGGTTCACATTTCCTTCATATGTCTTCATTGTCTTCATATGATCTAACCAAGATTATGTCTGGACTTTAAAAGAGACTGTAACCTCTGAGTTTGTTTCTTCTCAGAGTAGTTAGATAGGAAACGCCGACCACATCTAGTTTTTAAAATATGATTGTCGTCTAAAAGTGCTTGTGCAAACCTATTTACAGAAAATAAATCATTTATAATTTATCAAACGGCTCGAAACGTCGTAAACAATCAACTGATAAAGGCACAGTAATTATCAAAGCAATATCCTAAACTAATAATGATAACATACAAAGTTCAAGTATTCTTTCAAAAATCAACATGCTACTACATTGCTACGCGGCTACGAACTTCGTAGGCCCTCGTAGCCGTAGCGCTACGAGGCTACGAGTATTCAAGGGCAACCTATATTTTTTTAGTTTATGTAAATAAGGTTGACATAATATTATTATTGTTGATGAATTAAGTAATTATATCGACCGAAGGACGCGACGACGCGCAAACTGTAACCATGAATTCAGCATATGATTCTAGACCTTCCCTGTCCATTAGGTCAACCGTTTTTTGACAGCTGTCTTAGAACGTACATATTCCAGATAACGTAAAAGCTAACTTTAAAATGCGTAATAAAATAAATATACATATAAACTGCCTTATCTTATTTATAGCTTCTTACAGACATTATAATACCGTACGTGTATCAATCAATGTATTGTGTGTTGCTGCAATCACTAGTTCCTTCTGTCAAAAAAACGGTTTACCTTATGGACAGGGTATAGTGTAGAAATTTCAGTTGTTTCGTAGAAAAGTGCAATACTAAGGGCTAAATGTATGGAACAGCATTTTTTTTTTAATAACTGTTGAAAAATTTCAACGCTGATTTAATAATCATGTACTGAACCCATGGTAACAGGTTGCGGGCCACCCCGTATTATAATTTCAACGATATTTTGCGTTACATGTTTTTTTTTTTATATACTACATATTTTGTATTGATAAAATATGCCACTTGTACTTTGGCCAGAAACACTAGTTCAAAGTAGACACACGCCATTAGACACTGTGCCGCTTTATAATCAGCCTATAATGTTCCCACTGCTGGGACACAATCATCATCATCTGCCTAGCCTTTTCCCAACTATGTTGGGGTCGGCTTCCAGTCCAACTGCTGGGACACAATGTGCCGCATAAATTGCCTTTTGCAGTTCTTGTACCCGATACCTATTCATAAAATAAAACTTGAGAGGTATCAAGGGACACCCGGATGGAACGAAGTTCCTTTCGATTAATTAGTGAAGGAATTGTAATAAAATTTTATTTAAAAAAAAAAAAGTGTCGTTCCAACTTTTGGTCGCGCGATAAGGAACTTCGTTCCAATAATAACATATATTTTTTTGAACTAAATAATATCTAAATATTGAAATATTTATTGTGAACAGTGGTATCGGCCCCGACTTGCGATTTTACTTTGTGTATTTAATTTCATCAATACTGCTCTCAAAACGGCGATGGAAAACATCGTGAGGAAACCGGCATATCCTAGAACGAAAAATTCGAAGACATGTGACGTCCACCAACCCGCACTGGGCCCGCGTGGTGGATTATGGCCCACTCCCTCTCACAAAAAGAGGAGGCCTGTGTCCCAGTAGTGGGAACATTACGAGTATAAGCTGATTATTTAGATAGTATTAAAATAGCAATAAACATGGCACGGTTTTTAATCGGTAGAGCATCACTACCTCACCAATTAAACTCTGCAGCTCAACTCCAATCTCTGCAGTCTGCAGCCCACCTCACCACATTCCATTTCACACTCAGCATTGCATCAATCATTCTCATCAGGTCAAACTGCTGCTCGCGCAGGTCTCCATCGTACCGGGTCACGAAGCCGTCCATCGACGCAAGCGCCGACCCTGAGGCGATGCCGGCGCACCATCTACTGGAGCCCTCGTCTTCCATGAAAGAGAGCCGCCCGCAGTTGAAAGGACCAAAACCTATCGGATCTAGTGTATCGGGTGAGTAACAATGATTTTTTTATAAGACCGTATTCCATGTATTTTTAATTAGAAAGTACAAAATCTAACAAAATTGGTGAATAATGAATTAGACGACAGTCGGGCCTATATAATTTCCCTACATTTTTGGGAAAGCATGTTAAGGCGTTGGTCCCGGCTGTCATTCGGGGATCTTTAACGGTCGTTACGGGTCGTCAGAAGCTCTAAACTCTGACAACCAGTCTTACTAAAGGGTATCCTATTACCCAGTAACTGGGTTGTGGAGGTCAGATAGGCAGTCGCTCCACGTTAAATACTAGTACTCAGCTGCATCCGGTTAGACTGGAAGCCGACCTCAACATAGTTGGAAAAAAGCTCGGCAGATGATGTTTGATAAAGCGTTCCCTAAAACACGGGCAAAACAAATTACTACTATAGAGTTACCTTGTGACTTTTGTGACTTGACTGTGTTGATTTAAATAGGTAGGCCTATTTAAATCAACAAGTTGGATTGGAAGGTTAGGCCCTGAAAAGTTTATTTTCATTGTTTTGTTAATCAGGGTCAAAGTTTACGCCGTCTATCAGGGTACTAAAACTCACTACCCAAACAAGCGTGGCTGTGTGATGGGGAAGCTAACATTTCCCGATTTAATACAGGGTGGCGGGGACATCGCAAACTGTAACCGTGACTACAGCACATGACTCTAGACGTAGCGTAGAAAATGTTTATCGGTTATCAAAACCAAATCTGCTGTTTCATACATACATATGTAATCAGCCTATAACGTTCGCACTGCTGGGACACAGACCTCCCCTCTGTGATAGGAAGTGGGCCATAATAATAATAATAATATCCCTGGACATTTCACACAGCGCCATCTAGTCCCAATGAAACGCGACTGTCTTTTAACGCGGTAGGGCGAATCTAACAATTTAAATCTTTGCTGCTGTCATCATTTTCATAACAGCTGTAACTGTGGACGCTATATGGCCACCGCTTTTCTATGAAACCGTACCTTAACAAAGAGTGTGAATAGTCATTTCTGCACCTGCATATTCCAATAAAAACCGGTCAAGTGCGAGTCAGATTCGCGCGCCGAGGGTTCCGTACAAATTTGTAGGTATGTAAATAGTTTATCACGGGAATCGTGTTAAATATTTTTCCCATGTTTTCGGATTTTTTCCTCTACTTATACTACATGACATTGCATCTTGCCAATTTTCATGATTCTAGGTCAACGGGAAGTACCCTATAGGTTTTGATTCCCTCGCGAATGTCAAAATATGCGGCATAAACGGAACATAAACGCCCGTATCTTTTGACTTAGAAGTCTGATTTTTTTACTGCTTCAAGGGATTGCAGCATTGAGTATTTGTTATTAATTTTAACTTGATAACTCCACGCGTTCCTGAGAAAAAGGGTCTTCACAGACGGACAACGAAATGATCTAATAAGGATTCCGTTTTCCCTTTTGAGGTACGGAACCCTAAAAACTAACTCAATTATTTAAAGTAACTGTTGACTCAACATAATGAAATTCAACATAACTTTAAAACGAGAACCACAATAAACAAGGTGTACCTACAGTAATAAAACTAACATTTGTAATATCAGTAATAGCATGGCCCGAACAATGAAAGAACTTCCATGGTCTCCATTTACGTAATGAATGTGCTGATAAAATATGTATATTTCCCTTTTAACATCAGCCTCTTGTGGCGTATTACCTCGTAGTTTATTTGAGGAAAAATGCATATGTGGGATTAAAAAGTTATTTGCCCTTTGAAGTTTGTTGGAATTTAGAATGGCTGAGTTATTGGTTTCGTACGTTTGTTTTGGCAATATTGAGTTCGGGTTTTCCTATTATTGGTTGAGTAATTTCTTTCATACAGGGTGGCAGGGACATCGACGCGCAAACTGAAACCATGAATTCAGCATGTGATTCTAGTTCCTGAAGCGTCAAAATTTTTCGTCGGTCATCAAAAAAAAAAGAAAATCTGCTGTTTCATAGAAAAGTACAACCTTCGCGGTCAAAATGTATGGGACAGCGATTTTTTTTCTTAATAAACGACGAAAATTTTGAACGCCCCCGGCATTTCAATTTTAATTTTAACATACCTAATGTTAGGTTCAGAATCATGTACCTACTGAATCTATGGTAACAAGTTGTGCGTGCATGCCTGCCAACCTGTAGAATAAACCGATGTTTCATTTTTATTTCGTATAACTAATGTTGCTGGGTTTTGAGTTGACGAAAATCACGTTGGATCACATCATTAAACTTGAGAAAACCAGCATTTCCTAAAACCAAAAATTCGGAAACATATGATACGAGTATCTACCAACCCACACTGGGCCCACGTGGTAGATTATAGCCCACTCCCTCTCGAGGTCTGTGTCCCAGCAGTGGGAACAATATAGGCTGATTAAGTAAGCAGTAGTAGTCAGCTAAGGAACTTACTTTGTGTTGTCTTCATTCATGATTTTTTATTTCTATTCCTCAGACTCGATATCCCTCTCCTCCCCGGTGGCATGCTCGTCTCCGCGGGAAGACGTGCTGGGTGGGCCCCCCATGCCGAGCAACCTGTGTGCTCTGCCGGAGGAACACCGCTGCTGTTTGTTGGGGAAAGTACCAGGGTTGAGGGTCCGGAGACGCAGGGCCATGCTGATCTATGTGTGCGCTGCTGACTCGCAAGGTAAGGATGTGGTTAAAGACGTTTTTGAAGTTGAATTAGAATGCAATGGTAGGAGTCTTTGTACATGAAATCACGCCTTTTTCCCAAGGAAGCGGAAACCACGACAAGGTGGATTTTTTTTATTCTAAGTAGGATGAGAATCAGCACTTTTTGAACGCCGAAGTAACATAAGACTGTTGGCATTTTTCGTTGGTATAGCGGCAATAGAAATACACATTCTGTAAGAATTTTAACTGTCTACATATTACGATTCATGAGATACAGCCTGCTGACAGACAGATGGATAGCGGAGGTTCAATAATAGGGCTTCGTTGGCACCTTTTGGGTGCGGAACCCTAAAAAGGAAACCATAATCCAATTGCTAAAAGTAAAACCTTGATTAAATCAAATTTATATGCACTCCATCAACCAATTCCCACTTTTTTCTTTAATTTCCAGACTGCTGCGCAGAAAAAGGCGCGCTTCAATGCGGGGCGGCCGCGCGGCTACGCGTGCGCGCACGTCGTCGCGGCTGGCGTGTGCACGTCGCGGATCTTCACTGGCGGTCCCCTCTAGAGCAACAGCGGGACCATCGCTTCCCAGTCCTCTGTATTGCTGAGCTGGCTCGTAAGTACCTTCTCTACTGCTAAAAAGCTCTCTCTTTTGTCTCCAACATTACCTTCAATATTTAGTGACACTACTTCAGGCCTGACCAGCACTGTCATTGCTTAAAAATTATTAATCACAATCTGAATCATTTTGAAGGATATTGCTTCATATGTCCGAAAAGTTTGTCTGATCAACAACGTAAATAACGAAATGAATATGGTTGAACTAACAAAATTAAAGCTATTCCTTCTGTTGGTGTGTTACGCAACTACCCCGCAGGTGACGCTCACCATCCGGGCCACTTGGCAAAAACTATCGATTTTGCTAGATTCTAATGCAATTCTAATTTGTAAGACGTCACAACCTTTGTTGTTAGGTAAAGGTAAACTGTATGCACGTTGAAAGATATTGAAGTCAAAAGCTCGATATGCATTTCCCTATTTAACATGTGGCGGCATCTACATCGCCACATGCGAACTACGCATCACACTGACGTCACGCAAAATCCTGCATCGCGCAAGCAGAGTTTACCGCGCTACTAGCATATATACAACGCCCCGACATCAATCGTTGACATCAATCAGTTGCCCATCTAACACGACACCTATCTGGTCGGAGGATCCTCTCTTTTTAATGGAGAATGAGTGAACTTTACGCTCTGTTTCTTATATCTCTATTATATAAACATTGAATGTTACTGCACCAAAAATATTTGGTTACATTTGGTTTTATTAATAATTTAATTGCAATATTTTTTTTTTTTATTCATTACCAATTCTGAATCAAGTACGACTTTCCGGCACAACCAATGCAATGTTATTTATTCAAGTTTCATCATTATCTTCCAGGACAATCAGAACTCGGAGCAGTGGTCCCGGTGCTGTTCCTGAACTCTGGGCTGGGTACTCCTCTTCTCCCTCACACGCTGGAGTGTGCAGACTTCAAGGCTGCACTCGAGACCGCTGAGGATGAGAGTGATAAGGCGCTGTTGAATAAATGGTAAGTCATTTACTTTAAAAACATATTTTCTAAATAATCCAGAAAGAAACTAGGCTTAACGAAATAACTAAAAAAAATCTGTAGAAGAAATGATTGATTTGCACGCATTTTCTTATTACCTTCAAGAAAAGATCAACTTCTTTGAAAGAAGAAGGAAAGAAACAAAAAACGCTTACTCGGTACTTATACTACTAATTAATATTATAAACGCGAAAGTTTGTATGGATGGATGGATGGAGGGATGGATGTTTGTTACTCTTTCACGCCAAAACTACTGAATGGATTTGAATGAAATTTGGCAAACGGATAGTTTATAACCAGGATCAACATATAGGATACTTTTTATCCCGATATTCCTACGGGATCGAAACTTATGCGGGTGAAACCGTGGCGCGCAGCTAGTTTGGTATATGCAAGGAAGAAATTTGAACAAATTAAAGCTGCCATAAAACTAGCCAAGGTAGGCTATCCATCCCAATTGACAACTATCACGGAATACGGTGCTTTTTTGTTAGATTTTTTTTCTTTTTGAGGTTCCGTACCTCATAAGAAAAGCGGAACCCATACAACTTTCTTGTCCCTCTGTCAAGACCCTTTTTCTCAGGAACGCGTGCAGTTATCAAGTTGAAATTCATATCAAATACTCAGGGCTGCAATCCCTTGAAGCAGTAAAAAAATCAGACTTCTAAGTCACCGCAATCAAAAGATACGGGCGTTTATGTTCCGTTTATGCCGCATATTTTGACACTCGCAAGGGAATCAAAACCTATAGGCTACTTCTCGTTGCCAAAAATGTAAACAAATATGAGTTTATGGAAAAATAACTTTAATTTCTACAAAATAAAGTTCAGTTTACGCTACAACTTCAAACATTTTATAAATTTTTCAATAGTGCTAGTCACTCTGAATGCAACATAACCATCATTGAAATAAAGTTGATATTTGTTTAACTTGAAATAACGTCAATTTGAAACATAAATAAAATTTGAATATAGGTTCAACTTTTCAATGAAATCCCGCAAATATGTAGTTTCCTTTGCCTAGATCTTGAATCACATCATCAATCTCCTAACCCTCAACTCTTCTAAACCCAGGTACACACTAGACGCGAGCACAACGCCGCCATGCTACCGGCTGGTCCGGGGCGCGCCGGCGCGCTGGCGGCGCGAGATGGCCAAGACGCTCAACGTGCTGGTGCGGACGTTACCGCAGGAGGCCTGTGACGCCTACCTCACCACTGTGGTGGAACAGGTCAGTTCACAGTCAGGTACACAACGGTGCCGAAATTTTTGATTAGCAAAATTATCGTTAGCTGCTGTGAGGAAACTGACAAAAATTGTTACAAAATATAAAATGGGTTTCTATAGGCCTGTTTAATCTAGTGCCAAAATATATTTTTATATTTAACAATTCTAACACGCAATCTTCTCCCACCAGGAGGTACAGCACACTGTCCTGATGAGCGTGGAAGCGGCACGTCGCTGCGTGTGGGTGTGTCGCGCGGGCGGCCCGGGCGGCGCGGCGCAGGCGCAGGAGCCGCAGGAGCCCGCCGACATGGCGCACCACCACGAGCTGCAGAGGCGGCTCAACAACCTGCAGAAGGACTTGAAGGTAAGCATCTAGCAATGAGCTTTTATTCGAATAAGAGTGTGGAAAAGGTGAAATAAAGAAAAGTAAAAACATGAACAATTCATAGCAAAAAACTGCACTCCATCTAGCATAACCTGCAACAATCAAATGTTGTTTGCTTTCGGCCAGATCGTGTGGCGTGATGAATTCCACCTCTACTCTACCAATTAAAGTTATTTCTAAAGTCTTTAACGCATCGTTTTGACATCAAATCATCATCTGCCTAGCCTTTTCCCAACTATGTTGGGGTCGGCTTCCAGTCTAACCGGATGCAGCTGAGTACCAGTATTTTCCACGGAGCGACTGCCTATCCGACCTCCATGTATCAAATATATCCATAAATAAAAATAATCAAATCCATCCAACTTCGCCTTTCACTTGCTTTAATGGAACATTTCCTGTCCACAAACCCTGTACATTATCATATACCGAAAACATTAGCCCATAGGTTCTCAACTTTATTTTGCCCACCGCGCACTTTGAGAATATTTATTTTTCTAGTCCCCCAATTTTTTTTTAGGTTCGCGACAAATGAACGACGATGGCAAAAGCTTCTTTCATTTGTCGTGAATCTGAAACAGCTATTGCCACGTTTATATTTAAACTTATATAATCTATATATATTATATTATTATATATATATCGGCGCAAGTACGTTATTTGAAGCACCACATCAGTGTTATGTAATCCACAAGATCCAGTTACATCAACGAATAATTAGATTAAGAGTTGATTAAGATTATGATCAACGAAGTTATCGTTTAAAAACATAAATTACGTCATTGTCATTAATTTTTGATTGTTATTTTTATTGCATGGTTCAATCAATTATCTTGTTAACCATTCTAAAAGATTGTCAAAACAATTATTTATTTATAAAGTTTAAAACCTAACCTAAAAACTCGAGCACGTGCGTCGAGCACGTGGTCGGTCTGTATAAATACAGGCGACGGCCTCAGAGCGGCTCAGTCGCGCACGAGCCGTTGAACGGAACACATCTCTGTGAGTCATACTGTGCAGTTGTATTTATACTGATTGTTACGTCACTGAATAAAAGTTATTGAAAGTGTACAAGTCTTTTGATTTGAAGAAGATGGAAGATAATCAAGATCGTGACGTCAGCAATGCTGACGTCGCTCTTTTTAAAAACCACCATGGAGCCGACCATCCGTCATCAGAAGTGGGATGTGAAGAAATCCCAGCTTCTACTTCATCAGCCAACCCACCACCGCCACCACAAATAGCGGTGAATACACAACAGCAGATGCAGACGCTGATGAATTTACCCATGCCTAACACATCCATGGGGGGTGTACCTCCAGAATTTCTTATGCAAATGATGCAGATGATGCAGCAGATGTCTGAGCGCCTTTGCAAGCCCACTGAAGTAAGGGTCAAGATAAACGACATCTATTTACCATCCTTCGATCCTGATACCAATGTTGGGGTACGAGAGTGGTGCCAACACCTGGACAAAGCCATTGAGACATACAAGCTAAGTGACTTCGATGTACGCATGAAAGTGGGTGGTCTCTTGAAAGGACGAGCCAAAATGTGGGTGGATGATTGGATGGTGACCACATCTTCCTGGGAAGAACTACGCCATAAACTCATAACTACATTTGAACCCGAAAACCGATATTCTCGAGACGTCCTTCGCTTTCGCGAACACGTTTACGACTCGTCTAAAGATATAGCAGAATATTTATCACGCGCTTGGGTGTTGTGGAAAAGACTCACTAAGGATAAGCTTGGCAATGAAGATGCCGTTGAAGCCGTGATTGGATGTGTTAATGATGAGCGGCTGAGAATAGAACTGCTAAATGCAAGGGCGACTACAGTTCCTGAACTCATTTCAGTTGCCTCTTCGATACGAACAAAACGCCCACATCCAAGTTCAAATTCTACGTTGCCAAACAAACGTGCACGAATTTCAGAAGGCACCCAATCATCTTCATCCTGTCGTTACTGCAAAAGAAACAACCATAACTCGAACGATTGTCGATTCAAGCCCAAAACTTCAGATACCAATACCAATGCTGAAACATCAAACAAAGATACGAAGCAAACCAACGCGCCTACTTGTACATTCTGCAAGAAAGTGGGCCACACTTATGAAGTCTGCTTCAAGCGTGAACGTTCACTAACATCGAACGTGAACTGCATTGGAGGATTCAAGCTAGCACCGATCAATATAAAAATAGGCCTGCAGTCTATACAAGCTGTGTTCGACAGTGGAGCAGAATGTTCAATCATGAAAGAAACCATTGCTGAAGCATTGCCGGGACAAAGGACTCAAACTGTAAACTACTTGAGAGGAATTGGACGATTTCCGGTATTGTCTCTGACAACGTTGTCTACCGTGTGCATCATTGATGACATCAGAGTTGAACTACAATTTTATATACTGCCAGACTACGAAATGTCTACAGACATACTGGTTGGGATGAATTTAATCAACAACACGAATTTAAGCATGATTATCACATCGGCTGGGACCAAACTCATTAGACAACAAGCAATCAACCAATTAAATACCAAGAATCCGATCTTTGACAAACTGGATTGTGACCTCACTAACGCCGATGAGATTGCCCAATTGCACTCACTTTTGAACAAATATGAGCATTTGTTTATTCGTGGCTTTCCAACAACACGTGTCAACACCGGTAAATTGGAAATTCGACTCAAGAATCCTGATAAGTACATGGAAAGAAGACCATATCGTCTAAGCCCAATTGAACGAGAGAAAGTTCGTGAAATCATTAAGGAGCTACTGGATCATAAGATTATTCGTGAAAGCAAGTCGCCATTTTCAAGTCCTATAATTTTGGTCAAGAAGAAGAACGGCGATGATCGTCTGTGCGTGGATTTTAGAGAACTAAACTCCAACACATTACGTGATCATTACCCGCTGCCACTAATTGCAGACCAAATTGATCAGTTGGCCAATGGAAACTATTACACCAGCTTGGATATGGCTGCTGGTTTCCATTAGATTCCGATTTCAGAGTCCTCAATTGAGAAGACTGCTTTCGTGACTCCTGATGGTTTATACGAATATATGACCATGCCATTTGGGCTGAGCAATGCCTGCGCAGTTTACCAGAGATGCATTAATAAAGCTCTACTTTCACTGCTGGGTACCGATGCCCAAGTTTATGTGGATGACGTACTAAGCAAATGTGTGGATTTCACTGAAGGAATATCGAAGATTGAACGCATTCTCATGGCCTTACAGGAAGCTGGATTTTCAATCAATGCTGACAAATGCAGTTTTTTTAAACGTTCAATAGAATATTTGGGCAATGTAATCTCGAATGGACAGGTACGTCCGAGCCCAAAGAAAGTGGAAGCTCTAGTTAAAGCACCAGTACCCAAAACGGCTAAACAGGTGAGACAGTTTAATGGCCTAGCGGGGTATTTCAGAAGATTCATTCCAAATTTCTCACGAATCATGGTACCATTATACGAGTTAACCAAACAAGGTGCAAAGTGGGAATGGAATTATCGACATGAGAAAGCTCGGAGTGATGTTATACAGATTCTGACGTCAGCTCCTGTATTAACAATATTTCAAGAAGGAGCACCAATACAGTTATATACTGATGCAAGTAGTCTGGGATTTGGTGCGGTACTTGTACAAATAATTGATGGACGTCAACATGCAGTAGCCTTCATGAGTATGAGGACTACGGATGCCGAAAGCCGATACCACTCTTACGAATTGGAGACACTAGCAGTGGTGCGCGCTATCAAGCATTTTCGTCAGTATCTCTATGGCCGCAAGTTTATTGTCATTACCGACTGTAATGCTTTGAAGGCATCTAAACACAAGAAGGATCTCCTCCCAAGAATTCATCGCTGGTGGGCATTTCTACAGAATTACGATTTCGAAGTAGAATACCGTAAAGGTGAACGCCTACAACACGCTGATTTCTTTAGCAGAAATCCAACTGAACTTGCAGTCAATATCATGACAAGAGATCTGGACTGGTTGAAAATCGAACAACGTCGAGATCAAACATTACGGCCCCTAATGGATACTCTACGAGACAACAACCCAGTAGATGGTTACATATTAGAAGATGATGTCTTGAAGAAAGTTATACAGGATCAAGTTTTTGGAGAACAAGCTTGTTCAGTGGTACCCAAATCATTCCAGTGGAGCATAATAAACTCCTACCATACAGCACTGAAACACCCTGGTTGGGAAAAGACATTGCAGAAAATCAAGGAAACCTATTGGTTCGACAAGATGAGTACCACGGTTCGCAATTTTGTAGAAAATTGTGTGATATGCAGGACATCTAAAGGGACATCAGGTGCCGTACAAGCCCAACTGCATCCAATCCAAAAGCCAAGCGCTGCTTTTCAAGTTATACACATGGATATAACGGGGAAGTTGGGAACTCCAAACGATCAACAATATGTCATCATTACAATCGATGCCTTCACAAAGTACGTACTCTTCTACTATGCTACCAATAAAAATCAGTACAGTACACTGGGTGCCTTAAAACGACATGTGCATTTATTTGGCACACCTGTACAAATAATTGTTGATGGCGGAAGAGAATTCCTAGGCGAGTTCAAAAACTATTGTGATCAAGTTGGAATCAATATTCACGCCATAGCGCCAGGAGTCAGCCGAGCGAATGGACAAGCTGAACGAATAGTGGCGACACTAAAGAACGCATTAATCATGATAAAAAATTACGAGACTGAGCAATGGCACAATGTACTCGAAGAACTACAGTTGGCTTTAAACTGTACTCCTCACCGTGTTACTGGAATTGCTCCACTCACTCTCATCACCCGGCGAAAACATTGCGTGCCGCCAGAACTCTTAAGCCTGGTGAATATTGATGAACAAACTGTGGATATAGAAGCACTGACTCAACATGCACAACAAAAAATGACACTATCTGCCGAACAAGACAGACACCGCTTTAATCAGCGGAAAGCTAAGATTCATCCTTTCCAAAGAGGAGACTATGTGCTTATAAAAAACAATCCACGTAATCAAACTTCATTAGATCTCAAGTTCAGTGAACCTTATGAGATCTGTCGAGTACTAGATAACGACCGCTACCTAGTAAAAAGAGTCGTTGGTAGAGGACGACCACGAAAAGTAGCGCATGATCAGCTTCGGCGTGCTCCAAAACCAGGCGATCAGGCAACCGTATCGGCGGTTGATGATGAACAACCTACAATGCTAGGTGGGGCAATACAACCAACGCCATCCACCTCACGAACTGAGGTGCCAGAGCAACAAACGCAAAACTCAAATGTGGATAATACACGCCCACAATAAACCGTGAGTAACAAAGTACTTTTATACAAAAATATTTATTCCTTATCCTTTACCATTTAGAACCCCTGTGTATAACACAGCATCGACCTTGTTCTTATTCCCAATAGAGCCTCTGTGTACCACGGCGAACAGGACCGCCCAGAGCACAGCAACATAATCATCTTCCAATTTCTACGAGACAATCTCCGAGAAATAAAATGTGTGTAGACGTGATGGAGGGTCGAAACACATAATAAAACACAAACAAATGTCAATACATAAGTACCTACAAAAGAGTACAGCACATTATGGTTGATAACAAAATATTTTACAAAAAGGCCAACATAAGTTGAATGTTTGGCTATTTACAAAGTATCCCTATCAGTAGCATAGCTGCTTACAGATACCAAACTCAAAGAACAAAAATAAATCTCATTGTTTCAGACAAGTACAACTTTAAAAACACAGGCTGGTGCAGAGCACGCACCGCCTGTCAGAATGGCCGTATCGGCGCAAGTACGTTATTTGAAGCACCACATCAGTGTTATGTAATCCACAAGATCCAGTTACATCAACGAATAATTAGATTAAGAGTTGATTAAGATTATGATCAACGAAGTTATCGTTTAAAAACATAAATTACGTCATTGTCATTAATTTTTGATTGTTATTTTTATTGCATGGTTCAATCAATTATCTTGTTAACCATTCTAAAAGATTGTCAAAACAATTATTTATTTATAAAGTTTAAAACCTAACCTAAAAACTCGAGCACGTGCGTCGAGCACGTGGTCGGTCTGTATAAATACAGGCGACGGCCTCAGAGCGGCTCACTCAGACACCGTTTGACTCTCGTCGCGCGCGTACGTGCTCAAGCGCCTACGCCCCCGGCTCATTGTCGCTCGCTGTCGCTCTCGTTGCGTTCTCGTAACGGCTCTCCGTAGTCGCCCCGACTACTCTCGATCTTTCATTGAATTTATTCTTTGAATTATAAGATCGCTCAAACTGCCTTTTTCAAGGCTCTATTTCTTTAACGTACAGACTCGTCGTAAATTCACCAGGCCCCTTCCGGGTTAAAACCACAGTTTCGTGGTCCTCGGCTGAAACCTTACGGTGTAAACGAAACCGAGTGGGGTGTTGTCCCAATCACACCCGCCGAACCCCTTCAGGGCAAGGCAGTCAATTGGACGGGTCCCAGTTCCCGGCCTTGGGGGGCCTCCTAGTCGGGACTGGATGACAGTTTTCCTTCCCCAGCTACACACCTAGTGTCGTTAGGGTGTCTCTACACCCTTAGCGCTAGACTGGCTAGGGCCCCGTTCGCACAATAAGACTGGCGACGGGTTACAAGCTTAGGGCTCACCAGTAGGTACTCACCTCCCTGTCTACACCCGACAGGGAGGGTACACATCCCCGGGCCCATCCACCCGGGGAGCTAGGTTTAGGGAAACTCTCCCCCGTCCCCCGCTATGGCAGACGCCATATTATATTATATTATCAGTCCTCGCGCGCGCGCACTCCCGAGCGGTCGCTGCGAAATAAAGTTATTACAATGTCCGAGAGCTGTGTAAATACGCTCAAGTGCGTAAATTGTAACATAGTAATATGTGAAGTGCTAGCGTTTATTCGTAATAAACTTGATGTGATGGATAATGAAAGCTTAATACGAATTTGTGTATCGGCGTTCTCTGAGGAAGACATTGACAGTGCAAAAAAGTTATTGTTTTCATCTCTAAAAACAAAACATAAGCTTGTATCAAGACGTAAACAGAAAAAAGAAAAGGATCTCGAAGACATGCTAACGGTATTAAAAACTGCTGAGCCTGATCAATTACCGGTTTTTGTAGCTTACAACTTAGAGAAATTACCACCCGTTTGTTTTGACCACATCGACGTAACGAAGTTATTAAAGGACTTAGTGTTTTTGCGTGAAGAAATAAAGCAGATAAAAGTAAATTATGTGACGAAAGAAGACTTAGAAAGTAAGCAAAAGAAGGATAGAATGTCCGTTAATAGCCCTGTGTCATATATTAATTCGAACATTAATATGCGTAGAGGAGGGTATCTGTTGGACAGCGGACCGTTCGGTCTGTCGCATGTTTCTGAGTCATCACCGCCGCCGGCGCCGCCGCCGCCGTGTGAAATAAGTACCGAGCCGCTGCCGACGATACCGCCATCATGCCCCCGCGCCACCACTGTGGAAACAGGCGCCGGCATGGATGACAGCTTGCCGGACATAGACATTTCTTTGCAATATCGTTCTCTCTGTAACTCGAACGGAGTTGCGCATGACACTGTCGCATTGGCTCCAGTAAACTCAACTTTGTTGGGTAGGAATGTTACGAGTATTAATGATTTTTCGAGTAAACAACTGACCATGGCTGAAGTAGTAAGCAAGGGTGAATGGAAAGAAATGGAACATGACGGACAATGGACAGTTGTTCAAAATAAAAAGTTAAAGAACCGATTCACGGGTAGGATAGGCAAGGCTCAGTCTGTTACAATGGGGAACTTTAAAGCGGCGGAATCATTTGTCCCGCTTTTTGTTTCGAATGTTGATAAACAAACTAGTGAAGCCGATATTTGTGATTATATTAAAACTAAGACTCAGGTAACCGTAAAGCTGGAGAAAATTAATATGAAAACAGAAAGGACGTATAATGCGTTTAAGATATTTGTCTCCAAAAATAAATTAGACACCTTTTTAGATGACAGCCTTTGGCCTGAAGGAATACGCTTTAGACGATTTGTGTTTTTTAAAAAGGATAAGGATTCCGATAAGACTCAGCTCCCGTCTACAAACAAGACTCCAATAAATAATGGCTCTTAACGATAAAAGTAAAATAACGTTATCTACTTTTAATTGTAAAGGTGTGAACAGGTCAGTGGATTGTGTGAGAAACCTATGCAAGAGTGCCGATATCATTGCACTCCAAGAGACCTGGATTTGGCCACACGATGTGGGATTTCTGGGAAACATAGACGACAACTTCGCGTACAACGGCAAGTCAGCTATTGACACGTCCGTCAAAGTGATCACAGGAAGACCATATGGTGGAGTGGCACTGCTGTGGAAAAAATCTGTGTTTCCATCTGTATCAACAGTGAAGTGTTTCAGTGATCGATTAGTAGCGATAAAGGTTGAATACGAAAGCCGTCCTATGTTGATATTTTCAGTGTATATGCCCTACGATAACGGTAAGAGTGACAATTTGACTTTATTTACACAAACTTTCAGTGAGATTGTAGCTATAATTGAAAGTAGTAGTATTGAGTGTGTTATTATACTGGGGGATTTTAATGCCAACCCTGGCTCGCGGTTTTTTGATGAACTTACTTCAGTTTGTAATGACCAGACATGGTTTTGCGCGGACTATGAGCTCCTGCCGAAAGATACACATACCTTTGTTTGTCAAGCAAGCGGCTCGCGTCGTTGGTTAGATCATTGTTTGATAACAAGTGCAGCCAAAAACTTAATTACTAAGGCAGCAGTCTCGTATGGTGTTTACCAGTCTGATCATTATCCTGTTTTGTTTGAATGTAACTTAACTAAAATTAATCAGAAATTACCAGCTCAGAATTCTCTTAGTAATAAAGTGCGCTGGGGTGAAAGAAACAGTGATCAAATTAATAATTATAATGAGTATTGCAATGATAAACTAAAATTGATAGATTTTCCCGATCAATGTATCGCGTGTTCTCATAAAATGTGTAATAATAAGGATCATAACTTACTAATAAATAATTTGTATTTGGAAATTGTATCTACTCTCCAAGAGGGTGCACAGTATACATATGTTGGCAGTAATCGCATTAAGAGACATAAATATGTCACAGGCTGGAACAAATATGTCAGCGACGCTCATAGGGAGGCTCGTGCGTATTACCAAACGTGGCTATTGCATGGTGCACCCACTCAGGGGTCTATGTATGAGAAAATGCGCGAAACACGAAGAAATTTTAAAACTAAATTAAAATTTATTCAAAAAAATCAACAACAAATTAAATTAGATATTTTGGCTAAAAATCATTCAAAAAAAGAGTTTTCTAAATTCTGGAAGTCCACTAACAAATTAAATACCAAGCCGAGTCTCCCTGCAAGTGTAGCGGGTCTGAGTGAACCGAAAGATATTGCCAACCTTTTTCAAAGACATTTTAAGGTACAGTCTCTCTTGCAAATAGACCGGCGGGTGTTCGATGATGAGGAGAAATTGTCGGGGTCAGGTGACCTTGCCATAATATTTACAGCTAAACAGGTGGCAACTGTTATTAAGAATATGACAAGAGGCAAATCGCCTGGCCACGACGGCCTTAGCGTCGAGCACCTGAGGTATGCGGGGCCACACCTGTATAGGGTTCTTGCTCTTCTTTTTAATTTATGTCTCAGTCACCGTTATTTGCCGCAGGACCTTATGCGTACAGTGGTGGTACCGATTATTAAAGACAGGACAGGGGACGCCTCTGACGTGTCCAATTACAGGCCTATTTCGTTGGCCACGATAGTCGCCAAGGTCTTGGACAGTTTGCTTGATCAACAGTTGGCTAAACACGTCGAACTCCACGACGCGCAATTTGGCTTTAAATCTGGTTTATCCACGGAAAGCGCCATTCTGTGCCTCAAGCAAACTGTTCAATATTATACTTCACGAAAAACACCTGTTTTTGCTTGTTTTTTGGACCTGTCAAAGGCGTTCGACCTGGTGTCGTACGAGGTACTATGGGATAAGTTGCGGAGTGATACAACACTACCGAATGAAGTTACATCCTTGTTTCGTTATTGGTACTACCACCAGAGGAATAGTGTCAGATGGGCGGAGGCTCAATCGGATGTGTACGAGCTGGAGTGCGGGGTGAGGCAGGGGGGGTTAAGCTCACCACGCCTCTTCAGCCTGTACATAAACCGGCTAGTCGGTGAGCTTAGCAGCACCAGAGTTGGATGTCACATTGATGACGTTTGTTTGAACAATATTAGTTATGCGGATGACATGGTGCTGCTAAGCCCATCAATCGGCGCTTTGAGGAAACTGGTGGCTATTTGTGAGTCCTATGCAGTGTCCCATGGGCTCAAGTACAATGTTAAAAAAACCGAACTTATTATGTTTAAGGCGAGTGCCATAAACTATTCTGGTATTCCAGGTGTTTCGCTCTGTGGCACTCCTTTAGCATGGGTGACCAAATTCAAGTACTTGGGTCATTGGGTCACTGATGATCTTAAGGACAATATGGATATAGAGAGGGAGCGCAGGTCGTTGGCTGTTCGATGTAACATGCTGGTTCGAAGATTTGCACGTTGTACAAATCAAGTTAAAGTCACTCTTTTCAAAGCTTTCTGTCAATCATTCTACACGTGCAGTCTTTGGACCCGCTTTACGCAGAGGACATACAGCGATCTGCGTGTCCAATATAATAACGCGTTTAGGATACTGTTGGGGCTGTCGTGGCGTTGTAGTGCGTCCACTATGTTTGCGGAGGCGCGCACAGACGATTTTTACGCCATTGTAAGAAAAAGGACCGCCTCCATAGCCGGCCGGCTACGCACCGCCACCAATAGTCTCCTGAGCGTGTTCTCAGATAGGTGGGACTCCCCTCTGCTGCGCCACTGGGTGAGGATCCATACCAATTGATTATTCTTTTCTGTTATTTCCTCCTTATTACTAACACTAGTCATTAAGTTATTTTGTTGTTACTAACACTATGGACTTACGTCTGAAATAAAGAATTTGAATTTGAATTTGAATTACTCTTTGTGAAAGAGGTCCTCCTCAAGGACCCCGACTTCCTTGCCAAGTATGGCTCAAAGTTAGCTGCTCTGCAGCTTCCCTCCCCCGCCACGACCAGCAAATCGAGCTTGCTCGATGAGCCGGTCAACTCTCCGGTGTCTATGGACACCGAAGAGGCCTCTGGCAAACGCCCCCACGACTCGTCAGAAGAGGATTCCCTCCTCTTCTCTGAGTCCTCTTCAGCCCCTTCCTCTGACGACGACGGCTTCACGTTGGCGTCGGGGAAGAAAAATAAGAGGAAGAAGAAGAAATCAGATTCTCCTTCCTCGAGAAAAATAGCCGCCACTGAATCGGCCGCTATCCCCTCCTCCGCCCCCGCTTCCCAGGCCTCTCGCGCCGCTACCCCCACCCCGTCCGCCCCGCGCGCCTCACGCGCCGCTACCCCCTCCCCGACCGCTAGCCTCAGTGCCGGCGCCACTACTTCCGCCCCTCGGAAATTACCCCCTCCACCCCCTGTGTTCATTCAGGACAAAGGGAAGTGGACGGACGTTTCGAGTTGGTGCACCGATCTTAAGATCGGTTTCTCCAGCGCCCGATCTACCCAACAGGGTATTATAGTCTCGGTCCCGACGTCGAAAGACTACAGGGACCTTACCCGCGTTCTCCGGCAGAGAGGTGTGTCGTTTCACACCTACTCCCTCCCGGAAGAACGCCAGACACGTGTCGTGATCCGAAGGGTCCCCAAGGAGATCCCTGTCACCGACATCAAGGCGGACCTCGAGGCACAGAACATCCCTGTGTCCGACGTCCACCGCATGCACCGCGCCAGGGGTCAAGTCGCCTTCGACATGATCCTTGTGGTCTGTCCCCCCGTTGAAGGGCAAAAGCTCCACCCCATATTTAACCTCAAGGCCATCTGTGGTCTCACAGGCCTAGTCATAGAGAAACCCCGCAAGAGCGGCATCGTTGGGCAATGCCACCGATGCCAGCTCTACGGCCACTCTCAGGCCCACTGCCACGCCAAACCCAGGTGCGTCAAGTGCCTGGGCGAGCATGGTACGTCCGACTGCCCTCGTCCTAAAGATCGTACCTTATGTACGGAACCTCCCAGCTGCGTCCTATGCGGCAACTCAGGCCACCCAGCCAACTACCGTGGCTGCCCAAAGGCCCCCAAATCCTCCTCCCCCAAGTTGGCCAAGCGTGCGGACGCCCGCCAACAAAGGGAATCCCCTTCCTCCTCTCAAAACCCCCCGACCCAGCTCCCCGAGCGACTAAGTCCCCAAAGGCCTAGTCCTTGGAATATATTAAATCACCAGCGAGCGTTCCCCGCTCTCACGCAGGCAGCATCCCAGCCGCCTACCCCTCTCGCCCCCGCCAGAGCGGACCCCCGCCTCTGCCCCCCCGCGTTACAAGCTTACTTTGCTGGTAAGCCCCCCACCGCCGCTCCTAAAGCCGCCCCCTCCCCCGCTCCTAAAGCCGCCCCCGCCCCCGCTCCTAAAGCCGCCCCCGCCCCCGCTCCTAAAGCCGCCCCCGCCGCTCTAGCTGCCCCTTCAGAGGACCCCGACCCCTTCACGGTGATTACAAGCACCTATCTTATCTTCCTCACCCCTCGTGCTAAACAAATGGCACAGGAGATCACCGCCGCTAGGGCATCCTGTGATCTTTTCCGCATCCAGGAAATATTCAAAGCGTACCCTGAGATTACGCAAGCCCTCTCTTCCTACGCTACAAAACCGTAATGGATAGTAGCATCATCACGCGAACGAAACCCCGATCCCTCAAGTTGGCATCTTACAATGCCAACGGCCTCAAGTCACAACGAGATGAGATCGCCACCTTCCTCCGCGATCATCAAATCGACATTCTCCTCGTCCAAGAGACCTTCCTCAAGCCCATCATCCGCAGCCCTGCAATTGCTAACTATCGTCTAGTTCGCAATGACAGGCTGAGGTGCCACAAGGGCGGCACTCTAATTTACTACAAAAAGGCTCTGTATTGCACCCCTATGGACCCTCCCCCACTCTCACGACTTGAAGTGTCTATCTGTCGACTAGGCATGACAGGCCACCAGCCTATCACCATAGTCTCAGCCTACCTTCCTCCCCAAACCACTCCAGAGGACCCGCAGCTTCTATCTGACGACCTCTCTACCCTTCTTGGCATGAGCGACTCCGTTATCATAGCGGGCGACCCCAACGCCAAACACACTGCCTGGAACAGTGTCACGACCAACTCTCGAGGCAGACACCTCTTCAACCTCTGCCCACTGCTCAACTTCGACGTCATAGGCCCTATGACCCCCACCCACTTTCCCCACGACCCCTCCCACACCCCAGATGTCCTGGACGTGGTGCTTCTGAAGAGAGTCAACCTACGGTTAGACTCTCTAGAAGTAGTACAAGAGCTCACCTCTGACCATCGACCAATCACCATTCGATTGGCCCCTCGCACTGGACTCACCGACCCCGACCTACCTCCCCTGACAAAAGTGGTAACGGACTGGAGGAAAGTAAGGGAATGCCTGAAATCCACCACATCCCCCCACTTAGACACCATCCCCGGTCACTTCAGCTCTATCGCGGACACGACGGCCGCGATCGACTCATTCACGGAACACGTACAGTCAGTCATGAACGATTGTTCTAGGGAAGTTCTAGTGACGGACGACCGTCGCTGGAAACTACCCGACGATGTGCGTGAACTGCTGAATGAGAAGAACGCGGCTGTCCGTGCCTACAGTAGCTTTCCCTGCGACGCTAACAAAGCCCATATGCGTTACTTGCAGCGTGCTGTAAAGTCTCGCTTATCGGAGTGGCGTGAAGCTAGCTGGGACAAGATGCTAAGCGAGCTTGAGCCCACCCATCAGGCCTTCTGGGAGCTTCAAAGGAAACTCAAATCCCGCGAAGTCGTCCCCATACCACCCCTGGTCCGCCCAGATAAAACCATCGCCTTCGATGATGATGAAAAGGCCGAGTGCCTGGCCATCAGCCTCGAAGCTCAATGCTCACCCAGCACTCAACCAGTAGACCAAGCTCACCTCTCAGAGGTTGACGCAGAAGTCGAACGTAGAGCCTCCCTCCCACCCGTCGAAGACCCTGATGATCCTCTGCCTCCCGTCACTCCAGACGAAGTGCAGGACATCATCAAGGGTCTCATACCCAGAAAAGCCCCCGGTTCAGATGGAATCACCAATAAAGTGATCCAACTTCTCCCTGCCCCCCTAATACTGCTACTGGCCACCATCTTCAATGGCGCCATGAGCAACAACATTTTCCCACAATCGTGGAAAGAAGCCACTGTCATTGGCATCCATAAGCCCGGAAAGCCCAGGACCGAACCGACGAGCTACCGTCCCATCAGTCTGCTCAAAGTTCTCGGCAAAATCTATGAGAGGCTTATTTACAAGCGTCTCAGGTCCTTTGCCGAAAACAAGGGCCTTTTCCCTGATGAACAATTTGGTTTTCGAACCCAACACTCCTGTGTCCAACAAGTCCACCGCATCACCGAACAAATCCACTATGGATTCATGCGCGGTATGATGACAGGTGTTATTTACTTCGACATAGCGAAAGCGTTCGACAAAGTCTGGCACAATGGCTTATTATACAAGCTGTACCAACTCGGGGTGCCAGACAGGCTCGTGCTCATCATACGAGACTATCTGTCGAACCGCTCATTCCGCTACAAAATCGAAGGAGCGCTCTCGTCGCCTCACCCCATCCGAGCAGGAGTCCCCCAGGGCTCCGTACTCGCCCCTCTCTTATTCACGCTGTTCACTAGCGATATTCCTAAAAATCCCAAGTCCCAACTGGCTCTGTTCGCAGACGACACAGCCATCTACTACACTGGTCGTAGCCACATCCAACTTCGGCTCCATCTCCAAACCGCAGTCAACAAGTTGGCTGCTTGGTTCAGGAAATGGCGTATCGAAGTCAATCCCGATAAGAGTCAAGCGGTTCTCTACACGAAACCCAGACATCTTCCCACCCCCCCTCCACCCATCACCATGTTCGGCAAGCAGATCCCCTGGGAGAAGCGAGCCAAATACCTAGGTGTCATCCTAGATCAGCACCTCACCTTCTCGGAGCACATAAAGACGGTCCGTTCGCGTGCCGCTTTCGCTCTCGGTCGCTTCCACTACCTCCTCAATGACCGCAGCAAGCTGTCACTCAAGTGCAAAATGCGCCTGTACACAGCCTGCATCCGTCCCATCATGACCTACGCTTCCGTTGTCTTTGCTCATGCAAAGCCCCGTCACATCCATAGGATGCAAACCCTACAGAACCGATTCCTCCGCAAGGCCACAAACTCCCCTTGGTTCGTTCGCAATGAGATCCTCCACGTTGATCTCAAGATCCCCACTATCCAGCAGTTCATGAAACGCCTCTCCAAGCGTTTCTTTGCCACAGCCGCCACTCACCGCAACCCTCTGGTTGTCGCGGCCGTCAATTATATCCCCTCTAAAATCAGCAAAATTCGCCGTCCAAGGCATGTACTAGATGACCCCGATGACCCCACAACCCTCCTCCAGGAGAGCGATAGGGCTACCAGCACATTACAAAAACAGAAATTACCGTCATTCCGACCTCGCCGCCGAGGTCCCTCGCGACGCCCCCAAGTAAATTCTTTGCCCGTTGAAGCGCCAGCCCGCGTCGTAGCTGAGCCTGTAACTGTAAATCCCCCGACTGTGACCTCTGAGTTTGTTTCGGCCTTTCTTCTCAGAGATAGTCCTAGGAAACGCCGTGCTCATCAAAGCATTAATACTATTTCGATCCAGCCTGTCCCTTTGCTGCCCTCTCCCAGCGACGCCCTAAGCCGAGGTTCGTTCCCCACAGGGGGAGCCCTTAGCGCGCAGTCGCTTAGTTTAAACCTAGATTTAGCCCTGGCTGGAGGCTTTAAGAATTCTTAAGGCAACCACAGGATAGTCCGGTTAAGTAGTTACGACCTCTCAAGGTCAACTACGAGATGCCATACATAAAAAAAAAAAAAAAAAAAAAAAAAAAAAAAAAAAAAAAAAAAAAAAAAAAACAGAGCGGCTCAGTCGCGCACGAGCCGTTGAACGGAACACATCTCTGTGAGTCATACTGTGCAGTTGTATTTATACTGATTGTTACGTCACTGAATAAAAGTTATTGAAAGTGTACAAGTCTTTTGATTTGAAGAAGATGGAAGATAATCAAGATCGTGACGTCAGCAATGCTGACGTCGCTCTTTTTAAAAACCACCATGGAGCCGACCATCCGTCATATATATAAAATGAATTCCTATTTCCCTTGGTCACGTCATAACTTGAGAACGACTTTACCTATTTCATCCATCTTTTTTTTACAGTTTTCTAATACTTTGTAGAAGGTTCTTACGCAAAAAAAAGTTAAAAATGTTGCTTCACGCGGCCGAAGTCGCGGGCAAAAGCTAGTATTATATAGTAGTGAGATAGGGTATTATTTTGTCTGGGTCTTCGACTGCCCCCCTGAAAGTCTCAAACGCCCCCGAGGAGGCGTTATCGCCCACGTTGAGAACTTATGCATTAGCCAATAGTGGATCTAATCTGGACAGGGCTAGACTTTCAACAATGATTTTCGTCAAATGGGTTATTTGAACACACTTTAAACTTTTCGTTTCTCATACCTCCTTCCTCTCTTCCTCAGCAACACCTAAGCGAGCGCAACGTGATCCGCGCGAGCGTGCGCGGGCGCTCGGCGCCGGGCGGCGAGGACGAGTACACCGAGGGCGTCAGCAGCGCGCTCGGGGACAGGCTCGACGCGCTGCTGGACGCGCTGGTCGCGGATAACGACATGCCGGCTGGGTATAACGGAATACCCACTAGGTATGACAGCTTTTTTTAATCTAAATCGTTCTCATCTCAAAACTAAAAGGATAATTTTTCTAATGAAGACCAATCATCGACGATACTGCAATAGCGCTGATCTACTATTTGCAATAGTGCGTAACTACAAGGTTGATAACTTTACAGGAGATATAAAAAAGACTTCATAATTTCAGTATTTAGAATCGCATCGCGCTATTGCAGCGAAGCGTCAGAGAGGTTCTGATTGGCTTATTCAAAGTAGTGTGTTCACTAACACGCACCAATGACAGACTAGGACAGCGCGGCGCGTTTTGAATTTCGCTACTTTTTGCAGTTTCGCGGTATTGCAGATGTCAGTTCAGCGCTATTGCAGTATCGTCGACGCAATGTCTAGTTTTTAAATTAATTCCCCAAAAGTGATGGAGGGATAACTCTGCCTTCTATAAACTAATTAATCAATTATGTAGCCATGAATTTTAACCTCGTTTATTACTTACGAGCAGACGAATGGTGATAAATAGAAAATGCCTGTATACTCTGTTTAACAATGGAAGAGTACCCAGCCCAGAGTTCAGGAACAGCACCGGGACCACTGCTCTAAGGTCTGATTGTCCTGGAAGATAATGATGAAACTTGAATAAATAAGATTTCATTGATTGTACCGGAAAGTCGCACTTGATTCAAAATTGTTAATGAATAAAAAAAATAATAATATTGCAATTAAATTATTAATAAAACCAAATGTAACCAAACATTTTTGGTGCAGTAAAATTCAATGTTTATATAATAGAGATATAAGAAACAGAGCGTAAAGTTAACTCATCCTCCATAGAGAAGGGAGGATCCTCTGACCAGATGAGTGTCGTGTCTGACGGGCAACTGGCCGATGATTCATGTCGGGCCGTTGTATATATGCGTTGTAAACTCTGCTTGCGAGATTCAGGATTTTGCGTGACGTCAGTAAGACTCGTTGTTTGCATGTGGCGTCGTAGATCATCATCATCTGCCTAGCCTTTTCCCAACTATGTTGGGGTCGGCTTCCAGTCTAACCGGTTGCAGCTGAATACCAGTATTTTACATGGAGCGACTGCCTATCTGACCTCCACAACCCAGTTACTGGCTAATACGATACCCCTTGGTAAGACTGGTTGTCAGACTTTCTGGCTTCTGACTACCCGTAACGACTGTCAAAGATCGGCGTCGTAGATACCGCTACAATATTTATATCATTCCTTTTATCCTTTTTTTGTCTTACCACGAAGTGATTGTACATATTCTATCTTTTTCTTTGCAGTTTGTTCGACGAGGTGAACGAGCACCTCGCGTTCTGTCAGAAGGCGGCGCAGTGTACTTCTAACAGAGAAATCACACTCAATGAACTGAAAACGTAAGATGCTGCGGAAATATTACCCTGTTTTTCTCTCTGGCAACCATTTTTTTTTTTTTTGAGGATTGCAAATCATCAAACGACCCCTCCCGCTCTGGGTGGAGCGGGGGACTCAGAATGTCAGACTCTTACTGACTAAAACCCACCCGTGTTCCTTCCTTAGCCCTTTATGTACCAGGGCAGCGGTAACCCTTTCGGACGATCCCGCTACCCTGGCAGGTCTCTGGCTACCCTTACATTATTTTCGGTCTCGTCTATTTTTTTTCTTTTTTAAAACTTTGCCCCTCACTAAGAATTACTCCTGTATCGTGGGTGCGTTTACAAACATTTAAACTCACATACACAAACAGCCAGACCCGGAACTACCTGTAGGCAATACAAATACTTGTTCCGTGCGGGAATCGAACCCGCGACACGCAGCGCAGCATATTATATGTGCTCTCTCAGGTCAAGGTGTGATGGGGTCATATTATGAGCTCAACATTAAACTATTTTCTTAAATTATCGGTACCGAGCTTCTTCTTTTCGAGTCAGTGCTAAATGTACTTACATACATACAGGCTGGCAGCATGTAGCATGTTTTAAAGCAAATAAACATATTCTATTCTATTCAGGGACATCATACCATCGATATAGTAAAGATGATTCTCCCCTCCTTAGAATTTTTTCCAAGGTTATTAAAAAAAAACAACTGTTTCCTACAAAAGTGCATTAACCTACGTGGTCAAAATGGAACAGCAAATAAATCATTCGCGAAAAATTTCAACGCAGATGGGTCCAGAATATGTACTGAATCTATGGTAACAAGTTGCGTGTCGCTGTCCCTGCCAATCTGTACATATCTTGGGCTACCTATTGGAGGTGGTCACGCCATTAAACCTCTTCCATCTATGCCATGTGATGTTCTAATGTTGCGTCAATATTCCAGGTACATAACAGGCGACAGTACAGTGCCCCTGGCGCTGATCGGCGGCGCGGGCTGCGGGAAGGCGACGCTGGTAGCACGAGCTGTCACACTCGCGCATACTTACCAGCCAGACTTAGCTGTTATAGTCAGGTAAGAGCATAGAATTAGTATGTACTAATTGGGTAAGAGCTTTTACGAGTCACGATACTAGGCGTTTTTTCTGGGGGCTTACCACCAGCTCTTATAGCAGGGTAGAACTTGAACAGCACTGCTTTTTTGTACTTAGTCATAGAACAAAAAAGCAGTGCAGTTCAACTTCTGCCCTGCTGTAAGAGCTAGTGGTAAGCCCCCTGGTGCACCTTAAGCTGCTTTTCCACCAGAGATGTGTTATGCAGCTATGCTGCGAGGTTGTGAAAGCTAAGCTACGAAACTGTGCGACCGTTTCCACTAATGGTAAGCTGTGTAGCGGAGCGATTAAGATGTGCTATGAAGATGCGCCGCCGTGAGGTAGCTGTGCGAGGGAGATGCTCAACTCGAGCAATGCGATGCATCGATAGTAGGGAAAACACGGGGAGTACTCTGCTCTGCACACAGCTACACCACTCGCGCATCCATAGCACGCATCCTTCCGTATAAAAACATAGCTTAGTTGAATCCGTTTCCACCAGTGCTATGCTATGTGGACCAATGAATATGATTGGTGGATAACAAACGCATCCATAGCAACGTAGCATAGCACATCTCTGGTGGAAAAGCAGCCTAAGATATCAACCTAGTGAGTCTGTCACCACAGCATGGACAATTTTCATAAAGTTTGTGTTGATACGAGAGTAGGTAAAGAAGGCTGGGACAAAACCGAAGACTATCTACGAGTATATTCCCAACATCCGCTGACCTTAATCAATTGCCTATCCTTTACAAAAAAAAAAATATCCAGATTTATTTTAGCGAATTGCAAATGGGATTCTGTATTGATATCTTAAAACATCGACACGAAGAGGCAAATAAAGCTTTTGTTTTTACTTTGGTGTCCACATTCAGCTTAACTAGCTGCGTCCCGTGGTTTTACTCGCATAAGTTTCGATCCCGTGGGAATATCAGGATAAAAAGTATCCTATATGTTAATCCTGGTTATAAACTAAATGTGTGCCAAATTTCATCCAAATCCGTTCAGTAGTGTTGGCGTGAAAGAGTAACAAACATCTATCCATCCATCCATCCATACAAACTTTCACGTTTATAATATTAGTAGAATTTGTAGGATTTATTCAGGCGCAGTCGTCCCGTTCGAATAACTTCACTATGCCTTCGTCTCTAGGTTCGTGGGTCTAACGCCGGCGTCGAGCAGTTCTCACATGCTGCTCAAGTCTATCGTGGATCAGTGTCATGTGCTTATGACCGGTACAGTGTATCGAGGACGTAATGTAAGTAAACGGCGTGTTTTAATTTTTAAAAATACTATCGTCTTTTAAAAATGCACGACCAAACTTGAGTGTAAAGCTAAGAGTAATCAAAAACAAACCAGAAAAAAGATTTGTGTGTCCAGAATAATCGGATACTATTGTCGATGACTTCAAAGTACTTTGGCCCATAATGATATAAATAGGTTATTATTATTGAGGGATATTATTATAAATGATTTTAAATGTCTGTAGTCTGTGTTACACAATTATCGATAAAATGAAATGTATATATAATAAAATTATTATTTTTTTGTGTCCAGAATCATCAGACACTATAATCGACGACTTAACATTTGTGTCCAGGACGTATGGTCACTATCAGCTGCTCTGCCAATCCTCCTGGGCGGCGTGGGCCGGTCGCGCGGCGCGCTGCTGTGCGTGGTGGGCGCGGACGCGCTGCGGGCCGCGCGCTGGCTGCCCGAGCGACTACCGCACAACGTCAAGATGATCGTTACTGTCACTGAAGGTACACATTACCGTGCGATAACTTGTATCCAGGACGTTTGGTCACTATCTGCTGCTGTACGTGGCGAGAGCGGACGTAATGCAGGCCGCGCGCTGGCTGCCCGAGCAGCCTATAACAAAATCCTCACTTCACAAACTCTCGTTCACAGAAAAAGATGAGCCTTCCAGCTCAGCAATCATGGCGGTATTATCGTCGGAAGACGGCCCCAAAGTGGTCAGAGCGCCACCGGTTGGGCCTGATGAGGCTAAGGCCGTGCTCACGGCCTGTGCGGCCACCTACAGCAAGACTGGAGCGGCTTCGCCTCCAGAATCCGCTGTGAAGGCTGTGCAAAAGTGTACTCTACCGCTTTATGCTAAGGTTGGTTTTTTATTGAATTCTTATTAAATTAGGCCTAACTTTATTTTTTTATGCGTCTGGAATCTTTCGTCGACAATTGCAATTCAAACTTGTGTTAATGTCATGCGAAAATCTATTCTACTGTTTCACATTACAATTGGTTTCTCAATGAAAAACTAAACGTCAGCATTTACTCCATGAAATCCATTTTCCCTTACAGATCTTAGCATGGCAAATCTCGCTATCAGCAGAAACCTTTACCGAACTATCGGAACCCGAAACAACTCCAGAACTGGTCATTTGCGAAGACTTGGAAGGTCAGCTGACGCAGATCCTCATCACCACAGAGGCAGCTTTGGGAGCTGATAGGGTGAAGACCTGCCTAGCACTGCTGACCGCGTCTAGGAGAGGGCTTGATGATACCGAGATACTAGATATCTTAGCGCACGATGAACTGTTCAGGAGTGAGGAGACTTATCGTAAGTGGATTGTTTATTTCCTACCAACTTGTGGAACTTTAGCGATGGTGTAGATAAGGGATATTGCGGATATTCGCATCTGCATCCGCAATCAGCACACAGAAATCCTTATTTATTATTTATGTAAATAACAATGGCCACAATACGCTTCCTTGTGGGACTCCTAAATTTACATATCTACTTTCTGATGTGTAAGTAATTTCATTATTTAATTTTGAGTATACCCAACAGATTTCGGTGAATTGTTTTCTATTACTAAGTTACAATTAGATAAGATCAATAACCTTGGCTTATACGTAAAAATATTTTGTGATTAACACAATCAAATGCTTTGCTGAGGTCCATGTAAAGTGCACAAATGGAGTTTTGTAGTCAATGTTAATCATTACTTCAGTAAGAAATGTACAAAAACCGCAAAAGTAATGTTTTTTTTTTTTACGAAATCCAGTTTCTCCCTCGGTTTCAAGTATCCCTCGTTGTCCAGTTGTCCCTCGTATATTTTAGACAACACTGGCACTAGACCTATTGGACGGTAACAAGACATTGATAGTTTATTATCCTTTTATAAAAGGGGTCTTATATAAGTAGATAAGCTTCAGTCAGTAAGTTGCTAAGTTCCCTTGTTCGCATTAGGACAGTCCCTGGTATGTAACATAGCAAGATTTAAAGTTAATTTTTTTTCGATATCTGATCATATCCCGTGCTGCTAGTACTTTTCATGTCAAGTATTGTATTTTGGATTCCATTTTATATTAATCATCGTATTTCTTAGTAGAAAGGTAGTCTCAGTAAATTTTTAAGCCAATTAAATACAGATCGTACAAACAGCGTACACAACGCATTCTTTTGTGAACATTTTGTTGAACATAGGTATGTTGCGTGTGATCATCATTCAAATTGTGCTCGTTCGATGCGACATAAGAACAAATGAAATATCGATATAGAGATAGGATTTCGAAAGCCAAATGATAGTCTATTATTAGTTTTTTTTTTTTTTAATTTGACCTCTATCTCGCCTTAGTGTCATACGCTGCTGACAGCTGACAAGAATTACCTATGCGCTGAATGAAGATCGGAGGAAGTACTGGCTGCACAACGAAAAACTCGTATGACGTGGAGCGTCTTTGTCATTTCCTCACCATCCTTTTCTCCCACAGTACCATGGGCCCCTGCGTCCCTGGTGTGGCCCCAGCTGGCCGCTCTGCTGTCCCCCTGGCTGCGCTGGGACGCGCGGGGCGCGGCGCGCTGGCGGGACGCGGCGCTCGCCAGCGCGGCCAGCGACAGGTACCTGGCCGACTGCGACGCGGCCGTGCGACAGACGCTCATAGACTACTACGAGGTAAGTACATAGCAGCCCTCTTGAAATGAAGATATAGCTCCAACAGCTTTCACTACTCAATTGTTTGTTTATTATATGTAGGATCAGGAGTGCCGAGCGGTATATTATGTCGTCAGGGTTTGGAGTTCCCATGTTATTAGGATAAACAGGACGGTATAAACAGTTACAGGGAACTGTAATAAAATTACAGTACACAAAAATACACTATACAAAAGACACAATAATAGGTAAATATTAAAAACAGTTAATCGAACAAACCCTTTAGGGTCACAGTTCGTACAGCGGCCAAGCCACCCAACACAAAGTGTATCTACTCGCTATTTAGCAAGCCAACACAGCTATGTAAATATACAGCAGCGCTGTACCAGGTAAACCGACAGTTTTGTCGGGAGCAGGTGCTCTGTATTGAGTCGAATCCGAAGACCGACTGACGAGCAAAACGAGTGCACGCTCTTTTATAGGCTGATGCCACCTTGCAATCCCTCCACGACAACTCAGTCCAATGACGCACGTCAAGTGTTTACTTGATACAAAACACTAAAATACGCTAAATCTAATCAGACTTACATCATAACGTAATCAAATAATACAAGAATAATTGTCATAAATAAACAATAGTGATTTGACAAAGTAAATCATTTTAAAAACAAAGCAACATGTCATCCGTTGTTTTGAATAAAACCAACGGGTACAATTTATCGAAATAAGTGGCCAAAAATCAATTAGAGCGTACACCAAGTACTCAATAAATTATGTTTCGATTTATTAGACAATAATTGATAGTAAAAATCACTTAAATTAATAATAAACACAAATCATACCAAATTCTGACTACCCACATTTTTAATTTGACAACCATCTCCGACACGGCCAGAACTGACGTTCTACACGGCCTCGTGTGATCCTGAATCACTTAGTGAATATCGATCGGCCTTTCTGACAAACAAAACCCTTAACAAAAGGTACGTTGTAAAGAAAAATCCTGAATTAGTTAAGTAAAATCAATCAATAGCAGTTGCATCGCAATAATTCAAAATGATCATACTGTTACAGACAATACATAGCTCAATTAAAGTAGAGACATAGTCTCCCAGCCAAAATCACACCATGGGATTTGACAAGTAACTTGGAGTCGAATAGACAACTCGCATAGGCGTCAAAATAGACAACCCGCATAAGCGTCAAGTTCAACGTCCAAATCCAGGAGTCAACATAGACATCCAATTAAGCGTCAAGATAGACATTCAAAACAAGAATCAACATAGATATCTTGTCAATTCAGCTATAGTACGTCAGTAGCAGATGAAACATCATCATCAGTGTCAACATTGACATCATCATTATCAGTGACTGGACATTCAGGCATTTTTCGTACACTATCATGGGCATATTTGAAAATTCTATTGCTACTCAAAGATTTTAACAAATATCTATCACCATCCAATATTTCTAAAATTCTATAGGGACCTTTGAATTTAGGATCTAATTTAGTTTGGTTGCGTTCCTCATTAGCAATAAGTACAAAGTCTCCAACTTGAAACTTTTTCAAAATAGCTTAAGTCTTATCATATCGAGCTTTATCATATTCGGCACTTTTAGTTATACCCAGGGCCGCTTGTTCTCTTACACAGGACAGATTTACTTCTATCTCTTCACTGTCTACAGTCATCAAACCTAGAGGTCTAGCAACTCGACCAATCAATAATTCTAAAGGACTAGATTTAGTAACCCGATTAATTGTGCAATTAAGAGCAATTTGAACGTCATCAATGGCATCTTGCCAAGATCGCTCACTGGTTTCAACGGCGGTAAGCATACTTTTTAATGTTCTCATTATGCGTTCAACCTGCCCATTAGCCCTACAAGCACCGGTAGCTATTAAATGCAAAGCAATATTATGGGAATCACAAAAATCTTTAAAGTTTTTGCTAGCAAAACAACGACCTTGGTCAGCTATAACCCGGGCAGGTGCTCCAAATAAAGAGACACTGGATTTAAGAGCTTTAATGCAATTTGATGCGTCAATCTGGGTAGTATGGTACAGTAAAACATACTTTGTAAAAGAATCAATTACAACAACGATGTATTCCTTGAGATCACTCTTTCCACTAAGTTTTCCCGTAACATCTATATGCACTGTGTGCCAAGGTATACTGACTTTAGGTATAGGGTGTAACTCGACTTGAACTTTACCCGAGTTAGATTTCGAGTCTTTACACGTGATACAGTTATCTACGAATTTCCTAACATATCTGGCCATTTTATCGAACCAGTAATGCTCATAAACCTTTTCAAGGGTTTTATCCCAACCTAAATGCATGATTGATTCATGGATGTGGTTTATAACAGACCATCTAAAAGCTCTTGGGACAATAGGTAAACAACGAGTTTTTCCATTGCGTTGTATTATACGGTACAAGATTCCCGATCGTAATTCATAACTTTGGGCAACATCAGGGGGTAGAGAGTTATTCTTTAGATTAGAAACGGTTGCTAAAATCTCGGAATCACGCTGTTGTTCAGCTAAAAGCCAACTATTAGACAGAGTTGTAATATCAACACGTTTTTGTTCTGCTTTGTTAATTGATTGTGGAAGGGGGTTTCTTGAAAGAAAGTCTACGTGGTTCATATATCTGCATGCTCGTAATATCAAAATTGTAGGCCTGCATACGCCACTTGGGAAAGACATGTGTTAGCACTGCCCTTTGAGGCTTTAGTAAGGGCAATAATAAGAGCGCCACCTTGAAGAGGTTTTTCTGATAGGCAAATATCAACGGTTGTAGGTACTCCAAGATTGAGCATTGGAATCGGGTAGGTCTAGGTCAAAATCAGTCAAGCGAATTACAGTAGACGGAGCAGAGTGCGTCTTAAGCGATTCAATTAACTGAGCCATATTACGGTTCTGAAGCTCTAACATTACTCGCCATGGATCACCAACACCCTGTGATTCCTGGGCTAAACCTAATCCCACTTCTGATGTAGGATCAGGAGTGCCGAGCGGTATATTATGTCGTCAGGGTTTGGAGTTCCCATGTTATTAGGATAAACAGGACGGTATAAACAGTTACAGGGAACTGTAATAAAATTACAGTACACAAAAATACACTATACAAAAGACACAATAATAGGTAAATATTAAAAACAGTTAATCGAACAAACCCTTTAGGGTCACAGTTCGTACAGCGGCCAAGCCACCCAACACAAAGTGTATCTACTCGCTATTTAGCAAGCCAACACAGCTATGTAAATATACAGCAGCGCTGTACCAGGTAAACCGACAGTTTTGTCGGGAGCAGGTGCTCTGTATTGAGTCGAATCCGAAGACCGACTGACGAGCAAAACGAGTGCACGCTCTTTTATAGGCTGATGCCACCTTGCAATCCCTCCACGACAACTCAGTCCAATGACGCACGTCAAGTGTTTACTTGATACAAAACACTAAAATACGCTAAATCTAATCAGACTTACATCATAACGTAATCAAATAATACAAGAATAATTGTCATAAATAAACAATAGTGATTTGACAAAGTAAATCATTTTAAAAACAAAGCAACATGTCATCCGTTGTTTTGAATAAAACCAACGGGTACAATTTATCGAAATAAGTGGCCAAAAATCAATTAGAGCGTACACCAAGTACTCAATAAATTATGTTTCGATTTATTAGACAATAATTGATAGTAAAAATCACTTAAATTAATAATAAACACAAATCATACCAAATTCTGACTACCCACATTTTTAATTTGACAACCATCTCCGACATATAAATAAATACTAGTTTTTATCCGCAATTTCACCCACTTGGAAGTCGGAATTTCTCCCACGGGAACGTAGTCCCGGGATAAAAAGTATCCTATGTCCCTAACCCAGGTCATGGTCTACCTGTGTGCTGAATCGAAATTGTTACTTTCGCATTTATAATATTAGTATGGATAAAGTTCCAGTATTAAATTGTTGAGAATTTCATATTTTTATCACACAATTTTTTATTTGCAGGGAAAATGGTATTCAGAGAACGATGCCAAGATGGCTGGCCGTCTGGTATCACAGGAAAACAAGTTCTCTGAAGAATAGTAAGTATTATCAATTTATAATCTTCAATTTATTTTCTTCCATATTTTCTTTAGGCTAACGTTCTTTCCACATTAAGCCATGCATTGGTCCCGTCTGTCATTTGTTGATCTTGGAGTCATAGGGGTAGCCAAAAACCAGATTCTAACAGTCTTACCAAGGGGTATCCTATTGCCCAGTAACTGGGTTATAAAGGTCAGATAGAAAGAAAGAAAGAAGAAAGTAAGAAAAGACATTTATTTGGCACAAACTAAAAGACACACAATCATCAGATAAATCAAACAATAAAATTAAAAAAAAAATTAAATTAAAAGTGTGAAGTCCGATGTAAGAAATTAGCAGGAAAGTGTGTCTCACGGCGGCGCCAAAAAGGCCCAGTTCAGCAAAAATGCCAGACAACTAGTGCCTGACGCTGGTTTTCAACTGGACCTGATGTGTGAGGTGACGGATGTAAATCAGTTTTATACTGCAACGTGACGTGTGTATGCATATGCAGTCGCTCCATTTAAAATACTG
Source organism: Apamea anceps (assembly GCA_951799955.1). NCBI lineage: Eukaryota > Metazoa > Arthropoda > Insecta > Lepidoptera > Noctuidae > Apamea > Apamea anceps. The sequence continues at coordinate 13,566,961 of OX637521.1, read as the reverse complement.
GTTGGTGTAAGGTTAGGCAGATGGTAATGACTTTCTTTCGCAAGTATTATTACAAATAAAGCCGCGACTAGTGGGTAAAACTAGAAGTTGAACCGCTCGACTAATCTTTCTTTCAAAAGCGACCATATATGATTGTGACGTTTAGGCATTTCCCATCAGAAAAAAAACAACGGGTTGCACTCCGGGAGTGCCGGCAGAAGTGAAAACTTAAATATTAACGTTGTGCATTTTTGATATTTTGGAATGCGGTCTACTCTCCCTCCGTCTTACGAATTTTTGATCAGCCGGTCGATTCTGTGTAAATCTCACCGTGAAATCTTGCGTGGAGTGAGCTGTCAGTGTCTTCCCACTGACGCTAGGGATTGACCAAGCAAACATTTACAATCATAATCACAGAACAGATAAAAGAGGTTTTATCTGTTCTGTGATCATAATCGAGATTTTAATAATATTTTTATGCTAAGTAATTCTATTGCTCATTTTATATAATTTCAAAGCTAGTATTTTAGTTGTCAAAACATTCCTATTTTGTGGGGTTATAAAATAAAATAGAAAAACAGAAACTCAGTCAAGATCTCAATGTTGTATTTTTCTCTTTTTTCTAGACTAGTCCTTATATAGCTTGAGGTGCGACCGTGCACAGCTACTAGACTGATGTAAATACGCATCGACATTGTTTGTTATTATGAGCGATTGTAGATGGAGTCTAGTAAAGACTGCAACGATGTTCAGCGCTGATAATAACCCAAATCTATGAAATTAGAAGAGATAACCGAGTGTGTCAAGTCATCGAGTGCTAACGGTGTGCCTGGCTGACGGACCATAGACTGAATTCAACCCGACGACGTAGTAAGAGTGGCGTGATCACTTCACGCGATTCATTACATTTCGCTCGTGAATCGGGTGAAGTGATAAGATCACGCCGCGCTTGCGCGTTAGGCACTGCCATTTCCAAGAAGTGAACTTGTTTTTTTTTTGCTGTCATTGATGACCATGTACATATTATTATTATGTCTGTTCGTATTCGAGTTCAGTGACAATAATTAGTTCCTAATTATTTTAATGCTTTTAGACATTTTATTGTCTAAATCCACTGTCTTTTATCTGCCTAGCCTTTTCCCAACTATGTTGGGGTCGGCTTCCAGTCTAACCGGATGCAGCTGAATACCAGTATTTTACATGGAGCGACTGCCTATTTGACCTCCAGAACCCAGTTACTGGGTAATACGATACCCCTTGGTAAGAAGAGCCCGAAAGTCTGACAACCAGTGTCAGACTTTCGGGCTTCTGACTACCCGTAACGACTGTCAAAGATCCACGAATAACAGCCGGGACCAACGGCTTAACGTGCTTTCCGAGGCACGGAGGGGTCTCGGTATGTAAAGATGGTCACCCATCCACAGACCAACCGCGGCAAGCGTAGCTTAACCTGACCGATCGACCTATGCGGCTGTTATTATTTAGCCACGGGCCCCTCCTCTAAATGCACTGTCTTTGTACATCTAAAAAGTTAATTTTATCAGCCTACAATGCCTACATTTGGTTTTCAACAAACTGATATTACTTACTTATCCGTATAGTTCGGAAGCGCCTCCGATTGGTCCCTAACACACGAACCTCCGTCGGCATGTGCGTTAGTTAAGACAATTGATAAAAGGCTCCTTTCATAATTAGCCGCACAAGTTTAATTTACTTACATTAATCAACTCTGTAAATGCGATAATCGCCATTTTCATGAGTGGTGGTTGAGGCTAAAAAACATCAAAACTGGGGATTTCGAACATCCACACCCCACTACAGGGGCAGTGAATAATACATCACTTAATTATTTGACGAATTCATCCATTGTTCAAATTAAATAAGTAGTGGTAATGAAGTGTTTTGCAGTTTTGATATTCAAAGTCGAAGTTTCGCGCCAATCTTGCGTGTTTACATTTTAACTTTTCACAAATATCACACACACTCATATAGATGCGATTTAAAATGTGTCAAATGTAATTTAAAATATTTTAAACAACAAGAAAGTGCCCATCTCGTAACGTCTTAAACAAACACAAGTTCAATAATACGCAATATTCATTACCACTAGGTACTCAATTCGTGTTCAAAATCGCAGAGTTCGCCGGACGCCGAGTCGCCGACCATTATTGTTTTTTTTTTTTATTGTGTTGATGTGCGAAAGCGAAACGATTATTATGCCAAACGATTTTTTTTATTTCAATCGATTCGAGAAATTAATATGACGAATTTCAGAAATCGATTCTTACAAATTGAAATAAACTTATTTTAAGCATTATATACTAATCTTATAAAAGCATTACACATAGATTGTATCCCGTAAACATAATAAAACCCGTATTTTTGATGCTAGTAACCCTTATATGAACAAGTAGTTCGTGGCACTGGCAACCCTACGCCGAAGTGATGTTGCCATGGGTTACGAGCATCGCGTGAAGGGAGATTTTGTACATTCCGAACTACGCTGTAATCGATTTGTGCGTGCTCACACCTCTTCCGAATTAGCGTGTCATGTAGCGTGTGATAAGGATGTCCCGTGAATCGAAAAAGATGAAGTCTTATGAGTGAGCGCTGTCAACGGTTGTGATCTAATCGGATCTAAATCGGAAGGGAAATTATATTTATTGTTGAAGTGAGCGCTGTGGGCGATGATGGCCTAATTCGGAATAACCTAAATCTCCCGCCGCGCAAGCGCGTTAGGCACTGCCATTTCCAAGAAGTGAACTTGTTTTTTTTTTTTTGCTGTCAGTTGATGACCATGTACATATTATTATTATGTCTGTTCGTATTCGAGTTCAGTGACAATAATTAGTTCCTAATTATTTTAATGCTTTTAGACATTTTACTGTCTAAATAAACTGTCTTTGTACATTTAAAAAGTTAATTTATCAACCTACATTTGGTTTTCAACAAACGGATATTACTTATCCGTATAGTTCGGATTCGGAAGCGCCTCCGATTGGACCCTAACACACGAACCTCCGCGGGCATGTGCGTTCGTTAAGACAGTTGATAAAAAGCTCATATGTTAACGCCATTATAAATCTTTCATAACTAAGTGCACTAGTTTATTAATTTACATAGACAATATTCAACTCTGTAAATGCGATAATCGCCATTTTGATGACAGTGGTGGTTGAGGCTAAAAAACATCAAAATTGGGGATTTCGAACATCCACACCCCACTACAGGGGCAGTGAATAATACATCATATAATTATTTGACGAATTCATCCATTGTTCAAATTAAATAAGTAGTGGTAATGAAGTGTTTTGATATTCAAAGTCGAAGTTTCGCGCCAATCGTGCGTGTTTACATTTTTTACTTTTCACAAATATCACACACACTCATATAGATACGATTTAACATGTGTCAAATGTAATTTAAAATATTATAAACAACAAGAAAGTGCCTATCTCTTAGCCTCATAAAAAAACACAAGTCCAATAACACGTAATATTCATTACCACTACTCAATTTGTGTCCAAAATCGCAGAGTTCGCCGGCCAATCGGCCATTATTGTTTTTTTTTTTTTATTGCTATGATGTGCGAAAACGAAACGATTATTATGCCAAACGATTTTTTTTATTTCAAGCGATTCGAGTAATTAATATGATGAATTCTAGAAATCGATTCTTACAAATTGAAATAAATACCAATCTAATCTAATAAAAGCATTGTTTATAATGGTGATTTAAGGCGGAAACACATTATTAAAACGTGACCCGATGAAACGCGATGCGTGTTGAGTCGAATCAAATGTATTGTTTTCTATAGACCAGAGTCACACTATGAACATCCGACGCGACGCCATGCGCGCACACGCCACTCGATCCAGACGTGCCAGGTCGGTGTGTTGCCCATGGTGGGGGTAAACACGCCATCCGACGCGGCGCGCGCGGTATGTTTCTAGACAACACCCAACGCCACGCGTAAGCCGTTCGAGAACTGTCACAGAGCAATTATATGCGTTCCCTATTCTTCAAACTGTCAAACGGAGTTTATGCTAATTTAATATTATTTTTTGTATTTATTTAGCGAAATGACCGACGAACAATTAATTAATAGTACATAAGTCCATACGATTCCACTGCTGTTAGCTTGTTAGCTAACGGGATTCAGAATTTGCTAGTATGTCGTGACGTCGCGTGTTGGTAATGTGCACGGTGCATATCGGGTGTCGACACGTTGCGTCGCGTCGCGTTTTTAACCCCCGACGCAAAAATGACGGCGTGTTATAATTTTGACGTGTCTCTCTCTCTCTGTGTGTGTGTGTGTGTGTGTATGTCTGTCTGTGGCATCGTAGCTCCCGAACGGATGAACCGATTTTGATTTTGTTTTTTTTTTGTTTGAAAGGAGAATTTGTCAGGAGTGTTCAGTTCAGTTGTGTTGGAGTGTCAGCTATGTTTGATGAAAATCGGTCCAAGATGGCCGCCGCCACAAAATGGCGGATTACATATTTTTTTACAACTCCCTCAATATGGGTATCAAATGAAAGGGCTTGATTAGTAGAATACTATACACTATGATAAATTTCAAATCCAAGATGGCCGCCACAACCAAATGGCGAATTAAAAAAACCTGATTAAATACAAAATTACCAGAATCTTAAAACGCAAGAAAATAAAAGAAAAGAAATAATAACGAGTCCCTACAAAAAGCATGAAATAAAAAATTAAATAAAAAATTTAAAAACCTCCGACTGCGTGAAACCCTATATAAAGAAAAAAATATCCTTGAAATTATGACCCTACGTAAGTACGTATGAAATTTTTTGATTAAATATTGTCCTGTCGGGTTTTAACAATGTGTTTCCGCCTTAAATCACCATTATAAACAATGCTTTTATTAGATTAGATTGGTATTTATTTCAATTTGTAAGAATCGATTTCTAAAATTCATCATATTAATTACTCGAATCGATTGAAATAAAAAAAATCGTTTGACATAATAATCGTTTCGCTTTCGCGCATCACACATAAAAATAAAAATAAAAAACAATAATAGTCGGCAAACTCTGCGATTTTGAACACGAATTGAGTTGAGTACCTAGTGGTAATGGAAATTGTATTATTGAACTTGTGTTTGTTTAAGACGTTACGAGATGGGCACTTTCTTGTTGTTTAAAACATTTTAAATTACATTTGACACATTTCAAATCGTATCTTTATGAGTGTGTGTGATATTTGTGAAAAGTAAAAATGTAAACACGCAAGATTGGCGCGAAACTTCGACTTTGAATAACAAAACTGCAAAACACTTCATTACCACTACTTATTTAATTTGAACAATGGATGAATTCGTCAAATAATTAAGTGATGTATTATTCACTGCCCCTGTAGTGGGGTGTGGATGTTCGAAATCCCCAATTTTGATGTTTTTTAGCCTCAACCACCACTATCATGAAAATGGCGATTAACGCATTTACAGAGTTGAATATTGTAAGTAAATTAAACTTGTGCGCCTAATTATGAAAGGAGCCTTTTATCAATTGTCTTAACTAACGCACATGCCGACGGAGGTTCGTGTGTTAGGGACCAATCTGAGGCGCTTCCGAACTATACGGATAAGTAAGTAATATCAGTTTGTTGAAAACCAAATGTAGGCATTGTAGGCTGATAAAATTAACTTTTTAGATGTACAAAGACAGTAGATTTAGAGGAGGGGCCCGTGGCTAAATAATAACAGCCGCATAGGTCGATCGGTCAGGTTAAGCTACTCTTGCCGCGGTTGGTCTGTGGATGGGTGACCATCTTTACATACCGAGACCCCTCCGTGCCTCGGAAAGCACGTTAAGCCGTTGGTCCCGGCTGTTATTCGTGGATCTTTGACAGTCGTTACGGGTAGTCAGAAGCCCGAAAGTCTGACAACCAGTCTTACCAAGGGGTATCGTATTACTTACCCAGTAACTGGGTTCTGGAGGTCAGATAGGCAGTCGCTCCATGTAAAATACTGGTATTCATCTGCATCCGGTTAGACTGGAAGCCGACCCCAACATAGTTGGGAAAAGGCTAGGCAGATAAAAGACAGTGGATTTAAACAATAAAATGCCTAAAAGCATTAAAATAATTAGGAACTAATTTATGTCACTGAACTCGAATACGAACAGACATAATAATAATATGTACATGGTCATCAATGACAGCAAAAAAAAAACAAGTTCACTTCTTGGAAATGGCAGTGCCTAACGCGCAAGCGCGGCGTGATCTTATCACTTCACCCGATTCACGAGCGAAATGTCATGAATCGCGTGAAGTGATCACGCCACTCTTACTACGTCGTCGGGTTGAATTCAGTCTGGTCCGTCAGCCAGGCACACCGTTAGCACTCGATGACTTGACACACTCGGTTATCTCTTCTAATTGAATAGATTTGGGTTATTATCAGCGCTGAACATCGTTGCAGTCTTTACTAGACTCCATCTACAATCGCTCATAATAACAAACAATGTCGATGCGTATTTACATCAGTCTAGTAGCTGTGCACGGTCGCACTTCAAGCTATATAAGGACTAGTCTAGAAAAAAAGAGAAAAATACAACATTGAGATCTTGACTGAGTTTCTGTTTTTCTATTTTATTTTATAACCCCACAAAATAGGAATGTTTTGACTACTAAAATACTAGTTTTGAAATTATATAAAATGAGCAATAGAATTAGCATAAAAATATTATAAAAATCTCGATTATGATTGTAAATGTATTGTTACGCGCCACAATTAATGCCTGATACACGGTGACATTAGTTACCACTGGCGACATCTATTGTGGATCGGCAGAACTAACTGGCGCCATCTATTATGGAATAGTAGAACTAATAGTCACGCCATCCGTCAGCGCCATCTATTGACGAGTAGATATGACGAAGCTAGAACTTACTAGAACTATCGACATGTAGTCAGTCGGGGCCGGTATGTACTCGAACATTCTAGACGGTTCTACAATAGAAGGTTCTGGAACTATCTGCGGCACTATATAAGGCCGGGAATAGCCGCGAGCAATCAGACTTGGTTTTGCGACACAAGCGAATACATCGAAAGCGATCTTCAAGTGCGACTTAAGAGTGATTGTGTTTTATAATTAGTGTGTTTTGAATTGTTGTTAGTATTGATTGATTAAAGTGTAAGTTTTGGTAATTTTTATCGGCATTTTTAATTGTCACGAACCCGAAGCTCGTAACAATTGGTGTCAGAATCAAGGATTAAAATCATGCCGATTTTACCTAAAGACGACACGGAGGGTATCCGTACCCGGAGTCAACGCCAACAGGAGACGGACCAGAGGCGTTTTGGTGGAGCTGCGCCGCAGAGGTCGGAGGGCCAGCTACCAACCACGGAGGCCGACCCGTCCGCAGCAGGTCCAGCATCATCAGCACCAGACTTTGCTGCTCTGATGATGATGCTGCAGGAGCAGTCCCGCCGACAGGAGGAACAGGCTCGTCGGTTGGAAGAACAGCTCCAGCGGGACAAGGAGGAACAGGCCCGCCGACAGGAGGAACAGGCTCGCCGACAGGAGGAACAGGCTCGTCGGTTGGAAGAACAGCTCCAGCGGGACAAGGAGGAACAGGCTCGCCGACAGGAGGAACAGGCTCGTCGGTTGGAAGAACAGCTCCAACACGATAAGGAGGAGCAAGCACGCCGCCAGGAGGAGCAAGCGCGCCGCCAGGAAGAGCAGATGCTCCTTATGAAGGATCTTCACGCTACCTTCGGGAAAGACATGAAGGAGATGAAGGATAAGGTTGCTCAGTGTGACAACCGCCTGACGGAAGCTGAAATCCGGATCGACCAAGTGAATGATCGGGTTGACAACGTGGTGGCTGACGTGAAGAAAACCGTGATGGCTGACGTAAAGAAAACGCTGGATTACCTTAAACTTGGGGATGGAATCGCAGCTCCCGTAGCTACAACACCTTCGCTACGTGGATTCAAAGTGCCACCGTTCGACGGAACTTCTTCCTGGTCGGCCTACAAAATCCAGTTTGAGGCTGTCATAAAGGCGAATGGTTGGAATAATAGTCAGGCTATGACTGCCCTCACCCTAGGCCTGCGCGACCAGGCCTTAACTGTTCTGGAAGCTCTCGGTAAGGAAGTGACTTACGAGCAGCTCCTTGAGGCATTGGAGGCTCGGTATGGCGATGCTCACCTGGAACACGTGTTTCGTGCGCAGCTCAAGGATCGCGTGCAACGCAGTAATGAGAACCTGCAGCAGTGGGCCCTTGAAGTGGAGAAGCTGGTGCGTAAAGCTTACCAGTCCGTACCTGCGCTTATTGATGGGAACCTGGTGCAGGCATTCATCGACGGCATCCGCGACCTTGAAGTTAGAGCTGCTGTGAGGCTCGGGCACCACGGGACGCTTAAGGACGCCTTGGCCCATGCACTGGAGGTGGAAGCCGTGCGACAGGATCATCGTTCCCATCGGGTCAGGGAGGTTGCAGCGGCTACAGTTCGCGACCGCAGTAAAGGGTACAGCCCTAGGTGCTACGGCTGTGGGGAAAGGGGCCACCTTCGATCCAGTTGCCCCAAGCGAACTGCAGAAAAAGAAGACGGCCGATCTCCAGAGGGCAGTGCAGCTAATAGCACCGCCCAGAACCAACAGCAGGGAAACGAGTAATAGCCAGGACTGCGGGGCGGGTGCTGGCTGATGTTCAAAGAGCCCCAAGGGTTTCGATCACACAAACCCAAGACGGGAACAGCCTAATCATCAAGGGCGAGGTCAACGGAACGCCGTGTAAGCTGACCATAGATACTGGAGCCTCTCGCACGGTCGTCAGTTCCCAACTGATAAGACGGTCCCTTGGGGACTCCGCATACAACCGAGAACACATTAATTTGGTAACAGCCACCGGTCAGCGCATACCCGTCCATGGAGAGAAGAAGATAGGGTTGAAGCTAGGCAACAGAATCTACCTGCATAATGTCATCGTGGCTGATATAATGGACGATTGCATCCTGGGCCTTGACTTTATGAGGAAGAATTGTTGCGAAATTGACGTCAAGCAAGGTGTTTTGAAATGTGGACAAGAGGAACTTTTCGTGGAAGGGGCGTTACCAGGGAACGTGTACAGCCTTAAGAAGATTGTTCTTCCGCCGAGATCGGAAACGATTGTGCCGGTTAGTCTTCCTCGGAATCCTGGGAAAACTCAACGTTGTGTACTCGTGGAAAGGGTAGACGATGACCTTCCATGGAAAGTGGCACGAACTTTGGTCAGAGCCACCGACATCTCAGGGGTACGTGTGCTGAACCTTTGTGATCAGGAACAGATTATAGAAAAAGGCACACTAGTTGGTACTTGCGAGGAAGTGGATTGGTTGCGTCGATGCCAACATCTATCGACTGGGACCCTCAGCAAGGATGCACAAACAAGAGTGACCACACTTTTAGAAGACTGCCGCAGCGCTCTGTCCCAAAATGAAATGGTCAAGGCGAAGAAAATGTTACTCAAGTATGCCGATGTTTTCTCGTCAAACGATGCTGACATCGGCAGGACTGGCTTAGTTCAACACAAAATAAACACAGGAGATGAATTGCCTATCCGTCAGCGGCCAAGGAGATTGCCGGTTGCACGTGAAAAGGAAGTGGAAACCATGATTGAGGGGATGGTGAAGGATGGTGTTATTGAACCTTCATCTAGCCCATGGTGTTCACCTGTAGTGCTGGTAAGAAAGAAGGACGGCAGCATGAGGTTTTGTGTTGACTATCGTCGTTTGAACGACGTCACCAAGAAGGACAGCTATCCTTTGCCAAGAATCGATGACACGCTGGACATGCTTACTGGCGTAAAGTGGTTTAGCACGCTGGACCTGAAAAGTGGCTACTGGCAAGTTGAAATTGATCCTAAGGACAAGGAGAAAACTGCATTCTCGACAGGAAAGGGTCTGTGGCAATTTAAAGTTATGCCGTTTGGATTGTGCAATGCTCCGGCAACGTTTGAAAGGTTGATGGAACTTGTACTTACCGGGCTAATTGGCGATGCCTGTCTGGTCTACTTGGATGACATCATCATCGTAGGCCGTACGTTTGAAGAACATCTTCAAAACCTGGAACGCGTGCTCATGAAGATCCAGAGTGCCAACCTCAAGTTAAGTCCAAAGAAGTGTTCACTATTCAAACGACAAGTTAGCTTTTTGGGATATGTAGTGTCTGAAGAAGGTATCCGCACGGATCCGGAGAAAATCGCCGCTGTCAAGGATTGGCCAATTCCAAAAGACAAGACGCAGGTCAGAGCATTTCTGGGTTTGTGCTCCTACTATCGGCGATTTGTCAAGAACTTTGCAGATATAGCCAAACCCCTGCATAAGCTAACCGAGGAAAAGCGACATTTCAGCTGGGATGGAAGTTGCGACATCGCATTCCAGGAGCTAAAGGACCGTCTGTGCAAAACACCTATTTTGGGGTACCCTGATGCGGGCAAGGAATTTATAGTTGACACAGACGCAAGCGACATAGGACTTGGCGGTGTGTTGTCCCAGCGGAATGGCGATCAAGAATTTGTGATAGCGTACTTCAGCAAGTCATTGTCGAAACCTGAAAGGAACTATTGTGTTACGAGACGAGAACTGCTTGCTGTGGTAAAGTCATTGCAGCACTTTAGCAAATATCTTCTGGGTCGGAAATTCCAGTTACGAACCGACCATGCTGCACTGAAATGGCTATTGCAGTTCAAAAATCCAGAAGGACAAGTTGCGAGATGGATTGAACTTCTGCAGGAATACGACTTCGTGGTCGAACATCGCAGCGGAAAATCTCATGGCAACGCAGATGCATTGTCAAGAAGACCTTGTCCTGAAGACTGCAAGCATTGTACTAGGCAAGAGAGTAAAGAAGTCGTACCTGTGAGGATGCTCAAGACAGACCTCAGCATCGAGTGGAAGGAAAGCCTACAACGTGCACAGCAGGAAGATTCAGACATCAAGCCGATTCTGGAGTGGATGAAGGCCAGAGCTCCTAAGCCCAAGTGGAGCGACGTCTCAGCGATGAGTTCGATCACGAAAAGCTATTGGGCCCAATGGGACAGCTTGGTGATTCAGGATGGAGTCCTGTGCCGAAAATGGGAAAATGCTCGGGGAGATAGCTGTCATTTGCAAATGGTTGTCCCTAAAGCTCAAGTACCGAATGTTCTACAGCTGTACCATAATGGATGTTCAGGAGGTCATCTGGGAGTAAAACGGACTCTACTGAAGATACGAGAACGGTTTTACTGGGTCCACTGTCGGGACGATGTTGAGGACTGGTGTCGCAAATGTACAAGTTGTGCAGCTGTAAAGGGACCTCAGACTCGTAGTAGAGGTGCATTGAAATTGTACAATGTTGGCGCACCATGGGAGAGGATAGCCCTCGACGTTGCGGGGCCGTTTCCGGAAAGTGAAAGTGGCAACAAGTATTTCATGGTTGTGATGGATTACTTCACTAAGTGGCCGGAAGTCTTCGCCATTCCAAACCAAGAAGCTTCGACAGTTGCAGATAAATTAGTTTATGAAGTCTTCTGTCGTTTTGGAGTTCCACTAGAGATTCACAGTGATCAAGGAAGGAATTTTGAGTCCCAAATATTCCAGGAAACTTGTCGAGTTATGGGTACTCATAAAACAAGAACAACTTCTTACCACCCACAATCGGATGGAATGGTGGAACGATTTAATCAGACACTGGAGAGGTACCTAGCAAAAGTTGTGGAAAATCGACAACGAGATTGGGACAAGCACATACAACCGTTTTTGTTGTCATATCGAAGCGCTGTTCACGAAAGTACATCGGTGACACCAGCCTTCGCAAACTTTGGAAGAGAATTACGGCTGCCTGCAGACCTGATCACCGGAATACCACCTGATGCCCCATGCAGTATAACGGATTATGCGAATAACTTGCGGAATAAAATGAATGACATTTGTGAGCACGTCAGACAATCGGGTCAGCAAATGTCTGAAAAGATGAAAACCCGTTATGACCGCAAAATGAACAGTAAAGGGTTTGACGAAGGTTCACTAGTGTGGTTGCACAATCCAGTGCGCAGCAAAGGGAAATCTCCTAAGCTTCAAGCTAAATGGGATGGACCGTACCGGATTGTGACAAAGATCAATGACGTAACCTACCGGATACGGAAAGGTGCAAGAGGTACTCCTAAGATCGTCCATGTGGATCGATTGGCGCGTTATTATGGAGCCGATAATGCTCGGGACGAGCATGTCTTAGGAGGGGGCAGTGTTACGCGCCACAATTAATGCCTGATACACGGTGACATTAGTTACCACTGGCGACATCTATTGTGGATCGGCAGAACTAACTGGCGCCATCTATTATGGAATAGTAGAACTAATAGTCACGCCATCCGTCAGCGCCATCTATTGACGAGTAGATATGACGAAGCTAGAACTTACTAGAACTATCGACATGTAGTCAGTCGGGGCCGGTATGTACTCGAACATTCTAGACGGTTCTACAATAGAAGGTTCTGGAACTATCTGCGGCACTATATAAGGCCGGGAATAGCCGCGAGCAATCAGACTTGGTTTTGCGACACAAGCGAATACATCGAAAGCGATCTTCAAGTGCGACTTAAGAGTGATTGTGTTTTATAATTAGTGTGTTTTGAATTGTTGTTAGTATTGATTGATTAAAGTGTAAGTTTTGGTAATTTTTATCGGCATTTTTAATTGTCACGAACCCGAAGCTCGTAACAGTATGCTTGGTCAATCCCTAGTATCAGGTGGAATGACACTGACACTTCACTCCACGCTCACTTCACTTGAGATTTCACGGTGATATGGTTACAGAATCGCACTGCAGGTCACAACGCCACTAAAGAACTTTCACTTAAAAAAAATCTTCTCCACAGCTACAACACACGAAAACTCGACGAGCTTCCCTTCCAGCATTACCACATATACAAAAACGATCCTAAAACCTTCGCCAACCAGCCGTATTTCACCCAACTGGACTGGGTCCACGATAAACTAGCAGCTACAGACTGCTGCCACTTCCTCGAAGACATAGCCCTGGTACACATCGACCCCCTACCAGAGCACATTGAAGTCCTCAAAGACGTCTTCGAAACTCACTCTTACGCCTTAGATTATGACCATCGACAATTCTACGGCCTCCTCCGAATGACCATGGAGAAGAGACAACGCAATGGACATCAAATCAAAAGTAAAATCGTTCAGGATTGGATGAAGGAGATTCGGGAACCTCCAGTACCTACGTTGTACCCTGAGAACTTGGATTTCTGGAAGATTATGGATACGAAGGAAAAGAGGGAGTTTGCGATTAATGAAGGGTTTGATTCGAAGACTTATGACCTGATCGTGAGGTTTGATAGCAGGGGCAAGTTTGTGGCGACTGTGTCGACGGAACGAGAGGAGATTTGCGTTTGGGATGTGTTGAAGTGAGTACAAAATTATATTTAACTGATTATTATTTATGTAATTCTCAATATCCCTAAAAGGAAATTTTCAAGTTCGATGCTATTTCCTGCCATAAGCTGATGCTTCCTTACCCATCTTAAGTAAATTAATAAAAAAATTATTGTCAGGCATTAAGGCCCATAGTTAGTATTACATCTTACTTAAAAACATACACACACACATCTTATTTTAGTAACATACAGGAACATTAAAAATAAGAAGACAATCACAATCATAGGAAGGTTCAACAAGCTTTGTTACCAACACGTAGCTTGGTAAACCTCCCCATTGTAAGCCCACCCAGCCTCTCTGCAAATACCTTCAAAATGCTGTTGCTGCTTCCCCTCTTTCGGGAAATCCTAAATCCTTTTCTTCCCTTTTTATATCTTTGAAATTTGTCACAGAACCAGGTGAAAACTAGGTGTTGAAATTTGTTTGTATAAATAGTTCACTTAGTCTGTATTATTTCTATATAAAAATTATCTAACTACATATACAAATAAATACAAAAATAAACGGACACTTAGCCGTCGAAGTACTAGTCCGCATCACTGTCATCCGGAAACGTGCTTGAAGACTGGCAGCATTGGTATAGTTTGACCGAAACTGCTGTACCGCGCCTTAGGAATTCGCGGCGAGGCGGGGGGCGGGGGACCGTGAGCGATGACGAATGAGCGGCCTGCACAGCCCCCCGTCTCGCCGCGCCCATACCGAAAGCGCGGTACAGCGGTTTTGGTCAAACTATACATTGAATGACAATGTTAATTCTTTGGCGAAAGAACGACCCAGCCTAGCCAAATGGAGAAGCAACAACCCAGCCCTCTGGTCATGAGAGGTGTCAACTAGTCGGCGTGAAATTTTCTCGGGCCCCATAGCCCGAGCGTTTCGACCCAAAACGGCTCAAAACTTTCTCTATTAATAAAGCAATTTCATTATATTTCAGGTGTCAAATGGTTAGAAAGATGGTCGGCGTGACCCATCCGATAAACTTGGTGCCAATCGACGAATATAAATGTGTGGTGCTATGTCGCAGGGAGCTTAGAGTTTATAACTTAGATCAGGTGAGTTACACTTCCTATCGATGACTGTCACTTAGGGTAGCTACATGCCGAAGATGCTCGCGATCGCTATCTCGAAACTTCGATGTCGATACTCGCTATTTTTACATGGATGGTGGGTCAGCGCCACCATCGGTTCAGTCAGTTACTCAGTTGCTCAGTCCTGTGTTTGACCTGTACTCTAACCACTCCAGAAGAACTGATTTGGTCACATCGAAGTGTTCTGCCGACCGCGATATAAAAACTAAATATTTTGTTTTCATGTAGGCATCGAGATAAACTCTCAAGCGGCCCGCGATGTATCGCAGTGAGGTATCTTTTGGCATGTGCGTACGTGTCTACATGCATTTGTTTTACATGGAGGCGCCATCGAGGTAGCGAGCTAAACTGCGATCGCGAGGTATCGCAGTGGAGCATCTTCGGCATGTAAATTAGTTTAGTAGATTGATGGACCAGATTTGCAGAAGCGGGAATTCCGTCTTTAGGCGAGATACGAGCTCTCGACTTTTCTATTTGTTAGCCTATTTTGTGTCCCACTGCTGGGCAAAGGTCTCCCCTTTTTCTTCCATACCTCCCTGTCTTGTGCAATCTCTGACCACGTTGGCCCTTCAAATGATATTAGATCGTCACACCGCCTTCGCCGTGGTCTACGTCGACGGCGATGTCCTCCTTCAGGTGTCCAGTGAGTGACGATCTTTGCCCATCTCTACGGGTGCATTCGTGAGATGTGTCCGGCCCACCCCCACTACAGCATGGCTGTTTTTTCTCCAACATCCGCTACTTGAGTTATGGAGCGCAACTAACTTTGAAAAATTCTAAGTAGAGTGCTCTCAATTAACTTTGAAAAATACTAATTAGAATCCAAAGAGACCGAAAGGTCTTGCCCAGTGTCCGCAAATGTGATTCTTTAATGTAGAAAAAATTATAAATCGTTGTTATTCGCAGGGTACATTCCTGGTGGCGCTGAAAGGCGTAATGAACCAAAAAATGCCATACTACGGACTACACGACCCGAAGCATCTGGTCGCACTGTCCAGGAACAGGATGTATGTCAACCTCATGAACATTGAAACTGGTGAGTACAGAGTAGGCTAATACAAACCTTTACCAACTGTAATTGTAACTGATGTGGGAGTCAGATAGGCAGACGCTGGTATTCCCAAGGTAGTTAGAAATATCAAAGCATTTTTTTCAAATAAACCAATTACAGGCACTTTTGAATTGTCAAGGGGTCGGTCAGTCAGAAAGATGAAGCTAGTTGCCGATTCTTAAGCATAGTAGGTTCCTATGGAGAAGAACGGGCAAGAAACTCCACGGACACTCTTATGAAATTGCTACAAAATATTGGTTACATCATTCATGTTGAAATTATACATGTGAGAACGATGTAGAAAAACATGCATGGGCTGGCGTGGGAAAATGCTAGGTACACGACACAGCATCTAAAATATTTTATTCTTCTTTATTTTTTCTAGGTGACTGTGTGACGACATTTAAAGCAGGAGAAGACAGATTCCTTAATTCCTTACTTGTCTCAGGGGATGGAAGGTAAGAAACAAACCATAAGTATTAGTTTTCTTCCATTTCTAACTTAATTTCACTTTAACCGATTACATCTCAAAATCTTGAAGCTGTCCCCTGTCCTGTAGGCTCGACTCTTGAAACTGTCCCCTGTCCTGTAGGCTCGACTTACTTCTTTTGGGTTCTTCCTGAAATAGCGTAATCAAGAATCAACTTTCCAAACCAAAATACAGTTTCGTAAAATATAAACTTTTTGTCTCATCATTTTATATTACTTGATTTTTTGACTAAACAAAATACACTGGGAAAATATACAGACGCCAGCACATCAAGCTACTACAATCTGTCTTTCTTTATTAGATTTTCAACTTTATCGCCAAAGTATCAGGTTCAAAGTTGATTGGGAAAATTTGACAGTTTCGGTTAACTTGGTGTGCTGGCGTGTGTACTCTGTGACTATCTGAAATACCAGCGCTGCGACATTTATTTTTTAAATGTCGCAGTATCATGCTGCGATAGGAGCCTTTTGGCCTCGTATAGGACTTTCTTTTTCATTTGTCTGTTTGTTACTTTTATTTTATATAATTTGGTTTTTTATTTTTGACTGTGTTTAGTTTAATTTGTGATCTTCCTGTACGAGTCGCAATAAACACTTTTTCTTTCTTTCTAAATATTCTCCGATGCTTCAGGGTGCTAGTATGTGGTGACGAGACTCAGAAGCCGTTCCCTCTGCTGGTGTGGTCACTCACATCTCGGAAACTGCTGTACGACTTGAGGATACCGCACCACGACTTCATCACATCCAAGGCTGCAATCACTTATGAAGGTAAGCGTCTTGGGATTGAAATGTCATTTTATTTAGAAAATATAGATTACCAGCTGCGCCCCGCGGTTTTACCCGCATAAGTTTCGATCCCGTCGGAAAATCGGGATATGTTAATCCTGGTTATAAACTATCTGTGTGCCAAATTTCATCCAAATCCGTATAAACTACTATACGGATTTGGATGATGCGTTAAAGAGTAACAAACATCCATCCATCCATACAAACTATCGCGTTTATAATCTTAGTAGGATTAGGCCAAAAATAAAATTCGAAAATTAAGTGTTGTTGCTAAAATAGCCCTTCGGATTTTGATCCGCACTATGGTACTGTAGTTAAATGGCGATATACAATGTCCAGCACACTAATTGCGTAACACACGATCAACACAATCTGACTCATTTTGAAGGATCCATTGCTAAGGTTAATCCATTGCTTCATAATCGAAAAATGTGTCAGCTCAACAACGTAAATAACGCAATGATTGTTGTTGAACAGTCAAAATAACCCCCCCCCCCCCCCCCCTACTGATAATGTGTTACGCGGTCCTGTATTTCTATGATAAAATGGCCGAGGATATCCTTCGTATAAGACGTCGAACAAAAAAAAAATACCGACAAGAACGACACGATGGGAAGGGCTCAGCATCATCACAAAGTTATGATCCCAATCCCCAAATAAACCCACTGGCTCCCTTCCACTGCTACGCCTTTTAACACGTTGACTGCCAGACAACAGACACTTACCAACCAACCAACCAACCAACTTCACCTTTCCCTCTTTCCAGTTTTCCTGGTCTACTGAGACAACCTATTGTTGGCATGGACTGCCACCGCGGTCACCGGTGACTGGTGACCGCGGTGGCAGTCCATGCCTTAACATGTTTCAGGGGAAGATAAGTTCTCGGTCCCATGTACTCACACTAAGAATTTTTTTCCACAATCGTAACAAAGTCTAAGACAATTTGTATTTTTTTTAACGTCTGTAATTGCAAGAAAAAAGAAGAATTGAATCTAGTCCAAAAAAGTAGTTTTATGTGTAGAAGAATGAACCAGAAACGCCAAACAATTGACATCTTTAAATCTCGCTATAACCAACTCTCCTTTCCAGGTTCCTACGTATGCGTAGTCTCACGAGAGCTGGAGGAGCCCAGTCCAAACTTCATAGTGGTGTACGACCTGCAGTCAGGCACGCTGTTCAAGAAGTGGAAGCCAGGCTGCGACACCGTGGCGCTGGCCATCAGCTCGGTGGACGGATGCGTGGTGTCCGGGCTCGCTGATACTAGGATATTGGTGTGGGATTTGGTTACAGGTCAGTATAATATTAGGCTGTTCCGTAGATTCCTTTAATCCTTCGCATGAACGTGGATCAATGCGAGACACAGTGGTTTTTTAATTGTTACTGTAATTGCGAAGGTTGAAAAAAAATCAGAAACCGAATTCAAAAGCGTAGTTCACAAATTATTATTGATCTTCCATTCCCTACCGTCACTTTGGTTTACTTAGCATGGCATAGGGTGAAAGGATCGTGCTGAAAAAAAAAAAACTGTCTTTAATTGAAAGTTCACTGCCAAAAACTATTCAGTGCCCTTTTTTACACATTATAATCTATCCGGGATCAAAGAATAGTCCTGATTGAAGTTACTGATCCTTCACCAGGAAACTGCCGGCTCACTCTACGCGGGCACGTGTCGGCGCCCTCCATGCTGCGGCTGGCGAAGTCCGGGGGAGTACTGATGTCCACGGACGACACCTGCAGGGACCTGTCCGTCAGACTGTGGGACTTGCATACTGGTAAGAATTAGACTTTTTACAGGCATATAAGACATTAAGCTTTTTCTCATCAGCATCATTCTCCAACCCTTATCCCAGTTTATTTGAGGTCGGCGCAACATGTCTATTTCTTCCATACTTCTCTATTAATCGTCAGCTCAGTAGTCACGTCCAGCTGAAGGGGATTGAGCTTTGTCTGTGGAATAGACAAAGAAACGCACCAGCTAAAGATATGGTATTACAGATTTTTATTGCTAACTAGCTCTTCGTCTGCGATCCAGGATGAAAAGTAGCCTATGTCCTTCTCCAGATCATGGTCTACCCATGTGTCAAATTTCATCTAAATCCCTTCAGTGATTTTAGCGTAAAAGCGTAATTCTTACATTTTCTAATTTTTTTGCGCTACTTTCTTATTTTTTTTTCCGTAAGAACCTTCTACAAAGTATTAGAAAACTTAAAAAAAAAGATGGATGAAATCGGTAAAGTCGATTGTTAAATCAGTAGTCTTCTCAGTGTGTACCTAAAAAGTTAAAATTTCATAGGATTAACACTGACATAAGTAGAAGAATATAAAGCTTCAATCTATATTTTTTAAACGTTTTTTTTTCTCCCCAGCGAGACCGTCGCTGATTTGATTGAAACCTTATGAGTAAAAAAAACTACAAAATTCTTTATTTTTCCGCAGGAAAGCTGATAGCAGTATACACGCCACCAGAAAGAATAACATCCTGCGAGGTCCTCCTCGGCGGTTCGGTCCTGGCACTCGCTCTGGAAAACTACAAAGAGGTTCTATGTGTCAAACTCTATGGTCCCGCCGTAGAGTCAGTCCAGAACGGCAAGGATTCCGAATTCGATGACCGGGATTATGGAGACGAGAATCTAGAGGGAAAGACCTTCGAAGTCAAAGGGTTGGAGAACTCATAGCAGGTCCAGAAGTGATTTTAATGTTTGGGCAAAGGATTTGAAGTATTGAAAGCCACTTTTTTTTCGTTTGTTTTTTTTTTGGGGTGATGTCTGACGCAAAACGGTATTAATTATTATTTTCAACTTTATTTCAACTAGGCAGGGTCGATATTTGTTTGGCAAAGACTACCGCAATGCGCTGTGCCGCGTCAGATGTGCGCCGGCAGTTATAAATAGCCTATTTTAATGCTGTTTTGTAAATATCTCACACATCTGAGCTTGTTGTGAAATGTCATCCCATCGGATGATTATAGAGATGGACAGTTCACTTCAAATTCACTTCATCTACATTTTCACGGATTTTTACAGAATGGAAAGAAGGGTCAGGAATTTGAGATAATTTTCAAGTTATGGAACAACAAACTGAATGTCATACTTTACAAAGTTCAAATTCCATTGCATCCAAAAACTTTTACCATTAGGATTTTTTGCCACTCAAAAATCAACTTAGAATATATTTCACTAAAGTAGATAACTAATTAAGTGATTAAGGCGATGGAATGTAAATTATTATCTGACATTATGAACACAGCTATACAGATACATTTTAGATCCGATTTCTATTTGTGATATCTCGATGCTCGCCGAACGAAGTATTCGTGAAACAAATGAATTGACCTGTGGAATTTTGCGTTGGACATCATCACAATATTACTCACGTATAGCACAACAATATCGATATTATAGAAATATGAAATCAGACAGGTGTCATACAGGTACCTATCTCAAAAAAGTATGCGCTTCGGAAACAATCGTCTATGTTCGGAAATACGAATGCGTGTAATGAGATCTAATAAAGAGCTGTTGGAAATACTTGCCTATTTTGTATTACCATAATTACAAAATTATGGATACAACTCTATGGGATTCCAAAAAACTCTTGAAAACTTTTGAGGGACAGATGGCGATCTTCGACCGGAGTACGTAACCCGACAGAGAGAAGACTATACAAACGCGCTACAGTACAATACGTAGAAACTTTACCTCTGTTGGGGAGTTACTCTGTGGTGCGACGACGTTCGTGCTTATTCGGAAACACGAAGATTACCGAAGCGCACATCTTTTCTGGTTTACCTGTATGTTATTTTTCTCGTTTTCTTTTTAAGAAAAAAAACCTTTTGAGACTATCTTTGAGTCACAATAAAAAAAAAGCAATCAGCAGTGGCTTAGTATCGCCGAGGTGACACGAAAAAAAAGAAATTATTAAAAAAAAACATTAATGTTTTGATCTATTACGCTTATTAATAATTACATTATTAAATTAAATAAATTGTATTTAGTGAATTCTTTATCTGTAATGTTGATGTTTAGATGTAATTTTGTGAAAATAGGTTTAAGGTTATAACTAAGTGTATTTAATTTGGACTACCATTTTTCTTCCCCGTATTTTTTCTGTAGCTTTTATTCGATACATTCTAGAGTCTTGGATATGGCCAATTAATTAAAAGGGTGGGTGGTCCTTTAAAACAATCTTTCATTCATCGAAAAGCAAATTTAAAGTGATTTGATCTTGAGTGAGTCAATTCGCATACAAGTCCTTAAGCGGGGTTTACATTATGAAACTAGTATCGTGAAACAGTAGCTTGACAGGGGAATTACCATCAGCTCTTATAGCAGGGCAGAAGTTAAGCCCCCTGTTCTGTTTCGGGCTATAGCTAACTAAGGGCGAATTTCACCAAAAGTTTTTATCTTCAGAATATATTTTGAATTTCTGACAGCTTTCCCATTCAAAAACTGTCAAACGTCAATTTAATTCCACGGATAAAAGATATCTGACTTCGGTTAAAGCGGCCCATACACCCGGTTTTTGAAAAGCTGATAAATTCAACTAACTGTCGTCTATAGAAATAATAACAATTATTTCAGCCAAATAATCTAAACAGTTAACGATTATGACATCGTGTCAGTTGATGATAATGTAAACCCCGCTTTATCCGCGACTAAGCGATCTTCTCGTTTGAATGTCAGTTTTTATTCGGAAAACCGAAAAGCGCCCCCTGTTGGCGCGACCACGCTATCCGGTCCATGTTAATTTAGTTAGAACTCGGCCCTATTAGGCCACGGACATAAAGCGATCGTTCCTCTATTAAGTATCCACATATCTTGCTACGAGGTTTTATTTCGTGGAAATATATTACTTAGATATATGACATTTGTGTGAATATGTAAGCTCTTTGATTCAGCAATTTTTGATACCACCTCCAACGGTACAGCGGTACACGTCTCCAAAATCGGAACTAACTACGCCATCATGTTTTTTCGTGAAAATGTCACAGTTATGTATAATATGACAAATGTTTACCAACTATGCCCCCCTGTCAAAGACCCTGAGGCGCCAAAAGAGCCTCAAATTCAAATTCTATAGTAATTACAATTGATGGTTCCTCGTGTTACATTATTCGGTCTTATATTTTATTTAGCCTGTGGTATGGCATGTGAAGTTTACTTCGTTTATTCAAAGTTTTTTGTTTTTTGCCTCTACAGTATAGTATAAGTACAAGCGTAAAAATTACACACCGAGCGTTAGAAAGAGGCTGTCACACAGGAGCGACAGAGACGAAGCTCTACAAAGCCAAACGTTTTCTAAGATTCGATGTAACGCCGGTTACATTATATAGGAAAACGATCGCCATGTGTTTGTGGACTAAGCCGCGTTTTATTTTCCCAAATTTGATTTTGGCGCCAAAATCCGCCGTTTTAATTCTGTCATCTGTCACCCCTTTTTTTTTTTTTTTTGAGGATGGGAAATCATCAAATGACTCCTCCCGCTCTGGGTGGAGCAGGAGGGAGTGTCAGACTCTTACTGACTAAAACCCACCCGTGTTCCTTCCTTAGCCCTTTATGTTCCAGGGCAGCGGTAACCCTTTCGGACAATCCCGCTACCCTGGCAGGCTTCGGCCCTATGGGGCCCCGTCACTCAATCTGTCACCCCTTAAGGTTTAATTCCAATAAATATATCCAATAGACTGTATCAAATTCGGATATAAAAATCTAGCTTAGTATCACCCTTAGCGTTTTATAACCTTATCAAAAACTTTTGTTAATATTTATTTATTTCAATTTAGACTTCCACTAAATAATCCTTGTAAATGCCCTCATTTTATTTCTACTGCCATTTTATACTTCTTATATTATAAGCAAATAGCAAGTTAGGATAATCATTCATGTTTGATTAATAATAAGGGATGCACACAATAGTTACCTAATGCACTCACTTTGTTTTATTTTGTATGCGTGAGATAACATCGATGGATTAAACCTCTAAATAACTGCTCCTAACTTTGACGTTACCAAAGTTATCGCCATGTTTTAATACATTTTCAGCCGACATAATCTGTAAAAGTCTCACCGTGAATTTAGATAAAGTGAGCTTGATGTGATTGGTCATTCCGCCTGATGCTAGGGATTGACACTATTGACAGTTCACCTAAGTTTTCACGGTGAGATTTTTACAGAATACCACTTCGGATCTGCAATGTAGCAAATAACCAAATCGGATGCATTTGGATTCAACTTATAATACAATGATCCAAAATCAAATCATTTAAAATGACGCCAATTAATCATTTTAAAACGAGCTTCTGCATATTTGTTTCTCAACTTTAAGTGTAAAGTGCTGTTTTGCAGAGCTGACATTAACAGGGCATGGTGATTTATTCGTACCTAAGTACACTAACTCGCAAAAACGTATGTTAGGTATACCCAATCACCTATAGCTAGGTATAACATGAGGCTAGTGCATGAACTGCCGCGTACGACATAGACGCGTTCATCTATGGCTTGCGTTTCCGCAAGGCCGCATTGACGCATGCCCTATCAAACGCAAGTGGAATCCCACAAGTGTGATTATAGAGCTATGGAATGCAGCTAACTCATACACCAATTGACACAGGTGTACCTAATTACACTAGACTTTGTACTTAGGTAATGCGTTACTTTAACCTAATAGGTACGTGATTTAAATTTAACGGAGTCGGTTTATTTGTCGATGTTAAATCAATGCAGTCAATTCGTCATTTAGTCATGCATTTTGGGTATACGTAAAGTAATGTTAGGCCAAATAAGTCGATGACTACCTAGGTCTATTTTGTGCTAACACGTTTCTAACTTGAAACTCGCAAAACGTTAGTCTAAAAAGGTCTTATCCGCCACAAAACATTCAAAGACAAGTGTATACCCAAAACGCACGCATGACTCTTATAATTTTTTTTGGACGTTTTGGCTGGACTAAAGCGCGTGTTTAATTTGATCTGTTTATTTTGTCGGTGGCTGTAAAAACTATATACGACCAAAGCAATCTATATTATAATCTAGTTGTAATCGTCTAATTGTGAGATAAGTAATCACTGTTGTTACGTGTCATAGAACCACACCTTAACCGGATATCAGTCGTTCAAGTATTATTTTCTCTCCTGTACTTTATAACAAAATAAATTATAACTTAGTTATTAACTAACATTTGCCTTAAAAAACGCTCGTACATTAAAACGGTTGTTATTACTGATATCTAATAATATAAAAATAAAAGCCAAATATTAATACGTAAATACCTCATTTGATTAAAAAGCGTATGATATTTTAAAATAAATATTGAAAAACACAAATTACAATAAATTCGATTTATTTATAAAGAATGAACGATGACTACTTATCTCATTCTAAATCTAAATTAATTGAGTAAAGTGATTGAACTGAATCTTAATGTCTTCTATGTGATTTATTTAACGTAACTTCCGCTGCCATATGTAACTTCTAATTTTAAAATTAATCATTTGAATTAAAAAATAAACTGAATAATTCAGGCAACCTACACACGAGCCACTTGTCAAAACCACTTGGCTGTCTTCTAAGGTTAGTGGCTCGCGTGTGGCCAACCTTATTGTTTTAATTTTAAGGGTTCCGTAAATCTTTCTTTGTTTTTATTTGTCGTCCATTTTGTCCGTCCGCAGACTAAATTAAGATTAATTTCGAAATGCCTGGTGCATGAAGACAGCTTCCTGTTTGTACCGTTTACGAACCTCGGTTTATTTCCTAGGATTCAAATTTTTTAAGCTGCTATGTTTGCTCAATGAGTTTCATTCGCGATAGTATTTACGGAACCCTACAAGCGAACATCCTGTATAGCATGCTGCATGCCTAGATATCTATCGCACAAAACGTGGGAGCTCTTGATTTTTAATTAACCATTTGACCGCTAACGAGGACATTAAGGACACTCGCATTTGAGCCACTTGCGGCCGCCAGAAGTGGTCAGCCACAGCCACTTTTCATACATTCAACGAGCCAAAGTCTCCCGAGTCTCCTCGTATGTGGTGAGCTTCAACTTTATGAAAAGTGGCTGTTGCTGGCCACAAACACACGTAGCGTTCGCGAATGTCTCCGTATGTGGATAGCCTAAAGCCGTGTACGCACGAACAAACAAAACCATGGTGAACACGAACATCGAGAACTTTGTTCGCACGTGCGTAGGTACCTTTAACGAACATCAAACACTGTGTTCGTTAGTGGCACGCACGTGCGAACAAAGAGTTCGATGTTCATATTCACCATATTTTGTTCGTTCGTGCATACACGGCTTTAAGCGTCATACAAAATAGTGTCAAGTAAGATTGTTTGTCTCGGTGGTGTAGTGGCGGTCAATAAGTTAAAAGCGTTTAAAAATCAAAATCACTTTCGTATTTTGAAAATGCGTTCCATATTCGCTCGCTGGAGATCATTATTTTCTGCATCGTTTCGAGCGAACTTCAATGGAATGCATTGAGCTGTTGACACTCCAATAATATATATGAGTGCGAAAAATTAACAACAATTTTCGATGATTTTTTTTTTATTGATATGTGAACAGTTATTTTAAAATTATTTATTTTAGCATTGATTATAATACTTTGTAGTGGAAACAGGCTGGTCCCTGTCTTACTGATATTCTATGTTAGTCAAAGTAGCGATCAATTTGGAGTTAAATCTAAGCGACTAATGTAATGTTATCGATAAGGCAACGGTGTAATCGATTAAATTGTTAAAATTATTTATGTATTCTGGAAAGTTACGTATTACTTGATGTCCTGATTAAATTATTGGAAAAATACTTGTTTATTTATTTATTCCTAGCAACACTTGCAGCAATCGAGAACAGAGTAGCCAAAGCCCTCGACAAATATCAGCATCCCGAACAGGCCGGATTATGAAGATAGTCCTTCCAATGTGCCTTCCAAATGATCCATTTATTATTTGTTTTTTGTCAATATCCGGAATCCACCTTGAGTTAAGTACCAGTCTTGCATAGCATAGCATGCATAGGATAGTATGCATAGCATGCATAGTACCAATAGCATTAGCATGCATAGCACAGCATGCATAGCATAACAGAGCATGCACAAGCATAACATAGCATAGTAAATACATTGAACATACAATATGTCGGAGTCATTCGTTTGACTATTCGGAACGTTAGCGCCATCTCGTGGCGCTAGACAGAGTCTAGCCTGAGTTCGTGGTGGGACGAGAGTAACAGCTACAAGAACGGTATAGACAGAGCTCTCGGGATGATCGAAACATTGGACATCGTACGAACAACATGTGCTCAGAAACTGTCAGCGTTCCGTACCGTTAAATGTGTACCTACAGTGTGTGATTCGCTAGTGTGACTGATATGTTCGTGAATTGTAATCTGATTTGAACTGCAAACCATTTTTCTATTGTGCAATAACCAATACTACCCATAGTACGCCCACAGTAATTAAAATATGCCTGATGCTAACGAGAGACAGATATACCATTCTCCGACATCAGAAGTGGGATTCATGTTGGTTTATGCCCAAATTGAGAACGCTTAAAGTGAAAGTGACCGTTGACATTTGAAAAACAAAGTGCAAGCATGCGAACTGTGCAACATGTGTTGAAATCGTGTGGATCTGTCCAAGTTCGACCTAGACAAAGGAGATACGGATGCGCGGTCATGGTACAGACGCCAGCACATCAAGCTACTACAACGTGTCAGATTTCTTTAATAGATTTTCAACTTTATCGCCAAAGCATTAAGGTTCAAGGTTGATTGGGAAAATTTGACAGTTTCGGGTAGCTTGACCTGCTGGCGTCTGTACATGTTATTTTGGGCATAGGCTGTATGCAGAAATACCTTTGCCGAGTGACGCGACTGTTGCGCCTACCGCCATGTTTAAAAAAAGAAGAAGAAAAGACGGTTTTTAACCGGCGTTTCAGTTCGACGTACTCCGTTACCGTATTTGGAACACGCAGTATAAGGCGTGTGGAAACATAACAGTGCACAACAGCTGATTTGTGTTTTGTCGAAAATTCACTGCTAGTTGACCACCTTTCAACTTGTTGTGGCTATCAGTAAGACGCATAAAGGAGCAGCATCAACGTGACTGTCGCAAATAGCATACCAAGGAACGACATGGAGTGACTTTAAGAAGAATCGAGCTAAGCAGCCCCGCAGCCGTCAGCGAAGCCTTTCGTGTGCTGCAAGTGAGGGAAACCAGGACATATCGCAGCCTGGTGCACGATGAGTGGCCGCCAAGCCAAGCGGATGGTGGACAACGTGCTGGAAGTCGTGAACGGCGAGTGAACATCGTACAACTACCCCCAGACAAATTTTAAAATAAAGGTGAGCTGTATTGTTTTGTTTACGATTCTGGTGCTGAATGCTCGTTAAAGCGAGTTGTGCAGCCAAATTAAGTGGCAGAGCTATGTGATACTTTACAGGCATGTTTCATTCCAGGCCATGAGCGTTGTATGTAATCTACGAGTTAGTTGATATAGTTTCTGACCAATTATTACTAAGGCTTAGAGGAATCTTTTGTTATCGATGATAGTTTGGATCAGAGTATTACTAACGAATTTGAAGAAAGTCCAGTAATAGTTTTGTTGATGAAACAGAGTAGAGATTAAGTTGTGTGTATTGTGTAGGGTTTCGTGAGAAACCATAAAGTCCAGGAGTGACTTGGCGATTCGATGGGAATGCGCAAATGAATTTGACGAGTTGAGTAGGTAACTGGAGGTTAATATATAGTATGAGACACATGCACCTTAGTTGATTGTTTTGATTGTAA
Organism: Apamea anceps; assembly: GCA_951799955.1. Taxonomy (NCBI): domain Eukaryota; kingdom Metazoa; phylum Arthropoda; class Insecta; order Lepidoptera; family Noctuidae; genus Apamea; species Apamea anceps. Next base: position 13,539,341 of record OX637521.1, on the reverse strand, counting down.
TCTTGAGATTTGGGAATCAAATAGTAGGTAATGCTCTGAACTCTGCTATTGTTAGTTTGTTCGAGTTTTCATTGTGTTTTTGCCTGTACCAAATGTGGTCAGGAGTGACCGAGCTATGTGATACTTAGCAGCTATTTTTCTTTACGGATTAACACACGAGGACGTGTGTATAGCAGGATAGCCGTGTCGGAGTCATTCGTTTGACTATTCGGAACGTTAGCGCCATCTCGTGGCGCTAGACAGAGTCTAGCCTGAGTTCGTGATGGGACGAGAGTAACAAGAACGGTATAGACAGAGCTCTCGGGATGATCGAAACATTGGACATCGTACGAACAACATGTGCTCAGAAACTGTCAGCGTTCCGTATCGTTAAATGTGTACCTACAGTGTGTGATTCGCTAGTGTGACTGATTTGTTCGTGAATTGTGATCTGATTTGAACTGCAAACCGTTTTTCTATTGTGCAATAACCAATACTACCCATAGTACGCCCACAGTAATTAAAATATGCCTGATGCTAACGAGAGACAGACATACCATTCTCCGACAAATATATTAAAGCACAGCATGCATAGCATGCATGGTGCGTGTCCAGGGGTATGTAATGTGTGGCGACACGGTTAGCGCAGTGGCTGAGCGATCGGACTGCTGCGCTGCGTGTCGCGGGTTCGATCCCCGCACAGAACAAATATTTGTAAGTCTTACATGTATTTGTTCCGAGTCTGGGTGTTTTTCTATCTATAATATGTATGTATTTACAAAAAAAAACCGGCCAAGTGCGAGTCGGACTCGCCCATGAAGGGTTCCGTTACGTTACGATTTATAAATAAATAAAATAAAATAAAAATAAAATAAAAATAAAATAAAAATAAAATAAAAATAAAATAATCTTTATTTCGGATAAGCAGCATCCATATGGGTTAGTAAACAAAAAAGATAACTTATACCTATGTTAGTAAACTTATTATCTATTTGGAAACAAGGCTGTTGTTCGAAATACATCTTCGAACAACGTCACCTAGTAACGGAGACTCGCACCTCCCTGCTATGGTCTTCAGGATGGAGTTGGAGCCTCCCCGCACTCTGCAGAGCAAAGAGGCAGATTTCTGTCTGACGATGGCGTGGAAGCCATCGACGTGTGCTTGTGCAAACATACCTGATGCACTACAGAAACGGGGCAGCCCCATCAACATCCTGAACCCGTTATTATATTGGACCCGTAGGGCGCTGATAACCCGCTGAGTATAGTTGGTCCACAGGCTGCACGTGTAAAACACTTGGCAATAAGCTTTAAAAAGCGTTATTTTGACTGCCTTGCTACAACGTGCAAACCTACGAGCCAACATGTTACATCGGACTGCCAGCGCCCTACGTTCCCTCTCAATATCTACTTGGTCATCAAGGCCCTCGGTTACATAATGCCCCAAGTACTTGAATTGGTACACTCGCAATATGTCATTCCCATTAAGTTTAATCGGGGGCACATACTCAGGACATTTAGCACCGCCAGCCCTAAAGACCAAGAACTCGCATTTCTTTACATTATAAACTAGGCCATGCTCTCGAGCATAGCCCTCGCAACATGTAAGCAGCTCTCTAAGCGCCCTAACCGTAGGGCTCAGCAGCACCATATCGTCAGCGTAGCTGATGTTATTGATACTGACGTCATCGATGCGACATCCGATTTTCTTGCTGCTGAGCTCAACGATTAGATCGTTTATATAGAGGTTAAATAGTTTAGGTGATGTTATCCCTCCCTGTCTCACCCCGCACTCCAGCCCATACGACACAGACAGCCCATCGGCCCATCTCACACTGTTTGTCTGGTTGTAATACCAGTACTGGAAGATACGCAACAGTTCCGCTGGCACTTTTCTTTTTCTCTTCTATTTATGACGTATTAAAAAAAAACTACTCACTAGATCTCGTTCAAACCAATTTTCGGTGGAAGTTTATATGGTAATGTACATCATATATTTTTTTTAGTTTTATCATTCTCTTATTTTAGAAGTTACAGGGGGGGGGACACACATTTTACCACTTTGGAAGTGTCTCTCGCGCAAACTATTCAGTTTAGAAAAAAATGATATTAGAAACCTCAATATCATTTTTGAAGACCTATCCATAGATACCCCACACGTAAGGGTATGAAGAAAAAAAAAATTTTGAGTTTCAGTTCTAAGTATGGGGACCCCCAAAATTTATTGTTTTTTTTTCTATTTTTGTGTGAAAATCTTAATGCGGTTCACAGAATACATCTACTTACCAAGTTTCAACAGTATAGCTCTTATAGTTTCGGAAAAAAGCGGCTGTGACATACGGACGGACAGACAGACAGACAGACAGACAGACAGACATGACGAATCCATAAGGGTTCCGTTGCCATTTGGCTACGGAACCCTAAAAAATGTATATAAGTAGTTTATCAGCCATCTTGTTACCATAACACAAGCATTAGGTTGCTTAGCTTGGGACTAGATGGCGCTGTGTGAAATGTCCAGGGATATTATTATTATATTATTATTATTATAATATCCCCAAAACTGTGCACCAATGCGCTGGAGGATGTCTAAGATGCTGGACTGGACTGGTCAGGTTATCAACGTGAACGAAGAGTACATCTCATATCATCGCTTTCATCGTCATACTGGTAGAGACGCAAGAACAGTTAGACCAGGATGCTGCAGTCTAAATGAAGCCAGGAGGAAAGTCATGTACAATTCACACGTCTTGCCGAGTCCAATCCGCATCGAAGGGTTGCTTTTCGAAGTTATTATTTTAGGGCCGATTCACACCGGAACGGCAGAGGCCAGCAGCTTCAGTGAGAAATAATTTTAAACTTTATCTACATAATTAAAAGACTAACGCTTGAAAAGGTCGCGGCCACGCGCGTGTGCCCGCGGCCGTTCGCGGCACAGAACACTATTACTCCTAGGTTCGCAGCCACACGAACATCATTATGGTGTGAAACGGCCCTTATTATTATTTTTAGCCGTTAATGTCCCACTACTGGAAAAGGCCTCCCTACTCACTTTCCACCTCTCTCTGTCCAGAGCTGCCAAGTTGCTTGTATGCTTGAACGAAGTTGTGAACGAGTACGTCTACCGTGAGGAAATTCATCCACCTCGGTAGACACAACTTTGAGAAAGAAGCCGACAGAAGGATCAGAAAAGAGCTAGGTAGCTCTCGCTCACTCACTCGCTCGCTGGATAGCTCTCTAGCTCACTTAGCTCACTCAGACTCTCTCGCTCGCTGGGTAGCTCACTTAGCTCACTCGGACTCACTAGCTCAGTACTTCAGCGAGACACCGAAGTAACCGTCCAAACGACTCATTCGGCTCACTTCGGAATACTTGACGTTGGCCACATATCAAAAGCAACCGCATTGTAAATTTTTGTCATAACATAAAAAAAAAAAAACAAAACTGCGTCAGTCAAATGAGCTAACAGTCGGCGTCTGATCACTCACTGAGCTATAGAACTTATAGAAGAGCTACTGCGCTAGTGAGTAACAGAGTCCAAACTTCCAAAGTGCTATTGACTATTGAGCGAGCCGAGCAGTCTTCGACGCGCGTGCGGCGAGAGTCAAATGAGCTCAGTCAGCGTCTGATCACTGAGCTACAGAAGAGCTAGTGAGCTAGAGCGATATAGCTCTTTAGAGAGAAAGAGCGAATCACTCTTTTTCTTTTCACTGAGCTATTTCGCCCATGTCTATTATGTACAGACGCCAGCACATCAAGCTACTACAATCTTTCAAATTTCTTTAAAAGATTTTCAACTTTATCGCTAAAGCATTAAGGTTCAAGGTTGATTGGGAAAATTTGACAGTTTCGGGTAGGTTGACCTGCTGGCGACTGTACATTGTTTTTTTTTTCAACTCTGATTACACACACAGGATACAGGATAATTTTTCAGCCAGTGTGCAAACTGTAACCACGAGTTCAGCTCATGATTCTAGACTGCCTAGCGTAGAAAATGTTTGTCGGTTACGAGTAACAAAACGAAATCAACTGTTTTATAGAAAAGTGCAATACAGACGCGATCAAAATGTATGGTAGAGCTATTTTTTTTGCTGGGGGTTCAGAATCATGAACTGAATTCATGGTGAAACCATGAATTCAGTTCGCGCACTGGTTAAAAATTTATCTTGTATAGGAGTGCCACCCCTAATAATTTTTTTCGTTATTTTTCTACACAATTGGTTTAGCTGTACCTACACTCTTTTCCAATTTTGGACAGATGGTATGACGAAATTAATATAAAAGTTCCGTTTCTGCAATTTGGCAAAGGAGCCCTCAAAATAATAGGAAAGTTTTATTTGATGGTAGATTGAATCATTCATAAATAAAAAGCCAATTTTTTATGTTATTTTATTTATAATTAAATCATTTTCACAGCGAAATAAAATTAATACTACTCTATAACTGTTCGCGTTTAGCAGGATTGGAATAGACCCTTCTTCTTCATCTCTTCGAATTCCTTCTCAGCATCGTATGTCCTGGAAACAAAAGAAATTATTTTTATTAGATTTTCTTTCTCTCACACATATTATTAACATGACAGTGGCGCCGATTCCATTGTTCACAAACTAAACTAAATTTAAGTTCAGTGCATCTTTTTCTTTCTATTTCATTAAGAAAAGGACAGAAGATAAATATTAGTTTAGTCCTGTCAAATTAAGGTACTCTGACAGATTAGACGTGATTAAAAACATGGCGACTAAAAATACGCCAATTTACGCCAGGCGCTGACTTATTTGACAGGACTAATTAAATTTTGGTTCAGTGCATCTACTGAACTAAAATTTAGTTTGTGAACAAGGGAATCGGCGCCAGTATCTTCTTAATTGCCAGATTTCATTAAAGTGTGCCAATGTTACGTTACAAATACACTTGTGGCGACATCTACAACGCCACATGCGAACTAACCATCATACTGACGTAGCGCGTCCAAGATTAGTTCGACGCGCGACAAGCATATTATGCAACGTCCCGACATCAATCATCGGGCAGTAGCCCACCGGACACTGGTCGGAGGATCCTCCATGTTCTATGCTATGATTCTCCCTTTAAGGAATGTGTATTCGGGTTCGGATATATTAAATTACAAGTGATTTAAAAACTTCAGAACTTGGATTGTTTAAAAAAAATGACATAAATGTTTAATCACTAATAATTTTTATAGCATAAAAGAATGTGTTGACGGGAAACATTTTGTAATGTAACCTATAACTATTTGCATGCTATGATGCTAAACATAATATATAATGTAAGTATCTATAGTGTATTTTTAAAACAACTTTATATACCATGTTTTATGCAATATTATTTATATGGTGGATACGTGAACTTTACACCCTGTTCCTCATACCTCTATCTATAAAATCATGGCACTGTTTTTATTATAATGACACACAATTAAGGTGTCCATACTTTTTTGTTTTGGGTGTGTACTACTTCCTGATCCCGTAGTCATTGTGTGGTTTTAGATAAATCTTTGGCAATGACTACTGCAGATATAGCGTAGCAACAGAACATATGCTGTTTTCTATACTTTCAATACCCAAATATTATATTATTAAATTATTTATTTCTTTATTAGCATAAACTGACGTTATAAAAAACGTGAAACCCTGACTCCAGAGCTAGGCTGTACAGGTAGTATTGCAGGAACCAGATACTTGTTGAGCACAACTTTTAGAATATTGGCACGAAACTGGCAAGTGGCCTAAAAGGCTTGTATGTTATGCCATATTGCCATTACAGACCAAAGATCATTTAATGAAACACAAATGTATAAAACATATGATCAATGCCCCTTAGATGGCTGACAAAAGTATATATAATTATCGTTTACCAAGCAAAATAAAAAAAGCAGGCTGGTGTTATTATTATTTCATTAGTTACAGTAAAGTAGTACGCCTTACCTGTAGAACTCGGCGTACTTCCTCTTGCGCTCGTTGGCGACGATCTGCTTGACAGCCACAGCTGATACTCCAGCAAGCACCAGAGACACGATCAGGTTCTTCTTGATCTGAGCGTTGAGGAGCCCCCTCATCATGGGCTTGCTCGCAGTGGATACAGCCTTGTCTGCCATCTGGGTTGAGGAAGGGACGTTTTTATGAGAATCAATAAGAATAGTTTATGCTGTGGTAAAACTGGGTGATTAATTTGATTGTCATGGTGACATTAAAGTGTATATTCTATCTATCTACCTATGGCAGGTGACTACAGCGAGTGACTACCGAGATGACGATTAAGAGAGAGAAGAGAAGTACGGAAGAAAAAGACATGTTGTGCTGACCCCAAATTAATTGGGATAAGGGCAAAAGAATGATGATATCTTGGACGGGTGATTAATACGAAACTGAAACGGTTTACCAACAGTCGAGTGGTTAGTGAGCCGTTGGTCAACATTATCTTTAAACCATAAACTTTTCATCCTAAGGACTTTTTATCCACGAACGTTTCGCCAACATAACTCTACGTCAGTGAATGCTTAACCAACAGAATGTTTCGACCAATAACTTTTCACCCAAAAAACAATTGGCCCATAGACTGTTCCCCAACAGAACGGTACGTCAGTGAGTGTTTAGGTAACCTCTAGAAGCAATAATAGCCTAGGGATATGACCGTTGGAGCCGCTTAAATAAGTTTCGCTTCGAAGCCCATGCCAAAATGGAAACGAGTAGAACAAAAATGTCAAGAACGCATCTCCCAGCACCTGTCAAAGAACGTGGAAATGGACTTAAAAACTTATTTACGCGGCTGGGCACACCTTTGCCATTTACGAAAGTAATGTTTTTTAACAACTGTTCATGCGTCAAAAAGTTACTTTGTTGCAGTATTATTTTCTTTTGTAAAATGAATATTTATAAATTGTGGTTTTAATTTCTGCAACACCTCATCAACCTATCTAAAATGTTACAGTTGCGTTGCGTTGCACTATATACCAAATTAGGATCTATGCTCACAAGCTTAGTGTTGTTTTCCCTTGGTGACATTACTGAGACTTTAAATAGAAGAGCCCTTATAAATCTTTAGTACCTATATAAAATGTTCCAAATCTTTTTATTGACATGGCTTTACACACCGTTGAAAAATCTCTCAGGTGTGCTGGTTTCCTCACAATATGTTTTCCTTCACCGGTTTCAGCAAGTCATAATTAATATAAAACATGCACATAAATTGAAAAAGACATTGGTGCGTGCCGGGGTTCGAACCTACGACCTGCGACTTGGTAGTCCAACGGTCAAACGGAACAGTTGTTAAAAAACATTACTTTCGTAAATGGCAAAGGTGTGCCCAGCCGCGTAAATAAGTTTTTAAGTCCATTTCCACGTTCTTTGACAGGTGCTGGGAGATGCGTTCTTGACATTTTTGTTCTACTCGTTTCCATTTTGGCATGGGCTTCGAAGCGAAACTTATTTAAGCGGCTCCAACGGTCATCGCTAAGCTATTACTGCTTCTAGAGGTTGCCCAAACACTCTCTGACGTACTGTTCTGTTGGGGCACAGTCCATGGGCCAATTGTTCTTTGGGTGAAAAGTTATTGGTCAAAACATTCTGTTGGTTAAGCATTCACTGACGTAGAGTTATGTTGGCGAAACATTCGTGGATGAAAAGTCCTTGGCATGATAAGTTAATGGTTTAAAGATAATGTTGACCAACGGTTCATGGACCAATCGACTGTTAGTAAACCGTTTCAGTTTCGATTAATACTGACTAGTAAAGCCTACACCAGGAATTACTGATAAAATATCCTGTAAGTCATGATTCCAGAATAGGATAAGTGAAGAACATTTTGATAATTAGACATTTTTAAATTAAATCCTGCAACTTAAAGTTGAAATCAGATTTACTCAAGGTTGCTATCATTGGGTTATTTTTTACTCCTGATAGTAGTAAGTAAGTAAGTACTGTCAAATCAGATAAGATGATAACATCAATTTTATTGAATTTAAAACATCATCCAAATAACTAAAAATCAATATTAAATGCAGGAGAAGAATGCTATCTGGAAAAAAGGCTAATTTTATTACGACTTTGTGATGGAATAGGGAAAACCATTTTCATGAGTAACGAGTCTATTGACAACGTTCTTACATAACATTTTCACGGCATTTTTTTTCGCTAGGATCATGTTATAACATATCGTAAACTACTTTTGTTACAAGCAAAAACATAAAAGAAGTAAAATATATTGTGATACTTACATTTATTTAGGTATTTTTATGTAAAATCGCAAAGCACACGAGAACTGCAAATGCAAGATTCAACTATTTTGTATTGCATAAAAATTCTGAAGAAGGGAGATTACGTTACGGATCTACATGCCTATTGGCCATTATAACGTGGTTAAATCATCAGCCAATCACAAGGCTTAACAATGCCAAGTGTTAAGCTTTCTGATTGGTTGAATGATCACGTGTGTTCTCATCAACATTGATTTTCCGCAACGTTCCGTTTCACGCAGAAATCTAACGCAAAAAAAATGTTGATTGGGTGGTATCAGAAATTCAGTAGCATAATAATTATTGTTTATTTATTGCACTGTTTGAGCATTGTTTACTTGAGTGTTAATCTTTATCATGATATGATTTGATTGATTGTTGATTAGTATAGCGTTGTATAACAACCATGCAATCAATTTCGGCAGGGACCGCTTGAGCTATCAGCATTAGTAAATTAAATATTTTGATTTGCAAATCAGCTGCTAGTTTCCACTAAAATTTTGCAATAACTCTCCTCGGTCGACCATTTTATTACCTAGATGAACTAACATCGCTCAATAATATTGCTGTAGTTTAATTAAGACGGCATCGGTCTTTCTGTGCAAGGTATGTACGAAGTTAGGAATTACAACTAGAATTTAAAGCTCTTCAAGCTGTTAAGCCCTAGACTAATCCGACCTACTCGATCGATTGAATGCTGAAGTATTTTTTTATCGACCAACCGGTTGTATGTGACAATACCCTTAGCTAGTGTTGCCAGCTTTTCAGTAACTTAATTATTAGCTTTTCCATTGTCTTCCAGTTTTTAAACATTTTCCTTTTTTATATTATAACGTTGGATTATCGCCATGATAAAAATGCAAACTTTAGTGTAGCTGGGACTTAGGCCGAAACTTATGGCACGCGCAGTGATACTGATAGACCTACGCCTGTCCGTGAATCAGAGTTCACAATATAGTGGTCTCTAATAAATCATGCATCGCGTGCAGCAAGTTTTGGCCACCATGTGTGTGTATGTAGTGATGTGTGCAAGGAGAATTTTTCTATTGGGAAAGTTTGAAAAAATATTCCACAATTAAAACCACAAAATATTTTTTATTCATTTATTAATAAACTAACTTTACAAATTTAATAATAGCAGAACAATAATATTCCTTATTTCTTCATTCGTAATAATATGATAAATCAGCATGACTCAATCGTACTTTTATATCAATATAATTTCTTCAATCGTTATAATATGATGATAATCAGCTTGACTCATCGTACTTTTTATCAATATAATAATTATATGATTTTTAAAAATAATCTAGAAACGACAGTGAAAGCAACTTACAGAGAAAATAATGCACAATATAAAACTGAACTTCATAAAATGACCAGCAACAAAAAATGTTTGCAGGCATCGTTTATCATTGTCCTAAATTGATTCCCCGCGGCGCGTGCCGCACAACACGAACTAGAAAAAATATTACAAATAACATAACGTTAACTTTATTGTATCAATTCTTTCATTTTACTATTTCTGCATGTATTTACAAGTTCCATAGAATGTAAACAAAACTATAACCTACTCTCGTGTGGTGTAACCCCTAGACTATATTTATAAGTGTTATTAAAACTATTTGTATTTCTCTTTCTTCATTGTAGATATATAAACGTACAATATAGATATTTATTTATCGGCATAAATTACTATCATTAGTCGAAAATAAAAACAAAACAAAATAAACTAAAAATGATAACTATACACCCAATATACACTGCTAGTTGAGAGTTCATTCACTATAATTATATGGTACAAGCTTGCAAGTCATACTTTTATATTACAGTATAAGGCTTTTGCATGTCTACAGGAGTCGCTCCTCGCGGGACCGATTCGCTAGTCTCCACCACGTCTATTTACAAACGCTACTCCCCAAACTAAATATGATTTGTAAAAGAAAACAAGTACTTAAAACGTAACATATATTAATATCCCCATCTATACATAAAAATTTACAAGACATTGTACATCGGCCGGACCGATTTAGTAATTAATAATTTAAGAAAAACAAAGTATTGTTTACAAAACAGTTTCCCGCCGTCCAGCGCTCAGACTAGCCGTACCTCGCTCTACACACTAATATTAACAGACAATTACCACGGCACACAGTTATAGGGCACAATTTATTCAGGCAATAAATTCATTACTAATTATTAAAATATTTTCTCATTATATCTACGTACATACTATACACGTTATGTGTTGTAGCACTATCACTGTCCGACTAACATTGAACGTCATCAACAGAAGGGAGGGGAACAAACGAACATATACTTCGGGAGAAATTATAAAATACTGTTATGTACGGCCATCTAAGCTAATAGTGTAAAAGCTGTCTAAAATGTGCTTTTAAATAAACTGTCACATCCAAATATTATTGCTTTGGGTTGGTATCCCTCTCACAGGAACGAAACAAGTCTACACGAGCCACAGACGCCTACAGACGAGTCGATCCACAACCGCGCGTCGATCGATAAATATTATTCATTAAAAATAGATCTGTAGGACACCCCATGTCGTCTTGTCCACCATTTAATTATATTATTTATTATTATGATTTTGTCCGCAAATTGTGTATTGCAAGGTTCAATTTAGTAACAACCAATCGTTTATTGTAAATGATGAACAATAAGGCGAGCGAGTTCACACGGTCCTATACTCGAGTGTTCAACAATCGTGATAAAAAACACTAGCGCCTCTTATATATTAGAAAACTAAATTCATTCGATAATCGACTATGCTTAGTGCGAAATAGAAGCTAAGATTCACTGGTTCATTGTGTCTGGATTTGGTGTAAAATCTTCGGATTAAAATTAGTTGAATCGATGGTGGGAACATAAGTCGACAAATGGAGGGAAAACGAAATAAATGGGGCGTCAAAATAAAATTTTAGTTATACTGGAAGCCCGAACAGACAAACTGTTAAAACATTCAGTCGCGATTATTATCTCATTCACTAAGAAATTATCAAGTTCCACATTTAATTACAATTATTGGTCGTGAATTCTCTTAAATATAAAAACGCTAACGTTACATCGTAATAGCGGCCAGCGTTATGTGCGGGAGAACGCCGCTTCGAAACTGAACCTAGCATCGGTCTTATTCAGCAATTTGAAACAGCCGCTGAAAACCGATGCTAATTGGTCGGCTTTTCCCATTATATTACAAATAAAATACGCCGTCCTCCCGCCAAAACATTATAAAAACTACAACGCTGCGATCACGTCACCGATCCGACGTCACGAAGTTACGTGCAAAAACGTATGAAAATATTTAACTTTATGCATTTATTTCATTCTCTTTATATCTCTCGGGTATTATTTACTATTATAACAATGTGCCTATATGTCGAGTGCATTTTGTACAATAATGATACACATCTATTCACTAGTAAACTAAGGCTCCCCACGGCGCAAACTCCACAGAGTCTTGCAAGTGGCAACGTTTCAAGTTCCCTGCGAACGCGCGAACTTTAGCATTGCAATTAGTCGATTTATCAATATCACTATTATGTACCTATGGTTACTAAATTCTGTACTAACTACACCTTTTTTAAATTGATAAATCGCCTAATTAGAATCCTAAAACTAGGGCGTTAGCTTCCATACTTAAAGACAAACACTCTTAAAATTACGCGATAGAAATTAACTTACACTTAAACGAACAAAATAGTCGAGTGTTTTTATAGTGAATGGTAACATTTGTTCACTAAAAATAAATATACCGACAGTGTGACTGCCAGCATTTGAATGGGTCCGGCGTTATCGATCAACGTTTCGTTATCGATAGCGAATATCATCAATAGATAAAGTTTGCAGGACGGATTTAGAAAGAATTAATTTTAGAATAGATTTCGTCGTTGTTTCGTAATTATGGACTGTATGGATTAATGATCAATGAAAGTGATATTTAGAATATTATTATTGCCACCATTTATTACTTGCTACTGTTTAAAATTCTAATCTAGTGAAGTGGCACTTAAGACTATCGATATTATCGAGTAGTTCGAGGGTCGGACTCTTTAAAAGTTTAATCGATAATAATTATGACTTACAAAAATTAACTATTCTAAAATCAATTTCGCTAAATCCATTTCTATTCCCCCGACCAGTAGCGACGGAAAATTTATACAAGCAGCGACCACGCGACCAGCAGCGACCACGCGACCAGAGACGGTTAAAATTTAGTATTATCGTCCATTTGATTAGTAATACTATCATTATTGTATTGGAGCATGCAAAGGCTACGATAAAACTTTGAATAAATAAATAAAATATAACTGGTTCATCCAGTTTTCATAAATAATTAGTAACTTGGATGTTGAGATATACAATTAAAATTGCATCCGTTTGATTTTGATTGTTTTTTGGGTCGTTTTGTCCATGGTTCGCGGTCGCCGTTCGTAGAACTCTAGCAAAGAGCGGCCGACGACACATCCGAATTCATAAATACATATTAACACACAATTCTCATGTTAAATATCAGCACAGTATCTCTCAAACGTTAGTATTGCAACTTTACTAGTCTCCACACTTTGGTGTTAATTAACAATCGATTTAATTAATTGAGATTCATTAAAATGAACAATTACCAATCGCAGATTAGTGGAAATCACTTCGGATTAATTTTCAACTCGCAACGTATTTTACAATTTAGTTAATTTTAGATACATATTATTACAATCGTGACTCAAACTGGTACAAAACAAAAGATCGAATAGTCTCTACTCGCGGCTGCGACGCCTGCATGACAGTTACCAGTGAACGTCGTCAGCGCTCATGTAGTCGTACGGACCGTCACAAGTTCTACTAGCGTATAACGTTCTGTGCGCTACGTCGTGCGGGAGATCGGGCGACACACGCAGAGCACTCGCGTTACCTAGAGGCGCCGACACGCCGGGCGCGCCGGGCTGGCGGGGCTGGCCGGGCTGGCGGGGCTGGCCGGGCCGGCGGGGCTGGCCGGGCTGGCGGGGCGCGCGGGGCTGGCGGGCTCCGCGCGGCGCCGCCGTCACTTGTCGCGCGAGCCGCGCCGGCGCCGCACGCCCGGCAAAGCGCCCGCGCCCTCGCCCGCTGCGCCCACACCAAACATACTACGTCAGCACCGCCCGACAGGGGGAAAAGTGGCAACGGATCAGTCTGTATTGACGCGGGACTCACCGGCGCTTCTCGTTTTCCTGCGGACGGGCGCGGCGGCCGGGGGCCCCGCGGGCCCGGGCGGCGCGGGCCCCGGCGGCCCCGGCGTGGGCCCGTGGCGCACGGAGCGGCGCGTGCCCACGCCCTCGGCCGGCTTGCCGCGCGCGGGCCCGCGCACCGCCTTGCCCACCTTGCCGCGCACCTTGCAGATGAGCGGCTCGTCGCTGTCGCTGTCCGAGTCCTTGCGCTTGGCGGGCGGCGCGGGCGCGGGCGGCGCGGGCGCGCGCGGCGCGTCCCGGCGCGGCTTCTTCCTGGGCCGCGCGTCGTCGTCGCAGCTGAGCGTGGAGGCGCCCGAGCTCTCGGACTCCTTGCGCCGCCGCTTGGCGGGCGGGGCCTGGCGCGCGGGCGCGGGCGCGGTGCGCGGGCTGGTCCTGCCGTCGGGCGCGCGCACACAGTTGCGCGGCGCGAGCGGCGAGTCGGCGCGCTCCAGCTTGGCCAGCGCGGGCGACAGGCGCGGCGTGCGCGGCTGGTCGGCGGGGCTGCTGAGCTTGCTGCTGGAGCGCGTGCGCACACTGCTGCGCGCCACGCGCTCGAGCGCGGACGGCGAGGGCGACTCGGGCCTCTTGCCCGCGTAGTCGGGCGTGGGGATCTCGATGAGCAGCTGTTCGAGCAGACTTTTATCTGGGAAGTCCGCTTTGAGCGGTAACCTCTCTAGTTTGGGTTCTCTCTTCTCGTCGGTGTCCGGTCGCTCTGTGATCGCGTCGCCGTTCTCGGTCCGTTCCTCCTTGACGTCGTCGACGGGCCCGAGTTTCTCTTGGTTGGAGTACGTGTACAGCGGCGGCGAGACCCTGCTGGGCGGCGGGTCGAAGTCCTCCAGCTTGACCTTGTCGCGCAGCGGCTCGGGCTCCGTGGGCGCGGCCGGCTCGGGCTGGCGCTCGTCGCCGTTGACGTCGGCGTGCATCTTGGCCAGCTCGGCCTCGATGTCGCCCAGCAGCGGCGGCGGCGCGGGCTCGTAGCGCGGCGCGGCGGCCCTCGCCAGGCGCTCCAGCAGCTCGTCGGGCGGCGGCGCCTCCACGCCGATGATGCGCGAGACGGACGCCGGGGACGTGGAGCGGGGCATATCGAGGCGCTCCTTTCTACAATGACAAATTATATTACTTTTGTTACTGGTAAATAACACGTTTATACGTCAAATATTTTTACCCTATATGAGGCCCGCTCTTTGAGAAAAAGCACCGACATCTACTAAGTCTCTTTAACCGTTCAGACATTTCTAATCACGTCTTTTATTTGGGTATTATTAATGTGCAAACCATGGAGGTAATGTCTCTTGAAGAAAGAACAATGATTTGAATGTACCTGAACTGTCAATTTGCCTGTATATGACAGTCACCTGACGAACATTACCAAAGGACATTCAATTTTGAAGACAATTTATGAAATATATCTGTAATATAAGAGGGAAAAATAGTGTTCACATTCAGAATTATTATAATAATCATTTTCAAACTAAATATGAATATAGTTTACCTTGCAGGAGGCGACTGACTGGCCTGGTTCGGCGACTTCTCCGACAGCGCGTCCATGGACTCGATGCCCGAGTCCTCCCCCTGCGCCTGGCTGGCGGGCGAGCGGCTGCCGAACTTGTCGTCGGGGCGGGCGGCGCGCTCGGCCACTAGCTTGCAGTACGACTTGTCCTTGGGCCGGTCCTTCCGCCGCGGGGAAGCCGGCGGCGACTCCACGCGACTCGTTGGTATCGTGCCCACGTTCGTCGAGCCCGGAGGTTCTGGAACGTAAGCAGATTTATGTTTTTTCGTGTTCTGTAATGAGTTTTTTGGTGGTGGTCAAATGGTGAAATGATCATTCAAAAATCTTTATTTGGAGAATTCTGTCTATAAGTGACCTGCATTCCGTCCTCTAGTGAACGTTTTATGTACGTTTGGTTATCGTGACGGACGGCGTCCAGTACACGTACGTATCGATACACACGAAATTCGACCTTTCTGTACAGTCCTTACTCCTTAGTGAACGACATGACGTATACATACGGGCGTGAATATGCTACATCCCAGTTGTAACTGTTATGTGGGTATGAGTGACAAACATGAAGGTTTACAGGGGAACATTATTTTTTAAAAGCAATGTGCGATGGTGTCGTCTGTGTACTGTTCGTTAAGTCTTCATCAATTCCCCAGATTATATAAATGAAACCAAATTGATGACATAATGATGTGATTGTGATTTGTGTAATTATTTTTTTTTTGTTTTCATAATGTTTGATACACACACTACTATTATGCAGTAGCCACAGAGAATATTTACTATCGTAATAAATAAAACCGTCTATTGTCGTGCCGCCGGTTGGTTTTTTTTTGAGTGAGTTTGAGGTTTTGCACATAGTTATAGGAGCCTAGATACATACAAACAACGAACTCCAGGCATAGCACGTTAGTTTTGCACAAATTATTGAAGTGAAACTTCGTAAACTTCAATTCGATAATTAGACGAGAATTGAGTGAATTTTCAAAGACGCGTCACTTTTACGCACATTTCGTTACATGAGAGAGAAGAAAGATATAACCCGCTCTGTCTCACACACTAAATCTCTCTTATTCTTTATTTTTTAAGAAGTTTCATTTCTATCACATATATGGTGCTGCATGAGCAATATTTATATTAGTCTTTTTTTAAAACATGAACTCACCTGTACAGGAACTATGGCTGACCTTCCTCTTCTTGTCAGAGGCGAGCAGTCCATTGGGTGAGGTAATTGCACTTTCGGCGATTGTCCGTTTCAACTTATTGTCATCGTCGGCAACGCGCCGCGACTCAGCATAATGCTGAGGTTCAGGCACGTCGCCACTAAGCGTCCATTCTAAGTCCTTATGACAGTTCACCAACCTCTCACACTCACTAGCACCGGATTTACACTGATTTACTTGATTAACTTGGTTTACGTTTACGTCACTATCAACGTCTGATTGCACTGTTGTCCCCTCTGACTTCACACTATCACATTTCACTTCAGTTTTAGGAGTAGGTAACTTCTTCTTCACCTCGTGGTTGTTCGGCTCTCTGTAGCCTTCGTTTTGCGCGTATTTCCCTTCCTTGTCTAGCGTGTCGTTTCTCCATTCCTTGTCTCGCTCCTTGTCTGATGATTTGCTGCTGTCGCTGAGTATTTTTAGTTTTTTCTTCATTTTGAGGTCTAAGCTCTGAACTTTGTTGTTTAGTTTATAGTCGTGTGACTTGGTGACTATGTGGGCGTTTTTCGAGATAGTTTTCATTCTGTAGACGACGTTGTTGTCGCCCGTTATCTCAGTTTTAACGCCGTCTGCCTCATAATGGTTGTTGAGCTTAATGCCTTTCACGTTTAAATACTCGTCATCAGTCTTGTTCTCAGTGCTTTCACTAGATTTTGAGGCTATTGATTCGTCGGAGTCCCTCCGATGTGACTTGTCGTCTGACTCCGAAGATTTCCTGATTTTAATCTTCTTTGTGTGCAGGTCACCGGGGCCGAACTTTTTCTTTTCTTTTTTGGAGTTTTTTATGACGGCAGAGTTCCTTCCTCGAAGGCTTATGTGTAGAGGAGGTACTCTGAGTTCGCCGTCGGTGGGCTTGTCGCCTTTCTGTTGGTTGACGAAGCTGATGTCTGCTTTGTAAACCGTTTGGACGGCGGGCTCGTTCTTGTCGAGTTTTAACCTGAGTTTTATTGACTCTTTCTCAGTTTGCGGTGACTTTGGCGCGTCAAGTGCTGGCGCGGGGAGCTTGAGGGGCGGGGGACGTGGTAAGGCAACTTTGGTGGTCTTGTTGTCGCGGACGATCTTGTCCTTGAGCGTGGCGGGCTTCTCTTTCGCACCCACAGTGCGAGGTTTACCGCCTTTTTGCGCGAGTTTGTCGTCTCGCTCTTTCTTAGCTAATTTGTTTCTCATTCGTAGCTCTTCGTCAGCTCTCTGCGTGTCCTCGTCGGTGGCTGACTTGGCAATGCCGAACATTTCCGGCGCGGCTTCTACGATCGGCTCCTTTACTTCGCAGTTCGCAACGGTGACCTCTTCGACTTTCTTTTCTTGTTCCTTCGGAGGCGGTACGTCGTCGTCCCTCATGAGGGTTTTGATAAGATACTGTTTGCTCTGCTCCTCGATTTCCTGTGCCGAGGCTTGTGAGCCAACGGTTGCCGTGGCGACGGAGGTTGTCGCTCGTATGGGCAACTTTAAAGGAGGAGGCATCGCTTGGCTTGCACTTGACGGTGGAGACTTGAACGCTGGCGCGGCATTCTGCGTATGTAGCGCGGCATTCTGATGTTGCGTAGTATTCGGCGTATGTTGCGCTGCATTTAGATGTGGCGTCGCATTATGCATTTGTTGCGACGCATTTTGCATATGTTGCGTCGCATTTAGAATATGTTGCGTCGTATTCATCATATGTGGCGCCGAATTCTGCGTATGCTGAACTGCGTTTGGTGGATGTTGGGCCGCGTTATGCATGTGTTGGGCTGCATTCATCGTGTGCTGCATATGTTGCGTATGTTGTACCGCATTCGGCATATGATGAACAGCATTTGGCATGTGTTGTGTCGTCGTAGGTGTGTGTATCGCATTCGGCGTGTGAACTGTCGTCGGCGTATGTTGAACCGGCGGCGTATGCTGCACCGTCGTTGGCGTATTCTGTTGATGTTCTGTTTCCGAGTCCTGTCTCCTGAACTTGGAGTGTTGCGGCACGGGCGGCGGCGGCATGAAGGCGTCCTGTCCGTCGTACGCGTCCGACTTAGAAGGCACGTCGTGTCTCGGCTCGTAATTACTCGTGTAATGATCACCGGTGATGTCCTGGAGGACGGAATCTGGGGTGTTGTTGTTGGCATTGTTTCCTGACAGGAGCATGTCCAGCTTCGCGCTGGCGTCGAGTTCTGAGATGGCGGAGAAGGCGCTCTCGTCGAGGTTGAGGTCGTCGCCGAGGGTGGGCATGAGGTGTTCGAGGTCGCTGTCAGGCAGGTCCAACAGGGCGAGGTCCCGGTAGGGCTCATTCCAGTCGGGTTGTGAGGTCGCGCGCGAAGCGGCGCGCTGGCGGGCTATGTACTGCTGCTGATACCTCTGGAACTCCTGGAAAGTGAGAAGTTTTAAGGATTAAATATTTGCAGCAATATTATGTTGTAGTTTGGGGCCTTTGTTTGTAAAACTCATCTTGAAGACATGGCTGGATATTCCACATTAAAAATACTAAATTCTGGTTATTGACAGTTCTCTCTAAAGTACGGTCACTTTTAAAGAGAACTTCCAACAGCCAGAGTTTGTTATCAATATCATTATAATAGCTGCAAATGTAAAGTTACCAAAAGAGATAATAACCTAGGTCGTCGGATATAGTTTAGTAAGAAACCGATGGATGTTTTCGAATAAAGTTTAATTTGATAAATAAACTGTTTGTTTTCTATTAACTAAATTAAATTTTGATCGAAAACCTGCATCGGTTTCTTACTAAACTTCAACTATATCCGACGACCCTGCTTACTTATTTCCTTTGGTGACCGTACGCCACATCTGGGGCGTTTAACCGGTCCATAAAAATGAATTAAAATATATTACAGTAATATAGCTCAAACAAGAAAGTAAATATTAGAGGGTTAATTTGGCATCAGCGCAATCCTTGCTACGACTGATGCTATATTGAGCATGTAATGTTAAAAATAAGTGGATTGAAACGACTATTTTCACCTAAGATTATCAAAAAACCTACCTGGAAACTCGACTGCGTCTTCTGATCCATAGACGCAGTAGGAGGCGGCAATAGAGCCTGCAGGTCTTCAGGCGTGACCCGCGGGTGCTGCGCGTGCTGCGCGTGCTGCGCGTGCGCCGGCGGGCGCAGCGGGCGCGCCAGCTGCTGGCGGTAGGGCGGCGGCGGCGCGGGGAACGCGCCGTAGCCCGCCGGCACGCCGCGCGCCGGCGCCGGCGGGGACGGGGACATCTGCTGGGGGACATGGGGCTATTGCTTATTGTACTCAGACTAATTAGCTTGGCTTTCTTAGGAAAACGGTGCTAACATCAAATGGCTGAAAATGGCAGGCGTCATCAAAATCAGTCACTTTCACCGGTGACTTCTTTACAGTAGAAACAAACTCTCTAAAGATGGATGGCTGTCTTTAAATAATAGCTGTGCCATCTTAAAAAACTCAAGCTCACAAACAGATTGCGGGCTACATGTGTATTGTTGACAAAAGTTGCAGAATACTGTCTCCAGCGACATTTTTGATGTTGAGGGAAACAATGTTTAGCAACTATTTCAATTTGTGGTTATTATGAATAACAAAGCTTCAAGCTTCTCGGCCTTGACAAAATGAATTGCTCATTCCAAATTTAGTATCCTATGGCACCAAATAACCAACAACCAGCTCCAGAGCTGGTTATTGGTTAGGCTATCGCAAAGGATATTTACGCAATTCATCATCATCAGTAATTGTATAACTAGCTTTGGAGTCAGACTTGCACAAATGAAATATTTATTAACTTCTTCGTCATCATTTCAGCCGAAAGATGTTCACTGCTGGACATAGGCCTTCCCCCAAGCATCGCCAGATTGACCGGTTTTCTGCTTCTTACGTCCAGCAGATTCCTGCGGCCTCGACAAGGTTATCTATACTGGTGTATGCAAATAAAGAATATATGTCAGTTGTCACCTACCTGTACTCTATAGGGCGCGGGCGAGGGCGGCGCGGCGCGCGCGGGCGGCGCGGGGCGGCGCAGCGCGGGCGGGCGCGGCGCGGCGCGCGGCGCGGGCGCGGGGGGCGCGGGGGGCGCGGGCGCGGGCGCGGGCGGCGCGCTGCAGCCCAGCGGGGAGCGCGCCGGCGCCGCCAGCGGCGTGCGCGGGCTGCGGTACTCCGCGAACGGGGGCCGGCCCACTGCTAGTTCCACCTGCGGATGACGATGTCGATGAGTTAGTAAATGTCATATTAAGTGAGAAGTGCTACAGTAGCCCGCAAAATTATAATTTTCTTACGTTTTCTACAATTTGCGTGTCAATTTTAGGTTGTACGTTGATCAAAATATGATTCGTGACCGTAACAAAAATGAATTTAGAGAATTATATCATCAATACGACTCTCCAAAGCTACGATCTCTTTAAAACGTCTCTCGCTACCGACAGCGTGCGGTTACGTCACGACGGATGACCGACACGCCACCGGTTGCCAAAATATTCGTTGCGGGCAGCGTGCGAGCGAGACCGCGCCTGTGTATTTACGAACACAGCATCAGCATTCGACCGTCATCGGTGACGGACGACAAAGCGTCGCCGACCGCGATGAGCACATGTTCAGATAGACCGTAGCCTAAGTTCAAATTTCCCCTTTTTAGTGACTATTTCAAGACATTTAATAACCAATGTTAACTTGGAGAGATCTGGATTCTAACTATTATAATTCTGTACCCGCAAATAGCAAAACAAACATAATAAAATTTTCGCAAAGAATTTGTGGCAAAAGTTGCAACATGGTTTTGTATTGCTGACAACACTGTATTCAGCATGTGTGTGAGCAAGTTCACAGAACCATTTCGTTCGCCATGAATAAGGAACTTTTGGCGTGTTATTCCTAGGAAACAATAATTTGTTACGCAACATGACATCAACTTTTGATGTCATCATGTCCCGTATTGCACGTCATCTAGTACACCGTCTAGCTCTAGTAAGGAAATTATACAAAAAAAGAAAAAACATTTTTCAGATACAACAAAAAATGAAAGAAAAAAGTAGACATAGCAAAACACTAACCTGTCCATCTTCAAGCCTATCAAGCTTTGCGGGATGCTGCGGCGGCTTCGGCCTCGGCGACGGCGCCGGCGCATCGTTCTGCAGCAGGTTCACCAGCAGCGGGGACGACATGGCGACCGTCGGGGGCGCGGGGGGCGCGCCCGGGGGCGCGGGCGGGGGCGCGGGGGGCGCGGGCGGCGCGGGGTAGGGCGGCGGGGGGCCCGGGAACGTTGAGGTGGACGGCCGCGCGAACGGGCCGTCTGCTTGCGGCCTTATGTTGGGGGGAGGACCCGATAGACCTGGAATGTGAATGTGTGGGTAATGAGATGCTGTTGCAAAATGTTTTTAGGTGAATAAAAGTAACAATGTACAATCGCCAAAACCTATATATGAGACCATTTTGAAAACAAAATCCCGTGCACATGATGACCACAGCTGCGTCCGTAAGTAAAACAAAAGAGGATCCTTTTTAGATCGACTATAATATGCGCTCCAAGCAGGAATAGTCCATACGGTAGTCAGATATAGATTTTGGCGATAGTACAGTTTATGTTTGAATTCGATAAATATGCTAAGTGCCTTACAACATACTTTGTATTTTATTGATCTACTTTACATCTTTTACTATCCCCTACACTGCTTACTGCTTATATTGGGCGCAATAAAAGTTGTACCTAAAAAGTAAAAGTTTTTTATTTGGAACAACAACAAATGGGCATAATTACAATAGAAACGATCAACGATGAGAACCACAAAAGTTAATAACTGCATGTCTTCATGACTACTTTCAGCCTTAGAGGGATGAAACTATACTTGATATTTGAGCCCAGAATCATAGATATTTACATACCATTGCCACTTAGCAATATGGAGCTGTTCATTTATTACGTAAGACAATTTTGACTTTCTGACCCCCCCCCCCCTCCCCTCTACCCCTACGTCAGATAAAATAAGACTGATGAACCACCTCTCCCCTTTTTAATGCAGTCTTAAGTTTGTTACTAAGTGACCTTTTATAAGATCCTAAAAAAATCTGATTGCAATTGAATTTGAACCGTGTTCTTATGGCATTGAGGTTGTGATTCGAAAACATGATAATGATCAAAGATTCTGAACTCAAGATAATAAGTTCAATCAACTTGCTAGAAATCTTAAATGCATTCATTCACTGACAGACAATGCAATGCAGTGTAGAAGCATGAAACTTGGCACAAACACTAAAAAAATTACGACAGTGTAACAAGTAAGACCGTAGACCACATACATACGCTACGACAGGTTATACAGAAGACCGAAGAGTATAACCTGCCTCTCTGTTTAGCGTTTGTGGACTACGAGAAAGCCTTTGATTCGATCGAGACATGGGCTGTACTGCAGTCTCTTCAATGTAATACCCACTCTCATGAATATCGGAGACGCTACACTCGAAGTCGTGGACGAGTATGTTTACCGAGGAAAAACTGTCCAGTTGGGTAGGTCCAACTTCGAGAAAGCGGTCAATCGTCGAATCCGACTCGGCTGGGTAGCGTTCGGGACTCCAAGCAATATCTTTTCGTCCCACATACCGCAGTGTCTCAAGACGAAAGTCCTTGACCAGTGCTTGTTGCCAGTGGATGACCTATGGCACTGAAACGTGGTCGCTCACAATGGGCCTTATTAGAAGGCTTAAAGTCACCCAGAGGGCAATGGAGACGGCTATGCTTGGAGTTTCCCTGCGTGATCGAATCAGAAATGAAGAGATCCGCAGGAGAACCAAGGTAACCAACATAGTCCGAAGAATTGCCAAACTTAAGTGGCAGTGGGCAGGGCACATTACTCGCAGAACAGATGGCCGATGGGCCGAAAGGTTCTGGAGTCGATGAAGATGTAGCGTTGGAACGCCTCCCTCAAGGTGGACCGACGGCCTTGTGAAGACCGGAGGAACCCGTTGGATGCGAGAAGCACAGAACCGGTCGAAATGGAGGTCTTTCGGCTGAAATGTTGATGATGATGATGAATAATTAAGGGTTTTCGAAAATTCGTCCTCGTTCGTGTTCGAATTCGGCATTTTTGCAGGTGGGAAATCCCATTGTGCGGCTTGAAAAGCCGTGTACAAACGCGTGTAATGTAATGTACCGTTAAATGTAATGCGCATAGTGTCAACGGCATACAAACTCAATGCGAATCCTGTTTGTGCTAGAAGAGCCTTTGTGGTCGCGGTAAAAACTAGCTTATGGATCAGCGCGACCGTTACATGTCATGCTCGTATCAATGCACGCGCAGTATTCGCGTTACATTACATGCATCTGTACACGCCTTTAAAGACTTAGTTGAAAGCTTCCAACTCACCCAGCGTATTCTCCTTGCGATGTATCACCCGCGCTTGCGTCATACTTCCAAAGGGGAACTCGCATCGATCAGCCGCGGTATGCGTGGGAATGTTGTGCGGTATCTTCCCATCCATGGGGCACACGGTGTTGGGCGACTTGAAGCTGTCGGGCGTCGCCGGCGGCGCGGGCGGCTCCGCGCTACTGCTGCCGGCGCCGTCCGGCTCCGAGAGCATGCGACCAATGCCGCCTAAGCCAGCTAAGAGCTCGGCGTTAGGTTGCGATCTCGATGTACTCGCATCTGGGGGGAGAGTTTTAGTTAGAACTTACAGAATTAGTTTTATAGGACTTATGTCCAATTGGCCGTCGACGCCAACACCCAGGAACATAATAAGTCTCCAAAATAATCGTGCCAGGAAGCTTCTTACTTTTAACCGTATCTGAAGCCCTAGACGGGTTATTAAAGCTTCATCTGACCTTGAGTCAATCTAATTCAATTTATTTTCTCTTACAAGTGTCCGCCTGATTTTCTACTCTTCGACAGTTCCCTTTTGATGAAAAAACAGGTCAAGTGCCAGTCTAACTCGCGCACCGAGGATTCCGTACAAATTTGTAAGTATGTAACTAAAAATTTACGGTTTTCGGAATTTTTCCTTTACTTTTGCTACATGACATTGCTTCTTGTTAAATTTCATGATTCTAGATCAAAGGGAACCCAGGTTTTGATTCCGGAACGTAAACACCCGTATCTTTTGATTGCGTTGACTTAGAAGTTTGATTTTTTTTACTGCTTCAAGGGCAGCCCTAGGTACTTATTTGATATTAATTTAAACTTGATAACTCCACGCTTTCCTGAGAAAAAGGGTATTGACAGAGAGAAACGGGGAGAACATTGTAACCATTCCTTTCCAAAACCTGCTGCTTTATTCAAGTATCGTCAGCCAGCATTACTCACCATCAGGGTCGGTGTTGATCCTCAGCTCGGCTCCATGCTGCAGCCGCAGCGAGACGGCCGCGTCGCCGTCTAACTGCACTGACAGTATGCCGAGCGCTCGCAGCTGTGGCGCGCCCGCTGCAGCCAGCGCGCGCAGCCGGGCAGCCGCCGCGCGCGGCACCGACAGCGTTACGCGCACAGAGTTCCAAGGCTCCACCTAGAAAGACAATACCAAGTTTAGATACATTCACTTAAACAGAAAAGTTTCCACCATAGAATTAGGTCGCT
Organism: Apamea anceps; assembly: GCA_951799955.1. Classification (NCBI taxonomy): domain Eukaryota; kingdom Metazoa; phylum Arthropoda; class Insecta; order Lepidoptera; family Noctuidae; genus Apamea; species Apamea anceps. The sequence goes on along the minus strand of OX637521.1, from coordinate 13,514,671 downwards.
TTCATTTTCCATTCGAAATAAGACAGGTATATTTGAATCGCGACATATTCGCCAAAAATGTAAACAAATATGAGTTTATGGAAAAATAACTTTAATTCCTACACAATAAAGTTCCGTTTACGCTACAACTTCAAACATTTTTATAACTTTTTCAATAGTGCTAGTCACTCTGAAATCAACTTAATTGCCATTAAAATAAAGTTGATATTTGTTTAACTTGAAATAACGTCAATTTGAAACAAATAAAATTTGAATATAGGTACTGTAGCACGACATTAAATACGACAACAGACGGGAGACTACTCCCTTTTCAACCCAGGAACTTCCCTTGTTCCTCCATCCGCCAAAGTACGAACTGTAAAACCTTAAGTACTTAGGTTACTTAACCAAAGCAGACATATTAAGCAAAATATTGAGGCCCCGTCCCGTCCTAACCAAAAGTGATCTTCGCGAGAGCAAGCTATTGTCGCGTTCATGTGACACTTTTTGTTAGGAAAATCGGAATGCGCGATTGCGTGCTCGCGCGGTTATCGCTGACGCGGCCTTAATATTTTGCTGTTTCGACCCAAAATAATTAAATTTTCAACAAGTTAGTCTAAGTCCCTCTCACCGAGAAGAGGCCTGTGTCCCAGCAGTGGGAACATTATAGGCTGATTATGAGTCTAGCGAACGGTCAACACCCGAACATAACAAACAAATTCTAGAAGAGCTGACCGCTATCGTACTCAGTTACGTCACTGCGTGCAATTGGAATGGTCAATGTTCAGCATTAGACTGCTATTAGACGACTCCGATTCACACATAACATCGCGCTTGTAATCCCTGAAGGGTTCGGCAGGGGTACCTATAGTAGTATAGTACATCCATATTTCGGCAGTTATGTTTTCCTCCCATGTAATAGGGGGCGAAAAACATGCCGACGAGGTCGCGGCCAGAAGCTATCTACCCATAAAGTAGAAAAGGTAAATCAGACTTAGGTAGATAAAAATAAAGGTAGACCGGAAAAGCCATACTACACACTGGAACTCCCCCATGTGGTTAAAAATACGGAACATAAAACATTTTACACAACACTTTCTATTATTACATTCGACATCAGCAACACAAAGCCAAAGGCCTCTTCAAACAAGAATTAACATAACAATAGAGGATAAACTATTAAACTCGATATAAAAAGGAACGCATTAGTCGACTAGGAAGTGTCGTTGAAGCCGGGAGAAACTAAACGCGTATATTGGCTCATAAAATTTTTGTGGCTGATTGGTTAAGCCCGCCCAAATAGCCTTGCAAACTTAGCTTTTACGATGAAAACTCGCCGCCAATTTAAGCCGACAATCGCACGGTCGCTTTTGGAACGAAAGCGAAACGCGTCAACGACAACGGCATCGGCTGGCATCGACGGGTGTCGACGGTTGCAACTGTAACCGTCGACACCCGTCGATGCCAGCCGTAGACAATGTCATCATTATCAATCTATAATGTCACAGGACACAGGCCTCCTCTCTTCGAGAGGGTGATCCACCACGCGGGCCCAGTGCAGGATGGTATGTCACATGTCTTCGATTTTTTGGTCTAGTAGACAACGTGCTGATCTTGAGCACCCTACTCAAATACACGAGCGGTATGTTGTCGACGGCTGCAGTTTCCTTTGCCGTGTGTACGAGTACTAACGCGGCTTGCGGTAGGAGTTGACATGTAAAAATCGTCACGCTGAAAAAGCGTTGTGACCCTTCCATACTTTGACTGTCTCTCTCTCTCTAGTTCTTTCTATTATTATAGGTACGAGTGTGCTGTGCGACCGGCGCGTATAATGAACCTCGTTCCTGACGGGGTTCCCCCGACCACAAACTTTTTTTTTTATCGCGAAGTTTATGACAGTGCTCTGGATTTTTAGCTCTCGGGGTCGAACCGAGCGCTGAAAATCCAACAGAGCGCATTCCGAGCGCGGAGCCAAACGTTGAAATTGCAGTGAGCGGCAAAAAACGACGCGTTAAAAAGAACGCCCGTCCATACGCAGGTTTATCGTGATTAGGACATTTAAATCGTGCGTGTCTCGCTTTAAAATGAGGACGTATTAGAGTAATACCTTTGCTAAAAAGAAACCACTTTGTTATTTATGGCTGCAGTCAACTACAGAAAAAAAAGCCGTTTTTTTTTTTGTTTTAATTTTAAACCTGCATAAACTGCGTTCAACTTTGCCATTTGGCGGAATAATTTCCGCGCGCCATTTTAATTGACTACGTAATTTAATTCAAAAACTAATTTTGTGCAACAGGGTCCATTTTAATAGTGTAATAAAGTTAATGGGAATAGGAAGAGTAAAAGGGGGTCGTCAATGCGTGTCGGGTAGCATAATGACGACAAGATTTGATTCATTGGAATGATAAACTAAGATTGAATTGGAATTAATTAAAAAGGTTAAGTTCCATTGACCAGCACTTGGCGCGCGTTTTGCACAGTCTAACTTATTTAGCTACGGTTTTGCGACTATAAAGACTTGTTCCAGTAAAGCGTTCACACGATCCAAAATAAAAAAGAAAATTTCACATAAACCATGGGCACTTATGAAACGTCAGCTAGGTGCAGCCGGCAAGAAACTCCAGTTTTTTTTTTTTTATTGGCTTATACAATGTTTTCAAATCCCAGTAGGTATGGGAGGAGAGCGTAAGCCTGTCAACAAGTACTTAATAAAATAAAAAATGGTCTACAGATTTAAAGTCTACAAGGACTTGATCTTAAATCCGATCCAGCCTGTCCCTTACTGGCCTCCCCCAGTGACGTCCTTAACCGAGATCCCCACAGGCCTAACAGGCCTTAGCATAATATAGTCGCTTATTTTATACGTTTTATGCCCTGGCTGGAGGCCTTCATTTATTAAGGAATCCACAGGATAGCCCGGTTAAGCAGCCTGGACAGCCTCCTAGATTGAACTGCGAGATGACATACAAAAATAAAAAACATTCACATATACACGTGCGTTCCCGTACAATATCTGTAAGTGCTGTTCGGACCTTGCTAATTTACTGGTTAGGGAACTTTATCCTACTAATATTATAAACGTGAAAGTTTGTATCACGGATATCTATGGTTTGTATGGATGGATGGATGGATGTTTGTTACTCTTTCCCGCAAAAACTACGGAACGGATTTGGATGAAATTTGGCACACAGATGGTTTATAACCAGGATTAACATATAGGATACTTTTTATCCCGATATGCCTACGGGATCGAAACTTATGCGGGTGAAACCGCGGGGCGCAGTTAATACGAATAAAAAAGTTATTTGTAGCTAAGTACTTAACTTTATGTTACAAAATCGTTTACTTTTCTTTGTGGCTAGACCAGTTTTTACCATCCGTGCAGGTACCATAAATCGTTTAAGATAAAAACCAATTATTTAGACAACTAAAATTAATTACTAAATAAGTAAAACGTCGTATCTATTAACCAGGTTTTGCATAAAATAGCTAAGAATATAGTTTTATGACGGACAGCGTTGGAAAATTACAACCAATATGAAATCATAGGGTTCGATTCCCGCACGGAACAAATATTTGTATGACCTACATGTATTTGTTCCGAGTCTGGGTGTTTTTCTATCTATAATATGTATGTATTTACAAAAAAAAAAAAATGTATATAAGTAGTTTATCAGCCATCTTGTTACCATAACACAAGCATTAGGTTGCTTAGCTTGGGACTAGATGGCGCTGTGTGAAATGTCCAGGGATATTATTATTATTATAGCTTTTACAAACTTATTCAGAAAGCTTGCAAATCTTCAAATCAGAAATATTTCTGTAGTGGAATTAGCGTCCAAAGTGTTCACACTTTGGACGCTAATTCCACTACAGAAATATTTTATCGCACGAAGTGACTTCCGCGATCAACTATAGCACCTTGGGAATATTCTAAGCCAAGTCCAATTATCTCTCTTTGTAGTGGGAACTACAACTCTTCATGAATGGCTTTCGTAGAAGAGGCCACAATTTTGCCAATATCACGTAGGTACTGTTATATACCACCAAAAGCTGGACATTAATCAGAAATTTCTTATATTTGATTTACTTTGACCATTAAAATAAAAGCTAACAGACTACAAATTAAGACTAAGTTTATCCCTATAGTATGAAACTATGAATTCAAGACTCATAATGTAGGTCGGTCTTGGAGAACACCTACATTATGTCCAGTAGTGGACGTTCTTTGGCTGAGATGACAGCTGACAATGACGAGAAGTCGAATTTCCAATATTAAAGTAATAAATAAATAAATGTATTAATTGACTTCTTAAAAACTTCAAATGACAATATATTATTCACAGACACGAAGCTGGACCCGAGTAACACTCCTTTTTTTGGGAGACATGATTGTAAAACCTTTACTGAAACGAGGTATTCCGTAAAGATTCCACTAACCGAGAATACAAATAAAATATTTCGGGAGAAAACTTGAGGACGTTGGACGCCTATCGAAAGATAGTCTTTCCGCACTATGGCAGACATCACCATCATCATCATTGGCAGCCCTGTTCCACCCGCTGCTACCTAGCTCCTCCTTTTTGTGCCAAGCCATGGCATTGTCTGCACAAAATTCTATGTGCCAAAGAAAGAAACTGTCTCAGAAACCGCTGCCCCAAATTCTATCGCAATGTACACGAGGCTTTACTTGTGTCGCTGTGAGGAACCACGCAGAGTGATGTCATATGTGAAACGCGCTAGCTGTGTCCATTTATGTCATGTCATGTGTATCGTCTCCTATAAACGCAATATAGAGCAAAAAACATTCAAAACTCGAAAGTTAACCTAGCCCACTGCTGTTGTAGCGGTATCTACAACGCCTAAAGCGAACAACGCGTCACACTGACGTCACGAAAAAAAACAAATCCTGCATCTCGCAAGCAGAGTTTACCGCGCAATTGCGCGGTAAACTCTGGACTCTTTTTGGAATCGTTGGGCAGTTGCCCGCCAGACACAACACCCGTCTGGACGGACGATCCTTCCTTTTTTATGGAGTATGAGTGAACTTTACACCCTGTTCCTCATACCTCTAAACTGTTTTGGAGAAGTCACTACTACACTGTAGTACTACTCTCCAGAATACTGAACAGCGGTCCGAAGTAGTAGTGCTATTTGTATGAGGGGTTGCGCACTACATCCGAACTCGGTCCGTCCGAATTTAGAACATTCCCAATTCGGAAATCGGATCTTAAATTCGGATTCGGATCGGTCGTAAGTGCACACTTGCCCAAAACAAGTTTTGTTTCCCGAGGACAAATATTATGGTGAGAAAAAACGCGATCGATAGGGGAAAAAACATTGTGATAGTTTTTTTTATAAGAAGCTATGTGTTCGATGGGAATCTTCATCGGCAAAAATGATAAACTATCATCCCCTACCCCTTTAGGGGTTGCAATCCTTCCTTAAGCTACGGCTACATTGTCGCGATAACGCGAACTACACTTCGCGCGCTCTCTGTTGTACAACAAGACGCAGACGGCGGAGGGGTGTGTGAGAGAGCGCGCGAAGTGTGGTAGATCTTATCGTGACAATGTACCCGTAGCATTAGTTCTTACTTTCGTCGAAAGTGAGAAGAAGTATAAATAACTCGAGCGGTGCGCGAGAGAGAGTGCGCGAAAGATAGTTCGCGTTATCACGACAATGTACCCATAGCATCAGGAGATACCTTAGGTAAGGTATACATCCGATAGACGCGTTATCTGTCACTAAACTGTGATTTTCATGACAAAAAAAGTTCATCAGCTGTCATTATGTTCTAGCCAATTAAAAAATAAGAGTTTACGTTGTTACGTCACTCTGTCACCGTACGTCGGCTGACGTAAAAAAAGCCCGTCATATTATATTACTCCGACGACGCCGCCGGCTAACTCGTACAAATGTTTACTGTCTTGATGAAGTGTAGTTAGGAAGAGTACACATTAACCATAATTAAGTAGAACGGAGGCAGGACAGATAATTATTTGATGAGCGTGCATATTTGTCGTTAGACAAGACATGCGAACCGCTCGTAAGCATTGAGCGAACTTTTTCGCTGATGTTTAGACATGCTTATGCATCTGAATACGCAGTTTCAATACTGTGCCGGAAAATTATTGGGCAAACTCCGGGTTTTATTTAGTAGGTATTTTTAATGAGGTTCCTCAATACCTCCTTGGAGATATAGGTAGTAAGTAAATTCTGAAAAATACTTTAGCTTTTCTCTATAAAAAGAGAAGCTAAAGTATTTTTTAGTATTTTTGACACCAGCCGGTCTATTTTGTAAAAATAAAAAAGGTGAGATTTAGAATAGGTCGGCTAGTATAGAGACTGAAACACACTTGTAACACATGACACGACAAAATTAATATGGTAGCGCCGAATATTAAGTCTGTCAAATGTAAGCTCTTATTTTAATTTTATTTTTTAACTGTATTCTCACTAGGCAATAGTTCAGAAAACCTTGATTTTAATAAAGGCTTTACGAAAGTTGCCTGTTTAGTTGTCTCACTGTCCTGTCAATAAAGAGAGGACAAACTATTATAATTCTTTATATTCTAAAGATATGTCCGTCCCAGGAAGTAATATACGTAATAAAACTATCAACTAAAACAAAAAATATTTACCTTGTTAACTTTGAGCGTGTGCGGGTGCGGCTCGGCGAGCAGCGCCCGCAGTTCGCGCAACAATCGACGCAGACGCGCGGGGAAGCGCGGGTCGCGCAGGTCGCCCTCGCACGTCACCACAACGCCGCACGACCCGCCGCCCGCCGAGCCTAGCCCATCGCTGTCCGCTGCCATGCTGCAGAAAGAGATATCATTAGAGGACCATTTCTTTTTCACAAGAGGAACACTTTTTAATTGTATATATTTAAGTAGACCGTAAAGATGCGACGCGACTTTGTGATATCGCCACTATATTACATTTACAGTCTGTTCCAAAATAACTGACAGTGTAAATAAACATGTTTAGGTTAAATTCTTACGCAATCATTGGCACTAAAGGGAACTAGTAACAATTATCTATATTAAGAAGGTTTCAACGTTATATTTCACTAGTTTTTCTGTTTGAATAATTTATTATTTATTTATTTAACCATTTATGTACACACATATATAAACAGACATTGAAAAACAGAACAGAAAAAATAGGTACAGAGGTGATGCTTATTTCATAAGAAAAAAAAATAATATTAAAAAAATATATACATATTAATAAATAAATAATATAAAATAATATTATTAAATAGTATGTAATTCAAAAATCATCGACGAAAATTGAGTCTATAAAATTAACCTCAATTGTCAAATGAACAACATCTTCAAGGTGATTTAAAATTAGAACTTCGGGTTTAAATATTCAAATAATCAATCAAAGCACTCAATTTGTAAATGGAACTACAAATTGGCGTCCACAGGTACGTTTACTGATTCATTTGTTTACATTTTCATCTGATACTTTTGAAACAAACCGTAGTATGAACTCGCGAGTAGTCGAACGCAAAACGCGTCGCGACTACTCGCGAGTCGAAAAGGAATCGCGGCGTCGCGCGTCAAGTCGCACGTGTGCTTGCGTAACTCGAAAATACTAGGAGAAACCCTCGGATAAACTTAATTAAGAACATTGTTAAATTGCCTTATATATATAACTAAATAGGTAAAGACGTGTTAATTGCTGGGAAGTTTGTCAAGTCACCTCTTTCCAGCTTAACACTAGGAAGTGGTGAGGCGTGTGTGTTTTGAGGGCTGTGTTTTTTCATTTTTGTCCCATAAAAAAAGAATGTAGATTTTGTCAAAATTCTAAAATAAAGCCGGAATTACACCGGGTAACATCTTGCAAAAGTGCGTCATGCCAAAACTTCAAATACGCACACATTCGTTAGACAAGCCAAAATCGCGCATGAAGCCCCAAATTGCCGCGACTTGTACCCAAATATTACGGATTCTGTGCGTCATATCATATGCATCAAGATCAACCGTTAAGATTCTATTGCATTAACAAGTTAAGTTAATCTGGCGCAGGCTGCATACGTGGACATTGACAGTTGGGCTGGTGCACAAATTTAAGGTCGCTCAGTGCGCTATGGAGTGCGACATAGTCGGAGTTTCTTTGAAAGACAGAAAAGAAATTATCCGGAAAAGAACCGTCGTTACCGAAATAGCTTGCAGAGTAATCAAGCTGAACTGGCTGGCCATGTTTGTCGAAGGACCGATGGCCGATTGAGCAATCGAGTCTTGGAGTGGAGGCCGAGTATCGGTAAACGTGGTGTGGGATGAAGATGGCTGGGACAGACTGGATGCGGAAAGCGAAGGACAGGGTATTGTGGCGCAGCCTGGAAGAGTCCTATGTTCAGCAGTGGACTGCGATAGGCAGAGTTGATTGACTCTCAGGGACGAGCTGGTACAAATTTATACCACTTATGGTACACATGAGTACCAGCTCGTCCTAATGAATTTAAGGCTGCATAAGTTGCATGATGTTGGCGTTTGTGGTATGTGACGAGGCGACCCACGCCATAACATTTAGTATTTATTCTACACTGAGGCACGAGGATGGTTCGGTGTAAAGCCGGCTTAAGATAATAGGGTGTTTTTAGTCATGCGTGAAATGTCACGCTACAGAAATCCACTAACCACGTGTGGGGTACGCGGGGCAAAACAAATGCTGTATACAGTGCCAAGTAAGAAGGGTTCCGTACCACCGTACAATATTTAACGTTTCTTGTAAAATAATTAGTAATAGCAGCGGGCCGTAGTTGGTACACACTCAGAAAATTTCAAAAGTGTCTACCTATTACGGTTCAAAAGATACAGCCCTGTGACAGACGGATGGATAGCGGAGCCTTAGTAATAGGGTCCCGTTGGCACCCTTTGGGTACGGAACCCTAAAAATAATGAGAGAAAACTTGCATGACTGTAAAACCTAAGCAATATAAACTTTTTACTTTTTCTTTTTAACTTCGCGTGTTGTTTCATGTTTACCTGCCAGATAATTTCAGACTAGAACAGAGCCCTTTACTATAAATTAAATAATAACACTGTTAAACAAACGAAGCCCGGCTAAGCAGACGACAACCTCATAGGTTGAACTGCAAGATGCCATTTATAAAATAAAAGTTAAGCGGAACGGTGGAGGAAAACATCGTGAGGAAACCAACGTCCTAGAACCAAAAATTCCAAGACGTGACATTTACCAACCCGCACTGGGCTCGCTTGGCCCACTCCTTCTCGAAGAGAGGAGGCCTGTGTCCCAGGAGTGGGAACGTTAAAAGCTGATTATTATTATTACTGTTTAACATGAACTGGGCCGGGATGGCATTTTTGCTGAACTGGACCTTTTTGGTGCAGCCGTGAGACACACTTTCCTGCTAATTTCTTACATCGGACTTCACACTTTCTATTTGATTTTTATTTGTTGGTATCTGGTGGATGTACCTGGTGTATTGTGTCTTTAAGTCTGTGCTAAATAAATGTATTTTCTTTTCTTTCTTTAAATTAAAAACATGTCATCTCATCAACATTATGATGACGATGATGACATACTTCTAACGATTATCTTCAATTTATATTGTCTTGGCTATTATCGTTTTAACACGACCTTTAAATGTGCTATAGGGGTTTACCAACGGACATTTAGTCAAATCGCCTCACACTCATTTTTTTTTAAATTGAGTTAATTGAATTAAAAATACAAAAAATAAGCCTACTAATATTGTAAATGCAAAAGTTTGTGAGGATGGATGGATGGATGTTTGTCACTCTTTCACGCCAAAATTACTGAACGGATTTGGATGAAATTTTGCACCCAGATAGTTTATAACCAGGATTAACATATGAGATATTTTTTATCCCGATATTCTCACGGGATCGAAACTTATGCGGGTGAAACCGTGGGGCGCTGCTAGTTGTTTATATATTCTCTGTACTTACATTATATTCAAATCAAAATTCATTTATTCAAACTAGGCTGAGAACCAGCACTTTTTGAACGTCAAAATTACATAAGACAGTCCCTCAGAATGCCCGCCCTTCACCACTTTCTAGGGCTTTAGCTGGGAAGAAGTGGCACAACAAACTCCTTAGCAGCAGTATAATATCAATTGCCAAAATTATTAAATGATTCCAAAATAGAATAAAAATTTATAAAAAAAAAAACAACCTATTGATCTACATTTAAATAACTATTAATGAATATTTTTATTTACATGCAAATAAAGGAGTCTACGCACTAACGCAGCACGTGTATAGTTGCGTAACATCGTACATGCGCGTGCGGCGTTCGTACCGCGTAATTTAACCCGCGCGGGCGCAACGCGGGCTATAAGAAGTATAAAATCACGTGGTAACCCGATGCTTACAAATTTACAAAGGACGCCGTATCCGCGGCTTTTATAATAAAATTGATGTTTCATAGAAACAAAATCATAAGTTGAATAATTTCGCTCGCATTTTCTGTGACCCAAAATATAAAAATTGGATATGTGGTTGACAAAAAACAATAAATTAACAACTAATTTTAATAAGCTTTTCCTTTTTGTATAATAATTATCTAATCAATACTAATATTATAAAGAAGTGAAATTTGTGAGTTTGTATGTAATGTATACTATACATGATATAATCTTCAGAATCAAACCGATTTTGAAAATTCTTTCACTAATGGGAAGCTACAGTATATCAGAGTGTCATAGGATATATTTTTATGTAAAAACAATCAATTTCACGCGGACGAAATCGAACGCAGAAGCTAGTGTTAAAGTATAATATTGAATTATCATAGTCACATTGTAAAAACGATAAGTTAGCTTTGTTTATTTAAATTCTTCCGTCCCAAGTCTTAAGGGTTATTCTTATACCACAACTAGCTTCTGCCTCCGCGTAAAATTTCTTGATCCCCGACCCAGCGTGTCGCATCGCATCGCCTGCCCGCGCTATTACTTCGTTTTCGCTTATTGTTCTCTCCGGCTTTTTTCTTTCTGCTCAGCTCCGAAAAATCGTAGCGTGATGTTATATAGCCTTCTTCTGAAATTAGGCTATTAAATGCAAAAACAATTTTTCAACTGATACTGACAGGTTGTTCCTGAGATTACCGCGTTCAAATTCAAACAAACTTTTCAGCTTTATTATTAGTAATATATAGATTACCTCAACTCAATTACTCAACTTGAGATAGTTTAGTAACAATCGTACAACGGAATTACGAAGAGGAGAACGAACGAAGTATTTATGATACCAAACAACCGATAAAATTCAATAGAAATACGTCCAACAGTTTTAACAATATTATGTCACCCAATTACCGACGACGAAAATTTTGGAAATAACGAATCGAGAGAATCATCAATCCGTAGAAAATCTTAACACCGAGTTTCAGAAAATTGACGTATTTGCACAACGCCATCTATGGGTGAATAGATAAACCGCCTGCACAAAGCATGTGCGCGCGATGAATGAAAGTTGTATTCGTGAATGACTTAGCGGCATTTTGCGTTTCTAGTAATTTTTTATTATCTCCGAAACTATATGACCAATTGACATACTGTAAAGGGCAAATCTTATCTCCATGATGTCCTTGTGATCATAAAATAATTAATTTTGATAAGGATTCATAATTATATTTTCACCCAAACGTAAGCATGTCAAAAAAATACTTTTTAAAACACAAAAGCGACATTAAAAGATAGAAATATGGTTTCGCGGACTTTTTTGGAGAACTATTTAAGGCGGACCAGATTGCCATACATAATTGTCTTTAGTTCTTTCAACTGTTTAGGCAATGCATGCCAATAATTCTGTTTTAAGAGGTATTTCTTTCCGACTTGCTAGACCAAAGTTGTGATAGCTCTGCTGAAATGCATGATGTAAACACAATTTATAGCCTAAAGCACTCACAAATAAAGTAGCTTTCTACCAGTGAAAACATTTTTAGAATTGGATCATTAACTCCGGAGATTATCTTCTACATACATACAAACAAAGAAATTTTACCTCTTTATAATATTAGTACAGACATAGATAGTTGTATGTTGTTATTATGCAGGTGGATAGCACTCTCATTCACCTGACTTACCCCTAGACACCTGTTACTCTTCCCACAAGAAATACAGGGGGACTTATTTGAGGACAAAGACATAACATAAAGATTGTTATTATCAATTTTCTATTGTATGTTTCTTATTACAAATTGTTTCATATAATAGTAATTATTTTCTTGACTTTAAAAAAAATTGTTGTTTTATGTGTGTAGTACAGTTAAGTTTTTATTATTTTTATAGTTTCACTGAGAGAGCAGTGGTGGCCCAGTGGTAACTACCGCGACTTACGAATTGCAGGTCGTTGGTTCGAACCCAGACAGACACGCCTTACATTGTGTAAGTTACTTCATCACCACTTTTCTCAAAACGGTGAAGGAAAACATCGTGAAGAAACTGGCACGTCCTAGAACCAGAAATTCGAAGACATGTGACATCTACCAATCCGCATTGGGCCTGCGTGGTGATTACGGCCCACTCCCTCTCACCGAGAGAAAGCCTGTATCCCAGCAGTGGGTACATTATATGCTGACTATTTTATTGGGAGACCATTGCATCATTCTTCCCAGCTAAAGCATTAGGAAGTGGTCAAGGGCAGGCGTTTTGGGGGACTGATTCTTAGCCTAATTTATATAAATAACTTTTGATTAAAACAGTTTACTACTGAAATTATTAAACAATTGAAGAAACCTGACAATTCGAAAAAGGAGAAATTTAGCCCAATATTATCAATGACAATTAAAGAAAGTAAATAACAGTAGAGTAACTTGGAATTTTTTTGGAGAAGAATCACAATTTATGTATGCAGATCAATGTTTTCTTGCGTATTTGAAGCAGATTTGTAAAATACCTGTCAATTTAATCATGTAAATAGAACTAATATAAAACATTAAATCTATACTAAAAACAAAGCTAATGAGTTTGTTTGTTTAACCTTGCTAATCTGTGGAACTACCAGTTCATCATCATCATCATCAACCCATAGCAGTCCACTGCTGGACATAGGCCTTTCCTATTGCACACCATTCACTACACAATGGATTTGAAAAAATATTTTTGAATGTGGTATGCCAATTCTTGAACAACATCTCACAAAGACACTTAAGAGCCGAGCAAAAACAAAAATAGTCAGAAAGAACACAGTGCGTAAGAAGCTAGTAACTAATTAAATTTAAATTTAAAGGTTCAAGTCTATTATTTAATTTTCAGATTTGTTCAAACTTGAACTACTTTCCTTTACTCTTCTGTGGTTGCTAAATATTTTCCCCTTATTATAATATAGGAACTATTTGGACATTAAGCTCATCCATCAATCACCTGTGTTTATGTTTTTTTATAAAACAGCCATTAACTGTGCTATCAATTATAAAGATTACTCATCACCAAATTTTAATTGATCATGACTTCCTTTCCTACAAAAAAATTATGACATGTAATATACGTAGGTATTATATTTTTGATTATTAATATATCTTTTACCCAAATTAATATTATTTAAAGTACTAATAAATACCATGATTTTTTCTTCGTTTTTGGGTCATCAAAAGAAAGTACAATGAGAACAGTTAAATAAATAAAACCATAAACTTTTTATGATTAGTTTAAAAAAAACCACAATTAGGGTAGGCTAAGACCAATTCACAAAAAAAGTTATCAAACAGGAAATATTTTTAGTAAAATTATTTGGTATCCTAGCATTTTCCTCGAGAGCAATTTGAAGTTATCTATAGTAGTTATAAATTGTTATTATTTTTAAACCAATTAAAACTATATCAAGCGGGAATGACATCACACTTTACATCATAGTATGATAAGAATATAATATTATTATTAAAATGGGGAATTATTGTGGTAGTGTGCATTATTATAATGATGGTGATATCACCTAATTATCACTGCATATTATTTTTGGTTTAATTCATACAAACATTGTTTAGAACGTCAGCTGATTTCTTTGTTTTTCTTAACACATTTCTTCAAGGTCAAATTGATAGTTAATTAATGAAAAGTTCAGAAATTCTTAATTAATCCTAAATAACAATATTATATATTTTTTTAAACCGTTTTACAATGCAAAGGGTTTAAATGCATGGTATATATTGATAACTTGATAAATATAAAGAATATGATAATTTTCTGTATAAATTACCATTTTACTTATAAAATTGTATATTATCAATTTAAAAATTCACTATGGCACACTTGCTGATTAAAAACAAAAAGCCTGGTATGACTTTGACTCTTAAATCACAAACCTATATAAATATTTACTTAATTATATGATTATAACACAGTGTTATAAAAAATAACTAACAAAATATATATACCTAATTTAGGTAATATAGCGCTCGTCACCGTTTTTATTCAATTTGATAGTAAAGTATTAGTTATTCTTAGTTAAAAGAAAATAACATAAATAATTACCCTTATCAATCTTATGCAAGGAGAAAGGGAAGAAAATACATTTATTTAGTACAGACCAAAAGACGCAGAACATATTCTGCAAAATAATTACAAAAGAAAAGTGTATTGTGTGTGTATTCATAGCAGTAATATATAAATACATACAAAAAAGTAAACATATTGACTGATATTCAGCCTTATCTAATTACAGTGCAACCTAACCGTTGTTTGAGGAAACCACTGACCTCTATGGTTACAAATTGTGTTTGAGAGAAATTTTGTGTTTTACTGATTTGTAGGCATTAAACAGAGATGTATGAAGAAAATATGCGAAGACCTTTGGCAAAAATTAAAAGAAAAACACTTTTTAATTTAAGGTAATAAAATATTATTATAAGGAGTGTTGTTACCGAACTGAGGCCTTTTAAAAAGAGTAGTAGAAAAAACATACACATGTTTTCCTTGAATTATGCCTACCCCCAGGTAGGCAGTCTAACAGTTATCAAGGTCTGTGTAATAGTGAGAGTGTGAGAGCGAGCCAATACTTTTCGATATACAAAACTAAAAAAAAAAAAACGAATCATTTCAAATTCATAATGATAACAAAACAATTATTAGATTACATAACGGACTACAGTTAAACTCAAAAATTACCATAAAACTATCTAGAAATATCTTCTTTACTATTTTTGGGGGTCATCAACCCTTCACCAAAAAATAATAAAGAGATCTATCATAAATGATACTTATTTCCGGAAGGGCTATTTTTTAATTGACATTTTTTTATTCATGGAATAAAATTGATGGTTTTTGTGTGAAAGAACTGTAAAAAATTCAAAATTAATTATTATTCCTCCAATAACATTATCAGGGGTTGCAAAAATCAGCCCTAAATTAGTTAAAAAAAAACATTTTTACGAGTTTGACGTTTCCTATCTGGCTACTCTGAGAAGAAAGGCCGAAACAAACTCAGAGGTCACCAGTCTCTTTTAAAGTCCAGACATAATCTTGGTCTGAAATGGTCTTTTGAAGAAAGAACCACACCGATTCGACTGACATAATCTTGGTCAGGCCATGTCTGCACCACAAAAATAAAAATAAAATATTTAAATAAGGTATTGTAACAATATTTTTAGGAATGAGTACTTCCTCAGTCACGAATCTGTGATAGGAACTCATTTACCTTATCACAAAACATTGATAGCCCTACCAACTTCCTGAAATTATCGGATGTGGTTCAATGCAAATCCATAGTCCTTATTCGTTTATATAAATATATATTATTGAAATTTTAATTATTTTCTTCAGTACGGTTGCTAAGTATAACTAATCTACATGGTCCTCACATGATCTGACTAAGATTATGTCTGGAATTTAAAAGAGACTGACCCCTGAGTTTGTTTCACCATTTCCTATTAAGGATAGTCAGATTGGAAATATTGACTTCATCTAGATTGTTATTGTAATTTACCAAGTAATGTAATATTTTATGAATCTGAACAAAAATTATATTAACAGTTTTATTTCGTTAAAAAAACTGTGTAAAAAGTAAATGCCAGATCATTCTGATCAGATGTAGTGTTTAACTTTACTGAATACACAAAAAAGTAATTTCACAATTAATTTGAAGTCATAATGAAAGTTGGGGAATACTGTTATGGGGTAGTTCTGTTTTAATAAAATCTGAAACAATGTTAGGTTTTTCATCAGGTTTCATATTATCAGTTCTAAACCAGGTAAAGTATGTGTTAAATGTAATCATCACACTTCCTATACACCAATATTTCCAAGTCAAGCAAGTCAAGTTATTGCTTGACTTTATTTAAACCAAAAAGGTTGTGTATCTCCATCAATTAATCACTAATCCATCATGTGTCATACAAATAGGTTATGTGTTTTGTCTATGGTCCTATTTAGTTGATAATTTGTGATTATTAGTACTCATTGTCCCTTCAGCAGATAGGATATTACTATATAGAAGCATAGAATTAAATTGAAAGTTTGCAGTTGTTTTGTTGTGGAATGCATTACTGAACTATTAACCTTAACCACATATTTGACAGTTTGCACTATTTGCAAACACTAAACAGGTAATAGGACGAAAATAACACACCTGTAACAGCAAATTTGGTAACACCTACAGCTGAATATCCTTCAAAAAGCATCCCACTCGGCGTGCGTGCTAGCACGACTGCGTATCGACAACACGGCGGCATGTTACACAACTTTACAAAATCTAACAGTGTGACACTAGTGCGAAGTTTTTCGGCTGTAATCGCCGCTTTCAGGCGGGCGCCGCGCGGGGCATGTCTTCGCCGGCGGACCGATGTCCTGTCACCCACCAATGTGTCCATTTTGTAATGAACATCGCACAACCCAACACCCCGCGGAATGTAAATAAACTAAAAAATACACTCACCTCTCATACAATGTCACATTCCGCTCAATTCCACACAATTTCTATTCCCTTGTGTCCCAAATCATGATGGAAAATCAAGCGCAACATTACCGTCCGGCTCAGACGCAAAGCAATATCGGTCCTATGGCCAGTGTCCACTCTACACCAAAAACATATGACACACCACTACTGTCCCGGTTCTGGTGCACCCGGGAAACCGTCCGGGGCTTATTTTCGCTTTTTCACAGACGATCACACGACTAGAATCACTACAATATCATCACGAATCGAATCCACTGAATTATATTCCAGTGACGCAAAGCTCATATATCGTGAAGAGCAGCAGCCATTTTGAAATGTACGGGGAGAACAGTCACAGCATGGAACATTCGTAAATTACAGCCGCTCACGTCTCTCGCTACACTATATTACTAGAGCGATAGTTGAAAAACTTTATGCAGTTTCCATTTTAACACTTTAGTTCACAGAACTTCACTCCATTTTCTTATTGAAACTATCCAAAACAACCTAAGCGACATCCGATAATTCCAGCTTACCCCATTTGCATGACACACATAAAATAGCAAAAAAACACTAAAAACACTTAAAAACGTACATAAAACGTGTCGCGCCGAATTATGAGAAGTTAAAGCATCGCATCAATATAACAGTCCATTAGAAAAATCGCTAAAAAGATTGGTATATAATTTACAAATAGTTAATTCGGTACGAACAATAACAACGGCCGCCATTTGCAATTTTCAACTTGACATGCGCACTGACTCGCAGTAGACAAACATACGTGACGTAGCTTTAGACAAGCGTATGTATTTCTCACTTTTTATAAAAAAAAAATAGTGATTAAAAAAATATATTTCATTGTAAATACGCAAACTAATTTATAAATTATCCCAGGGGTATTAAACTTTTAATTAGGTGTGTAATTTTAATATTGTGTGGATTATTTTTGAATTTTCAGCGCTGTATCAAAGTCATGTCATCAGCCTTTCATGCTCCACTGAAGGCTATCTTTGATTGGTTGATGGTGTTATCTCCATGTTTTTATAATAATTCACAGCCCGTTGATTGGCTGCCGCCATGCAAAATAATGAAACGAATCACTTCCTGTTGTAAATTTTAACTCCTGCATCACAGGGAAGTTTATTTTGTTTTTATTATTGAGTAACTTTAACTTTTGAGTATAACTAATCAATACCCTCCTGCCTATTGCCTAGTATTTTTTTTTCAATCGATTTATTTTTAGTACTAAAATTAGTAAAATCTTGGTTGTCCCGCGTGAGTCCGCGTGACCAGAGGCAGAGCAGCTTTACTGATGTATTGCTTTGCTGCTCCCTCGTCAATTTCTCTACCAAGCGTGGTGAATGGTGCAATAAGGTATTGGAAATATTTCCCATAATCATTTGCCGACTGTGTGTAAAATAAGCCTCTCCCTGTCATTGTCAAGGGGTCAATTCACTACCTCGCTGGTCAACTATCGGGACGTCCAGTGTGTGATGCACGATTATGAATGTAGATGCAGTGTGTGTCCAAGCAGGATAGGTAAACTTCTTTCGAGTCCAGTAAACTTCGTCTGCTGAACAAGAGTGTTGCTGGGCCAGTGGCGGACTAAGCCTCTAAGCCTGTCGGGGATCCGGGTTGGTAAAACTAAATGTGAGGTCTTCTCAGTTTATGTGGGTTACTTGAATTTATAGATAATGCATAAAAAAAGAAAGTATAACGTACATAATAATTATAATCTGTCCATATCATGGGCCTCGCAAGCAAGCGAAGGCCAGGCAATTCATCTCAAAAAGTCTTAGGAATAAAAGGGCGAGGTCGAAAATTTTTAGCATCCGACATATTTTAATAGGTTCATACGAACCAACTCGAACTATTATATTATATTTTTACCTTCTTTGGAATTTATTAAAAAGTACTTCTTAAAGATTTGTGACCCCCACTGGACCAGGGGCCCGGGGCGGGCCACCCCTGCTACCCTTAGTCCGCCAGTGTGCTGGGCTTGTCTAACCACAAGCTCAAAGATTTTCGCGATCGTTTCTGGCTGCTATATTTAAATATACTGCTGCGCGCTCACTCCACTATACTATTCGCCTCGTAGGTGTACATCTTCATGGTCTCAAATATTGTTGATCATGCATTTCATGCCGGGTGGTAATCAACAGTATTTGTGTGTGGTATTAGAATAGTGGTAATAAAAAGTACATAAAAAAATAAAAGTTGACTCATGCGCAGATTTGTATGGATGTTATAAAAGTTGGACTCTTGCGAAGAGAGGCTAGGTTTTACCGAAGGCGAGCGAATGCGTCTCAAGGCAAAGAGTATGTCCAAGCCAGTGTATACGGTGAGTAAGTGTGCTGTGAAGTAAATGCTTTGATTATCTCTCGGAAATCCCCTTCGTTTGGTTGGTGCTTAGATGGTCTGCATCCTAATTGCGTAACACACTATCAAACACAACCTGAATAATTTTTAAGCATATCGCTAATCCATTACTTCATATTATTATTATCAGAAAAATTGTCCGCTCAACAACGTAAATAACGCAATGAATGTTGCTGAACAGTCAAAATGAAAGCCATTCCTACTGATAGTGTGTTACGCAATTACCCCGCTGATCTGAGTTATCTGGTGTGGTGGTGTGACGTGGCGAGGTTTTGTGATGATGAAGCCCAGTGAAAGATTAATAAAACTGCTCTTTTTAATAAAAAAAAAAAAAAAACTTTTATTCAACATCGAAGTCTCCATAACGGAGAATGTTTTACAATAGAAATAATGTTCTTGTTACGAAACTCATTATGAGGACTTCAATAATTAATTAACACTTGTTAGGGCTGATTTCTCCATCGCCAGATACTTTATTCGAGAAATAATTTTGAAACGTTGACAATTTTTCCATACAAAAACTGTCAGACGTCAATTTTATTCCATGAATAAAAATTATCTGTCGATTGAAAAATTAGTCTTTAATGAAGTAACTATAAACCCTTTGTGAGTTATCCATTTCCTTATTTTTTTCCAAAATCAATCAAAGACTCCTTTGGTACCGATTGAAACAGTCCTTTTCTGGCCATTTCATCAGCCCAATCGTCAAAACAGCCTCTCCTGAAAATATAAAATAACTTATTTGAATCTAATTTAGTATAAAGAAATCGACTAAAGGTAGTAGTACACATGCCAATTATTTTATTAAAATTATTTGTTTGGTGCTAGCAACCCCATAAATCCCGCAAAGAAAAAAAAAGCAAATGAAAGACGAAAGAAAATGAATGAAACGATCAGTGTGTGTGATGCCTATTATTTTGTTTAGAATAAATAATAGAAAATATTCTTTTAAAATTAATGGCATGTGTTAAATGGTGCCCCAATTAAACGCCTGCTTCAAAAATCTTAGTATAATACTTAGCTTTCGTCGATAAATAAACAAAACTGCCAGTGTTTTGTTGACTTAGTCACAATCTCACGAACAGCCTATGAATGTAAGTATTGTAACATTGGTATTATCTGTATTTATTTAACTTTTGTTAGGAGAACTTTACTTTAAGTATCATGTATTAAATCATGTCGGTACCATAATAATAACAGTGTGTCAAATGCATAAGGTCATCAAAATATCACCAATACTTTCTCTAGGCATAGATTTAGGATTGCGATTTTCTAATTGAGTCCAATCAATTATGTTTTACGTCTTCTTTATAGTGCTGACATGATAATTATAGGAAATTGATGTGAAGCAAAAATCATTCCCTTGAGAAAAATTGTGAAATCAGGTGAATCATACCTAAGCCAGTAACTAATAAAAGATTGTTTTTAAACATGCTGTTTCTGTTTAAAAAAACGAGATTCACCTACCTTAAAACCAAGACCAATTTTAAAAACGGAATCTTTAAGAAAAAAAATAGCAGTAGCTAGTTTTACCATAATTAGTGGCCAGTGTTAATAGTTTATTTTTACAAAAAGTAAGTATTGTAAAAGTTCAGTTTAGAAATCTTTACACTTTGCTTGGCAACTTTTTTTTGTGTTTGCTAACTGGCTTTGTTAGCAAACACAACAAGTCCTAATACCCATTCAGTTGCCAGCCAAATGTGATTTTTATTACAAACTAGCTGACCCCGGAATGTACCACCATTTTTTTTTTCTATACATACCTTATCCTGACAATAACAAACACAAAAATAGGAATTATCCAATTTGGTGCAGTTGATAGGAAGTTATGTGCGTACATACAATTCAGTGATTCATTTTTATTTATATAGATAGATGGACCACCATAAATAGTCAGTTATTTTTTTTCACAAGTCATTTCTAGAATTTAAAGAAATAAAATGGATGTAGGTATTCCCAGTAAAACTAATAACTGTCAATGAACAGGAAGTGGATAACTGATAAGAATCAGTTCAAAAATATTTATCAGTCATTTGAAATGAATGATGGTCCATAAATAATTTGAATCCAACAATAAGGATTTGACTTGCAAACTATCTGATAAATAATCTGCAACATTCATTGTTACCAGACCAAAGAAAAGATGGATAGATAGTGTGAGTGAGAGGGATGATATGAAAGAAAAGAGTGAATGATAGCGTGCTGGTTGACATGGGAAGAAAGAAGAGCGCCGACCCCAAGTACAACACATTCACACTCTCGGCCTTGCCCTGGCGGTGTGTATGTCAAAACATTATCCCACGGGATGTAGGATAGAAAGTATCCCTATGTGCTAATCCAGGTTATAAACTATCTGTATGCCAAACCCGTTTGGCAGTTGTTGCATATTAATGCGTTAAGTTACAAACATACAAACTTTCACATTTATAATGTTAGTTGATGATGACTACCAGTTTCTGAAAAGCCAATCAACAAAAAAAAATGCAAACTGACTGTAAACCACCAAGTTAGTGGGAGTCTGTAATAACAGAGTCAAATAAAATTACAGTATTTTTCACAAAGCGACGCGCACTTTACTTGTGGTAACGAAGTGTACAAACACGCTGAGAATGTGTTTGTGAAGACGAGTAGTGTCAGCACATAACACCCACACCTCCCGAGTTCGCCCGTGTCTCTGACGGCTCTGAGAGTTCCTGCGCTTACACACACATCCACAACGTGTTTGTACACTTGGTTACCACAAGTAAAGCGCGCATCGCTTCGTAAGATGAACATACAGTACTTGAGTTTGGCAGTAAATTAAGTAATTTTTATAGTCCATCTTCATCATGCTGGGCATAAATTTCTCAGTCACCTAATGATCCCACCGCTGGGACTCAGGCCTCCTCTCTGTGAGGGGGGAGTGTTCGGCAACCCACCATGCTGGCCCAGTGCGGGTTGGGATGTTGTGCCTATCTCTGAACTCTTGTACCAGTTAAAAAGCAACACCCTAAAAAAATTCATACAAACTTACTTATAATATTCTTTGTAGGCCGCCTTTCTCTGCACTCCCATGACATAGACGGCTCCACCGGCGACCAAAGAAATAAGGATCGCCTGGGCCAACTTGCGTTTAGTCTGCGCCCAGTGCAAGCCGCGCATGATAGGCTTGCTGCGGCAGGGCGGTAGGTCCGGGGGTGGCGGGCAAATTTGCGGGCATGGCGGGTAGGGGGGCGGGGGGCACGGCGGGCACGGGGGCAGCTCGCAGGCCATAGTGCTGGAAGTGTGTGAGAATTGAGATGAGGGTTTACTGCTGGAATTTCGTTTTTGTGTTCTCCCCTATCATGCTATTTAGTCTAAATCTTCTCTATTCCTCAGATCAAATGAAAAATGGCTCAAAGCTCGCACGGAGGCAGTCACCGGCGGAGCAGAGACCACGATGGTCCCGCTATGCGATACACAAACACGGACTGGGAGGCCAAAGAGGCCCTCTATCAACGAGAACTCGACGAAGCAAGAGCTAGGGCCACGCAGATGGAGAAAACCATGCGCTGGTGGTCCGACTGCACGGCCAACTGGCGCGAGAAGTGGAGCAAAGTCCGCAACGAACGAAATAAGGCACGAGAGGAATCAAAACAACTGAAAAACAAAGTTGACACACTCTCCAAAGAGCTGTCGACCTCCAAAACAGAAAAGAATGACCTAGAACAACAGTTGATCGAACTGAAAAGAGACAACGAAAAGCTTTTAACTATAGGAGAGAGCAGGATACTAGCTGGCGATCTCACGTCTGAAGACGGCGTAGAGTTGAGGCGGAAGAATGTAGGATACCTATCGCCCAATGAACCTTCGATGCGACAGAGAGCCTCCTTAGACTCGCACAAATTCTCAAACGTAGACAATGTCCTCGCTAACAAACTGAGCGAGCTAAGACTGCGGCTAGACGAAACGAGTAAGGTCCTTCAAAGCGAGAAGGACGAGAAAGCATTCCTTCAAGCCAAAATCGAAACCTTAACCGCAGAACTTCATAACATTAAATTGGAAGTAACTCACAGCGATAGAACCTTAGGATCTACTGACTCCAGTCATAGTGAAGTCGAAAGGCTCCAAAACGAGCTGCAAGATGAAATAGCAGCCAAACAAGTCTTAGAAGAAAAGATCGCCGAACTAAAAATGGAGATAGAGAGGCTGAAATCGGAAAACACAATACAGTGGAGCAAGCGAGAGTTGCTGGAAACGGAAAATATAGCAATACTCAGGGAAAATAAAAAGTTGTATAGTCAAGTGTGCGAATTAAGAGAACAGATACACAAACTAAACCGAATATCGGACGGGAGCGCTTATTTCAGCGACCACAACAAACTAGACTCAAATATACTTTACGTTAGGAAGACGAGCGCAAGCCCGAGATCCCACGAATCAAGTAACGGCTCCTCCGAAGCCAATTTGCATTTTGACGCCAAAACGAACACTTCCGGCGAAGACGACGAATTAGCGATAGTAGAACGAAATGACAATTGTTAAATAATTACCTTTTTCAGCTTCTTACGTGGTCTTTGAGCTGCAAGGACGCAGTTTTAACGAAGTTCTGTCAAATTTGAAATAAGATCGCGTAGTTTGTGGTTATACGTAATTTATTCTTCTTCGGATTTATCGCTCGAAGTAGTTTGAAAGAGGTTGTATATGAATATCGTTGTGTGGTTCTCGAAAGGTGAGTATACACTAGCGTATTTTCTCGAGCATTTCCATGTAATGTAATGTTCCTGCGAATGCTCGACGTAATTCTCACGCTGAGTGAGCATTTACCTGTAACATTTCTTTCTACTTTGCGTTCATTTTTGATGATTGTGCGTTCTTGATCGCTCGATAAAGTGTAACTCCAATACGCTCGTTGATTTTTAAAATCAGGTTGTAACAATACAAGTGTGGGGCAACGTTTTTTAAAAAAAACAAAACAAAACATGTTCGAAGTGCGGTTCGATAAAATTATAAAACGGCGAATGCTCGATGTTCTGTTACAAGTAAATGCTTTAGTCTATACTCACTTGCCGATCTATTCTGTAAATATTTCACCGTGAAAACTTAGGTGAAGTGAGCTGTTATTCCAACTAATACTAGGGATTGACACTATTGTCAGCTCACTCTAAGCTCACTTCACCTAACTTTTTACGGTGTGATTTTTACAGAATCGATCGGCAGCTCTGTCTAAGCTCACTTCACCTAACTTTTCACGGGGAGATTTTTACAGAATCGATCGGCGGTTCTCGAATACGAGTGGAAATATAGAATAATATTTTATGAAATCTTGGAATAGCGATCTCAGTAACTCGTGTAGGTTTCGCAAGCATCTTGAATACTTCGGAAGAATGTACCCACTAAAACTTACCGACTATTCTGATACAGGGAAAACGGTTGATGCCACCATCTTATGGGTTAGCAAACCAAGCAAACTTGTTGATACTCTATACAGGGTGGTATTAAATTAGCTAGCGAAACTCTGCAGCCGTGATGGGTGTAACCACTATAAAATGAAAACAAAAACATTAAAATTTTATGCTTTTGGGCTTCAACGATCGCTGATGTTTTGTTACTTGAAGTATGAGCTGAGAAAGTATGTTTTCTTTAGTTTTGTCGTTTTGAGATATCGATACCCATAACGTCTGTGAAGTTTATACGCTAGTAAATCTCTATGAAATAATTACGATCATAAAAAAATAGCAGATTCTCCAGCATACCTTCGGCCTATGACGGCCTAGATGTTTTTATAGTTCTGACTATAGTTAAAATCGCCAATTTAGGTATACGATGCGAAAATTATCAAAAAGCGTTTAAAATAACTGAATGCATTTAAAATCATTCTTTTGCGTTTTCAACTTTGATTGTGCTACGTAGTACCGCCAAAACCTACATCTGACCATTTCGAAAACCAAATCCCTTGCACATGATGACCACAGCTGCGTTCGTAAGTAAAACAAAAGAGGATCCTTTTTAGATCGACTAATAATATGCGCTGCTACTAATGCTAGGGATTGACAGCTCACTCTAAGCTCACTTCATCTAACTTTTCACGGTGATATTTTTACAGAATCGATCGGCTGGAATAGTCCTTACGGTGGTCAGATATAGATTTTGGACATCATCATATTAGGTGCCATTTTACCTATACGTAATATAAATATATTACAAATTAATATACGCTTGTATACAAAATGAGTTTAGCGAAATGCTAAAAAAACGGCGCAAAGCAAAGGCTACGAGTACGGGAACTAGTTTTTAAATCTACTTTATTAATTTCATAAATTTTCAAGTTTTCACGGTGAAATTTGTTCAGGCCAAGAGGGAGTTGGACTCGGACTGTGGAGATATCAGTTTCACCAAAATTTCATCTTAATAATATCCATTCCAGAGAAAAAATATGGAAGCACGTAGCCTTTGCTTTTCGCCGTAAATATTACTCTTTGATGTGACGAATAGAATCAGCACCCTAATTGCGTAACACACAATCAATCGTAATCGGTTTCATTTTGACAGTTCAACAACATTCATTGCGTTATTTACGTGTTGGACAGACAAATTTTTCGAACTTATGAAGCAATGGATTAGCAATTTGCTTCAAAATGATTCTGATTCCGATTGATTGTGTGTTACGCAATTAGGGTGCTTGTGTTACTTAAGCGTTAGTGATTGTTGATCATTGTGATAGTCTAGTTTTACAATGTAGGGAGACATTAGATAATTACACCCCGGATACGTGAATATAGATAGAACATCCACACATATCAGGGTGGGCTGGCTAAACCTACGGTTTCCTAGAATAGCGGTGGTCGCCACAAAACGGTCGTTATGAAAATTATGGCACCGGGGTTTGACTTTACGGTGTCAATAAACGCTGTCTAGGAAAACACACCAACTTACTTTTATAAATAACGTTTCAGTGACGTCATTCGACGGTAAATTGCAGACGTTATGTGACGGCCACTGCAATCTTAGGAAACCTTAGCTTTACGGACTGTGGGCCATCTGGGCTTCGTGTCCTGTCAGGGGACGGGAAAAGGACCTTATGCAGGGCCACAGCACACGAAGACGCCTCAAAGGCTGCTGCTGGAGGCGTCATTATCAACACTTTCCATACAAATCAAGCTCACCACCGCTTCCTCGCACTATGAGTTTCGTGACAGAAGTTGTGCGTTTAAAGCACTCTTCGGCGGTGCGAGTTTTATCCGCATAATATATATTTATGGTTCAAAATCACTTGTCATTATTCGTCTAATATTGGCATGCTCCAGGAATATGGTAACCCCGTCCTTGGGAACTTGAGCCCTTATGCCCCAAAGTCCAAAAAGCCTTCCAACTGTGTGGATCTCACATTTTTCGATTTATTTCGGAGAGTTGAGTTGTAATAATTCATTATTTTTGTATAAGTTTTTCCGAACATGATCAGCAATAGTTCTGTGGCCGGTCGATAGAGAGCGCGTAGTTTTATTGGTTTGTGAATGCCTGTAACATTAAAGTTCTATTGTTAAAATATTCAACAGCGTAAAGCTGCGGTTTCCTGAAGAGATGCCGCCACATAACGGCCCCAGTGACCCGCGGCTGTCATGAAAATAATAACAAACGAGTTTGACTTGTGTGATGTGGTTGTTTGGCGGTATCAAAAAACAGCATAATCAGCTTAAAATGTTTCCATTTGCTAGGCAAAAAAAAAAAACAGTCAAAGAACGCTCTCGTATAAAACAACTTATTATATTACGTCATGCCGCGGTAAATTGCGGACGCTATGTAATGGCCGCTCCTCTAGGAAACCATAGCTTTTAAATTCAAGTTCTATTGTTGAAATATTCAACAACGTAACTGGCGCCCAACTCTCCGATTACTATAAAAATAAAATATTGTCTTTATTTTCATTATATTAATACTATAATTTACAGAATATTTAATATAATAACAATACTTTATTTAAGGCCTAATCTGCTACGTATTTTTGTATATTTTTAAGTTATTTATTTGCTTACCTTGCCCGTAAGAATCAGCGTTTTAACCATGAATTTAAAACATTGTGAATTAATTTCCAATACAGGGAGGCAGGGGCATTGACGCGCAAACTGTAAACATGGATTCAGTACATGATTCTGAACCCCTCTGCGTGGAATTTTTTTGCAGGTTATTTAAAAAAAAATGCTTTTCCATACATTTTGTCCGCATAGTAGGTATTGCACTTTCCTATGAAACAGCCGATTGTTTTTTGATAACCGACGAAAAATGCCTACGCTAGGGTGTCTTGATGTGCTGATTTCATGGTTACAGTTTGCATCGATGTCCCTGCCCCCCTGTATATTGTAAGCAGCATATCTTTTGGTTTATCATAACCTTTTATTTGTATTGGCCTAAGAAATGAAGTTCAAACAGTGTCCTACGAAGAATACGATATTAAATTGTATAGTAAATATATAATGTACCTACCTAATTATTAGATATCAATAAATAAATGTCGTGTATAACATGTCTTTTCATGATCATCATTTCAGCCGTAACATGTCCACTGCTGGACATAGGCTTCACTCAATCCAAAGTACTCTTCCAGGGTGGAGGCGGGCGCGGGTGCTAGCGCCGGCGCGTGTAATTCAAAATGTACAGACGCCAGCAGGTCAAGCTACCCGGAACTGTCAAATTTACCCAATCAACCTTGAACCTTAATGCTTTAGCAATTAAGTTGAAAATCTATTAAAGAAATTTGACAGATTGTAGAAGCTTGATGTGCTGGCGTCTGTATGTAGACGCCAGTTGCGTTCACAGTGCTCCCGCGAGCCGCGCGTCTTCATGAGGCGGGCGCGGGTGTTTCTAATGGCTCAGTCCGCCCGTATCGTTCACAGTGATATAGCGTCTGTTAGGTGACTATGCTTGTGGCTCTAAACCATTTTGATTCACCCGCCGAAGCGTCGTAAACTCTTAGCTCGTTCGGCACTGTGAACACGCAGACGCCCCGAGCGCCCGCACCCGCTAGTGCAGTCTGATTGACCACAAATGCACATGCACACACAGCATCGCCACTTCGACCGGCGGGGTAATTGCGTTACACACTAACAGTAGCAATGGCTTTAATTTTGACAGTGCAACAACATTCATTGCGTTATTTACATTGTTGAGCAGAAAAATTTTTCGAACATATTAACACGTTGGCTGCCAGGAAAAAAAACGCGTCTTACCATTCAAGCCACGTCGGTCAGTGCTGGTCGACATCTAGACTTTTCGTTTGGGCCGCGTCGGTCATAGCTGACCACGTTTTATGAGTGTTTTCAATCAACTCTTACAGGCCGTAGGGCAGCGCTATCAAACTAAATCCTATACTCATTGACCCGCGTGGCCCTCCAGTTAAACGAAATTACGTTGGTTTATGAAAAATTGAAAGAACATAGAAAAAAAACAACAATTACCAAAGAGTAAAAATTTGCGTCAAAAAAAAGTTTATTGGATAAAAATTATTGTAGTACCCAAGTCCGGTCTACAGTGGGCACTACTGGCAGCTTCGATGTGGCTGTCGACTTGCACCAGGGTTCAGCACTCAGCCCGTACCTCTTCGTGCTGATAATGGATGCTCTTACATCGGATATCCAAGAGGAGGCTCCTTGGTGTATGCTGTTCGCCGATGACATTGTGCTGGTTGCCGAGAACGGCTTAGAGGTCCAGAGCAGATTAGAGGGGTGGTGGAAAAGACTCGAGACCGTTGGCCTGAGAGTAAGTCAGACCAAAACTGAGTATCTGTTTTGTGATTTTGGCGGTCTCTCCAGGCCTATGCCCATATCTCTCGCCGGAACGCCCTTATCGATCTGCTCCGACTTTCGGTACCTCGGGTCGCTTGTCCAAGGAGATGGCGAAGTAGACCGAGACGTAACGCACCGGATCAACTCAGGATGGATGAAATGGCGACAGGTCACAGGAACAACTTGCGACCCACGGATGCCCCTCAAGTTAAAGGGGAAAATTTATAAGTCCGTGATAAGGCCTGTCGTACTTTATGGGTCTGAATGCTGGGCTGTGAAGAAGACGGATGAAAAAAGATTGCATGCAGCGGAGATGAGAATGTTGAGATGGATGTGTGGAGTGACGAGAATGGATAAAGTAAGAAATGAGTATATAAGAGGAAGTTTGAAAGTGGCGCCAGTGACAGAAAAGTTGAAAGGAAATCGTTTGGCTTGGTATGGGCATGTGATGAGAAGGGACGAAACGCATGTGACTAAAAGAGTGATGAATATACATGTTGATGGCTGGAGAGGGAGAGGAAGGCCGAAGAAAAGATGGATGGATTGTGTGTGGAATGATATGAAAGAGAAGGGAGTGAATGATAGTGTGACGGTTGACAGAGGAAAATGGAAGAAAAAAACGTGTTGCGCCGACCCCAAGTAACATGGGATAAGGGCAGGAAGATGATGAAACAATCAACTTGAATACCTATCCAAAAATAAATCTTGACTAACAACATTAAGTATTTAAAAATTAAATTTTAATATGAACGTTGGCAAAACATTCAACACATAGAAAAGGTTTATCTTCGCAAGTGTCACAGGAAGTAGGCACTTTTTTAGTTTTGTTTCTGGCAAGTGCACGCCCAAAAGTGGTCACATTATTTTTGTAACAAACTGTGCACATCCGACGCACCTTGAGAGAAGGACCTTTTTTTTTCTCACATCGGGATTCGGGCAATAACTGCGTAGGCGCGGGAGAGTTCACTGGCTGCGGGGTAGTGGGACGGACCCGACACCGCGACCCGCGCGGCCTCCCCTAACGGAAAGACGATATTTCGTCTCCATGGGCCGCGGCGGTCAGTGGTGACCGACGTCTAATATCTCTATAAACTATGACTAAAATTCACCTTTGTTAATAGAATCACACATTCTGACATTAGATTTAAGTATTTAATCAAAAAAATTGTTTGGCAAAATTTTAACACATTTCCGATTTTTTATTGGCCTAAAGAGGAAGTTCACTGTCGGTCAGCACTGACCTGCGTTGGCATAGAACGTGTTAAGCAACGTATTAGCAATATACTTTAACATGATTCGGATTGTGATTGAAAGTGTGTTACGCAATCGGTTTTGTGCTTCTCGTAATCGGTGATAACATTTCTTTTGTAAACCGACGAAGAAGGTTCTCAATTTCGTTATATTTTTTTTAAACGTTTGTTTCCTCAGATCTCCGTTATTTATGAGCCGATTTTCAAAATTCTTTTTTTATGGACAAATTATGCCTCAGGGGTGGTCCCATATAAATTTTATTAACTTTGCTTGGGTAGTTTTTGAGTTAGCTTCAATAATACGAATTTTTTCCACGTAGTTTATATTGATGATGTTTTAATAACTTCCCGTCACTGATATTTAGGTACATAGCAAGTATTGTTATATGAATTTGTGTGGGGAAGGTTACAACTACAACTAAAAAGTGGAAAACAAAAACTTTTTTCAAAAAAAAACCGACTTCAAAAAAAAAAAAACTACGAAGTGAAAAATAACTTTAATTTCGGAAGTCGGTGTCGTTAGTGCCGCGTTTTCGTTTGTTTTCTTGTAATTTTGCCAATACAAAGGTCAAGCTTTCCCTGACTGTGGCGGAGCCCAAACGGGAGTAATATTTTTTATTGTTGTGAAAGAGAGCTCTAAAAAGCAGTCCTAAGTTGGGAGTACGGTGCAGTAGCTAGTAACTGAACCTGGAACGCCCGTGAACTTCGGTCATCTTCGTATTTCCGAGGGTAGCCGAAGATTCACTACTTTTAAAAATACCCTCAGAAAGTAAAGAAAACAATAAAGTACAATAGTTTACTTCCAAATGTTTATTTATTACATTACACATATAGATAACCCTGTTTTACACTTTACAAGTTCTACAATTAATATAATAAAGACACTAAATTATTATCACAGAAAACATTAATTAATTGTGAGAGATGAATAAAAAATTCAATATAAGAAATATATATATAAAACATTGAGAGTGTTGGAATCTACAACGAAGTGAACACAGCGCCTATAGCGGTCAAACACAACAACTCAATAAAATTGCCTACAAAAAATAAAGTAACAGAGTTTTTCTTACATACTATCCCATAACATAACATCACGACTTATTTCCCTCAAGGGTTAGGCAGAAGTGTACCTGTAGTACAGTCACGAGCACCCACATGTCAACACTTGGCAACTTTCAATTGCGATTTTTTCGTGAAGTAACGAATGCAAAGTTGAAATACGACAAATTACATAAACCTAAGGCTTCGAAAATGCTATGTTCGTAACAACATAAAATTGTATTAAAAAATAAAGGAATAAATCGCTTTTGAATAAAGCCGAGTGTATACATACTTTTGCTCGTGACTGTACACCCACATTTCGTCAGTTATGTTTAAGTCCCACGTAATACGGGGCCGAGCCTATTGCGACCAACTGAGCACAAATCCGGACTCATCTGCCGAGCCTTTTCGCAAATATGTTGGGGTCGATTTCCAGTCTAACCGGATGCAGCTGAATACCAGTATTTTACACGGAGCGACTGCCTATCTGACCTCCACAACCCAGTTACTGGGTAATACCCTTGGTAGGACTGGTTGTCAGACTTTCGGGCTACTGACGACCCGTAACGACTGTCAAAGATCCACGACTGACAGTCGGGACCAACGGCTTAACGTGCTTTCCGAGGCACGGAGGGGTCTTGGTATGTGAAGATGGTCATGCATCCACGGACCAACCGCGGCAAGCGTAGCTTAGCCTGATCGATCGACCCGTGCGGCTGTTTTTACTTAGCCACGAGCCCCTCCGATACGAGAAAAAGATGGGATCTCAAATGTCAAGTCCCTGAGTAACTAAGTCGGGGCCTGACCGCCTAGTGAAAACCGTAAATTATTCTATTCTTAAACTATCCCTGCTTGGACGGACAAAGCCTAGATCATTTAGTGTCAAAATTAGCCACAGGTAAAATACCCATCCTTTTAAACCTAGATTTCACTATTGTCTTCTTCAAATCCCTCTTTTTAGTATCCATAGTTGATGTCAACGGTGAATTCAGACCCGAAGTCGACGGCCGGTCCAGTTCATCAATAAATTCTATCTCATAGGGATGACTGACTTGTCCTCTTAAAGTATCTAAAGTGTCAAATTCAAGATCCATTTCATCTCGGGAATTTGTTTGGTTAAATTTCGTCAGGTCCAGGTCTTCGTCACTCCTCAATTCGTCTGCAGTCCCGAAGTCGCAGCCTTTCTCGGTATAATCGCTGTCAGACGAGGAATTGGATCCTCTTCTTCTACGTTTTTTGCCTCTGTTGTTGTTGGCTATGGTTGGATTGTCTTCGGATGTACTTGCTTTGGGTGTACTGGATTTTGATCTGTGGGGGTTTGAATGTTGTTTTAGGTTTTTAATGTAGGTAAAATGTTTAATATTATACGGGCATAGAAAAATAAATATTAATTTAATAATCCCCCTGACCGATTTCGGTCACGGTGGCTAATCTCAACGGAGATTAGCCAGGTACGCAGGAGATATTATAGTGCACAAGTGTGTGCGAAAACACAGGTGCACTCTCTGTTCCTTTACTCTCATAGTCCGATGGGCCGGCCATCCGACACGACCGGGGAGAGATCAGGCGCAGGGCCAGCGGCTTTACGCGCTTTCCGAGGCACGGGGAAGAAATCTTGAAAGGTGCGGTTATATTTAAAGTTGTGGTACAGATCATCCACCTGAACAACTTTGATTTTGGAGACAATCTTTATTTTTTAAATTTTTGCTGTGAAAATTCGCTGTTTACTGTAGTGTGCAATGTAACGCACGCGAAACATTGTCTTAATGAGAGCATGCAACGGTACGTATATCGTGGGAGCATTTAAAGTTAAGTTATATTATAACACTTAAAACTTGTTTTCGTAAAAAAACCTTCAATGGCGCTGATTCCCTCGTTCACAAACTAAACTAAATTTAAGTTCTGTTCATCTTTTTCGTTATATTTCATTAAGAAAAGGACAGAAGATAAAATATTAGTTTAGTCCTATCAAATTAAGATACTCTATAGACAGATTAGACGTGATTAAAAACATGACTACTAAAAATACGTCAATTTACGTCAGGCGCTGACTAATTTGACAGGAATCTATACTTATAATAAATCTGTAGAAGTGAAAATTCTGTACATTGAAAATATCAAAAAAATAAATGGCAGGGGGTGTTACTAGACCGACACCGAACCCAAAAATGGGATTAAAAAAATTTTTGTCTGTCTGTCTGTTTGTTCAGGCATCACGCAAAAACTACCGGTTCGATTACGATGAAACTTGGTATAATTATTCTTTAATATCCTGGGCACCACACTGGGTACTTTTTATCCCGGAAAAGTATATACAATAAAAAACAAACTTAATTTTGCGGTTCGATCCCTAGACCCGATTACTGTACCAACCGCAAATAATAAGTTTGTCGTAGGTTACGTTACCCGCAGTGGAGTTCACTAAAGTTATGCTCTAAATGTAGTGCTGAAGGTTGAATTTGGCTTGCACCGTTCGCAGCACACGCGTGGCGCGCGGCCGCCACGGATCGCTACCGTATATAAGGATATTTTTTGAACTTTGATTTGAACGGACGTGTTGAGTGGCGAGCGTTCGTTCTTATTTTAACTGCTACTTGCAATTCTAAACCGTGTTTTTCAGTGCGACCTTTTTTATTTCTATTAGTTTTTAGAGTTATTTAGGTTTATTTTTATATAAGTCGTAGGTAGGTATAGATTTTAATTTTAAAGTTTAGGTAGTATATTTGATAGTGTACGTAGTGACCGTAGGTTATTTTATAATACTGTTGGGTAAGATTAGTCATTCGTATAGATATTAGTTTTTAGGGATTTTGCTTATTTATTGAGTTTAGTTATCATCAGAAATAGGTTTATTTAGGTAGGTAGGTATTTTATTTTCTGTTATTGAGTTTTTTTTTTTTATTATGTAGGTACTTAGGTAAGGATATCATATAGGTACCCTCTTAATCACCACTAATGAGACACAATTGGTTTTCTATTGTAATTAGCCACAAAGGGCCCGCGAGATAGATGGCATCCTGGGGAAGCACATACATTTTATCCTGTTAGCACGTTCCCGTGGGATAATATCCGACATCCACGCGGGCGAAGCCGCGGGCAGAAGCTAGTAAACTAATATTTATCTTCTGTCCTTTCTTTAAATGAAAGAAAAAGATGCATTGAACTTAAATTTAGTGTAGTTTTTGAACAAGGGAATCGGCGCCAGTATCTCCCAAACCGAATCTCCGAAAACCAAAACCCCAAAGCGTCGAAATTTTTCGTCGGTTATTAAAAAAGAATATTGCTGTTCCATACGTTTTGACCGCATAGGTATTGCACTTTTCTATGAAACAGAAGATTTTTTTTTTGATAACCGACAGAAATTTTCTACGCTATGGGGTCTAAACTCATGTGCTGAATTCATGGTTACTTTGCGTGTCGGTGTCACTGCCACCCTGTACATGTTTACCCACCATAAAACTATTCTTTTTAAAAGCAATTAGTACATACTTATTGTTGACGGCAATTCGATGTCTTATGGGCTTCACTTGGGCCTTCATTGCTTTACTCTTTATATTCTTGATAGCATCACCGCTACCACTGGATTCTCCTGTAAAAAATTGAGCAGTGACCCAAAATGGGCCAGAGCTTTTTATTATTTAGCCGAAAAATATCGAAATCCTGGGTGAAGCATTTTAGTCTGAAATGGGACAGCTACAGCTGACTAAAAGCAATTGCTGAAAAAAAAATTGTGGGCGAGGTCTTTATTCAGTAGTAAAACAGCCACTGTTGACTAAAAGCCATTGTTGAAAAATAACAAAATACTGTAGTCACGAGCAAAAGTATGTATACACTCGGCTTTATTTAAAAGCGACCTACTCCTTTATTTTTAATTGAAATTTTATGCTGTTACGAATATAGGATTTTCGAACGTGTTTATGTAATGTGTCGTATTTCAACGTTGCATTCGTTATTTCACGAAAAAATTGCAGTTGAAAGTTGCCAAGTGTTGAAATATTGCTGCTTGTGACTGTACCGGTGAGGACCCAGTATTTTATTATTTTTATGCCATTAATTCTACAGGGTGGCAGGGACATCGAGGCGCAAACTGTAACCATGAATTCAGCACATGATTTTAGACCCCATAGCGTCAAAATTTTTCGTCGGTTATAAAAAAAATCTTCTGGTTTATAGAAAACTGCAATACCTACGCGGTCAAAATGTATGGAACAGCAATTTTTTTTAATAACCCTCGAAAAATTTTGACGCTATGGGGTCAAACTCATGTGCTGAATCCATGGTTACAATTTGCGCGCCGATGTCCCTGCCACCCTGTATATTCTTATAGAAAAATCGTCTATGGTTGCAATATTTGTAAATAATGATATTGAGCACTAATGTATCTATCAACATAATTAATTTATCTGGCATTGTTTATTATTCTAAAATTCTAGATACATCTTCGCGTATAATGAATGTAGGTATACAAAATATTGTTAGACATTTTAAAAGAGTTTCTAGCCGATTCTTCTCCATCCATACGAAACTATCGTTTGGAAGGAGCTCCAAGAATCAATTCATTTTTTTTACAAATGTTGACATTCATAAGTGCTATAGAAGCATGAGGAACAAATCAAATCAAAAGTCATTTATTAAAATTAGGCTAAGAATCAGCACTTTTCGAACGTCAAAATTACAAAAGACAGTCCCCTAAAAACGCCCGCCCTTCACCACTTCCTAGTGCTGTCGCTGGGAAGAAGGAGTGGCGCAACAAACTCCCCAGCAGAACAGCTGACTGTTCAGTTAGAAAATACTTGATACTTGATTGTATACGATACTAGGTGTTAAGTAATTAACATTAAAAGGCACAGAACATAAAATTAAATTATTTGCCATAATATGTCAGCTAGCCACGCCAATATACCAACAAATATAATAAAAACTATACGTACTTAAGCTAAAAAATTATTAATTAAAATTAAAACTGTAAATAAAAACTTACTACCTAAATAAAAGCCTCCAGGCATAAAGGGCGTGAAAGCTTACATATTTATGCATTGCTGGGTTCTGTTCACATAGCTGTCACTTCGAAGTCACAGATGATAAACTAGGACCATCGAAGTAAAATAAATAAATAAGTTAATACTTATAATAATAACCTGTCAGTAAGCTAATTCTGGAGAAAGAACATGAACATTGTCTTGAGTTAATTAGGGCGACCAACTATTCTTATCGTGTAAGTAGTCGTTGATGGAATAGTAAGCCTTTGAACAAAGGTTGGATTTTACTTGAGCTTTAAAAGCATTAAAGGCAAGTCTTGCAAAGAAGAGGGTATCTTCTTATAAAAGGTTTTTTATACCAAGCCCAACAAATGAGTTATGAACCTTATGAAGCCGGTGAAAGGGGGCACGTAGTTTGTCCTTATTTCTAGTGTTAACACTGTGAATATCACTGTTTTTAGTGTACAAGTGTAAATTTAGCCTGATATAGTATAAGATGTTGGCGAAGATGAACAGGGTGTAAACTTCATTCATACTCCATAGAAAAGGTAGGATCCTCCGACCAGACGGGTGTCGTGCCGGCGGGCAACTGCCCGATGATTCATGTCGGGCTGTTGTATATATGCTAGTTGCGCGGTAAACTCTGCTTGCGAGATGCAGAATTTTGCGTGACGCCAATATGACGCGTGGTTCGCATGTGGTGTTGTAGATACCGCTACAGTGCCTTTTAATGGCCTATTTGATATGAATGATTTGACTTTGAATGAAGTCATGTATTTCCTTTGCCTGTAAATGAATCTTACCTCCTTTTTCATCATTAATGATCCCGCTGATGATATTCTTCAAGGACGTGCCCAGTTCAGTCGCGAAGTTTGCGTCCAAGTAGTTGAGGTTACGGTCATCTCGTGGCACACCTGGAAGAATAGTAAATGAAGTAATCTGCATTCGCGATTTATTTGCCAAAAATGTAAACAAATATGATTTTATGGAAAAATTACTTTAATTCCTACACAATATTTTTATAACTTTCTCAATAATGCATGTCACTCTGAAATAAACTTAATAACAATTAAAATAAAGTTGATATTTGTTTAACTTGAAATAACATCAATTAATTTGATTAGGTATATTTAACAAGGCAAACAAGACTGTTGCTGTTGACTGTAAGTTGTTATTGTAACATGCTAGCTAAATGGGAATACGAACTGTTTCATCTAAATGATTATTTCTATCAGCTCTTTAATGTCTGAAAAATGGGCTTCTTAAAATACTGTGCACTGGTGTGTCTTCAAGAGCAGGCCCAGTAATCAAAAACCGGCCATATGCGAGTCGGCCTGGCGTACGCAAGGTTCCGTACCAAAATCACGTCTGTTGTATGGGAGCCCCCTTAAATATTTATTTTATTCTAATTATTTATTTTTCTATGTGTTTTTCTATCTATAATATGTATATATTTACAAAAAAAATGTATAGAAGTAGTTTATCAGCCATCTTGTTACCATAACACAAGCATTAGGTTGCTTAGCTTGGGACTAGATGGCGCTGTGTGAAATGTCCAGGGATATTATTATATTATTATTATTTATTATTTTTAAAGTGATTATACAACTAAATATTCTGTGACTATTTCAAGCGTCTACCTGTTGCCGTTATTAATATCGAGCGAAAAACGGCAAAAAAAATCACGTTTGTTGTATGGGAGCCCCGATTAAATATGTATTGTGTTTTTAGTATTTGTTGTTATAACGGCAACCAAAATACATCATCTGTGAAAATTTCAACCGTCACTGTTCATGATATATAGCCTCGTGATAGACAGACAGTGGAGTCTTATTAATAGGGTCCCGTTTTTACCGTTTGGGTACGGAACCCTAAAAATGATGAGATTATCTGTTTCTTTTTGTTTTATCCTGTTCAGATATCGCTACCGATCACGTCTGCGGAGTTTCGCTAGCTACTTTTATTTAACTCTGCATTTACCTGGGATGTTCTCCTTCGCCGTGGTATACCGAACGGTGAGGTTCTTTAGTTCTCGTAATATGTCCAGTTCTGTGTTTTGCCTGTAGAATACGCCTTTAGGACGAACTCCTAGTTTGTCTGCGGCTGCGTAGCCTGGTGACAAAGAGAATTAGGTTTTAGTGTGTTTATTTATCAGGTCGGTTTGTGGATGGGTGACCATTAAATATCGAGACAGAACATCTTGTCTTCTATCACTACTAACTGCAAGCGTTACCGTAGCCGACTTGGAAATCTCAAAGTAGACTTCGAATCCAAGTCGGCCGGAGCAAAGACATCTCCACATATGGGGGTTCACAGACGGCTCAGATCTCAAGTGCGTATGCGGCACCTCCGTACAGACAATGGCCCACCTTCCATCGTGCGCTGCATAGTTGTCAGCTGTGCACTTGGTGATCTTATGACTATGTCAGTAAGCGGAGTTCGGCAACTGAGTTTTTGGCCAAAGATGTTTGGACTTTTTGCCATCGATACGCTAACAAGAAGAACTGTTCTATGGCCGAATACGTACCTTCCAAATACTTCCTGATGGAGTACTCCATGCCCCTCTCCCGCAGCACAGCGTGGTATTGCACCGGGCCCTGTATGAGCACCGAGCCCAGCACATACAGAACATCTTGCCTTCTGTCACGTCTGGCCACCAACTCTATGCGATCTATAGCCCGTAAGTCTTCTTGGACGATACGGAGGGATGCGAATTTAGAGTACGGTTGGAGGTGCATCAGACTGTAGACTAGGAAGAGGCCGGCTACTGATTCCTGGGGGAGAAATAGTATTTTTTGGTAAAGCACTCTGATTTTGATAGATTTTAACTTTCATGGCAAGTTATTTGATTAGCTGTCTTTAAAGCAGTGGTGGACCAGTGGAAACTGCCGCGACTTACGAGAATTTTTCAAATCCAACTTAGAGTTTTAGGGATTTGCATGTTCAAACAAACAAACTCTTCAGCTTTATTATTTACTAGCGGATCCGGCAGACGTCGTCCTGCCCAAAAAAGCAGCGCCACCTACCGGGTCCAATTGTATACAAACCTTGTCCTGACAATAACAAACACAAAAAAAAATCAACGGGTTGCACTCCGGGAGTGCCGGCAGAAGTGAAAACTCGAATATTAACGCTGTGCATTTTTGATATTTTGGAATGGGGTCTACTCTCCCTCCGTCTTACGAATTTACGATCAGGTCACGTGTCCTGACGCGAGCTCCATCTTACGAATTTTCGATCAGATCACATGTCCTGACGCGAGTTTAACATTTTTTACCCATCACAACAAAAGTGCACAAAGCCGCTAAAGAAGATTTCACTTCATAAAAAAAAATTATCCAATTTGGTGCAGTCGATCGGATGTTATGCGCGTATACATTTCGGTGATTCATTTTTATTAATATAGATATTATAGATTAGTATAGATGATATTATTTTTAAGTTTAGGATATAACAAGGTTTGAAATGCAAAACTGCAGTTAAGTAAATGCCGTCAAGGTACCAAAAATCTGACTGAGTTGGAACTTGGTACTTTGATGCAAGAGCTCACCTCAAAATTGCTAGTATCAGCCACCATGTAATGCTTGGCTATGTGTAGTACTTCTTCTGATAGCTCTGCTAACTCTGCACCCGAAGATCTTCCCCTATAAACAAAATAAGGATACCTACACGTACAGATGCGGCGACAGCCGATCGCATCCGGCAGGATGTCGACACATACGATCGACTCCGTACCGTCGCTTGCGAACGTAGCCATGAGCCTCTCAATTCATCTTTTATCATCAACATAATTATTTAGTGCACAACTGTACCATAAAATGTACTCTGTGACTGTACCTAAAAGTGTGTCTATGGGCTGATATTTCAATCATCTGATAACTTTATTCTCTTCTAATTTTGAAATTTTGACAGTTATTTCATACAAAAACTGTCAAACGTCAATTTTATTCCTCGAATAAAAGTTATCTGGTGTTGAAAAAAGCCCTAAGAAGAATAACTGTTCAGGATTTTAAGGAATGTATCTGACAGGAGCATGAGTTAATAATTTCCAAACTCAAACTATTTATTTCAACTAAACCAATTACAGGCACTTTTGAATTGTCAAGGGTTGGTCAGTCAAAAAGATGAAGCTAGTTGCCCATTCCAAAGCGTAGTAGGTACCTATGGTGAAGAACGGGCAAGAAACTCCATGGACACTCATTTAAATCACAATAATATGGTGTATCTACATAGAAATGCTGTATCCAAAAATGTATCTACAAAGAATAATTCATATTCTCATATTATAACAATAATTTCCTTCCTTTTTGGTACATTGGTTGCAAGCTCTACTGCTAAGCATGAGGATTATCAATTCCCAGGTTGGGCAAAGTGCTATTACTTTTGCACTATTTTATTAAACTGGAGAATTTTTTCCTTTCACTTATTCTAGAGCTATTTCTTAAGTTTTGTTTTGAATAATTTAATGGCAGCGGTCAGAAGGCCAATAAATTCCCATAATTAAAAGTGTTAAAAATCTAGTTGCAATCTCATCTCAGCGACAATCAATGTCAAACACTTGTCAAACATGTAAGGAAATTAGAGATAGTTTTGACAAATTGAGACTGAGATCAGAGGGGCAATTCTCGTAATTTTAAAAACATTCACAGTCAGAGGGACAATTCTCGTAATTTTAAAAACGTTCACAGTCCAATCTCAGTCTCAATCTGTCAAAAATGCCTCCACTTTCCCTACATTTTGACAGGTTTTTGACATTTGTTTGTCGCCGAGATGAGACTGCGAAGAGATTTTGAACGTTTTAAATTACGAGAATTGGACTTCAGATCTCAGTCTCAATCTGTCAAAAATGCTTCTAATTTCCCTACATTTTTAACATTTGCTTGTCGCCGAGATGAGACTGCAAGTAGATTCTTAACGGTTTTAATTACGAGAATTGGCCTTCAGGCCGTGAATGTTCTTAACATTACGATAATTGGCCCTGTGATTTGTTTATAGATTTTGACAGATGTACTATAACATCTGCTTAGCGTTTTCCCAACTGTGTTGTGGTTGGCTTCCAGTCTAACCAGATACAGCTGAATCCCAGTATTTACATATAATATAATTATAGATATATTAACTCTGACAACTAGTCCTACCAAGGGGTATCGTATTATGGTACATATTGTCAGATGGGCGGTCGCTCCATGTAAAATACTGGAATCCGGTTAGACTGGAAGCCGACCCCAACATAGTTGAAAACAGGCTAGGCACATAATGATGATTATGATG
Organism: Apamea anceps; assembly: GCA_951799955.1. NCBI lineage: Eukaryota > Metazoa > Arthropoda > Insecta > Lepidoptera > Noctuidae > Apamea > Apamea anceps. The sequence goes on along the minus strand of OX637521.1, from coordinate 13,473,161 downwards.
ATAATATAGACATATTATAAGAATTGTTAAGAAATAGTGTGCTTCTGCATCTTGTGTCAGCCACTACAAGAATATTAAGCCCATAAAGATCATTATAACATTTCTAAATAAACAAACTTACTGGAATATACAAGACAGCTGCATTTCCTTCCATATGTCGGAGAATATCTCGAAAGTGAGGGTCCCGGCTTGGAGGCAGCGGTGCATGAGCTCATCGCAGTCATCTGCGAACCCATCAGCTATGTACACTTCACCTTGTATGAACGCCATTGCTAGAGTATAACGAGAATATAAAGTATTTTGTTAAACTTAATTTTCAACACTAAAAACTTCTGCAAACAAAATTTAGCCCATAAGAAACCCATCAACCTTGTTCAAGGGAGGTTTTATAGTCTAAGCCAAGGTATATCCATAGACGTATGGTTCTCTCTAGGAACTGATATATTTCAGGAATCATTAAAATTTATGGAACACTCATGAGGACTAGCAGACTTCGTAAAGTTTTTAAATTTTTGAATGTTGACAAACAAAGTTCTATAAAAGAGTATCATTTCTTAATAACTTAGATTAATTAATAAATGACGTACTATACAATTTCTACTAGCCGCTTTGTTGAATAATCTATTGCAAAATTAAATAATGTTTAATTAATTTCGCAAAACTCGGCGCAACCAAAAAATCCTGATTCAGTACCGTACCTATTCACTGACAAGTGACACAAACTCATTTGATTTTTGACACAGAAAAGATGTACTTGGAAAAGGAAAGAATTCCCTTTCTGCACGATCGTACAAACGAGATAGAATCATCGAATTTATGTAAGAGAAGGAGAGATAAGTATCATTATTTTCATTGATTTCTGAACGCGCCAAACGGATGTCATTAGCCGATTAGAGACAGACACGTCTTAAATGTACTAATACATGCAGAATCGACTATTTAGTACGTTAGTCGAATATGGTTCAATAAATTATTAACTAATTGACTGTGTAGTTCAAGGCAAAAATATAACACTGTTGAGGTCGAAAAACCTGTAATATTTCTGAGTTGACATAGCAGATACCTTGAAACTACTGTACGACCACTAGCACTTTGCCAGCAACTTCCGTCTGTGTGGAAGATGACAATACCATAAAACCTAAAGGCAAGTCCCCACTAGGGCCGCGTGGCTCCGTGAGTTCTTATATTGGGGCGTTTTGCAAAGCACAGACGCCAGCACATCAAGCTACTAAAATCTGTCAAATTTCTTTAATAGATTTTCAACTTTATCCCTAGAGTATTAAGGTTCAAGATTGATTGGGAAAATTTGACAGTTTCGGGTAGGTTGACCTGCTGGCGTCTGCACATTAAAAGCCTCATGAGCCTTTGAGGCCGCGCAGCCCTAATCTGGACGCGCCTTTAGAGTAGGAAGGATTTTTTGGATTTTGAGGAGAAGGGATTTTTTGTAATCTGATCACCACTTCTACAGATAATTTTTTACTACGCTAAAATAGTATTAGTTTAGATGACCAAGGTGCAGCAAGAATGCAGGATGCTGACAATGAGAACAAAATTGATTTAATAGTTTTCCACTGTTCGTCAACCACTTATCAGCGATAGCGTTGTTAATACGCCTTGTAAAATAAAACGTTTATCGTATTGGTTTGCCACATTACATTAGACAACTACTATTGCAGGATTCCAGAGTGGACCTGTCACCTTATACTCCTTATAGCGGCATACAATGAAATCCACTCGAACGACAAATTTTTTCCCCGAAGATTTTTCAGCATTCAGAAAGAAAGAAAGAAAAAGTATTTATTGCGACTCGTACAGACGCCAGCAGGTCAAGTTACCCGAAACTGTCAAATTTTCCCAATCAAGCTTGAACCTTAATGCTTTAGCGATTAAGTTGAAAATCTATTAAAGAAATTTGACAGATTGTAGTAGCTTGATGTGCTGGCGTCTGTACATGATCATAAATTAAACTAAAAACAGTTAAAAATAAAACAAATTGTATAAAAAAGTAACAAAAGGAAAAAAAATGAAACAAAGTCCTATATGAGGCCAAAAGGCTCCTATCTCAGCATGATGCTTCGACATTTAAAAAATAAATGTCGTAGCGCTGGTATTCACCGGATTGGAGTTTCGATATCTTTCAAATCCAAAATATTTCTGCATACAGTGCTCCTCTCATCTAGCATCACTGCCATGTGATATTATTTGAGCATGAAGATTCATGAAAATGGATGTATACATATTTTAATGTCTCTAGGTATGGGAAACAACATCAACCTGGCTATAATTTTTAGACTTTGAATAGGTACCTACCAGTCTGGACAAAGTTCAAATAGGATGCACAGATAACAAAAATAAAATTTCCTGCGCCGTAAATAAGATTGTTTATTTAACTACACACTGACAAAGTGAACCCAACAAATACACTACTAATAACGCAGGCAATAAAACACGTGTTTAAGTATGCTTACAATTATTTAATGATTTGTCGATTTTGGTAATATGTTCAAACTAACGCATCTTCGATTGTTATTTATTTTATACACATGGTAACACTGACCATAGAGGAAGTGCGATGCGCATGATTGCGTGTTACACCACTACTATAGAAACTAAAATATTTAAGACGCGTTTAGACGGGCTGCTTCTCGATCAGTTTGTACCAGTGACCGCACTCGCAACGGCGGGGGTGGTCCTGAAATAAATAAAAAAACAACTCATTAGCAAAAATAAAATATATTATTTTCGTATGAAACTGGTAACACAGAATTTTACCAAAGGGACTTTTGAAATTAGGCAATGCTTTCAATTGAACAAGGAAACGATTTTCCTGTTCCATGCATCGCAATTTTTTTTGTCATACATGCAAATACTTCCCATTTTGAAGTCCTAAAAAATGTATGTAGGTAGGTATAGACGCCAGCACATCAAGCTACTACAATCTGTCGGATTTCTTTAATAGATTTTCAACTTTATCGCTAAAGCATTAAGGTTCAGGGTTGATTGGGAAAATTTGACAGTTTCGGGTAACTTGACCTGCTGGCGTCTGTATACTAATAATTATAATAAATGAGCCTCAAAAAGTTTTTTTTTTTCTTTTTTTTTACTAGCCACTGCTGGGCAAAGGCCTCCCTACTCTTCCACCTCTCTCTGTCCAGAGAGAATCCAAATAATTCTTGGTTATTCTAAAATACTAAATAGCCAATTAACTGCGACCCCACATGAATCTAGCGCCCTTGCAGCTACTGTGGTACGGGTACCTTTCGCAGTTCTATTTGGTCGGGTGCCCTAGTTACCGCGACCAACTTTCAGAAAAAGCCAGAAAGTTAGATTATAATTTTATTGCAAAAGGTTATTTGAGGTACATTTATAAAAAAAAGCGGACATCATAAGAAAGTCAATCAGATTTTACTGGATCAATTAAATATTTCCCAATTTCTTTGTTTTTGTAAAATATTTCAACTCAAATAATTATCCTGACTTGTAAGTTTGATATGCCAACAAGAAAAGAAGACCTCTGTCAGTGACCTCTGCGCTGCCACAGATAACGCCGTGGGAGTGGCGCAGTTTTGGGTTATAGAGGTATGAGGAACAGGGTGTAAAGTTCACTCATTCTCCATAGAAAAGGGAGGATCCTCCGACCAGACGGGTGTTGTGTCTGGTGGGCAATTGCCCAACGACTGATGTCGGGAAGTTTGTATTTATGCTAATTGCGCGGTAAACTCTGCTTGCGAGATGCAGGATTTTCAAGACGTCAGTATGACGTGTTGTTCGCATGTGGCGTTATAGATACCGCTACAGGATCAACAAAATTTGAATAAGTAACTGTCGTGCCAGGGACACGACGAAGAAGCGTAACATTACTCTATTCTATTTGGGAAAACAAACAATCGTACATTGTATATTATATCTAGAAATACTCAAATACTGTATGCTATTAGTAAATGTACAATCCACTACGTTTCCACATGTTACTAATTTTGTATCATAAATTAGTTTTTTGTAAAAAGTTTTGGTAAATTTAAATAAGATAAATATAATAGTTAATACATACTTAATTAATACATACGTAATAATACAATAATTAAAAATTTTGAATAAGGAGTTTAATAATTTGTTTTTTAAATTTTTATAGTATTATTATATTACAGTAGGCAAAGGGTATCAAAAATTCACAGCATCCTTATAATAGGTAGTATTTATTATACTATGTTGGTTGTAGTTGTTGTTATTGAGGTCGAATTTCATCAAACTTTTATACCAAGAATAAGTCTTATCCTGAGAATAAATTTTGAATTTTTGACAGTTTTTCCATACTAGAACTGTTAGACGTCAATTTTATTCCACAGATAAAAGGTATCTATCTAATTTTGGTAAAATCAGCCCTAAGAATGTATAAAACAGTTACATTACCTTGTGTAACCAGAGCCAAGTGACGGCTGTGGCATGCTCTTCACCTGAAACAATCAGTCGTGAATTATAAACATTGTTACCACAGTATTGTTCAATAAGAAATGAATCTGACTTGTAAAGTTAAACGCTGTAGAAATTCGCGCGTGTGTCACCGTACACGTGATAAAAGTTTAGTGTGAAAGACATCTATATCTTTCTTCTCTCTCATGTAACGAAATGTGCCTAAACGTGACGCGTCCTTGAAATGTCTTGTCTCTAGTCCTGAGTCCGACCCCTAAGTGAATCCCTGTAAATAGAATCACCGCAGTATTTATTTAGCCTTTTTGGTACCTGTACAGAGCCTACACACACTCTCCTAATGAACTCATGTTACTTATAATATGTACATAGGTTGTGTGTGTTTGGATTGAACGAACTGCACAACTGCAAGGCCTACGGCTGCGTTGTGGGAAACCCGCACTTGTGTCACGCTTTTTTGCGTAAAAATGGACTACTTAAGTTACAGGAATGCGGGTTTAGGTCACAGAGTGCTTTGTCTTTGGCTGTACTGTCAAATTATTACAACTGCTACTATCAAATTATGCAACTACTGATTACTGCAGTAGATTTTCTTCTGTTCATTTCTTGTACATTGTTTCCATGGAGATGTACAAAACATGTAACAGATCACATGTCATGAGAGCCATCCGAGCCTATTATGGCAGTTTGCCATAACACTATTGATTGTGTAATAAGATTTAAATTCCACTTTATTTTTCCAGGATTATTTTAAGCTGTAACCAAGTACAATGCAGGATGGCATCGACGCGACGCGCAAACTGTAACTAGGAATTCAGTACATGATTCTAGACCAGAAATATTAGCAAAGAAATTTTTCGTTTGTTATCAAATAAAATGATCTGGTGTTTCATAGAAAAGCGCAACCCATGCCGACGCAGCCAAAATTAATAACCAACGAAAATTTCAACACATTGGGGTTCAAAATCTTGTACTGGATTGATGGTAACAGGTTGTGCCCCCGACTACATCCTTTTTTTTTCTACTATAGGATGTATTAAAAAATCCTGCAGATATTAGATTAATTGTCAAAGTAGACCTTAGTAAGGCTAGACATATTAGCACCACACCCAACCACTGTACTTAAGTAGCCATAAAATTGTTTGCTTTACTTGAATGTCAAGTGCGTTAACAGGAAAATCATTTATTTGTTTTATTATCAGTTAAGCACTTGTGTCTAGTATGTAGCTTTGTGTGTATGTACATTTAGAGAGGTGTGGCATTTTCAAAACTCACTTTATCTAAAATAACCTAGGAGAAAAACAATTTACAATGATATTATAAATAATATATCATAATTTATCATCAATGCTGTTTTATCAAATAGGTTTGTCAACCCTTTTTTGACAAGGGACACAAAAAATCCAATTTTCCTTGTTCCAGCCTTGCATTCCAAGCAGAATAATTTGTGAAAACATGTTAGGCTTCATGTACACAACTCTGGTGCCGCACCGCTAGTTTGTATATACAAATGAGTATCGCATCAATGCGGTGCACACAATATATTTGATTTTTTACAATGTTGTTTTGTTAGACAAAAATGAATAATCATTATGCTTTTTTATCTCTGCCTAAACTAGACTTAATCCCTACCTAAAGTAATTAAGATCTAAGCTATACTTACATATGCACCCAACAATACGGGCGTCGAAGCAAGAGGGCACTAGGGTGGGGTTGTCACGGGTACCCGCATTCTTCTTCAGCACTTTCATGTTGAAGGGGTCGTCATTGCCAGCCTGCATGGCCATCAGCTCCTTCCTCTCCATGCCGGTAGCATGCTCCAGGGGATCAGGCATCACTGGCAGAAAATAATGATATTTTAAAAGGTGTTTTTGTTCTTCTAAACTGCCCGGTATTAGCTACATACAGAGCAAAGTACTTCGGTAACCCATGTACTTGCCGTGAGATTGTCAGTAACACCAAAGCTTTGCTGGCTTTTCTTGAGGAGCTGGGATAGATCAAATGACCAACTTTTCTACCCATGTGCAAAATATATGCATGGATGTGGAAACCAGCCCATAACACCATAGAATAAAAGGTATTTTTGGTTGTATGGTGTTGGTTTTTTTTTAATTTGGTTTTTTAGAAAGGAAAAATGATGGCATATGAAACAATGCACTTTAGTGGCTTAATTTATTATTTTGTTTTTGTAAAACTATGGCAAATGAATGAAAAAAAGGTGTGCCACTGTTGTATAATATGTATTTAAGTTTTTGATTATGAGTAGATGAAAACAAAATACTATTGAAACTTTTTTCTTTTGCACAAGTAGGTTTTTTGGATTTAGTAATAGTTTGGAATGCTTGATTATGTCACTCAACCAAATTATTAGTATAAAAGTATATTCACTAAGAATTAATTATACATGTGATAGAGTGTGAACAAGGAAGTCATAATGTATAAAAACTGGGTTGGACTAAACATTCATACAGGAAAATTTAACCAAATAATAAAGTACATAATAAATATACTTGACTAAAAACATAACTTTTCAATGTAAGAAATATACTTAGGGACTCCCTATATTGAAGATCTAGGATGCTCATGATCCGACTTTTGCCTACTATTGATTTTTCTCAGCTGTCAGTAAAAGTGAATGACCTTGTGACATTCTAATTTTTGAAAAAATGTAAATAAATCATTGCAGAAAAATAACGAACTATTTGAAATAACGGGTTGGCTTTGATATCGTTTGGCAGGATTTGAGGGGTAAAAGTGGTTAAAGCTGGTAGGGCTTGGGTCCCCGATTATAACGCTACCACTCTTATTACAAGGTAATGCATATTTTTCGAGAAATTAATGAAAAATGTTTCTAACCTCAAATCAGGTAAATAGCGAAAACGGAATGTTAAAATGGGCGATTGACAACCAAATCTGTTTCATAATATTGTATAAGGTGCAAAATTATGTGAAAACGAACGCAAAACGGAACGTAAAAAAAAAAAAAAAAACTATGATAAGTGTCACTGTCAAGTGTCATGTCATTCGTTTTGTTCATTCCGTTTCTCCTCGAGAAAGGTTCTTTTATAAAGACAATTATAATAACCGAACAAATATAAATGATTTAGTTTATGAATATTTGTGGAGAACAGAAATAGAAAGAAATAAAAGAGATCCTTTTGAGGAATTAATTACAGTTATAAATTATGGTTTTAATAATAAATGAAGAATTTATGAAGGTTATGTTTCACTTCTTTTTATAACAAGCTATAAATCCCCAATGTTACTACTGATACCAGGAGAATTTGGATGCAAGAGCGAGCGAAGCGAGCTCTGGACTTGGGGCACCCCGACACGGACAGGTTAGGTTAGAAGGGGATGGCGGGGTCGAGTAAGCGAGCGAAGCGAGCGAATCGACCCCGCCATCACCTTCGTGGTTATTTTTTTATAAACCACCCAGAAGTAGGAGCCCCGCGAAGCGGGGCTCCGTCGACCGGTCTTCCCTCGACTGTGCTACGTTGAGTGTTTTGAGGTTAGGTTACAATAATTGGTTTTTAAGCGACTATAAAAAGTTTTGAGGTTAGGTTACATTAATTGGTTTTTCTCAGGAATTGTGCATTGCCTTTTCATGGGAGTGGTGCCAGGGGGGAAGGGGTACCCGCCCCCCTCCCCCCACTCCCCTTCCACCCCCCTCCGCCTGCCAAAGGATACTAAATTTTACCCGAAATAACTACAGCGTAACAACGGCTCATATAATCAGAGATAATAAAAAATGATAAGAAAGATAACCTAAAAATCAATTTATTCTGATGTACTGGCAGGAGGAAAATCAATAAATGTATTCAGTCTGAAAAATAAGTGAACAGACTTTGGGGTATAAAATTAATGAGTCATTTTTTAATTCACTATTGATGAACAATAACAAAAATAATCAATAAAACGTGTATGACATGAAAAATGACGTCTTTAGTTTTATCGTTACTACAAAGTGCTGAAAGCAAAATTGCTACATTATTGTAAAAATATAGGACTTTTATCGTTCGTTTCAGGATAAACATAAATAATTCAAATCAGATGTAATTTTACGGGAAATTTGACATTACGTAACTTTAGTGACAGGGGTGGCGATACTCATGAAAAACTTGAACTGAAAATATCAAGATTTCTTACTTTTGTCGGCATATCCCCGTCGGGCAGTGGATAACAGAACACTCTTAAATGCATTTCCCCTAACAATTTGCCTGCATAAGGACGCCATTGTGCTAAATTTCTCACTAGACCGCTTTTCACGAATGCAAGTGAAACTATTTTTTCTTTCAAGCTAGAGAAAGGAAGAAGAAGAACCGTACTTTTCCAGTACTGGTGTAAACCAACCGTTAAACCGGTAAACATCAAATTAAAAGTATATCGATCCTTTTTACAATGCATAATTTATATATTGTCACTATAATAAATAACTAATGTAAAAAAACAACGACAATAACTAATGTAAAGTATCAATCGGTAAGTAATTTTACGAAATTGATTCGATAATAATGAAACATGTTTTTCTATTAAGTTTTAGAACGCCAGATGGCGATCTAAAACTTAATAGAAAAACATGTTTTTAAGGTTCAAAATGGAAAATAAAATTCTACCCGATTGATTTTATAAGGCTAATGGATTTAAAATAGTTGTTTTGTGCTTTCTGAAATAACGAAATTTTCGCACAATTTAACTCAATGATGTCAGCCTGACTATGTTTTGTCAGTTAGTGCTACTATCTGGTTGGTACTAGATCGTTTGGATTCACCTGGACTCTCCAAGACTTGCGAGCCAAACAACAATGCTGTTTCGGTCTCAACATACTGGGACGGACAAAATATGAGTAATCGACACGTGAAGCAGAAGCATGCTGGTAGATACAGTCAAATGGATGCTAATTATGACATTTTTCAACTGGCTGATTCATATACATACTCACGCCTTCACAAAGGAGTAAGCAAAAACTACGGAGAGCCACCTGCTATGATCCTTACTATAGTTATAAATAAACTGTTTTAAACCGTTAACTATAATCCTTACATACACCTTTTGCTTCGTCTTCGTCACTAGTTTACAGTCTTGAAATAAATTGTATAAATTCTTTTCGGAATAGGTACTTAAAAAATAGGTAAATAAAAACTCGAAAAATATGTGACGAATACTTTAATACTCGCAGTTGTCAGTGTTACGATTTGATTAGTTATTATTTCTTGATGTTGTTAACAAAGCTTTCAAGTATTATATTAGCTGGTCTTATAATGGGTCGGTATCAACTTGCATGTGTGTTTAAAAAATATTCATGTGTCCAGCGCGTGCGTCAGTAATACAGATAAACATTATTTGTGATTGGATAAAGTTTTATGTGTTCTGAATAACTTTAAATGTACTGCAATGCGTGAAGGTTAATAATTAATGCTGCGGTGATAAAAATAAATACATGAAAAAGAATCATCGATTTTTCATCTTCACCGAAAAGCAGTAGCTACATTTTGACTTTCATTTGAATCAATCTCGTATGAAAATTGCTTAGAAAATCGTTTAAAATACTTTTCGCATTACGCCATTTAAAAATGTTCCTTCTTCTGTGGTCTTGAAGAGCTGAAACAAATTATAGCATTTTTAGATTCCTTTAGTTATGTAGGTATAGGAAATGAAATTTATTTTCAAGAACAAATATAAGCTGACTTCTTATTGTACGGAAAGGCAATACAATGCGAAGTCAGCTAAAACTGCTAAAATTTATAGCTTGGTAGGACGCCGTGTGTACATTACAGATGATCTTGTTTTTGTATACTTACTAGTTAGTAACAATTCGCTGAAACTAGTGATTGATAGCTGATAAATATTACTATTATATTAAGAATGTCAAGCACCTATCAAATTATAATATTAAAATGTCTTTAGTGTATTTTAGGTTCAGAATCATGTCCTGAATCCACGGTCACAGGTTGCGCGTCGACATCCCCGCTACCCTATATTATTATGATTTTGGTAGAAATAAATACTAATTAACAAAGCAGTACTTACTAGTAACATAAAACGCACTTTTCGAAATATTTTAATAATCTTATTAGCGCATAGTACCAGTAAAGATACTATTTTTGGACGAAATCAATTTCTCGTTCTTCCACTTCTTTGTATGAAGCATCCCTTGAAGGAGTTTAAACGGACGTCGATTTCACCCTCCTCAAGCTGAAAAACACGAAAAAAGAATGTTATTACATGCCCATTTCAGCACACGTAAGGTAGGACGCCTTCAGGTTAGGTGGAGCGACGGTCTTTGAAGGGGGATAACAGCTGGATGTGTGTTGCTGAAAATCGAGTTGAATGGCTTGTAATAGGAGAGGCCTATGTCCAGCAGTGGACTGCTATATGCTGATGATCACATGCCCATTCACTAATTTTCTGTGGGTTTTTCTTATATTCGCGTCATTTACAAGACTATATTCTGCAGAGTAATTGTGTAACATATTATCCAGTGGGTGGGTTTCCGTTGTTTAGCAGACAAATGATTCGAACATATGAAGCAATGGATTAGCAACATACTTCAAAATGATTCAGATTGTGATTGATAGTGTGTTACGTTATTAGGGTGCTGGATATAATAATAAATTACCGCATCAGTCTGGTAAAGTTCTCGATAGCAGGATGGTGACACGCATTCCCTCACGCATCGTGTTTTAAGCAGCCCCGTAATATGACTGCAAGCTCCACTTTGTTCGCATGCAGTTTCAAATTCTCTGAACGTCATTTCCTGAAAATTTAGTTTTAACATTTGAGTATTTTTTATTTGTCATCACGCTGCAGATGAATTAGGTATGTCGTTTTCAGTGTAAATTGGGACAAGGAATTAGTGGTTTAACTTTATCAAAATGGGTTGGTAAAAATAATAAGTGAAATCAATAAATATAATAAGTAAAAATAAATAAATGTACGGATATACATTTAATATTCAATAACTTTGAATAACTCACGAGTTCAACCTACGTTTTTTGGTGAATCTTTATATTGATATTCCTTGAAAGTGAAAGTCACCTGAGCTTTGTCAGCAAACGTAATTCGTATTCCAAAAGTACCTAAAATAATATAAAATCCTAAAAAAATGTTAAATGTCGACATTTTGCTTTTACAAACAAGGGAACCTAATTTGTACATCGGACATAAAATCAATAAAATGTTGTGGTGGTTGCATGTTGTAAAATTTAGCTGAATATTTTATAGCAATTAAGTTCAGTTTGCTTACATAATATCATAAGATTTACTAGTCATTGGCCATGACATGTTATCATTGTAGGGTATTATTTTTCTGAATCCTTAACTTACCATTCCAAGAAAACCGTAACTCTACAAAATAACAACACTAATAAAATCGATTGGAACAACATTTTTATTACCTACTCTGCTCCATTATCTGTGGTCTTGTCATGTTCCACTTAGGGATGTTACACACTCGAACAGTCAGATCGAAATAATAAAATTGGAATTCAAAATCGACTAAATCTTAATGATATATTTTATTTTAGTTTAGATAATTTTACATCTTCTTTTTAATTTTAGGTATTTAAATAAAATAATGGTATCACTATAAATTACACCTTTATTTGTGGTTAAATAATGAATGACAATAATCGTCTCAAAAAATTAGTTATAATTCCATTACACTACACGCACTACACTATATCTGTCAAACGAAACGAAACGATCGGGACTGGATGGTGTATTGCTGAATGGATTTTGTTGATTTTCTGATAATTCTTATTTGATTATTTACATTATTTCCCAACATTCAGAACTATCTTCCGTGTCAAATCTCGGTGACTTGTGTGTGTGTTATTTGTTTTGTGTTTCGTTGTGCTAAAAGTGGAAGTTACTTATTGATGATTGACTAAGCAGACACCACAATAACAACAAGATTTGGTAAGTGAAATTTAGAATATTATTGCTATTTGTAGTATATTTGCCTGCTTACAGGTATTTGGTGTCTGAAATAATTAACTAGACGGTAAAAAAACAGCGTTGCGTCACTAAAATAAGTGATCATGAAACAATGGGAGGGATGTTGTAGCACTTTCTCGTGTATCATTTTGCTATAGACATATTTTCTGTTTATATTTTTTTTTTGCTAAAACAAATAAACCAAGGCAAGGCTCAAACTAGCATTTATACGGCCCTTGGATAAACAGCATACTTTGGCCTAAAAATCTCCTTAGTAATCTTATAAAATTTTCATGGCAAATGATTGAGAGTTATTGTCTAAAGTAAAAGGCGAACAATGAAAGCGCGCATTGTTACGTGCTTACTCAAGTGTTACCTACACTTAAAAGTAACATAAAACATGCTCATTTTTAAAAGATGATAATTGGTTGTTACCAAAGTAAATTGTGAGCAGAATTATTGATGATTGTGCATTTATGACCAGTTGTATTAACGTAAACGAGGTAAAAGGAGTATGTAAGGATTGTAACAGGTTGCATTCTATATTATCTGCTTACCCCCATGGGAGGAAGGTGTGAGTTTATGTATATGTGTATAATTAAAGATTATCAATTGCAACTAAATTGCGAGGTTATATTTACGAACAAGCATTACATCACACCTGTATTTCTGAGACTCCGCTGAGATTGGTTGTTATGGCTGCAATTCGGTCTGGAGAACGGTTGCTTCTCTTACTTCTTCATAGACAGAATATATTCAAAATAAAATAGTATCTACTATTGGTGTTGTCTGTAAAGTTCTAAGCATGTAAAACACACAATTTACATGGTACTATTCAATGTTTCCATTATTCCATGGTTCTAGAAATATATGTCTAATCAAATTAGAGTTGGTGTAATATGGACATAGATTATAACATTCATAATATAATATCACCCCTGTAATTCCCGCATTATTTCAAATCAAAAGTCTTTTATTCAATTTCTAGTATAGCCTTAGTTTTTGACTTAATTTTATTTTTCTAGCAGTAATAGAAACTCTGTGAAAATTTTACGTGCTACCTTTTACGGTTCAAAAGAAACAGTCCTGTGATATACAGACGGACGGAGAGCAGAGCCTTAGTAATAGGGTCCCTTTGGGTACAGAACCCTAAAAACGTATAAATCTGGCTTGTAATTCACATGACATACGTATACCTCCTTCTTTTTTGTAGTAGGTTAATAATGAGTATGATCAACATGATCCATTTTGTCTATGATGCAAGATATTGAAATCATATTTATTTTTAAGCCTGTTATTCCTAGTGTCAATTGACATGTTGAGTTTAGTTTAATTTTAGACCAGTAGGTGGTGCATGGATTTTAAATATTAATAGAGATGAATGATGGTTTTTAGCTAAAAATGATGCAACTGTCCCTTTAGTACATACATACATAAACTCATGACTTCTTCCCATGGGGGTTGGCAGAAACTACAGAACGCCACCTGCTAAGATCCTTACATACTCCTTTTGGGGAGTTTGTTGCGCCACTTCTTGTTCTCAGCGAAAGTACTAGGAAGTAATGAAGGGCGGGCGTTTTGGGGGACTGTCTTTTGTAATTTTGATGTTCGAAAAGCACTGATTCTCAGCCTAATTTGAATAAATGACTTATGATTTTGCTTCGTCTAGGCTCATACATCTGGTCATACATACAACCCCTTTATCAAAATTATTTGAAAACGCAATCCCCTCATGTGTTTAGTTATTATTCTTTTTCTGGTTACAAAATTTCGGCTACTTCACATTCCGTAACCCTCTAAATACCTTAACACTCTGGCGATTTTTTTTAAACCTTTCTGGTGGCTTATCTATGAAAATGTACCAAAGTTACAAAGAGACTCAAATCTCGATGAACGTACGAAAAAAAATGGACGAAAGTAAAAAAAAAAACTAGAAATAGTAGAATCAATTGTTTTGGGGATAAGATATTTCTAAAAACAGAGTTGGCAATTTGACTGCGGAGTATTAATTTCGCGCCGTCAATTCTTATTTCCCTTAATCCGATTTTTGGTTAAGATTGATCTTGCATACCTTTAACCATGAAAAAACGCCAATTTTCTCTATCAAGCAGGCAATCTAAATAACATTTTTGCTCCATAATTATAATCAAGTAAAGTGTTATTATTAACACTAGCGACCCGCCTCAGGGCTGTTCATTTATTACGTAAGACAATTTTGATCACTTCCTGACATCCCCTCCTCCTACGTAAGGAAACATAAGACTTGGATGAATCCCCTCCCCCCTTTTTAATCTTAAGTAAGATCAGCATAGTAGTATACCAAAGTTGCACAGACAAAGTAGCAGAAAATTAAAAACTTATAATTTTTGTTTGCTTTTGTGATCTTACGTAAGCACAGTCTAGACCCCTGCCGCCCCCATGTAAGAAAAAATAAGACTCGTTTGGACCCCCTCCCCCCTCAAATAGTTAATACAGCCCTCAGCGTTGCGCGGTTTTTAAGATATCAAAAGTTATTTATTCAAACTTGACTGAGAATCAGCACGTTTTGAGTGACTGACACTGACTGGACAGGTCCTATCAATCTGTGTGGTTATTTCCGCAAAAGACCATCTCAGACATCGATCTTCATATGATTTGACCAAGATTATGTCTGGACTTTAAAAGAGACTGACCTCTGAGTTTGTTTCGGCCTTTCTTCTCAGACTAGTCAGATAGGAAACGCCGATCTCGTCTTGTTTTAAAATATGATTGACGTGTAAAAGTGTTAGTACAAACCTACTTACAAGATAAAATCATTTATCATTTGAACGTGAAAATTACATAAGATAGTCCACCAAAACGCCTGTCCTTCACCACTTCCTAGTGTTTTTTTATTTATTTATTTCAGGCGACGCAGGCCCATTATTTTTATGATAAAACTAGCTTTTGCCCGCGAATTCGTCCGCGTGAAGCAACTTTCTTAATTTTTTTTTCCGTAAGAACCTACTACAAAGTATTAGAAAACTTAAAAAAAAAGATGAAATGATGAGATGAAATCGTTAAAGTAAAGGTAAGGTAAAGGTAAAGTCGTTCTCAAGTTATGACGTGACCAAGGGCAATAGGGATTCATTTTTATACATGATGAATAGATAGTACTTCACTACCTTGTTTTTGTGCTGTTCTGTGGTACTTGTCCGCGGAAGCGAAGGAACACCACGTCCTGCGGCCAGAAGTCTTCTTCCATGACGACGGGCAGATAACAATTCGGTACACGCACCACGAACGCCTTGAAGTTGACGTTGTGGTGCGACTCCAGTAACTGCACCCTCGGCGTGTACCTCGTCTTCTGGCGCACGTCACGATGACTTCCGCCATAATGGTGTAGTGTAGGCTGGAGATGCACACCGGTGTGTTCGGCTTTGCGGTACGCAAGCTGACTTCGGCTTTAGCGCAACAAACTCTCCAGTAGCACAGCAGTCTGTTAAGTTAGAAGAACTTGATTCTTATACAACGGACGGACGGTTGATTCTTATGCACGGATGGCGCGCTGGTGATGGTGCGCTGCGTGTCGCGGGTTCGATTCCCGCACGGAACAAATATTTATATGACCTGCAAGTAGTTGTTCCGGGTCTGACAGTTTGTGTATGTAAGTTTAAATGTTTGTAAACGCACCCACGATACAGGAGAAATTCCTACTGTGGGGCAGTTTTTTTTTTTTAAACTTTTTCTACAAATAAATAAATCAATCAATCAATTAAATAATTAACATTACGAAACACAAAAAATTAAATTAAATTATATGTCATGTCAAACATTGGAAAAAAAAATAGAGATTTCTTCATATTAATTATGTAAGTTTAATATTAATGTATTATACACATAAACCTTCCGGAATATCCTTCTTCCTACTAATCATACTTCCTAATATTTTATAACCAGGAGTAACACATAGGATACTTTTTATCCCGATATTCCAACGGGATCGAAACTTATGTGGGTTAAACCGCGGGGCGCAGCTAAATATTAAAAACACAAAAAAATCCGCTGCGTAGTTTAGAAGAACAACGCGGTCACACAGCTGTCTGTGTGACCGCGTTGTTCTTCTAAACTACACGAAAAGCGACTACCTATAATTTATTTATAATATGTAAAGTATACGAGTATATACATTATGTAATGCGGTTCGAGGATGGTTAGATCCATGTCATGACGGCCGCTGTATCAATTACCGGTCTGACGTAGAGACTTCGAATATCGAGTACATGGAGCTAAAAAAACCCTCCAAGTGCGAGTCGGACTCGCGCACGAAGGGTTCCGTAAAGTTATCTATAAAATCACGTCTGTTGTATTGGAGCCCCCCTTAAATATTTATTTTAATTTTATTATTTATTTTTAAAGTGAAAATACAACTAAATATTCTGTGAATATTTCAAGCCTACCTGTTGCCGTTATTAATATCGAGCAAAAAGCGGCAAAAACAATCACGTTTTGTTGTACGGGAGCCCCACATAAATATTTTTTTTTTTGTTTTTAGTATTTGTTGTTATAGCGACAACAGAAATACATCATCTATGAAAATTTCAACTGTCTAGCTATCACGGTTCATGAGATACAGCCTGGTGACAAACAGACAGACGGACAGTGGAGTCTTAGTAATAGGGTCCCGTTTTTACTCTTTGGGTACGGAACCCTAAAAACAATAAAAGTCCTTACCTACCTATAGTCCGCTGAGCAGCGGTGGCCCAGTGGTAGCGGCCGCGACTTAGGTCGTAGTTTCGAACCCAGTCAGGTGCTTTACTTTGCGTAAATTATTTCATCACCACTGCTCTCAAAACGGTGAAGGCAAACATCGTGGGGAAACCGGCATGTCCTAGAACCAAACATTTAAAGACATGGGCGTACTGCGACCCGCACTAGGCCCGCGTGGTGGATTACGGCCCACTCCCTCTCGATTTTCGACGGTCGGTTCAGCGCCGAAAGTTTAAATCCAACAGCTCGCTTTTATTAAGACATTCATTTACGTAGAGATATTGAAAAATATATATACGCATCGACTTGAGAAGTGTAACAGCCTATAATCATTGGGAGATCCAAGCCAGGCTTCTCGGGTTTGTATCTGAGCTTCCGATGGTTTTCGTTAGCTTCAAGTCCGCTGACCGCAAGCCAAACCTCACGGAGGCAGACAATTATTTCGCAGCCCTTTCCGTCGGACGCTTTTGATTGGCCCATTCCAGAGTAAAGATATTGTCTATGAGAGACTCGCCAATCTTTTTAAATTTAAATTCCTTTATGCCTATTCTACGTAATTAAGCAAATCTCACGCTCGCCTTACGTCACGGCTGAAAACGTTACCTTGCAAAGCTGAGTAAAAAACTTTAAAGTCAATGCTTCAGTTCCATTTAAAGTTCACCCAACTTTGACTTTGCTAAATTCCTCAGTACAGTAATCATTAATGCTCGGTTCCCATTTAATTAACAAGAACAAATCGTTTTGCTGGTAGCAGTTTTTATTGCCAAACTGGGCCTATGAATTCGTAAGCTAATTTTACCTGTGATAGCTACTTGTGTGTGGGAGGGTCTACTTTAAAGCTATGAGGTCTTTGCTTCATTATTGGTGAAGATACAAGAGTCTTAATTTTAATCATCGGTCCGTAAATTATTGGAATCTGCTAAGAAACGGAATTCTAGCCAGTCGTACGTAGCCACTTTAAAACTTTTTAGTTTTTGTATCAATTATCTGACCATAAACATTAAAATGTTGAGGTTTTTTCCTCCTCCGAGTTTTTATAACTCTGCGTCAACACTCAACGTTGTACTCGGTGCAAACTGAGTGCAAGCGCACCCATAAAGGCTGAATTTCAAGCTAAAACAAACAATGATTCACAAAGAATAGAGTACATTTTTCCGTGTATAGGAATACTTTCATGAATCCCGCTGTCAAGGTATTTTGTTAGGTATTCTGTAAGCAAGTAGGTTGGTATTCAATTGTGTATTGTTGATTAAATTACGTTCATTGTGCTAGCTAGGTTGTTTCGAGTTGTTTTGTAATGTAGATACTTTTTTGACATTAATTGGCTTAGGCTGCCTACTGAAATGTGTTGAATTGTTGGCTGTTTTAGTTAAGCCTTTATTTTGAAATTAGTTCAATTAAAGACTCGTTATTTTGTTAACTTTAACAGGGGTTGCAGAGCTTGTAGGTACACCGGAATTTGGGTACAATAAAGTACGTTCATTTTGCCTTCCAAACATCCATACTTAGTATTATAAATGTGAAATTAACTCTGTCTACCTTTTAAAGCATAGACCACAGAGCCGATCGTTAAGAAATTGGCAACTTGCATAATATTAATGAAGGTTATGATTCATGAATCGCTGAAGCATGCTTCAGCAACGGTTTAGAAAACCGACCTTAATCGCTGAGTAATGAAACTAATTTCTAGAGTCACTCACGCGTATTTATTTTGTTCGTTTTATAATCTATCCTTATAATAAAGATGAAGAGTTTGTTTGGACGCGCTATTCTCTGGAACCACCGCACCCTAATTGCGTAACACACTATCAATCACAATCTAGATGATTTTGAAGAATATTGCTAATGCATTGCCTCATATGTTCGATTTTTTTTTTTTAATTGTATAAACTAGTGCTTGACTGCGATCCCGCCTGATGGAAAGCAGAGATGCAATCGTTGATGGTAAAGCGCACTAATTTATTATGAGCCTATTCACTCTAGCCTTGAAAACACCCAAATTATAATCGGACGGGAAGACCGCTGCAGGCAAATTGTTCCAGTCCTTCGATGTACGCGGTATAAACGACGGGGCAAAACGCTTCGTCCGGATCGCGGCGGTGCACGGTGTCAACAACGTAAGGGTGGACACTCGCCGTACGACGAATTTGTCTGCTCAACAACGTAAATAAGCCAATGAATGTTGTTGAACTGTAAATATGAAAACCATTGTTACTGTTACTGTGTTACGCAACGATCCCGCTGCTAGTCTCCGGTTTGAAAAATTCTTTCGTTTAAATATTGCTTTTCATAGCCTAATCTTTGAGGAAGGCTATAGGCTATTTTACATCACGCTAGGACCCTTAGAGCCGAGCAACATGAAAGGTCGGAAGGAACGCTCAGCGAAAACGAAGTAAAAGCGCAGGCAGGCGATGCAATACGACGCAGACGAAGTCGCGGGCATCAGCTACTCCTTTAAAATGACTCATGACCAACACCTAAGGATGCTCTCGTGTGGCAGCTGGATCTAGGGCATGACTTGATTTAGAAAGCGGTATTTCTTACTGGAGACGGCTCGCATTGTCAGGAGGTTCCTCTCTGGAGCCCTGACCGCCGGTAGCTTGGACCCTTGTCCCGATACTGGCGGGCTACAATTTTTTATATTTTCAAACCCAGTAACAATACCCCTTGGCAAGACTAGTTGTCAGACTTTCGAGCTTCTGACGACCCCTTTCGTTGCTTTTAATTCCCTGAAAAGGATAATGTTTATACATAAATACTTATCTTATAATCCAGTTAACGCACGTTTATGCATTCTCTCTAATCAACGCTATGCTCGAGTATCCAATTAATTTATTTCGCGTGACTAGAAACCGACTAACATATCCACACACTAGAAGTAATTAAGAAAACCTACGTACAGATTAGGTACATGTAAATTCAATCGTGTCTGGGATTCATTAGTAGATATCTGGATAACAATTTCATGGTTCTGACTCAGACGATCAGTGCGATCTATTTATACTAGTAAAGAAGGAAAGAAAATACATTTATTTAGCACAGACTAAAAGACGCAATACACCAGAGACATACATCAGATAAAAACAAATAAAAAAAAATGTAAAGTCCAGTATGCTTCGATCAGTATTTTCGATCTTGTTGGCCCGAAACTTCGTCACTTTCCCGTCGGTAGCAGTGCAGTGATCTCTTTGACTGCATGTTTTGGGACACGGAGGGCAGGATAGGAGGTGGAGCATAGTTTGTTTTATGCCAACAAGTTCTGAAAAACAGTCGTGCCGGTGACACGAAGAAGAAAAACTATTTTAGGTAGTAGTATCTTATACCCTCAGTGCGTGAGAATGTCTGCTAGTAAGGCCTTACTTAGAACAGTTAGGACATACCTCTCTAAGCATTGATGTCTTGGGACTCTTGGTTTATTATTGGATTTGTAGCCATGGATGGCGTGCAATTGCAACACTTTCAATCACAATACGAGGGTTATGAAAGACATTTCTAATCCATTATTAAATAATTCGTGTGCTCAACAACGTAAATAACGCAATGAACTTGGAGGAACTGTCTAAATGAAATCCTTCAACCATTTGTCATTTTATGTGTTACGCAATTACCCCCTGGTTTCAGAAACCCTGACGAAGGTTCTGTAAAAAAAATATCTGCTGCTCTTCTGCAAAAATGTCTCCGTGAAACCTGAGATGAAGCAAGCTTGAAGTGACCTCTATGGAGAAGAACGGACAAGAAACTCTAGGACACTATTTTAAATCAAGATATATCATAATCCAGTGTACATTATTCTTGTTGCTTAAAAAAAACAATTCAAAATATAGCATTCGACGGCTGTTGACAAATCTCACGGTTAAAATAATAACGAGCAAACTAGGATGAAATTGAATTGGATTAAGAGCCTAGCCTATCTTACTAGTATTTGTCTTCATTGACAGTATCGATCTATCTGATATTGTACAGGCTGAATTTCGTATTTCTCTATTTCTTGCCGGCTAAATTGACGGTTTTGTCTGGACTGAACTGGAATGACTTCAACCATTTGATACACTGTCCAATTCCCTACTTACAAGCACCGATAATTCAGTCAGTGTTTTCATCTTCGCTAAATAATGCTCTGAAATTAACTTAAGGATAATCGACATTCTCAAATACTCGAATCGGAAATTCCACTTTTACTGTGATTCAGTGAAATTGAATCAGAGTAAAAGTAGCCCCCGCTCGCTTATATCTCCCGATCCGTACAACATTATCACAGTCTAACTAATCCGGTTGAGCAATTCGGGATGACGTAGTGATGTGTCGGTTTCGTCATGTCTTTGTCTCTTTGAACCACTGTATTTGTTATACTGGGGCATTGTTTTAGTTGACTCGGAAACAGGATTTTCAAAATTCTATAGGTCCAAATTTGGTCCTTTACGGCGTTATCGGTGGCAGCTCAGAGGTGCCCTCCAGAGCATGCAACCAGACACACACACGCACACACAGAGGGCAGCATATGAGGTGGAGTACAGTTTTTCTGATCAGTTTGTATTAATAGTCACAACTAGAAGGTTCTTCGAACTCAAAACGTTACCACAATGATGACTGACAGGTCCAATGACCTCACAGTCAGTAGATTAACGTATCAATTTGTGTGTGACACAAATTGTATAAATTATATTACAGATATAAATGTAGAAATTTTACATAGGGTGACAAGATGGGCGGTCTAATCGCTAAAAGGGATTTGGATGGATTTAAAGGGAGAAGAAGAGACAGTATTACAGGTAATCCGTGGTGTAACATTTTCACATACATAATAGATTCTATGCTCTATGGGTATATAACTTAATGTAAACGTGGTAATACACGTGCTGTTGATGTGCCTGAAGCTTTTGCTGATGTACTAAATCTCGAAAAGCTGAAGAATGTGGGGATGACTCATAGAGATTGTGTAGACAGAATGGTGTTTGCGTGTACAGAGTGTTATGCTGATGCACATTTTGCTGACAGATGTACGAAATATGCTATGCATCACTATGCGCAACTAGGCGCAGAGAAAGAACACAAACAAAAACAAGCTGGGGGAAATATGCACTCATATTTCCCCCAGCTTGTTTTTGTTTGTGTTCTTTCTCTGCGCCTTGTTTACGACAAATAAACGTATTTTATTTCTCTCTATATCATGCTTATGAAAACAGATGGCCTGTAGAATGCTCTGTGCGTAAGCTTTAGAAATGAAATTCTTGAGAATCGAGGAGGACTTCAAACAAATTCCTTGACTGGATGTGGCTGTCATGTGGAGTTGGGAACTGACACTATAAATATTTATGGATCGTTGAAAAATTGTGGGGATACCGCTCAACATACCATCCACTATATTTCAGGCCAGTCAGTATATTAAAAAGACTGACAATTTTTTAATTAAGTCTCTGCTACCTTGAGTATTCTAATATGTTTTACCGCACATATTTTTACTATCATTCTCCATCATCATTATTTGCCTAGCCTCTTCCCAACTATGTTGGGGTCGTCTTTCAGCCTAACCGGATGCAGCTGAGCACCAGTATTATACATGAAGCGACTGCCTATCTGACCTCCACAACCGAGTTACTGGGTAATACGAAACCTTTTGGTAAGACTGGTTGTCAGATTTTCAGGCTTCTGACGACCCGTAACGACTGTCAAAGATCCACGAATGACAGCCGGGACCAACGGCAGAACGTGCTTTCCGAGCCACTGAGAGGTCTTGGTATGTAAAGATGGTCACCCATTTTTACATAGTTACCAAGATTCCCATCATTACATGGAAATATAGACAAAGATAATGTTCGATTGCAACAATGTTTCTGAAGCATGAAATCGCCGGGATGGCTAAGCAATGCACAGCCTAGTGTACTATATACGGCTTCATGAAAAACCGGTAGTGTTTACTTACATGTTCTATAAAAAGATGGGCATACTGAACAAGTGCACCCAAGGCTGTGGCTCGGCCTTGAACTGAGTCCGGAGCGAACGATATTAGTTCGAAGGGGCGACTATGGGCACGGTATGGATAATAATATCAATATTGATTCCTATTGGAACTTGTTTGAGCATCTGCTGTGCCCCGATTCTTTAAAAGATCGCTGCTACAGTTACAGCTAAAAATTTAGAGACGTTAGCTACTTGGATTTTTTAATTGTAGCGACATCTTCGTAGGTCCGATGTAAATCTATTTGACTTTTTACTTCAACCTATTTTCCTTTCTTGATGTCCCTATGGGCCATAATCGGCCTATAATGTTTCCACTGCTGGGACACAGACCTCCTCTCTTTTTGAGAGGGAGTGAGCCGTAATCCACCACGCGGTCTCAGAGCGGGTTGATACAGGTCACATGTCTTCGATTTTTTGGTTCTAGGACATGCTGGTTTACTCACAATGTTTTCCTTCACCGTTTAGAGGGCAGTGGTGCTGAAAATCGATGGTGATATAATTCACGAGATCATGAAATAAGCATCTACTGGACTTTGGACCACAGAGTAGCTGGTAGCATACTTGGTATAAATATTAATTATTCATTCGGATATGTCTCCGTATTGTCTGCCATATCGATCTTTGCACCTGCTACGTCAGTTGCACGTGATTCGTCGCACAGTATTTATTCATACGTAGATATTGATCGTGTCATTCTCTTCACCTTGTGTTTGGTATGTAGTTGTACGGTTTATGGCATCTACTACCCCTGGTATATGTGACCCCTCCCTTTATTTCAAAGTATAATTTTGTATCTTTTAGTTCATGCCTTTGGTAATTGGAATCTTTTAGATTTTTAAAACGATTCATCCTCAGTTTATTATATTATGTAACACACTTTTTAAAATTTTTTTGTAGAGGGGCTAAGTAATAACAGGCGCACGGGTCGTTCGATCAGGTTAAACTACGCTTGCCGCAGTTGGTCCGTGGATGGGTGACCATCTTTACATACTTATTTAGTTCATTGGTGTCTGGGTTTTATCTAATACAAGCCTTCTTTCTTTGTTTTTCAATACGAATAATTTCGGAATGAAATTGTATTATCAAGACCCCTATAACGTGTCTCGAAACGCACCTTAAGCCTTTGGTCCCGACTGTCATTCGTGGATCGTTGTCAGTCATTACAGGTCGTCAGAATCCCGAAAGTCTGACAACCAGTCTTACCAAAAGGTTTCGTACTATTCACTAACTGAGTTGTGATCAGATAGGCAGTCGCTCCATGTAAAATACTGGTACTCAGCTGCATCTGGTTAGACTGGAAACCAAACCCAGCATAGTTGGGAAAAGGCTAGGCAGATGATGTTATCTTTCTAGAAAACAATTGTTAAGCTTTTTATTAGTGTGTTATAATTATCTATTACTGCAATGCCTACAATGAGCTCAAATGTTATACGTGCGATTGCATCAAATTAATATAATAGCCAACCTTACCTTGCTGAGTATATTTATTTAATTATTAATAACTTGTAACAGATTCTTAAGTCGTAGATTTAATAATCAACGGACTGTAACATATAGGAGCCAGGCACGCTTTAATGAAATTTTCAACACAAAGAAAAACTAAAAAAGGTGTATCAGCCTTTTATATCCCACTTGTTCCACTGTAGAGCTAATGCCTCTCTTCTCCTTCTTCTCCTTCAACTTCATCATTCTTTTGCCCTTATCCCTATCGATTTGGGGTCGTTGCAGCATGTTTGCTTCGCCCATACTTCTTTATTAGTCGTCATCTCAGTAGTCACCCCCTTTCTAACCATATCATCTTTCACACAGTTCATCTATCGTGTCTTTACCTCATTCCACTTTTCTCTATCTATTGCTGTCTCTTGCCAATCTTTGAGAAAAGCGTCTAGTTTGCCCCCCCCCCCCCCCCCGCGCCTTTATCATCTCAGAGTTATTGCCCCGCGTTTTATTGGGCAATACTACGATATGTAATGGTTATATTACAGTTGTCATTCTCTCTTATCTCCAAAATCCATTTAATTCTTCGAGACGAGGAAGGACTAGTTCAGTCTAAGTCAGTGACATCAGGACATAACTACCACCCTCTATACATATATTAATCTAACGGCGCAGGATAGCCTTTACCAGAAGTGGATATCATATTAGTGGTTCAGCAGCTCGAATATCATCAGGATTGTGCCGGAATATAGCATTTCGTAGTGGACGTGGTACGACAGCTTCCCCGACATCACGTCATCACGTGTCATCAGAAGATGACACAACCGTGACTAGCGTTGCCAGGCGTCCGGATAAAGCCGGACATAGGTAGGCTTTTTGATTGCGTGTCCGGCCAAAATAAACGGCGTCTGGCTTGTCCGGCTTTTGTTAGGCTTTTTACATTTCGCAAACGAGCGAGCGCCGATGACTGATTATGGCAATAATCAAAAAAAGCTTGATTTTACATACAATTTTTTTGTCGTACCTATTAATACTGAGACACAAAATCCTCAATAATGTAGGGTGTCCGGCTTTTCTACCCAAATGTCCGGCCAAACTGGCTGGTCTGTCCGGCTATTAGGTTTGGCGACCTGGCAACCCTAACCGTGACCCAACCATCAATGCGACGCTCTACTAGAGTGACAGTAACTTCGTTACAAAACTACTCAAATCCAGATGCTAAACAACTTCATTGTCTACAACTCCTTTGGTATCTGAATCAGAAACAACGGAGCAGCAAATGTTATATCATAATAACATTTTATGACTGCTGTACTTGATAATGTAATCTCATTAAGATTCTGTGTCATTGCTGGATTTTCCATAGACTTATCAGAAGTAAATATGCTGGCATTTTCCGGTAGTTTTGGAGATAGCTGTCATATATTTGGTAGATAGTGGCGCCGATTCCCTCGTTCACGAACTAAATTAAATTTAAGTTCAGTGCATCTTTTTCTTTCTATTTCATTAAGAAAAAGACAGAAGATAAATATTAGTTTAGTCCTGTCAAACTAGTCAGCGCCTGACGTAAATTGACGTATTTTTAGCAGCCATGTTTTTAATCACGTCTAATCTGTCTATGGACTATCTTAATCTGACAGGAGTAAACTAATATTTTATCTTCTGTCCTTTTCCTAATGAAATAGAAAGAAAAAGATGCACAGAACTTAAATTTGGTTTAGTTTGTGAACAAGGGAACCAGGGCCACTGATAACCTACTTATTTATTTATTTAGTCTAGCTTGTGATATGATAAGGAAAGCCTCAGTCCCCTTGGGTATTGTAAAAGTCACTTGTTTATGCCGAGGTCAATATTCAGAACCAACTTTCTGATAAAATCATAGACTGCTGGACATAGCAAATTTATTTCAATAAAACCATTTACAGGCACTTTTGAGTTGTCAAGGAGTCAATCAGTTAGAAAATTGAAGCTAGTTGCCCATTCCAAAAGATCTCTACCTAGAAGAACTGGTAAGAAACTCCAAGGACACACTTTGAAGTCAACATACTTATAATACATACTTGGGGATATTATTCTTGTCGATTCTGTGTTACATAAATGTGAGAACAATGTACAAAAAATAATATAAAATAATTCAAAATTTGAGATTCAGCTAAGAGATGACCAGTCTCAACTAACGGCACCCGTTCACGAACATGACGTGGATCAGCACCATTCATGTCAACTATTCTGAACCGAATGATTTGAAAATAAAAAAAGATTCAACACACGCGCTACCACCAGCGAGACATTTGAGCGAGCATGACATACTCGCAGCTACCATGCTCTTTCAAGTCAACACACATATCATAAAGCCTCTCCCAAGATTTATCATAATACTTGACCTTTCGGTTCCCATCAATTCCATATTTGCACAACGCAATCATTTTCAGAAGCCTCCTACGCAATATTTTGACTGAAGGACTCAACTCAACAAATATTTTGACAAAACTCTCCAAACATTGATTATGTCTGGAGTTTTGTCAAAATATTTGTTGAGTCCGAATTATTTTTCTTGTTGCTAAGTCAGTAATTGCTCAAGTATTAAATGTTCAGTATGAAAACATTTGTGATCTCATGATCTGTGTCAAGTTTATCTTAACTTATTACACTATCTATCTTAATATTTGTAATTTTTACTTTTCTTGGTACATTCGTGTAATTATACTCAATGAGGTCATAGGTGTGTACTGTGATAGCGTTTGTATTTGTTACATTTAATAGTACGCGCTTTTTATTATGTGTTTTGGTTTAAAACGGATCGTATCTATCTTCGTTGTTTTTTAACTGAGCTCTTTTGTGTCGAGAAACTTTTTAGAAATTCTTAAGTAAATCAAGAGCAGTGGTCGCCCAGAGTAACGGCCGTGACTTACGAGTTTTCGTAGATTCAAACCTAAACAGGCGCTTTACTTTGTGTAAATTATTTCATCACCACTGCTCTGAAAACTCACGGAACCGGCAATGTTCTAGAACCAAAAAATCGAAGACATGTGACCTCATCAGATTACGGCCCACTCCCTCTCACAGAGAGGAGGCTTGTGTCCCAGCAGTGGGAACATTATAGGCTGATTATGCTAAGGAAATCTTTAAGTGCAATGAAACGTGTTTCTGTTTGCAGTAAAAATAGGATGTAAACTAAAACAATATACTCGTACATTAATCGTATGAAATTTTTATTGCCCCCGATTGCACTGACATTAAAATATATCTTTCTTCATAAAAAGAGAAAGGAGAAAATGGGGTTGACTACCCGTTTGCAGTTCAACGTGCTAACTTTGAAAAGTCCTACAAATGATACCCGTTAGAACAATGATGCTAATTCAACACACTTTCACATGCATTAGTTTCAAATCCCGGTGCATTGAGTGCAGACGATTCTTTAGGTATTATCAATAGTATACGTGCACTGAATGAATTGAGTGATGTCCTTGTAACTGAAATAGTTGACAAGTCACAGTACATTCAAGCTAGTGCATTATTGTTTCAGTGTATCAAGTGCGGACGACAATCTAATCTGTTTAGATTTTATCAAACTTAAGTGCATAATAATTATAATTAGTCTGTGATGTTCTGAAAAATTAACAAGTTAAAGTCCAAAAGGTTTCCGATAAGGGGATGCGCGATGTAGCCCGCGAAATTCAAATTTACTTTCGTTTTTTGCTATTTGCAGGTTAGTAC
Source organism: Apamea anceps (assembly GCA_951799955.1). Lineage (NCBI taxonomy): Eukaryota > Metazoa > Arthropoda > Insecta > Lepidoptera > Noctuidae > Apamea > Apamea anceps. The sequence continues at coordinate 13,444,955 of OX637521.1, read as the reverse complement.
CAGGTTGTATGTTGATTAAAATATGATTCGGGACCGTAACAAATATGACTTTACATAATTTTATTATAATCATTAAAATCGCCAATACAACTTCTTGAGTTAGAATGCGCCTCAAATGTCATGATTTCATGAAATAGTCATTCAATAAGATAATATGAACCTAGAGAGATGTATTCATGATTTTTATGATTATAATTCTATAAATAAATATTTGTTACGGACGCGAATCATATTTAGATTGACATACAATCTGATACTGACACGAATTTCGCGAGCTATCCTGACGATTTCGCCTTAAGGTATGATTATGAATCAAGAAATTCTTCGCACTTTCTAATGCACTTCGAATTGCTCGGTGCACCAAACACCTTGTTATCTCTCTAGATCTTATCACTGTAAAGAGTAATGAATGACTACCATTGTGTTATGAAGTCTGAAGATTATAGAGGTTTAGTTGTAGTAGGTTTAATTTAAGTTCATAGATAAAATAGTCTCGATCATTGTATGTACTCGGTGTTTTGTTATTGCGATCTTCATCTTCAAAGTAAATTGGCATAGCCTCCATTCTTGCAATCCGATTATAAACACCATTAATGACTTTAACAGCTTGTTAATACCTCTCTGAAGATCGATTTATCCTACGAGGTTAAGTAACCTTGACAAGGGCAAGTCTTGGATGAGTGACCGTTACATAGAGATTTCTCCGTGCCTCGGAGCCGAGGGCAAGCATCTACATATCCCAAATGTAAATCTTTATGCGAAGGTTTATGATATCAATTTTGGTGACTATAAAACCCCCAGTCTGTCACCCCAACCTTCGGAAAACGTTGTCAAACTAGATGATATCATACATACACCATTTGGCAGAATTTCGTGTCCCCTAAAATATTTTGGGAGAGGTTATCTCGAAGATGATTCCACGTATAATTTAATTGTTTATTAAAAAAAAAAAAGGAAATTATTGAAGAGCAGTGGTGGCCCAGAGGTATCAGCCCCGATTTACGAGTTGTAGGTCTTGGGTTCGAACCCAGACAGGCACTTTACTTTGTGTATTTAATTTCATCACCACTGCTCTCAAAACGGCGAAGGAAAACATCGTAAGGAAACGCGTATGTCCTAGAACCAAAAATTCGAAGACATGTCCACCAACCTGCACTGGGCCCGCATGGTGGATTATGGCCCACTCCTTCTCACAGAGAGGAGGCCTGTGTCCCAGAAGTGGGAACATTATAGGCTGATTATGTTATTTGAGAAAATAATTCAGTAACAATACCTTAATACTTTGATCTTGATCTCATATGTGACAAAACGGTGTTAATTGTCAATTGTTTTCCTCCGCTTTCAGTGCACACGTTGCAATGGGTGCACGCGCACTGAAACTTGCACACGAGGTGTGCTGTACTTCTTTATTATGGAAATAAACGGCAATTGGTCCTGTCAATGTATAATCGGAAACTAGTTTGGTCCTCGTATAAATAATGATGTCACCTCGCCGCTTTTTAAGCTATTTTGATAGTGGGAACCGACTTTAGTTTTTGTTCACGGTTACGATTACGGGAAGTAAAATGTATGGTATGAAAACTCTTTGAAATGTCCTCCCATAAATTTAATGGACTGTGTTTATGTTTGGGTACGTTGGGAAAACTTTTCCTTCTGCAAAACAGTAGTCTCGCAGAAGTAGACTGCGGAAAGGGATTTCGTCCACTCTCCGGCCCGCAGCAGGCGCGGTGTAGTCAGTTTTTCCCCTATATGTGGTTGTCGCTCAAAAGTGATTGGAAAACTATCTTATAGGTACAAAAATCATCATCAATAGTGTACTCACAAGACACTGCAATCACCAATCTATCTGAAATCGGAAAAAGGAGGACATCGCCGTCGTGGTAGACTGCGGCGAAGGTGCTGTGACGATCTTGTCACGTTTGCGGGGCCATCATGGCCAAAATCCCACAAAATAGAGAAGCATGGAAGGAAAAAGGAGAGGCCTTTCCCCAGTAGAGTGACACGATAAGGCTAATTATAAAAAAAAAAATTGGAGATGTCTAGTATAATATAATATGGTTCACTCACTCATTGTTCATGATGAAATTGCTCAGGAATGTAGGTATTCCTCATTTTCGTTCACCTTAATGACCTCATTACCTCTTCATCGGCCTCTATTATCTCCTTCCTATCCAATTGTTATATTCGCTGTTTTTATCGATTGTTCCACGTCGTCGGTACAAAGTGCGAACACAAGCATGATAGCAACTGAGCCAGTGCTAACGCACTCAATGCACTGGCGGAGTGCGTCAGCACTTGAACCAACACAAGGAAAGACGAGTATTATTGTTTTTATTATAAGCAACTGTGCAGGTACCTGCGTTTTTGTTAGAAAAATATTATAATTATAAAAGATTACTTATAAAGAGGTAATATTTTTGAGTTTGTATGTAGAGGAAATCTTTGGAACTACTGATCCGATTCCGAAAATTCTTTCACTAATGACAAGCTATAGAATTGCCGAGTTTCATAGGATATATTTTATAAAAAAAATTCGCGGGCAGAACCTAGTACTAAATATTACTGCATTCTGATCAAAGTCAGGAGGAGGTAGAAATCGATTGTATCTACGATTAGTGCTTGTTATTTGGCCGAAAGAGTTCCGCTGCTATACCTCGACCTACCCCAAGGATCGCGACTACGACCGGACCTGTGCCTTCCGCATTCATTAGTTTCCCGTGACCTTCACCCATATTCATGGTAACCAATCTAAGTCCATTAGATTTGTGTTAGGTTTGCGTAACATATTTGGCGTTTTATATATGAAGATTAATTGCTTCACGTTTCTATACAACACCACTTAGCGTATCAGTATCGGATCGATGTTGTTATCGGCTAATGTGAAATCGTCCAATCACAATAACTAACATGGGTAAATGAAAGTAGTCTGCTAAACTCTGTGTTGGTTATACTGAACCAACTCTTCGCAGGATTCGTTCGTCAGGATCAGTCTATAGTTCAATTTTGTTAATTTTTTTTTTACAGTTCGATTTTGGACATGCGCTTCCCTAATCGGATATCGTTGTACTCAATCCTCGAGTGCTCTCATCCAATTCATATCAGCCATCTTGCGAAGATCTCCTCGCTCATATTTCGCTCGTGTACGTTGTCCGATTTTGGCTCCAGTCAAGAACACGTATACCCCAACGGTCATCGGCCCTACAGTCTACATTTGCCAGTTCATCAAAATCAAGAGTCATTTATTCGAAGTTTCGAACTAGCCTGAGATTCAGCACTTTTTGAACGTCAAAATAACATGAGACAGTCCCTCAAAACGTTTGCCCTTCACTACTCCCGGTTTAGCTGGGAAGAAGTGGCGCAACAAACCCTCCAGCATTCCCACTTTTAGGCACAGTAAGGGCGTTCGGTACAAATCCATACGTCACCGTTAGTCAATGCCTATTATTATCACTGATAGTTGTAAGAGGATACGAGTATTATTGCTCAATTGTTTCCTTCCATTTTAGTACGCTGTGTTTCAGTGCATGTAGTGCGCGCGTACTGAAACGAACTCGCGCCTTGTGAAGTGATAGTCATTATTGGTTCGCTGACTGCTGTACCAATTTGTTCGCTGATAAGTTTTTGTTAAGGTAAATTGTTTTAATTCATGTATTTAGTATTAGTGTACTGTTTCTTGGCTACGGTAGTGTTTTGTTACGTTGTTGTTTTTGTGATTGCCTCGTTGGTGTAGTGGTCGCAAGTGATACTGCTGAGCATGAGGTTCTTGGTTCGATTACCGGGTCTGGCAAAGTGTTATTCGGTTTTTCTATCTGGAATTTCTCAGTAGCAGCCTGGTGTTTGGATTTGTGCCCGGTTGATGGCAAGGCTCTCCCTCCATTATATGGGGCTTAAACGTAACTGGCCAAATGCAATTGCATTTTCTTTCTTTCTTTTCTTTGAAATGTCCCTCTGCCTAACCCTTCGGGTAATACAGGCGTAATGTTATGTTATGTGAGTAGTGTTTCTTTTGGTTGGAAGAATAGGTCGTAGTAGTGATTATCCCTCGATGTAGTTAAAGCTACAAAAGTGTTGTCAAGACTAAAAGGAGTATGAATTGGAGCATCCACTTGGTATGATACTAAATTCGTTGGTTTTGAAAATATTCCACTAGGCGATGATAAAACGTAATTGTTATGTCATGACGCAAGCTGGAGTAACGTAGCGACGCGACGTCGGAAGTCTTTGCGCATGCTGCTGGCGCAACATGTCTTTTTCCTCCATACTTCTCTATTTCTTCCACATCTCTATTAGTCGTCATCTCGGTAGTCACCTCCTTCCTAGCCACATCATCTTTCACACAATCCATCGTTTCTTTTGACTTTCCCTACTCTTATATCCATTCAAATTTATACTTTTTTCACGACATTAAGCATTACCAGACTTATTACAAATACATACAGTGGCCTCCGAAAGTTAGTTGACATTTTACCACTTCAGCTGTGACACACCACATTATCATTTAATATTCTAGTGATCTAAATGTTTGAACTGCTGTAATGTTTTTATTGACTAATTCAACTACCTTACACTTATTATAAAAAAATATCAAGTAATCCCTTACGAGTACTTACTGATTTTTTTTTTTTTCACTCATGATGTGGCATGGGTGTGGTATGTGGTGTGGTGTGTAGCAGAAGTGGAAAAATTGCAACAACTTTTGGAGGCCACTGAATAAAGTGACAGTTGTGTTTTCCTGAGTTTAAGCAGAAAAAAGCCAGTTTAAACCGTCACCCGTGCTGTAACTTATATTAAATAGTCATTCACAATTATAATTGGAATATCGTATAACCGGAAAATGTGATGTGATGCATTGTAACGATTTTTTAGGTCTTTGTATCAACAATTTTATTACATTTAGAAATATCTATGTTTTTATAAGCATTGAATAAGAGTGGGTTTTGTTCCTTTACTTTTATAGCAATGTTTGTATACCTGACTATGATTTCAAAGTTGTAGTCGTTACGTACATTTTTGGACGTTATTTTACAAACAACTAATTTATTTATGTGTCTTCGCTTAAAGCTTATCAAGATCCTTAATATGTACAAACTGACATAGGATTTGGCGATAGTACAGACGCCAACACATCAAGCTACTACAATCTGTCAAATTTCTTTAATAGGTTTTCAACTTTATCGCTTAAGCATTAAGATTCCAGGTTGATTGGGATAATTTGACAGTTTCGGGTAGCTTGATGTGCTGGCGTCTGTACATCTCTCTCTTTGCCTAGCTTTATCCTATTTCATGGGTTGGCAATATTGACAGCTCACTCTAAGCTCACTTCACCTAACTTTTCACGGTAAGATTTTTGCAGAATTGATCGGCTGTTAACTTCTACAGACATTCAAGTGAAAAAGTGTCTGCTTCGCTTCTTGGACCTGAATTCATGTAGAGGATTTGCTTAGTCATGTATTCTTCGTGCTTTCTCATTACATGGCCATACCACCTCAGGCGCGCATCAGAGAGTTTTTCTTCGATTGGGCGGATCTGGATTGGAAAAGATCCTCTAGTACATACAAACAAAAAATGCGTCCTACTTACTCCCGAAGGAATAATAGTATAGTATAGTCCTTCGGATAATTTGGTCTCAGATGTTTCGCTATGTTTCGTCTCACAATCTATTTACCAAAAAGACCTTCAAATATAATTTATAATTATGATCTCTAGCCAATCTTTAAAATCCGTCAACACTTACTAAAGCATGGTAATTTATAGCCCATAGCGTAAACTGTTGATGACTCTGACAAATATTATGAAAACAGTGCAACACATGTTTCGGTTCCGGGAAACAGGAAAAGTTTACATAATATAGTAAAAACAAAAACTTAACAAAGGTGGAAAACAGTAGAATTTTCGCCACTGACGTTGAGGGAGCAAAAATTGTTCTTGTGTATGCAATTGTATAATACAGAGTGGGCAACTTGGAGGTATACAACTTTTTTTGTCGCCATTTTGTTTTGGCGGCAAATATGACAGTTGTTTCATGAAAATTATTTTGTGTGGATACGGCAAATTTGTTATGGAGCGTTTTACGTCTGAACAACGTGTTTTAATTATTAAAATATTCTACTCAACCACCCAATCATGTATTGCGGAAATTCTAAGAAAATTGCGGCCAATTTTTGGTAGAAATCACTTACCTTCGTGGCTAACAGTAACTCGTTTTGTGATTAAATTTGAGCAGCATGGCATTGTAACAGATAAAGCAATTTTCTTACATCAAGTGAATCAGTTGGGCAACCTGTGGTTCCACAAGACGGGGCCACATGTCATACGGCACGAGCCACAATTGAGACATTGAAAATATCGTTTTCGAGTCGTTTAATTTCGAGAAACGGTGTCATTGATTAGCCCCCAAGATCCGCGGATTTAACAGCTCCTGACTTTTTTTGTGGGGCTATCTAAAGGGACGTGTCTATGCTAACAGGCCAATGAACCTTCAAGAATTAAAATAAAATATCTGAGACGCAGTTACTGAAATAACGCAGGAAATGTGTGAAAATGTCATGAAAAACGTAGTGAAAAGGGTTCACATCTGCCATGCTGTTAGAGGTGGACATTTGTCTGAGATTATTTTCCATACAGAATTGCCGGCCCTAAATACTATATTTAAATAAAAATACTTAATAATTTTTATATTTCATAGAATAAAATAAAAAAATAAAAATAAAACCTTTTATTTGCGCACCCTGTTTGCTGTAGTTTAACAAGAAATAGTAAACAAACTCATGAATTTTCATGAGTGTTAGGAAAACACGTTAAGCCGTTGGTTCCTGCTGTCATTCGTAGATCTTTGACAGTCGTTTGATAGGGCAAGTGGCACTCCCAATAATAGAGGTTCAAGTGTGAAGAACAACTCTCTCATCCGAAGTTTCTGATGAGTTTACTTGCTTATCCAGTTCTAGCTCACCTTAGTTTGACTGTATTTATTTTTAGAACTTCAGCAGCTGTTGAAATCACGTTTTGTGCTGCATTTGATAAGACCTTTGTGCTTGAAAGTGTTGTACTAAAATATATTTTTTTATTGTTACAGGTATGTACTGGACTTTGCATCATGATAAACTTCAAAAGTATCTTCAAGCCTGTAATTATTTCGGGAGAATGTAGCAACTTCCGAATATTATACTGCAGTTGTTCTCTTATGGAGATGGGCAGAAGTATCTTTTTCCCGTGTACAAAGTAAGAACAGACTTCGATTACTAACCGTTAACCAACCGTTGGGTTCTGTTTGACAGTTAAAATTAATTTGAGCTAAATACCTCTATCGCCGTTAATGACTTCGACGTCTAGACTGGTAGGAAACTTGTTATTGAACGCCCGGTAATACCCATCCATAATTATAATGAGTTTTCTTAGTGAACAAGTCGTGTTATGGGATTTCCCATCGGAAAAAATGACGAACTTCCATAATGAAATGAAAGGTTTATGTCTGTAAGTTTTAAGACACTTACACGTCAAAATTTTCAAAATTAGATGGCGCCAGCTTTTCCTAGCTGACTTATCTCTGAGAAGAAATGCCGAAACAAACTCAGATGGTTATGCTATGAAGTAGATACGTTCATCAGATTTTTATACAACGCCCGGTCATAATTGACGACACGGTTGGCGCAGTGGCTGAGCGAGCGACTGCTGCGTTGCGTGTCGCGGTTTCGATTCTCGCACGGAACAAATATTTGTATTGCCTACAGGTAGTTGTTCCGGATCTGGCTGTTTGTGTATGTGAGTTTAAATGTTTGTAAACGCTCCCACGATACAGGAGTGGAGCAACCCCCACCCCTACCCCAGTGTGGGGCAACGTATAAAAAAAAAAAGATTGCGGGACTGAAGACTGAATCCACAACAGCTGTTTAATAATTGTCTTCAAAAGTTGCCAAAGATTCCATTTTTCTTTATAATCTCCATCAAAACATTAACATGCTCAATGCTTTACATCAGCAAAAGACACCAGGTTAACCAGTGTCAATCAATTACACTGCAATATTGGCAATTGGTGGGCAACATTGTCGCCAAGGCTGCACGTGACGATTCCCCTTGGCCTTGGCAAACGTGTGAATCGATTGAATAGCTGGTTTATTTATTACTGGCATATAACGATTACCATTGTGCGGTTCGATAAGTTGAAATGGAAGGCGGATTGGAAACGACGCCATCTTGGATTTTAGATTATGTTTTCTTTTATTCTGGGCCAATCGAAAATGTTTTTGGTGTCCCAAAAGTTAAAATTTCTGTCTGTTTGTTGGGCGTCTAGCGACCAGCCTATGTCCAGCAGTAGACTAGGTTCGCAAGGCGCTAAGTTGATTGATAATATTTAAATTACTGTTAGAAGGGACATAATTAATTGTAGCTCTTGCGTTCACCAACCTTCGCACCCCTTTTTTCTGCAAGCCTGTTCAATATCTGTTAATAAAACTTATCTCAACTTCTATATTTCATTGTTAGCATTTTGGTCGACACAGCAGCCAACATTAGATTTGACTGCAGATTTATTTATCTAAAACTAGTTTACAGAATTGCAATCTAAAACATCGCTTCATGTTCATAGTCAAGTTTATTAGTATCCTGCTAGTAATATTATTAACATGAAAGTTTGTATGGATGTTTGTTACTCTTTCACGCAAAAAACACTGAACGGATTTTGATGAAATTTGGCACACAGATGGGTTATAACCAGGGTTAACATATAGGATACTTTTTATCCCGATATTTCCACAGGATCGAAAATTATGCGGGCGCAACTGCGGGGCGCAGTTAGTCTAATATAGGTTTACTAGAACATAACGATATGGCACGTCATATTCTAAGAAAACCCCATTCTTTCTGGCTACCTCCACGTCTTACTGAGCTCAGACATCAAACAAGTTTTGAGAACCTGTCGTGCCATCATTAGTGATCGCGTGACGGGACGGCGACTGCTGTCCTCTGGTCCTTGAGAAACTAGTTTTTGTTATTCCATATACATTCTGTTAGTCTTCTACGTCATTTCTGAAATGATTGTCTTCCTTATTTTGATTGATTTCTGGTAATTTGTTATCTATTGAAATTGGGCATCTAAATTCAATCTCGGTTATATTCAATCCTCCTCCCTGTGGTCCTTCCCTATTCTTTTTTACGTGATGAAGAGATGCCAGACTTTTATAATTCTTGTTTATCGCCATTTATGGTGAATTTTATATACATAGGTTGTCTGGTAGAAGGACCGACACATTTTTGTGAGGGATTGGGGTGTCATTTGCTAGCACAAAATTTTATTTTTCATTTATATTTTGTTTTATTTTATTGAAACTTTTCGTTCCTTAACACAATTCCACGACTTTGGAAGAACCCAAGTCATTTTCTAGAACCAATTTGATCTATCGCCAAAACATATATCCATTTTGAAAACAAAATTCACAGCTGCGTCCATAAGTAAAACAAAAGAAGATCTTTTTTAGGTCAACTAGTAATATGCGCTGCAAGCAGGTTATAGATGGTTAGTCATAGACATCTATTAAAATATTCATCATCTGTTTGGTTGGTGTTTCCAATGGGACTGATATTGGCAATAAATTTTCTCAAAACGTAGACTCGAACGAAAAACGTAAACGTTATTTTATTTACGCATTTTTCAATAGGGAGTACTGTGTTCTGGTCTTACACTACATGTTTTTCGTAAGACGAATATGTGTTTAAAATTCTTCGTTTGTATTCCAACTACAAATCTCAGTGCAGATATAAACAGTGCTTGTATATCCCAATAATGTGTGGAATGCCCTCATTAGCGTTCATTTGCTGAATATTTTTATGTGCTGTGTTGGAGATACTGTGTACTGTGTGTGTAAGGCTCAAATCACACCGAGATGGTAGCGGCCGGCAGCGAAGCGGCGAGCAGTTTCAGTGTCATATAATTTTAACTTTATCTACATAATTAAAAGACCAGTATCGCTTGAAAAGGTCGCGCGGACACGCGCCCGCCCGCGGCCACTCTCGGCCACTAGCGGCGACACGAACATCATTATGGTGCATTCTGGCGTCGCTGCCGGCCGTTGCCGTTCCGGTGTAAATCGGCCCTTAGATTGTAATGGGGAGCATCTTTATGTTGCTAATTGGCTCAATGGCGCTTTTACGAGAATTATGTCAGTTGGTCATTGATGATGAGGAGTGTTTCTGTAGATTTTTTTTGTTAGGAAAGCAATTAGGAACGAGAAAAGGATCTCGCACAAAGATGCGACTTGTCTCATCGCATAGCTACCTTCAAATGTTGTGTTTTCTTGTTAAATCGCGTCGTGATTGTGTGTAGAGTTGCCGGCCAGCCTATAATGTTTCCCACTGCTGGGCAAAGGCCTTCCTACTCTCTTTCCACCTTTCTCTGTCCAGAGTTGCCAAGGACCCAATCATTATTATTTTTTTTTTAAACTTTGCTCCACACTTGGCTTATTATGAAAGGATGAACTTACTATTTTATATTTAAATGTCGTTGGTAACTGTATGGTCCTTCTGTTTTATTTATTCTGTCATAAAACTGATATAAGTAATACAGCCCTATTTTGATAGCTTTTTAGCAATTCCAAAATCCACAGAGAAAAGGTTAGAAACACGGTGAATTTTATTAAACATAATTTGGAACTTTTATCGGTTCTTCAGTCTATAATGTTCCCATTGCTGGGACACAGTCCTCCTCTTTCTGAGAGAGGGAGTGGGCCATAATCCACCACAAAAGCCCAGTGCGGGTTGGTAGATGTGACATGTATTCGAATTTTAGGTTTTAAGGTCATAGAACCTAAAATTCGAAGAAACTTCCTTCACCGTTTTTTCTTCTCCCTTCAACAATTTACACAAAGTAAAGCACCTGCCGGGGTTCGAAACCACGGGCGGTTACCACTGGGCCACGACTGAACACTGGGCAACCACTGCTGCTCCAATACCTACCAATCACGAGAATGACATTATCTACTTTAACGTTACGTAAGTCCATACGTACATTCTTGCAAGAGATACAGTATTTTTATTATGTGACAGAGGTCAGGTTGAACTGAACGTCGAAGTAAAAGACAATGTAGAGTACAAGCGGACGTGGAACCGCATCCGGCGCTCGCGCAGTGACTAATACACATCTGCACGAAATAATAACCGACTTGTGCGCCTTGTGCCTTGCCATTTTTAGGACAAGGAACCCTTTTGTTGTGCTGTAGTGCATAATAATAGCCCAACCGGAGTTGTCTGTTGCATGTTTCGATGTTCAGATTTTTGTGTTCCCGACTTGTAACTTGATATTTTTCTAAAACGCGTATAATCCCTTATTATTCTTCGTCTTCGTTTTCTAAACGAAATTAAACTAGTCTTTTAAATCGACACCTGAATAATAAAACTGGCAATTTTTATATTTTTGCCAGTAAGCATCACGATCATAACCGGCTATTATTTTATTACTTATTATTATTGATAATTTGAGATGAGAGAACATCTCTTTTACCCCGGAGCTGGGTATTTTCTGAGCATTCTCCTTTGATAGCTATATCGTATAGCCCATTATACAAACGAACTTATGGTAATGAATTTCAATTCCATCTTTTCCTCATAATCAGCATGACAGCCGAAATATTGCTGTCACTGCGGTGTCCACCGCTGGACATAAACCTCCTCCAAGCGTCGTCCTCATTTTCCTACTGATGTATTTAAAAGGTCTTTAAGAACAATTCCTATCTATAAATATTCCTACATTTCATCTTTTGAATCCTCGTTTATTCCATAAACATAAAATTCTCTCAAAACATACCTGAAGGCCAATTTTCGTAATTTAAAATGTTCCAAATTTAGTCACAGTCTCATCTCGGCGACAAACACATGTCAAAAACTTGTCAAAATGTAGGTAGGGAAATTAGAGGTATTTTTGACAGATTGAGACTGAGCTCAGACTGTGAACGTTCTTAAAATAACGAGAATTGCCCCTCTGTTTTAACTCAACCCACAAAACTACCGGTTTTCCTCTATACCAGAGGATTTTATAACCCGTGATATGAAGATTAGTAATATATTCACAGCCTCATAGCCATTCTACCTAAGAAATGAAATGTCCAAACCGTTTCTTAAATGCCAGTTATAGAACAGTTGTAAACAAGGCAAGCCCTTAAGCCGGCCTAAATGCGCCGCGAGGGAGAAAGCTCCCAAGAAATGACGTCACGAGATGTTCGTCGTAAAGTACCCACGCTCCAGTAAAAAGGTTTCTTTCAAATTTTCTGTCGAAGGAGGAAAAGTGTTTCTTCATTTTATGGTTTTCTTTTGTAGTGGCTGTTTTTGTTGGATTAGGTTCTGCAATGTCGGGTCTGTATGTCTTATTGAATTACTTCATTTATTCATTAACCCGCACTGAGCCCATGTTGTAGATTGCGACCTAATACAGACAGGAGGCCTGAATCCCAGCTGTTGGAACATTATAGGTTGATTATTTTACTTGACTTGGCTGATGAAGCCCAAAAGTCTGACAACCAGTCCAGTCACTGGGTTGTGGAGGTCAGATAAACATTCCATCCGTGTAAAATACTGGTATTCTGCTGCATCCAGTTAGACTGGAGACCAACCCCCAACTTAGTTGGGAAAGGTCTAGAGAACTGATGATGATATTACTCAAGCATAAAATACTTCAAAGGTACCAACATTCACTATCTCATTTTGCGTAATACAATCATATTTTTTTCTTTATCGTTGTCGAGTATCAGTAATCGGACACGTATCATCAATCAAATCGCATGATCTGATGACGCCAATGACTGTCATGTTACGTTGAATACAGAAAAAAAATCTATGGTTGTCAGTGTTGCCGTTAAAGTCTTCTTCTAGAGATTTTTTATGGTTGGATTTTTATTAGTAAAAAATATATGTTTCGTGCACCCAAACATATGCGTTCAGTTTAGAGAGTGAGAAGTTTGAAAATTTAAAAATCATACTGTATTGGTATTTAGCAATTGGAAATTGTAGTATAATTATTATTATTTATTTATTATATTTTACAGATTAACAAACCAATGACATAAAGAATGTAATACTAAAAAATTGCTAATAACAAGCCTCAACTCATAGTTAAGGTAAAAAGTCGATAAAAAGAAAGTTCATACAAGTAATATGATTAGTTAAGAGTAGATAAGTTAACTATCAAAGAAAAAAGACTGTGCCAAAAGCCGTCTTAAGGTCGATACACTGGTGCAAAACAAGTCGACATTAAGGTCCCAAGGAAGCCTATTTAAACTAATTGCACTTTTTACTGAGAAAACATTCCGCCTAATAATTAGTCATTGCGAAAGGTCAAACTAGGTATTGTAAGATCAAACTGTTAAAACTGTTGTAAAAAGTAATCTGCATCGTCACAAGGTTTTTTTTTGCACGCCTGCGCTTTCCCACTCCTTGGCAAAGGCGAAGAGACCGGTGAAGAGACTTAGGTCACAAAAGTTTGCGACCCCTCCTGTGCTTCCAATTTGGACGGAGTAGCCTATAAATCTAGGCTAGACCTAAATAGTTAGTCCGAGCAACTATCACGCATTGAGCATGTACTGCAAACAAGATATCCATCGCCACACATTTTAATGTAAATAATTAATGTTAGCTTAGTGTTAGACTATTTATTTACAAAACTACTAAAATATACTGAAAATCTAGGCGACTGCACAAAGTGTACAGTCACGAGCACTAATATGTCAACACTTGGAAACTTTCAATAGCGATTTTTGCGTGAAATAACGAAAACAACAATGAAATACGACACATTGCTAAAACCTATGGGTTCGGAAATACTATGTTCGTAGCAACATAAAATTTCATTAAAAAATAAAGGAGTAAAGCTTTGAATAAAGCCGAGTGATTACATACTTATGCTCATGACTTTACAGTGCTTCTTGGGAAGTTAATAGGAAAGAAAGGGAAAAGAAGTCTGCTCCTAATCTAATAATAAGAAGAGCAGTGGTCACCCAGTGGTAACGGCCTTGACTTACGAGTTGTAGGTCGTAGGTTCGAATAGCCAGGCTGGCGCTTTAATTTGTGTGAATAATTTCATCTCCAATGCTTTCAAAACGGTGAAGGAAAACATCCTAGAACCAAAAATTCGAAGACATGTAACAATTTCTTGCCTGCACTGGGCCCGCGTGGTGCATTGTGGCCTCCCTCTCACGGAGAGGAGGCCTGTGTCCCAGCACTGGGGACATTATAGGCTGATTATGCTCCCAGTTCTGTGCATCATTCATCCGTTTATCCCGCGACTTGGGACGATATCGTCGACCCAACGCGTTTCTTAGTGACTCCTTAACAATCCAAAAGTGCCTGTAAACGTTTACTTGAAACAAATGCTTTGAGCATATGAGTCACAAACGGCCAGTGTTAAAAAAAAAATCGATCGCAAGGCTCCAATGTAATTTCATGTTTATCTCTGGATGTACACTCACAACAAGTACAACTTTGTACAACTTTGATTGCGTTATATTGTGCGTATATCAGCCAGATGTCGACGACCGGCAAACCAGTTTATTTACCAACGTCCACCAACCAATACAATATGGCTGCCGAAATCACTCGTGATGTCTTGATGCGCAAATGCGTCATTGTTTGTGAAGCTGTCAGTTCTTGTTTAGACTTCTGTTGGTTCTCTGCTACTAATATAAAGGTGGTCTTCATCACTCTCAGAGTTATGAGATTCTATAGAATCTTTCTACAGTTATGCTTCTCTTGACGTCATGCTTCGCTATTGTGGAACGTGGCTCCTTAATAATAATAATAACTTTATTTCGGGTGGCATAGACCCATAGAAACCTTAATCTAGTACACATTAATGATAACATTCTGTGTTCTGCGCCCTAATTGCGTAATATACTATCAATCACAATCTGTATAATTTTGAAGGATATTGTTAATACATTGCTTCATATGTTCGAAAAAAAATTCTGCTCAACTACGTAAATCACGCAATGAATGTTGTTGAACTGTCAAAATGAAGCCATTCCTACTGTCAGTGTGTTACGCAATTGCCCCGCTGGATGTGTCGTGATAGATAATCCTATCTTCGGTAATATGGGGAACATCTACATATATTTGATAAGTTAACGATACTGCGGTAACTAACGATGCCAAAATTATGATTAATATTCAACTCAGTACACAGAGTCTTCCAAAAAGGATAGACAGTTTTGGCAAGCGGTGCGGTTGGTGACCGAAGAACAAGGCTCCAGTTCTTCCAATGATTCATAGAGAATCCAATGTATCATATTTGGACTCTACAGAGGTTTTAATCCTATAGTCGATAGTTGATATCTTCGCTCCGATATGATATCGATGATAAATAAATATTAAAAGATTCATGCTGTTGTCGATGATGTCACCAATTACGCACATTTAATCATTATTTCAGTATTTAATTAGTGTAATTAAAAGATTGAACTGTTCATATCTGTTCTGACCTATGTAATAATGTAAATGTAGTTTTGAAAACACTGATAGCCTTGTGGCCATGTACCAAAGATTCGCGGTAATTTCAACAAACGCTCCAAAACGAGGTTCCTAAACGTAGGCAAAAAGGCTGCCATGCTGAAATGGGATTGTGCGGGTCACGTCAGCCGCATGCATGGTGATCGCTGGCCAACAGTCTCCACACGGGTGCCTGAGGATGGACAGCGCCGGCCCAGGAAGAGGTGGCGAGACGATCAAGACGCGTACAAGGGTTGGATCGAGGAGGCGCTAGAAAAGGATGCATGGAAGTATTTGGGGGAGGCCTTTTTTGAACAGTGGGACAGTGTAGGCTAAATAAAAAAATGGAGAATGAGTTCCGATTTGTGAAAGGGACTCTTTAGAGGTCTGTTAGAAGTAGCCATATATTAACTACACTATTGGCTTAATGTGCTCAGTTGATGGTAATAGGCTCGCCCTCTATTACATGGAACTTAAACATAACTGGCGAAATGTGGGTGTGCTATTGGTACACCTCTGCTTAACCCTTCGGGGAATCCAGGTGTGCTGTTATGTTGTTACTGGCTTAAATGATTATATCTTAGAAACTCCCTCCTGCCCTAGAGCTGGAAAAATTATCTAGCATAGACTTATAGAGGAACTTCCCAGCTAGAGCGTTCTACTTCAAAATAATCTCACGGACCGGACGAGGGACTTTTAAACTTGGTCGTGTCTTTTCTGAAAGTAACGTCAACTTTTCTACTAAGCGAACCTTGCTGGGTACACCAGAGAATACTAAGTAGGAACTAGAATGAAGAAATTAACTTACATTTCTTAACTAAAAAAACTCAAGGACTTATCTTTTGACTTACTTGTGTTGTTTTATTTTTATTAACCCTGACCCTGTACATTGCATACGACAGCAGCATAACGTAAGCAAAATGCAAACGGGAATTTCTTTGTAACGGTTCGGAGTTTCGAAGGTGACGGTTTAATAACCCCGTGCATCGGAAAGCACGTAAAGCCATTGATCCTGCGCCTGATCTCTCGCCATGAGAGTAAAGGAACAGAGTGTGCATCTGAGTTCGCGCACACACTTGTGCACTATAATATCTCTTTACAAGGCTAATCTCCGTTGAGATTGGCCACCGTGACCGAAATCGGTTGGAGGCTATTATTTTTTATTAAGATAAAGCATTATCAGCCTATAATATTCTGACTGCTGGTACACATAATAAGAGGAAGTCTGAAAGTGAAACTGGTGACTGAAAAATTGTGCAGAAATCGGTTTTCATGGTATGGGCATGTGATTGTGGAGAAATAAGGAAAATGGTGTGAGAAAACTTTGGAGTATGAATGTGAGAGGCTATAAGAGTAGGGGAAGACGAAAGAAATTATGGATGGACTATGTGAAAGATGACATCGCAAGGAATGGAAGAAGTCATGATGCGCCGACCACAAAATAATTGTAAAAAAAGAGCTAGAGAATGATGACTGCTGGGACACAGACAGGCTATGTGAGAGGGAACATGTACCTTTGTATCTTCAGTGGTAGGCAGTACATAGTCTGCCAGTAATATAACTGGTTTTTAAATACTATTTATAGATAAATAGATGTTTGGCCAAGCTTCCAGTGTATCCGGATGCGCCATTTACACAAATTTGTTGTAACCTTCGACTTGCGAAGTTAATTAAACAAAACAAACAACTGTTAAGTTTATTTCGCTTAATTCAACATCTATTATTTAAATAAATCTAAGTAGATGCATAATGTAATATGATATTTGCGACGATGGATTGACATCCGTTTTCCTGTGTGTATTGACAGTAGACTTCGTTGGGATACTCGCCATTATTGCTTGTTTCAACCCTCATCAGTTATCATCTGCCTAGCCTTTTCCCAACTATGTTGGGGTCGGTTTCAAGTCTAACCAGATGCAGCTGAATACCATTATGGAGAATGTTAAGGGTGTAAGATGAAATCACTAAAAATGAGAGCCTGGCAAAAAGATGGCGTCCAAATTCGCAGAAGCATTAATTAGAGTAACAGCAATTATTTGAATTGTAACAAAACAAAACAGTTTTAGATGACTCATTTGAGCGCAAATACGTAGGACTGTTGAAATTTAATCACACTTTTTTATAATAAAGGCGAAAGTTTGTGAGTGTGTTTGTATGTTTGTTACTTCTTCACGCTCAAACGGCTGGACCAATTTGATGAAATTTGGTATGGACGTAGCTGACACCCTGGATCAACAAATAGAATACTTTTTATCCCGATATTCCCACGGGATCGAAAATTATGCGGGTGAAACCGCGGGGCGCAGCTAGTTTGTTATAAAAATAACCTTATCTATTCGTTACAAATTAGATCGCGTATGACGTAGACACAGTCGCGAATTCACGATACATGACAAAAACAACTGATGTTTTTGCTCAGCTTCGGGATGTTATCAAGCCAGATAACATCACACCTGTATTCACCGAAGGGTTAGGCAGCGCTCTACTTATAGTACACTCACATTTCGCCAGCAATGTTAAAGTCCCATGTAACAGAGAGCGAGCCTATGGCCATCAACCGGGCTCAATTCCTGACTTCGGGCTGCTTCTGAGAAATTCCAGAATGAAAATCCCAATACAACTTTGTCCGACCCGGGAATCTGACCCAGGACCGCATGACCAACGAACAGTCACTGATAAATTATATGATAAAAAATAGCATACCTACAATAATATTGTGTATTTCTAGGACGATGTTCTGTCATGAACTCTCTGATTTAAAATTAGATTTGATTTTAAATTGTAATAAATCTGTCAGTTTCAAACTTGATTTAAAATATTTTAGAATAACTATTGATAGCCCGTTTCACCGCATTAGTTAGTTCCGGTTAAATTTTATCTGAAAAATAATTCCATTTCTAATTCCGTTATTATGAAACTACAGTTGAAAAGGGGTACCACGAGGGGCTCGAGGCTAAGTAATAACAGCTGCACGGGTTGATCGATCAGGTTAAGCTACGCTTGCCGCGTTTGGTCCGTGGAAGGGTGACCATCTTCACATACCAAGACCCCTCCTTGCCTCGGAAAGCACGTTAAGCCGTTGGTCCCGGCTGTCATTTGTGGATCTTTGACAGTCGTTACGGGTCGTTAGAAGGGCGAAACTCTGACAACCAGTCTTACCAAAGGGTATCGTGTTACCCAATAACTGGGTTGTGGAGCTCTGATAGGCAGTCGCTCCATGTAAAATACTGGTACTCAGCTGCATCCGGTTAGGCTGAAAGCCGACCCCAACATAGTTGGGAAAAGGCTAGGCAGATGATAAGTTGAAAAGGGTTTAGGCTATTTGAATGAGTTGATGAGAGTTATCTTTTTTTGCGTGGGAAATCTACGTAATGAACATAACATCACGCCTGTAAAACCCAAAGGGCAAGACAGAGCCCTACTTATAGTACACCCACATTTCACCAGTTATGTTTAAGTCCCATGTATAATAGGGGGCGAGCGTATTATCATCAATCGGGCACGAATCCAGGAGGTCTACTCCGAAGTGACACATTCGAATGATCGGATCGGACCGACACATGGCCGAACCCAATATTATTGAAAAATGTGAAAAAAGTTCAGATCGGCTCAGTTGGGTCAGGACCATAGTCAATATTCAAAAGAGTGTAGGAGTGTAGGATCGGGACCGACCGTACCAAATAGTAACTTCGTAGCAGGAAACGGCCGAACATTCGGCCGATACGATACGTTTACCACTTCGGAGTAGACCCCCAGACTCCGGGAGCCCGGACTGCTACTGAGAAAATACCATGGAAAAACCCAATAAAAATTGTTGGGTACCGAAGTAATACAAGTTTCGATAAACGGAAACAGATATCAGCGATCAACAACTCCTCAGTATCAGAAGTTTACAAAACGGTTTGAATAATAAATGAGAAGGAAGTTAGCATTCTTGTCGCCGTTTGCCGCCATTGCCATTCTGCCAAGGTCGATCGCCAGCCAGACAGTACCCAAGGATTAGTTGTGTATTCGTAAATGCTTGAAATTATGGCCGCGAATCATCTTTTAATCGACATACAACCTGATTACCTGACACTGACTTGTAATGCTATTCTGTAATAATCTGTGAAAGTGACCTGTCATTCCTGATGCTACGGATTGACACTATTGACAGCTCACTTCAAGCTCACTTCACCTAAGTTATCGCGGTGATCTTTTTACAGAATAGCACCGCTGCAAATTGCACAAAACGTAAGACAATTTCAATTTCGCGGACTACCATATATCATTAAGAAAAAGTCTTCACTTTTCGGAGGGAACGCATGCATAAAATAAAAAAAAGTTTTATTACTTTCAATTGTTCAAAAAAAACTTATCTCAACATTATGCAGCTTTATAACTAGAGAAACAGAGGGTTTTCGATGAGCTCTGGCACCCAATGTAAGATTTAACTTGTGTTTAGGGTGCCAGCGTCAGTGGCGTAACTATACCGTTTGAGGCCAGTGGCATATTCATGGAATAGGGCCCTCCCTCAATGTAAAGAAGCTCAACCAACTTATGTTAGGATCTTCCAGTGTTCATGGCCTTCTCAGGCCGGGGGCCCCCTCCGGCTGGGGGCCCGTGGCATTTTGCCCCTCCTGCCACCCTATTGTTACGCCACTGGCCAGCGTCCTTGCCTAAGATTTGAACATGTAGCAGTAGTTGTAAGACGAGCACAGTACGTCATCCCAGATAATGTTGTGCCCTATGTAGCTATGTATGCCTGTGTGTATTTGTGTGTGTGAGGGGCATAAACATGGGGGTAGAAAGAAGCGAACGCCACTTACTACGATCCTTACATACATCCTTTTGCTTCGTATATGTTGATCGTTGGTTCTTTCTTCGCTTCGTCTGATATCCGAGAAATACGTGTTTTTTTTTTTTCAAAAACTGCTCTACGTACCGGAAATGAAATTAAAATTTACCAAATTGTTTTACTTTGAGATAAGTCTGACCGGAATATTCAGACAGGGCGTAAATCCAGCTGCTAGCTGAAAACGATGGAGCGAATATATTTGATAATAATAATTATGGCTTTTTAATTACCTACTTGTTACGATAAACTAATAGGTACCTACATTTTTGATTTAATGTAAACTAGCGGTGGTTGGAGAGTTGCCAAAAATATACCCGAACATATTCTAAAGAAACTCCATAAAATTGGTATGTATGTTACGTATGTATACGTAAATGAAGTACTTTCTTTATAAAATATTATACTGTTATCAGCAGTTTAAAAATAAGAAAAATAAACAAGTTTTATTATTTCTTTTTTTTTAATATGAATTCGTTTCGTATAGCAATTAAAATATTTAAAAGTATAATCTATGACTCATCCGTCTCTAGGTATTAAGATTAGACTTTTGTTGAAGACGTTAAAACTATGCGCGTCACCATAAATAATTAAAATCTATTTCGCGCTGAACCATTTTCCCGCCGTGTCAAAAGTCAACGTTCTAAAAAAAAGAACAAAGAAGTTTGTACACACTTGGAATAAATAAATACGTAACGAGTTTTACGTGTTATTGGCGCGCAGTACGCGTTGAGTGGTCGAACGGGTATCATATTCAGTTGATAATAATTATGTTATTTACTTTTGTGACGAGAACACGCGCGAAGCTTTGTTTGTGTTGTGCTTCCCAGCGCTATGAGCGCACGTGTTCCAATTTCGAAATTTCTTTTTTAAAGTTTTACCTAGGAGTTGCTTTTAAAAAGTTTAACCAAGGAGTTTTTATAAGTGTGATTAGTCGATTGGTGTTGTTTTGTCTTTAAATCGACTAAAGTGTTGTCGTGTTTTAAGTGATTAGTGTCAATTTTTGAGTAATTTGTGGAGTGGCGAGTCCATTGCCTTGTTTTTGGCATCATATTTTGGCAAAGGAGTAACGGTCACGGAATAACAGCGAAATTACTCAAGAATGACGATGCGTGAGTACTCACAAAATAAATGTTTAAAAATTCTCTCTACGTTTATGTGTATTTTGACTTTAAAGAACTGTTACGCCTTTTGTTAAATGAAATGAAATTGTTTATTCTGTTAATTGGATATTACAATCACATTAACACGTCATATAAAAAAAATAAAAAGCTACGCGGAGTCGACATTTCCTATCTGACTAATACATAGTTACATACTGAGAAAAAATGGCGAAAAAAAAAAATTAAGTCCACCTTGGTCAGACAGATCATGTGAGGACCATGTAGATTAGTGTCTGAAATGGAAATAAAACGCAAAATAATAATATTATTAATGTTTTGGTTGACTCTCACTCATGTTTTACGAAGTTTCTTTGTCAGCAGTTTTTATCAGCGATTATTTGAAGGACAAATCAAAAACTGTCAACTGACTTATCTTTGCTTGAAAACAATTTTGATAATAGAAGAATCACTTTCATCTACTGCTAAATCACTAACGGATAAAAAAAGTAACTTCTATTACTTTTTTTAAATTGATATTATCAAAATATAATGAGCTATTGTTCTTATTATGTTCTTATAGTTTCCAAATTTGCAGTAAAAATCACTATGCCTAATTAATGTTTTTATACATTTTTTTTTTGTTAGCCTTTTTTTTTTTCTTTTTTTTTTGTTACTATACCGTACTGTTTCAATGCTGGGCAAAGGCCTCCAACAAATCCTTCCAGGAACTCTCTTTCTTTTTTAATTAATTTTATTTAATATAAAAATACAATTATTATTATCTACCTCCTAAAATAAGTAAATAATCACATACGGTTCAAATTAATTTCTATTATAGCTTTACACCCCTTTCTTTTTTAACTTTTCGACCGAAAAATCTTAAAAAACAGTTTCTATAACTCCGAAAGTTATTTATCGGAAGAAAACATGACAGAAAGAGTTATAATTTGAAAAAGTAGTAGCATTTCATTATCATGAAATGATTCTTACTATCTTATAATTCAAATAATGTAGACTGGTAGAGAATGCCTAAGTCCGCCTATGTACCTTTTTGTGCGAAATGTTTAAATAAATAAATAAATGTAAAAACAATAGAATATCAATATTGCAACTCAGATTTCAGCGTTACCTATAAAAATCTAAATTAAAAAATAATTCGGCTGTCAGTTAAATTGCACTTAGCCTCCTGAGTCCGACGGTATGATATTGTGGTTTATTGCCTTGATTTTTGCAACATTATATATGTTCATGTTAAATATGCAAGGAAAAATAAAATAAAAATTATAACACATGGAAAACTGGTTTTTCGTGATGTCCTATATTTAGGACATCAGTTTTTTATAACTATTATAATTAATTTTTGATGTCCTTAATTTAGGATATTCGTTTCCTAAATCAAATGAAACAAGTTATACTTAAATATATATTTATTTGAAATAATCACTCTTTGCTCCGTAATTGAGACATACTTGAAACGTAAACTATTATTTGTTTTGGTTTTTAATCACAACAAAGGCTTATCTTTACAAAATATTTGAGAAAGAAAAACAAAAAAAAAAAAAACAAACAAATATCAAAAACTTAACAAACTTTCTTCATGAAATAATTATTGTTTTACCTAATTTTAATCAGTCTCACAATTTTACATAATGGAGATCTTAATAATATTTATTCTGAATCGGAATCAGCGGTACACCCATGGAATTCAGCAAAACAGTTCCTAGAACTACACAAACATAAGTAGACACGACAGAACCGGCACTTGGCTGTAGTTTTCTTGTTGCAGCCTTCCTTGCGACATCTCTGCTGCTTTTTTGTAAATTGAGGCATATGTCGTGCATTAGATGTTCTCTTTTGTAGAGTTGGCAAGGGATTTATTGCAATTCGCCTATTTTTTTGCTGGTTTGGTAGATCTAAATGTTCATCACATGATTCCTCTTCAGCTAAGGATACTGAGTTTTCCTCTATCAATTTAAAGCCCAACTTTAACTTGTACTCACGCAGCTGAGGTATTTTATGCAAGGAGTCATTCTGAAGCTTTCGTTGCTCACGATATATAATCCAAGAGTTTGACACAGCAATGTCAATCATATGAAAAATAAATCTGATAGTCCACTTACGAGTTCGCGACCGTATCATCGCTATCATTCTGTCCGCCAAATCAACGCCACCCATATTGGCGTTGTACATTTTGATGACTTCTGGGCGTGGAACTTGAACATATCTTTTAGTAATTTTGTTCCAACGCTTACATGTATCAACTTTTTCGTCAGTTAAACAAGTTGACATTAGTAAAACAGCCTTATTGTCTAACCATTTCGTAACAGCAATTTTCCCATCTTGCGAAGCACGAACTTCTGTAGTTCCACGGCTCTGTTTTGAGAACTCATTGTCAGGTGTCATGACACAGTCGCGAGGTACACGATTCTTCATAATAGTCCCAGTAGCATTGAAACCACGATGGGTTAATTCTTGCATCAACTTCATAGATGTGAAGTAGCGATCAAAGTATAAATAGTGACCTGGAACTAATGACGTTGTCAAGTACAAAACAGCAGACTCTCCTAAACTGAAACCATCATAACCTGGAAACGTCGTTGCCCCTTCGTATACCTTCATGTCACAAATACATCCGCTAGGGTTAGCCAAAACAAATACTTTTAATCCGACGGGATTGGGCTTATTAGGGCAGTACTGCCTAATACCACACTGACCTGAGAATGGTATAATCATCTCGTCTATCGAGAGATGCTCGGACTTTTGTTGAACGTGACATCCTTCACAGATACGATCAAACAGAGGTCTAACTTTCCAGATTTTGTCGATTGCACGCTGACTGTCTGGGATATCGTTATCAAAGACAACCTTCAACCTTGTTCTTAATAAAAAAAATCTATCACGTGTCATATTATCTGCCACTATTGGAAGTCGCCAAGCTTTCTCCCAATACATTTTGATTTTAGGATAGCCAATAGTGGCCATGACCATAGTAATACCAAAGAATATCTTCAATTCCCTCAATGTGAGCCCTAAATTCTTTTGAGTCTTCATCATTTCCGTTTGGTTAGTTGCTGTTACGATTTTCTCTAAAATGTTGTCATCTATGTAGTCTTCAAAATATTGATACATTTCAAAATTACTAAAACCTCTTTGGACATAATTAGGAGAGAGTAAATTGTGTATAGTTGGACTAAACACTCCTGTCCAAGTATTATTTGTTTGATTGTTACCTTGCACAATCCTACCTCTTCCCCGTGCTCGCATGGACCGCCCTCCACCTCTTGCGCCTCTGCGTGAAGATTGCCCTCTTCTTACTCTGGAGTCCCGTTGCCCTCGAATCAATGAAGATGACGAAAGCGCTGGTGATGATAATACTCGATCATCATCAAGTAGATGTATCGATTCTTCTGAATCCGAGCTATTATAGCCATCAGAATTAGAATTGGGCCGTACTTCAGGTGGCTCATACAGGTCGTCATCATCAGAAGCACTAAAATCACCCTCACTTCTGTCTAGCTCGTCAAGAATTTGATCTTCATATAAAACTGAAACAAAAAAGCATACCATATTTATGAACGAACGTTCTAAAATAAGTACATCCAAATTGACAACATTACTGTTTAGGAACCTCATGTACTAAAATAAGGACATTGATAGAAATCGAATCATGGAGTAAGATTAATTGAGTAAATCGGTGAAATAATTGTGAGTGGATGCTGTACAAACATTAGTTAGCTTGCACAAACTCCAAAAAACTATCAGATTGCAAAAAAACATATGATTCAAATGGATTAACTTACCCCGTCGACCCGGCGCACGCGGCTCTCCTTGTTGCGACGCCATGATCGGTTTGACAGAAGGGACTGAGTGGGGAGATACTTTTTTTAAAGGAACTAAAAATGACAACGTTTCGTTTCTCGTAAAAAACTTGACGCTAAGCTGGTTCGTTTCTGCAAAATATTTTTATTTTTTGGTTGTTCTAAATTTAGAACTTCAGTACTCAGGAGGTTAGTAAGAAACGTTTGTGCTTTGTTTATATTTTTAACCGACTTCAAAAAAAGGAGGAGGCTCTCAATGCGGATGCTTTTTGTAGGTAGTCCATCTAAAAGCTCCTGAAAAAATAATTCATGGATCAAAGTGCTTTTCTGGAATCGTACTAATAAATTACTTACAGGGAAAGATGGGTAGGAGAGATATTTGCCACAATCTTCGATAGGGGTACAATTTGTCTCCATTTGGGAAAAACCCTTAAATAACGCAGATGAATAGCTCCCACAGGCATCACTGACGGATAGTATCGGGGTGTAAAAACTTGTATGCGAGTAACGAAAAAGATAAATAACATCATCCCTGTCTTCACGTAAGGGTTGGGCAGAGGTGTATTAGTGGCTACACCTTTATTTCACCAGTCTTGTTAAAGATGAGACTAACAAGATTAGATTAACGGCAAGCCTAATGCCATCAAACGAAAAATACGTATAGTATAATAAACATAAATACATCTTACCGAATCACGTATTCTTACTTCTTAGATGGCGCTGTCTAGTGAACATTAATGTAAACAAGCTCCGTACATTTTTCTTAATTAATTTTTTTTTAAGTGTTAATTTATAATGAATTCTGCTTAAATTTATAAAGTATGATCCCAACTATATGAACAAGTCAAATCAAATCAAATCAAAAGTCATTTATTCAAATTAGGCTGAGAATCAGCACTTTTCGAACGTCAAAATTACAAAAGACAGTCCCCCAAAAACGTCCGCCCTTCGCGGTGTGTGTTATCTAAGTGAAATAATGTGAAATAGTAAACTTTTGAAATGTGAAATATGAAGTGGAACAGAAAACAGCTCGGCGACACTCGCGAATGATCCTCAAACAGAACCTTTCTACTAGGGGTAACTTAAAATCTACGTCAATCAGTAAACAATCAATCAACTCAGCCTATCACAGTCACTGTACTGGACTGAAACTGGACTGGACCAGTCTCAACTGGAGGAGGTCTATGCACTGGCTGGACGTAGATCTCCTCCAGGCTGCGCCACAACACCCTGTCCTCCGCCTTCCGCATCCAATCTGCAAGCCACCTTTTTAAGGTCCCACACTACGCTTGCTGATACGCGGTCTCCACTCCAGAACTCGTCTGCTTCACCGGCCATCGGTCCTTCAACTCTACTCCATCGGGTTCCGGTCGCCCAATATCTACGTCACACACAGAACAGATCTGTTCTGTGACGTCACACTACACTTGCTGATACTATGGTTATTGACTTACCAACGTCTGTGTTTGTAATACCGCCATCTGCCTTAGCACCAATAAGTCGAGTGCTATTTGAATATCATCTTAATTCACACTGCGTCAAATGAAGAAGGTACTTACTTAATACGATTGTCAAATTAATATTCACAAACATGACTGAACTTTGATATGCGATAAAGTTTAGTTTACACTGCGGTATGTATATTCAAATTTTATTCGTTTCAAATTGTCGTTATTGCAAGTTAAACAAATATCAACTTTATTTTAATGGCAATTAAGTTGATTTCAGAGTGACTAGCACCATTGAAAAAGTTATAAAAATGTTTGAAGTTGTAGTGTAAACTGAACTTTATTGTGTAGGAATTAAAGTTATTTTTCCATAAACTCATTTGTTTACATTTATGGCGAATATGTCGCGATTCAAATTTAGGTGTAGGTACGCCTCTGCCTAGTCCTTCGGGGAGAATAGGCTTGATGTTATGTACGGTCACCAAAGGAGATAAGTAACCAGGATATAGTTGAAGTTTTGTAAGAAACCGATGGATGTTTTTTAATAAAATTTAATTCGATAAATTAACTGTTTGGTTTCTATAAATTAAATTTTATTCGAAAACAGACCTCGGTTTCTTACTAATCTTCAACTATATCCGATGACCCTGGTTTCTTATCTCCTTTGGTGACTGTACGTTTGAAGTGTGGTCGTGGGTAGTAGGAGCGATGGTACTCATATAATATCCTAATTCGTCGAGAAACATGACAATACTTGTGACATTTACCTACCCACACTGGATTACGTACGGCCCACTTCTTCTCATAGGGAGGAGGCCTGTGTCGGCTGTGTCCCAACAGTGAGAACATTGTAGGCTGATAATGCTGAGTCGTTAAAATATTATGGACCAGTGGCCGTAATGGCTTCCGCAGAAAGGCGAGGCGTGACTAGGGTTACCAGATGGAAAATTGAAAAGTCCTGACAAAAAGCCTGATTTCCATAGCAAAGTCCTGAGATTTTGTCGCATACGAATTCAAAACTCTGTGGAAAAATTAGTAATTGGTTCTGTGCACGTATGTTGATTCTAACTCTAAAGATATGTTGATGTTAATTACGTTGATTTGTGAATATATCCAAAGAAGAAACAATTATATGTTTTTCTATAAGTAAGTTGTTTCTTTCTAATTAAAAATCTACTGTATTTTATTGAAAATCGATAAATCCTGAGATTTCCAAAATCCGCCCGCAATCCTGTTAGCAGCCTAAAAATCCTGAAATCTCAGGACAAATCCTGAGATATGGTAACCCTAGGCGTGACTCTATTAGAACGATTTCTATTAAGTTTTCATAGAAATTGTTTTACTGCGCCTGTCTGCGGGAGCTTTAAAACAAGAAGGTGTTGTAATACACTTACACACAATATACACTAACACTATTACTGTAAATTTTCAGTTTAATAGGGCTATTCATGGTATTTTTCGCATTGGTGCCAGAAACCTAATAAAAACTCTGATCTGTCAATCTACTTTCAAATCCCATTTAAGCTTGCGATTGGTTGACACTGACAGTCGTTTATACATCACAAACGACTGGTTGGCTAAAAAATCTTAAATCTGATGTCAGCATCGGTTGACATCAGATTTAATCCACCAGAGGGGCAATTCTCGTTATTTTAAGAACGTTCACAGTCTGATCTCAGTCTCAATCTGTCAAAATCACCTCTAATTTCCCTACATTTTTGACAAGTATTTGAAATTTATTGATTGTCGCTGAGATGCGTTTGCGACTATATTTTGAACGTTTTTATTACGGCAATTGGCGTTCCCTTAGGGTTTAGTAGTTATAAGGGAACAGATGAACATACATACATAGCCTGTTAAAATCATAACCCTTATAGCTTTGTCGTTATCGGCTAAAAACAGGGGGTGACTCTACCAGTCTATAAATGACTTTTAACACTAAGCGGGACACGAAACGCCCCCAGACGTAATAACAATATAACTTGTATTGTGTCTCATTCAGTGTCCTTCAATCTTATGGCCTTCTAACACATGTAGCTAATTTAAATTCTACACCACTTCAATCTGCCTAGCCTATTCCCAACTAAGTTGGGGTCAGCTTCCAGTCTAACCGGAAGCAGCTGAATACCAGTACTTTACATGAAGCGACTGCCTATCTGACCTCCACAACCAATTTACTGGGTAATACAGTACCCCTTGGTTAGATTGTTTGTCCGACATCCGGGGTTCTGACGACCCGTAACGACTGTCAAAGATCTACGAACAACAGCCGCGACCAACGGCTTAACGTGCTTTCCGAAGCACGGAACGGTCTTGGTATGTAAAGATGGTCGCTTGCCACGGTACGCTTGCCACGGTTTGTCCGTGGATGGGTATCCACGGGCAAACCGTGGCAAGCGTAGCTTAACCTGATCGATCCACCCGTGCGGCTGTTATTACTTAGCCACAAGCTCCTACATTCTACTACGCTCATTCTCCACTACTTCCTTAACCAATGTAAACTTCCATTCTGTATGTACCTACCTAGTGTGAATATTTACATATTCATGTACATAAATTGTCAAGTAAGTAGTTAGGTAAGTCTACAGTATTTATTTGCTCAAGTAATTTGCAATGCGAGTTAATGATGAGTTGTATATAAAACGTATAATACATAAATCAGACTTTCACACCTGACTACAGTGAAGTTAAAATTAAGAATCAAATAAATAATATTGTTTTTGTAGACATTTCCGCGTATTGTAATCATTCTTGAGATTGGTGATAGGACATGATTGTACAGGCTTTTGGGACATAGTTCTCCCATGTCCATGTCCCAGCAGTGGACGTCTTTCGGCTGAAATTATGGTAAATAATGATTGTACAGATGTTTAGGGCGAATTCCACCAAACTTTTTATACCTAAAATAACTCTTATCCTGGGAATCAATTTTGAATTTTTTACAGTTTTTCCATACTAGAACTGAGACGTAAATTTTATTCCTCGGAAAAAAAAATCTGGTATAATCGACCCTTATTAATCACGTGACGCACGAATGAAGTAAAGAAAAGCCTGCGGCCATTTTCCTCGTGGTGGTCGCAAAATTAAAGTAATGGCAATACTATACGGTTCTACCAAATTAGTTGACTTTGGCTGAAAGGCGGAGAAATGAATGCTTATTAAGCTAAGAGGGGTTCGCACGTCCGATCCGAATCCGAATTCAAGATCCGAGTTCAATCCGAATTGGGAATGTTCTAAATTCGGAAGGACTTAGTTCGGATGTAGTGCGCAAACCCTCATACAAAATAGTACTATGGCTACTTCGGACCGTCATTTCTCGGATTCGGAAAAAGAGTGTCCTTGGATTTTCTTGCCCGTTCTTCTCCATAGAGATCTACGCTTTGGAACGGTCAACTAGCTTCAACTTTCTGACAAACTAATTGACTCTTTGACAATTCAAAAGCGCCGAGTAAATGGTTTAATTGAAATGAATGGTTTGAGTTTGATAGCCTTTCAACTCCCATTCCAATAAAGATTTGTTTTATTTCTGTTAGGGTTAAAGGAGGAACACCAAAGGAAATGCCGTTCTAAGGATTCCAATAATACGGTTATTATCCTTTTATTTACACATTGGAAGGTGTGTTTACTAATATTACGTCAGACATGTGATCCCATACAAGGTTAAAAGAGTAGTACATTCACTATGAGAAAGTAAGGATTTCGGTCAAGTGGTAAGGGCCCTTACCACTTGACCGAAATCCTTACTTTCTATTATTATTATTTGAAAATTTTTTGTGTGTTTTTTGTGTAATTTTTTGTTTTTGTGTATTTTTTGTTTGAATATTTATGAGTGGGAATGAAAAAAAAAACGATAGTATTGAAGTAGGATCGATTTGTTTTAATTAAAATCCAACAATTTCAACTGAATATAGCACCCTTATTTCTATTTGAAATTATCGTAGGACATCAACAAGCTATTACGCATTTATGTTTACAAATATCTGTCAAAGGTTAGCTTGGACCGTTATGTTTCCAAGTACAGTCATTCTGTCTGTTTGTGTGACATTTAAACTCATTGTTTTCACCCTATGTAAAATTTCTACATTCATATCTGTGACTAGTTTCTGCCTGCGACTTCGTCCGTGTCAAATTTCTTGTTATCTTGACCCAACCCGTCGCATCGCCCGCTGTATGCTGAGTGTTCACAAGATGAGGATCGCCGAAGCGAAAAATAAATTGGAAGCCGAAGTGCTAAGGAGGTTCTACCAGAACCCACGCCGGCTTCTCTTAAAGTAATATTATGAAGTTAGTTAATACCTAAATAAATAAACAACCTATGATATCTATGTGTAATTGTTTACTTCCTGTAACTGAAATTACTATCTATAGATAGATATAAACCTCTAAATTGACAAATTAACAAATTGGCATACGCCCAGAGCCCAAATGGCTGAAGTTACAGACACATTTTTGGATGGAAGATTTCGTGGTGTAGGTAGGTGAGCAATATGAAAGTGTTTTGGATAATTCGAATTATACCTACAGATACAGGTTGCTATATGGTGTAACCTTTTTGTATGAAAAAAAATAACCGGGGTAAGACCGCGGGTACAGTTTGCTAGTTACATATTATTTTAGAGTGCTGCCCCACCCTGAGCCCATGGCTGACTACGCCCATGATCGGCTGCAGCGGCATCGGCTATTAGCAGTAACAAATATATGAATATAGAGAGCACAATGTACGCACGACGACATATCAAGCTAAACATTTCCAGTATAAGCTGACTTCTCATTTACAAAAAGCCTATACAATGCGAGGTCAGCTAAAACTGGAAATATACAGTTTTTTAAAACGTTGGGGAGATTCCGATGCTTTTCTTTATAAAAATTACTTGAATGCTTATCGTAGAAAAGTTGGTTTTGTGGTGACAGTAATGATAGCTAGATAGACCGACGACCTTAAAAAGATGGCTGGGACAGATTGGATGCTGAAAGCAGAGCACAGGGTGTTGTGGCGCAGCCTGGGAGAGGCCTATGTCTAGCACTGGACTGCGATAGGCTGGGTTTATTGATTAAGAAGTGATAAAATTGGTGCACTTTGTTTTTACTGAAACTTGAAACCATTTGGATAGTTTGAACCTAACAAGGTTCAAACTATCCAATTCCAATTTCAAATATAATATAATAAAATAATATAATATAATATATATATTTATAATATATTCCAATTCCAATTTTATCACTTCTTAATCAATAAACCCAGCCTATCGCAGTCCAGTGCTAGACATAGGCCTCTCCCAGGCTGCGCCACAACACCCTGTGCTCTGCTTTCAGCATCCAATCTGGTTCATTTCAAAAGTGTTTTATTTCTCTTTAAACATAAAGAGAAATAAAACACTTTTGAAATGCTTTAGTAGGTTATTCCCATATTCTTATTCTTAGATTTTTGAAGATAGTTCATGTCATCGTGAAATATTAGCCGTCGGCAAAGCTTATACTGTTGGTAGCGGGGCTGCAAATTGTGTGAGGGATGTTTCACATTTGTTTGGTTCGGCATCGGCACGGTTCAGCACAGTATACCGAGCGGCAAAGTAATATTCGATTGGCACCCGGCTATGCCGAATCATTCCGACCTAAACCAGTCTGTAGCGCCCCGTAGATGCTAGCATTCCCAAAAACTTTCCTATGAGCATTTCTTTAAAAGTGAAACATAATCATTGAAAAAAATTTGTTTACTATGACGTGTAAGTTACGCTACGTATGACTCCACGGCACAATGTCTAGGGTGGTAGTCATCCGGTGTCATGGCCGTTTCACTCATAAAAATCAGTGCCAAAAATCCGTTTTGACTACACACCTGTATTAGAAGTGCAATCAATTGCTGCTTATTGGTGAGAGGTGCACACACGATATTCGACGTCAATCAGTCAAGTCAGTCTATTGCATTTCTGTGACGAAAGGCAATGATGCGATTCTACTCGTCTTCCTTTTATGATATGCCACTTACTAAAATCTACTACGCATTTTTAAATCGGCTTCCTTTATAAAAACTTGGCCGCTGTCGCAATCTACCGCACCGGATGTAAGCTTCAAGCAATTTTCGCCATTGTACGATCATTGATCCTTAACTGTCCTTGAATCAAAATTGCCAAATAAATTCGCTTCTGTCTTTCATGCTAGACTTTGATCTCTTTCATGTTTAAATCAAAAGTAATTTATTCAAACTTGGCTGAGATCATCAGCACGTTTTGAACGTCAAAATTACATAAGACAGTCCCCCAAAACGTCCCCCTTTACCACTGCCTAGTGCTTTAGCCGGGAAGAAGTGGCGCAACAATTCTCCAGCATTGCCACTTTTAGGCACAGTAGGGTCGTTCGGTACAAACCCATACGTCAGTGTTAGTCAATGACTATTATAATCATTGATAGTTATATGAGGGTACTAGTATTATTACTCCATTGTTTTCTTCTATTTTATTTAGTACGCTGTGTTTCAGTGTATGTAGTCTACGGTCCAAAGCCTCTCGCACCCGGTCGGCTCCAGATATTCCATTAAATATTAAGTCCTAAATATAAACATCCTCGCCCTAACACCAGCAAAGTAAATTAGGCAGTAAATATAACAAGAGCAACCTTTTACTTACCTGACTTTTGACACTTTGTACGCCATAATAGATGAAGTGACGTGACAATATGGTGTCCGCTGCCGGCTCGCAGCCAAGAATGCAGTCTTTTATTTACGTGTGAGTGTATAAATTATGATAAGCTTTGGCAATTGTATTTCCAGAGGTATTAAAGAGAAAAAGTGTTTTTTCAGGCAGTTTCGGCTATAAATTATATGGCTGATATCTTTGGCTATCTTCATTAAACGCATACAGCAGCTGGGACGCTGCATAAGCTTCTTTTTTTAATTAAAATTTGTCAACAGCAGCCTATATAATGTTCCCACTGTTGGAACACAGGCCTCCTCTCTTTGAGAGGGAGTGGGCTGTAATCTACCACTATTAAATCGTCTAGGTATTAAATCTTTGTCATAAAAATAATCAAAATATTTGATTTCCTACATGGGCACTTATAAAACATCAGAAGCACGGTGCAGGCATTGATAAAGAAGAAGATTGTTTGTTATTGTTTCAAGTCCATCCTAGAGTTCATTTTTAGTCGAAGGGGTATCGTTACGAGTGCAGCACCCTAATTGCGTAACACACAATCAATCGGAATCAGAATCATTTTGAAGCAAATTGCTAATCCATTGCTTCATAAGTTCGAAAAATTTGTCTGCTCAACACTTAAATAACGCAATGAATGTGGTTCAACTGTCAAAATGTAACCGATTCCGATTGATCGTGTGTTACGCAATTAGGGTGCTGGTCTGTCCTTGTCTTCATCCTCGTTTCACGGACAACTTTATTTTTTTGAACTAACCAAGATGAGCTGGACTCTGATAAAGATTGGTCCTGGGCAGCTCTGGACAGAGAGAGGTGGAAAGAGAGGGAGGGAGGCGCTTGCGCAGCAGTGGGACATTAACAGCTAAAAATAATAATAAAGATTGGTGGTTGCTTTGGTATCCAAAATTCTTTAGTAAGTTTTGAACATACTGCAGTAGTACTTTTGCCAATTATAATCACGAAAATGCAGGAGGCGTTAACTATGAGACACGAATGCCCCACTGTCGGATTTAATGGGATTGTTATTTTACTATTAGGGTAATAGGTTGCCTGACCTCGCGTGTATCATCATCGTCCGTCTCTTATCTTTTATGTAACAGTAGTCAACCACAAGCCTGCGGAACTGCGGCTAACCGCTCCTTAGCACAAGTGATACAAACTGTCCTTGGCACTAGTCCAAAAAAACCGTTACAATGTAAAAGAAGTACCCATTCATCGAACATATTACATAAATCTATCCCTAATTCATTCTCGAGCGTCAAAACACCACATTGGTTACCCAATCACGTGCGATTCCCATTACTCCTTACTACCTTCGTGGGCCAAAGACACCGACCCATAAATAATTCAACTCTACGACCACGTTATCTATGGTTATACTGACACTTGAGCATCGACTGAAGCACGTGTGGGTTCTATTTTGGTTAAAGCGTGTGTCGTTGATGAGCGCTTAAAACTAACCAGTATATCGTGGACTCTGGCAGTAAATACCAGTGTTGCTTGCAAAGGGAGAGATCAAGAATATTTTGTAGCAACGAAAACTTTATCAGCCTGGAGTAATTGTACATGTAGGGATATAATCATCACAAAAAAATGCCGTCTGACCTCTTCAATCGCCTCCGATTACGAAGAATACCGATAGCAAAATGACAATTAAAAATACAAAAACTTCGAACATACCTATTTTAACGAAAAGTTCTAGAAAAATGTAAACTAAGATATAATTTAAAAGTTTATTCTGTGGGTGTTTTGTTTTAATTAATTGTATGTATAAATAAGTAATTTTTTACACTAGGTACTAAATTTAATGATTAACTATCTAACTATACAATAAATACAAAAACAAACGGACACTTAGGCGTCGAAGTACTCGTCCGCTTCGCTGTCATCCGGAAACGTGCCCAGAAGACTGGGAGCATTGCCGCCACGGATATCATTGCCACATTAATTGTAATATTCTGGTTATGCAATCGCTTGCCGCGGTTGGTCTGTGTGTTGATCTTTACATACCAAGATTCCTCGGTGCCTCGGAAAGCACGCTAAGCCGTCGGTCCCGGCTGTGATTTGTGGATCTTTGACAGTCGTTACGGGTAGTCAGAACCCCGAAAGTTTGACAACCAGTCTTACCAAGGGGTATCGTATTACCCAGTAACGGCAGTAACTGGGTTGTGGTCAGATAGCCAGTCGCTCCATGTAAAATACCTGTATTGAGCTGGTACTCCAACCACAGATTACTAAATAGTTACTCCCCAACATACTTGGGAAAAGGCTCGGTAGATGATGATTCAGCTGCATCCGGTTAAACTGGAAGCCGATCCCAATAACTATCAATGAAAAGGCTAGGCAGGTGATGATTCTGGTTATGCAATCCAATGAATAGGTTTTTCTTTATGAGAAATCATCAAATGTGGTGGAGCGGAAGGGAGTGTCAGACTCTTACTGACTAAAACCCACCCGTGTTCCTTCCTTAGCCCTTTATGTTCCAGGGCAGCGGTAACCCTTTCGGACGATCCCGCTACTTTCGGACGATAATGTCCTCTAATAATGACATCTACATTGGTTGAGGGTCGCGATTCGAACTCGTTTAGTTTAGTTTTGGCAACACAAGCTAAACAGGTGCTGTGGTTGCTTGTAACAAACACCTGTAAACATAATTGCATACCAATTCAATTGAAATTATTTTATCAACGTGACTGACCAAGTCGTAGATGGCCCGACGAGGTTGACTCCTACTGAGAGGACTGGCCTGCTTTTAGCGTTGCCAGGCGTCCGGATAAAGCCGGACATAGGTAGGCTTTTTGATTGCGTGTCCGGCCAAAATAAACGGTGTTTGGCTTGTCCGGCTTTTGTTAGGCTTTTTACATTTCGCAAACGAGCGAGCGCCGATGACTGATTATGACAATAATCAAAAAAAGCTTGGTTTTACATACAATTTTCTTGTCGTACCTATTAATATCTACTGAGACACAAAATCCTTAATAATGTAGGGTATCCGGCCTTTCTACAGCAATGGATTAACAATATCCTTCAAAATGATTTAGATTGTGATTAATAGTGTGTTATGCAAATATGGGGCTGGTAATTGATGTCAGTATGACATTATCTACCAAAATGAAAGAAAAAAAGAAATAAAAATATTTTATTCTGTACAAACAAAACGCACAACTACAACTAAAAAATAATAATAGTAAAAAAAGACATAAGATACACATACTCAAAAAACTCGTACTCAATCATAAAAAATGTAAAGAAAAATAATGTAATGTAATGTTTGTATGTATGTGTATGTGTGTGTGTATGTAATGTAATGAATTGGTTATATCTTGTAGAACAAGTTGCTTGTGGAAAAAAAAACATGTTTAGTTTGGACATAAATTAATCTGATGGTCGAACAAAATACTTGTACATTCGTCGCACAAATGCTTGTATTTTTCTGCCAAGTTTCGGATCTCTGTGGGAGATTGCCAAATCACCTGCAGCGCCGGAGAATGTTGAAATATTTGGGGCCAAGTCCACCGTTCTACGAGTATATGTCTTAAACGAGATTATAGGCAGTCTTTGAGAACTATCATGTAAATGTACCTATCAGTTGGATAATGGAATGACAGTTGTGTAGTACTCGCATCTGGTATTTTGTTTAGTATATTTATTTAGTGGCTAGGTTGTAGTAATACTATGTAGGTAGTAGTAGTAGTAGTAGTTTTTGTAACAATATCATTTAAGTGTCCATGGAGTTTCTTGCCCGTTCTTCCCTATTGGTACTGCAAAGGTTGTCCGCTAAAGTCAACCTCATGTAGTGCAGGCTGGCAATAATTTAGCTCTGGTTCCATTCGAACAGTCATGCAAAAGAACAATGTGTCAAATATTTCATTAGGTTTTTGAAGTGAAAACTTCTTTAGCGGCGTTGTGCACTTTTGTTGTGATGGGTAAAAAATGTTAAACTCGCGTCAGGACACGTGACCTGATCGAAAATTCGTAAGACGGAGGGAGAGTATAACGCATTCCAAAATATCAAAAATGCACAACGTTAATATTCAAATTTCCATTCTGTCGGCACTCCCCGAGTGCAACCCGTTTTTATTTGTTTAGAAAAAACAGTATTAGTACATATAGTCGGGAAAATGTAAAGACGTTCAGTCAATATAAAAGTGAAGAAATCGTAACGATGTTTCATTTCTTAGAAGAGCTCATCAGTCACTGACAGTACCTACTACGCTTTGGAATGGGCTACCAGCTACCTATTTCTGACTGATCGACTCCTTGACAGTTCAAAAGTGCCTGTGAAAGGTTCATTAAAATAAATGCTTTGTGTTTGTGTTTCAGTCCATATATTATTATTTGAGACTGTATTTCAAGCGTGACGTGCCAAGGCTTGTGCGCGGTACCAAATTAGAGGAAGATGGTTTATAAAAATCTGGTTGTGTGTGTTATTGCATTTATTTGTAGATTTAGCAGAGGGGAAGTAGTGTTGCTGCTAGGTCTGCAAACGACTGATCTTTATTCAGGAACTTTGTTATGTTTATAACACTGTTAGTTGACAATTTTTGCGTTATTTCAACAAGGGGCTGCAATCTCGACATTCATAGCGATCGCTTTACGACCGAATTCGGTCGCAGAGTCCCGGATTGACAGGTGTAATGTATGGAGTGACAGGACTTTGCGACCGAATTCGGTCGTAAAGCGATCGCTATGAATGTCGAGACTGCAGCCCCAGTACCCTAATTGCGTAACTCACTATCGATCGGATCGAAGGATATTGATGAACCATTGCTTTATATGTCCGAAAATTTGTCTGCTCAGCAACGTAAATAACGCAATGAATGTGGTTGGAATTGTCAAAATGAAAGCCATTGCTACTGATAGTGTTTTACGGAATTATCCCACTGTACTCAATTCTAGAATTCGGAGCAGTCACCTAATTAAAGCATTCTAAAAATGTACAATTTACATGTTGTGTAAAAGCGATAAGCGAACTATCAACAAAGCTGTGACGTTCGACAATCAATTTGTTGACAAATGATAGGAATTCAAGGCTACTCGACTGCCCGACCCTGTAATCTAGCCGACAATGTTAACATTAAGCTGTTCGTCAATATTTATGAAACATCGGTTATGATGTGTGATGGTTAAATAATAAATACTTGTTTCTGAACGTTAGTTTTTTGGATGTGTTTGTCGATGTTCTGTTTTGATTAGGACATTTTGAAGTGAAACTTCTTCGATATTTGGGAAAATTCAAGGACGCGTCACGTTTAGGCACATTTCGTTACAAGAGAGAAGAATGATATATATAACTCTCTTTGTCTCTCACACTAAATCTCTCTTATTCATTATTTTTTAAGGAGTACGGTGCTGCCCGCGCAATTTTTTTTTCTTCGGCTTTCAGTGTGGGTTGTACGTTTTTTTAGATTAGTTGGGCCCAGTAGGAGGTGATGTTAATAGTATGTCAGTGGGATTCATTAGATTCTCAATGGTGCCGGTGTTTGGACACTGGAGACATTCTAACAAGTGGGTCACGGTCTGGACAGCACTGTACTAACACGCCGGTCTTAAAGCTGACCAGGGTATTGATCTGTTGATAATACGAACTTTTTAATTACTAAAGAGCAATTAAAAGAGCTTTTATTTGTGACGGTACACTTACGAGTAAGTTCATCTGGGACTGTAGCCGGGCTGCCAAACTTGTATCGACCGACATGGCGACAAAACATCATTTTTTTATCTAAGTCAAATTATTTCAAAGAGATCCTAGCTAGAAACAACTCTACAAAAACGGTCTGGGCTTTGACGATGTTCCAACAATTTTGATCACTATTATTTTTTATTCTTTCATGTCATCGTAGTAAGAAAAGCAAAAAATCTAAAAGTCACACAACAATCTTTTCATCGTCGTTACTCCAATTAATTTGAGGTCGGCGCAACAAAATCTTTTATCACAGTAAAAATTAATCACTTCATGATCTCATGATTTAGACGAGTAGCTCGCGCTCAGTATTTTGCCAAACGATAAGATAAAATCTTCTACACCTACAAATGATAATAATATCTGGTACTTTGTTATCAAAATGAGGTACTTCCTGGTGATGAACAGATTTGCCTATCAGGATAGAAGCTTCAAGATAAAATAGCAGCTTTTGCACGGGGCCGAAAGGTTCTGGAGTGGCGACCGCATAACGGAAGACGTAGCGTTGGAAGGCCTCC
Source organism: Apamea anceps (assembly GCA_951799955.1). Classification (NCBI taxonomy): domain Eukaryota; kingdom Metazoa; phylum Arthropoda; class Insecta; order Lepidoptera; family Noctuidae; genus Apamea; species Apamea anceps. The sequence goes on along the minus strand of OX637521.1, from coordinate 13,405,445 downwards.
CACAAGGATTTCTCCACGGATTCCTGCGTCCTTTACAAGGTCATCAGTCCACTGATGGTCTTGTAAAGGCCGCAGGAATCCGCTGAATGCAAGAAGCATAGAACCGGTCGAAGTGGCCGTGCTTGAGGGAGGCCTATCCAGTGCCAGTAGTGGACGTCTTTCGGCTGAAATGATGGTGATGATGATTAAGAATCTAGAATGGCAAAGACAGGGACCTACTCACGACTAAGCAGTGTCAAACTGTCGAGGCGTACCTTCCATTTAGAACCCTGAATATTGTTGTTACATTTTTCAATACATTTTGATATAAATGTCCATTTATAAAAAAAAAGGAATGTGTATATTGAACCGTCATTCAGTGCAGTTAATAATATGCCTACACGTGTTTGTTGATAAGGTTATCGATATCGCTTTTAGTTTAATTATAATTAAAAACAACTTTTAACTATGTACGGTAGTAATTAATTTTGTGTGCAATAATCGATGATACAGAGAAAGATTGTTAGTGCTAATGAGGACTTTTTAGGTGTTTAAAATCACGTTAATTTATAAAAGCTTTGTATTTTTACCAACATGCTTACATTGGTAAAAATGGAATAACAATTTTTACCATCAAATCTATTTCAATAAGAGCTGATTTTTCCAATGCCAAATATATTTTTCAGAGAAATAATTTTGAATTTTTGACAGATCTTCCATATAAAAACTGTAAGACGTCAATTTTATTGCACGAATAAAAATTATCTGTCGATTGAAAAATCAGCCCTAAATCAAACCTTATGACCAAGTTTTCCATTCAATAAAACATTTCATTACTATGAAACCGTTACGGCTAGTTTGCACGGTATGATTGATGATCCGCTTGAGTCACTACACTACGTCACTCCATCAATCTGTCTAACCTTGTCTCAACTATGTTTGGATCGGTTTCCAGCCTAAACGGAGCTGGATACCAGGGATGTTATAGAGCTACAATATATCCGTAACCGTATCCGTTTCACAAGTTTCGGATAGTTTCGTATGAGGGCGGAGTCTAAAAAATGGCATGTTTCGACAGGTTTTTGTAACATCTCTAAATAATTACTTACCTATATGACTGATTATAATACCAAATGATAATCTAGACTAGATAAAACCTATAAATAAAACCAAATTATTACATACTATTTGTGTTTATATTTTACTTCAATCCGATGTAACCATAAATATCCGTAACCGAAACTAACGGATAATCCAAAAAGAATTACATATCCGTAACCGTATCCGAAACTGATATAACTTTATTCCTATATCCATATTCAGATCCGAAATATCACATCCATAACATCTCTACTGGATACCAGTATTTGACATGGAGCAACTGCCTATCTGACCTTCACCACCCACTTACTAGGTATTACCTAGTAGGTAACACGATACCCCTTGGTAAGCCTGGTTGTCAAACTTTCGGCCTTCTGACTGTCCGTAACGACTGTCAAAGATCTACGAATGACAGCCGGGGCCGACGGCTTGACGCGCTTTTCTAGGCACGGAGGGATCTCGAATTTCTTGACATGTAATCAATGGGCACCCATCCACGAACCGACCGCGGCAAGCGTGTAGTGTGTGTGTGTGTATTCGATCAAGCCGTGCGGCTGTTATTATTTAGTCACGAGCCCTATGCTACGTCACGCACCTGGTATAAATAAATTATAAACACATGTTATCAATAACAACTACGTTACAGTTACTTACTCACAATGTTAATTAATTCAGTTTAATCGAAAACGTGTTTCATTTGAGCCCAGTGTCACGGCCGTGTTTCCGTGTCGCGACTTTCATTTGTTTTTCCTTAGCATAATCAGCCTATACATTCCCACTGCTGGGAAACAAGCCTCCTCTCTTTAAGAGGGAGTGGGGCGGAACCCACCACGCGGGCCCAATTCGCGTTGGTAGATGTCACATGTCTACAAATTGTTAGTTCTAGGACATGTCTGTTTCCTCACGATGTTTTTGTTCACCGTTTTGAGAGCCGTGGTGATGAAATTATTTACTCAAAGTAAAGCACATGTCTGGGCTCGTTTCTACTGGGCACCACTGCTTTCTAACTGCGCAAAAATGTGTCTAAGTAGCACAATGGTTAGGTAGGTAGGTAATAGGTATTAGTTCGCAGGTGTTTCGGATTTTGATAAGGTTGATAACGCATCATGATATGCACCCAAACATGGTCGTTACGTGTGTGTGACTGTAGGCGACTACCGAGTTTAAACGAAGCGAGATGGGGTACCTGTCGTTTTCCTCTTGAAGAATAGTTATGATTTTCACTATTTTGTGACTGCATTTTTTTTTAGTAGCCTACAATCTTCCACTCCTTGGCAAAGGCTTCCCATCACTCCTTCCATCTTTTGCGAGCCCGCGCGTCCTCCTTCCAGGTTTGACGGAACCTATCCATCTCCTACGTGGTCTGTCGCCACCCCGCTCACTGTCTCAGGGCACCAGTTGTGTGTTATTTGGGCCCACAGTTTGCCCAGTCCCATTTAAGTTGGGCAGCCTTTTGAGCCACGTCAGCTATCTTTGTTTTGGAGCGCAGTATTGTGTTACGAACACGATCCGTAAATTTCACACCTAGTCTACTGCGCTCCATTGCTCGTTGCTCAAAGACCAAGTCTGTACACCATAGGTTAAGACGGGAAGAATACACATGTCCATGAGCCTGCGTTTCAGTGCCATAGGCAACTCACCCTTAAATAGTTCCTTCCTTTGATTACATACATCTATTTATTTTCCCTTTAATCTTTTCATTTCGGCGCCTTTCAACTAATATGAACCATGTAATGAACCATTAGTAGTTAGTTCTGTACTATTTCTTCTATTTAACATTCTTCAATCCACATTTTCTGTTCATATATTTATATGCTCAGTCATTCATCTGTAGGATGACGATGGATGACCACCGATGTTCGGTCGGTTGGTCGGCAGTCGCTTCATGCAAAATACTGGTAAGTATTCAGCTGCATCCGGTAAGACTGGAAGCAGACCCCAACATAGTTGGGAAAAGACTAGGCAGATGATGCTTGCTGTACGTATGCGTTTTTGGGTCTTTTAAAAGGCATGTCGCAGTATCTGGGTTAAGGTTAAGAAAGCTGCGATAAAAAATACAAAATCGAATAGACAAGTTGATAAATAAACATTTAACCAAGTCTGACACCTATCCGACTTTCCAACATGTCTGTTTACATCTCCACTATCAAGGAACCGTGTATATTATATACGAGTATCTACCTATGTACCATATTGGCACGTGTAGATATGAATCATAACAACCATTTGCTGTTCTAATTATTGATTAATTCATCTGCCCACACGAGGACAGTTTTAGCAAGCTGAACTTACAATTTGGTCACTGCAAGGAGATGGGTCGATAAAACTCTGGCTGAACTCCAAAATGTATAAAATATGTGATCCTCATTCTTCAAGCAATCATCGTAAAGAAATAATGTCGACCTTTTGGCAACTCGGGAGTTTCCATTTTGTATACAGGATAATTTTTTATTCAGTGCGTAAATTTTCACAGGGTGTTCTACCCATGAATATGAACAACTTTCACTATGGGACCATCTCTGAAATCACAAAAAAAAAATCAGCTGTTTCTTATAAAAGTTCAATACCTACTCGACCAAAATGTATGAATCTGCTGATTTTTTTTTCGTGATTTCAGAGATGGTCCCATAGTGAATGTTGTTCATATTCATGGGTAGAATACCCTGTAAAAATTAACGCACTGAATAAAAAATTATCCTGTATAACAAGCCATGGAATCATCAGTGGGAATCACCCCAACCCTTGCTCGAGCCAGTCCGCGCCGCTGAGCCTGTAGTTTAAAAATTCGTCCCTAAATAATTCCGATTCAGCCTGTCCCTTGCTGCTCTCTCCCAGCGGCGCCCTAGCGCCTTAGCGTGTAGTCGCTTAGTTTTTAAGTTTTTTAAGCCTTGGCTGGAGGCCTTAACTTATTGAGGCATCCACAGGCAAGCCCGGTTTAGCAGACGACAACCTCATAGGTTGAAATGAGAGAGGCCGTTTGTAAAAAAAAAAAATCAGTGGCAATTGACTAAAGGCTCACTACGCATCACGACGCGTCTTTTCGCAACTTGCCGCGGTATGCTCAAGTCCCCTTATGTGACGATATCAACGACATATGAGTACTATGGATATGTAAATAAGTTACATGTATGTAGATTCTAGCTTCTAATTCTCTGGAGGAAATTGTATTGTACTGTATTATCATACTTACTACTTTGCATCTTATTATAAGCGGACTGTAAGTTCTTATGAGAAATAAATTTCTTTAAACCGAAAAATCCTTTGCCGACCTTTAATCATAGACTGACGCGCTGCAAAACATTCGCATTGCATCAATTTATGGCCTCTGTCGTCTTTGTTGAGATGGAGACATCTCGATCGGTTTTTTATGCTTTTGAACTCATTGACATTCATTAGCTAAGCGGCCGTCGACCGATCGGCAGCGTCGGCTGGTACGCACTTCGTCCTGGGGCTACAGTTTCGACATTCATAGCGATCGCTTTACGATCGAATTCGGTCGCAGTCCTGGATTGACAGGTGTAATGTATGGAGTGACAGGTTTTTGCGACCGAATTCGGTCGTAAAGCAATAGCTATGAATATCGAGACTGCAGCCCCTGGCAGCCGACACGCAATTCGAGTCGTATCGCGCTGCAGGCCATCGGTCATCATCAATTCATTCTATTCTCCAGCTAATTCAATAACTTGCGTATTGCTCAAAGAAAAGTGAGTCTGTCATGATGAAAAACAACTGAACAAATTGTACTGCTTTTAAAACTGTTTTTGAAATGTACATTTTTAGGGTTCCGTACCCAAGGAGTAAAAACGGGACCCTATTACTAAGACTCCACTGTCCGTCTGTATATTTGGGCTGTATCTCATGAACCGTGATAGCTAGACACTTGAAATTATCACAGACGATGTATTTCTGTTGCCGCTATAACAATACATACTAAAAACAGAATGAAATAAGTATTTAAGTGAGGCTCCCATACAATAAACGTGATTTTTTTTTGCCGTTTTTTGCTCGACATTTATAACGGCAACACGTAGACGCTTGAAATATTCACAGAATATTTAGTTGTATATTATTTAAGGGGGGCTCCCATACACCAGACGTGATTTTCATTGAACCCTTCGTGCGTGAGTCCGACTCGCACTCGGCCTGTTTTCCTTTACATAGCAGCATCGGCGTATCTAATGAGATTTTCAGAAATCTGCCATGGTAATGTTTAAACACTAAATAAAAGCAATAACAAATGTTTAAGATACTAAGCCAAGATATCGGTTGTATTGTAAATATTTTTTTTTATCTTTCTGTCTAACTAAGATAAGTATTTTAAACCAATTGATAAAAAACAATAGATACAAAAAAAAACGTTCAAACGAAAGTAAACAAAGTTATAACGTCATTTATGTTTTTATATAAAGAGTTATCCATCTATCGCGCTGATATCTGGAACTACCAGTCGGATTTAAAAGTGGTTTTTGCGTATGACTGCCCGATTCTTAAGGAAGGTTAGGCCTAATTCTCGAGTGAAGGCTACTTAACATCACGCTAGGACCCTTAGGGGTGGGGTCGCGGGCGCATAGAGTGGGTACTCTGTCAACCCACCAAGTGATGACCCCAGGGAAGACGGTGGCACAGTGGTCACGTGATGCCGTGCATAGCGAGGCTCAGGGCAGGCCCCTTTACAGTCTCCCCAAGGATGTGCCTTACAGGCGTTGCACAGGGGGGGTCCCGGAATTGGCCTTTGAAGAGGAACCGGAGCACCCCTATGTGCTGATAGTGATCACCGGGGTGGCTTTAGTCACGTAAAAATCCCACACTCCCCGACCCTCCCCGGAGGTTGGGTGCCTTTTGAAGGTTTCCTCCAGAAAAAAAAAGGACCCCTAGGAGCTGCGTAAAAAGAAAAAAGTCAGAAAGGAGTCGCTAAGCAAAATCGAAGTAGGTGTTAGCGCGGGTGGGCGATGCGATTCATTTTCAAGACTGCCTTTTAATGTGTCCGGCGCACCCTGAGCAACCCTACTACCGACCTTGCTGACTTGCTAGTCTTTCGACCATGACATGAGCTATTTGCATGTATTTCGTGCTGTCACGGATAAAGAAGAAAAACTGCTTACATACATACATTAACAGGCACAAACTAACTGCTAACACTAAGGGTGCTGGCGCAAGTTGTTTGTCAACATTTGGTTCTAAATATATTTAGATGTTTTAGCCTTGCTTTACAAAGAACAATACAGCCTAGATAACCTAGCGGCTAGATAGATAGACGGCTATATAGGTTTGGCATAAAAGTAATCAAGTTTTCATTTCCAAAGAGTCAATATCGAATGGCTTCAACAACGCCAATGCTATTGTTTACAAACAATACATCAAAGGAATGTAGGTTAATTGACCATGTGGGTCATATTCCGAACTGCTCAGGGACTCGGTGTACAATTGATCAAGGTAGTATTTATGAGTTTAAAGTATGATAAACAACAAAACAAGGGTTTGGGTTGTCCTTTCCGCAATGAGTTTTGTATATCAAATTTCTGGTATAAAAAACTGGGAGGACTGAGGGATTAAATCAGTTGAATGTATGATGCAGGAAAGGACACCGCTATCCGCACATAAAGGTCCGTCCGTCCCAGACCTTTATCTAATAGGTATTAGGTAAAGGTCTGGGACGAAGTTGGTAGAGGTACCTATGTCACGTTAAAATGGATGGACCAACTAATGGCGTGCCGCTTTTGGCTAGTTACTAGTAAAATTGTGGTGCTGGCAGCAGATGTTTCCCAAAGGTTGGGACCCTAGGTCAGTGTGCGGTAGCAAAACATACAAAACTAACATTTCTGGTCCTTCTGCAAATGGCAAACCGGTATTACGGCAAACAAAAATGAAACCCAGATTTTTTGTATTTTTGCTAATTCTTTAGTTCGATTCGAGAATCATGATTTATGTCAGCTATCATAACAAACTGTCACTCATATATCGAGTTATTGGAAGATGGAAGGTGGATCCTTCGGAACTGTTTCTGTGTTTTGAGGTTAGCTGTGACTTCGTCTAACAAAATTCTCGTATAATACGAGAATTTTGTTCATCGAGAATCATGATTTATGTCAGCTATCATAACATACTGTTACACATATATCGAGTTATTGGAAGATGGAAGGTGGATCCTTCCTTCCATCTAATTAACAACAAACTAAATTAAACAATAGGCAGTATAATCAATAGGTTGAAAAAGTCACTTGTGCTCTAGCATCTCAAGGCTAGGTTTCCATTTATTTGTTTAACAAAGCCTCCACAATTCCATTTCAAACTCTCCAATTAGGTGAAAACTACCAGTTGAACATACAAATAAACAGCCCGATCTAAATAGACCACCAGTTGTACTAATTGCCACGGTTATCTCGAGTTTTGTGACCCAGTTCTGCGTCGGCGCACGTCCGAGGCACGAGGGCAGTGCGCAGGAAAACGCCCTGTATTGTGTGTTTGTTTGTTTGTGTGCTGTGTGTGGCCTTAAGCCTAGAAGATTCCTCTATGAGTCTATAGTGTTGGCTCCATGGGCTTGCGTTGTAGTCTGATTAAGTAGTTATTAAATAGTCTGTTTTGGGTCGCTTGGCGTTAGGAGTTTGGCCAATGTTGGTTGCTCTTTGATCAATATTGGCAGTGATTGACCATGTAGGCAAGATGTGGTTAAATCATTGCTGTTTTACAAAGACCTCGAGCTGTTCAAGAGCCGGGTTTTTAAGGAGAGATGAAAAATCCGACAGTTGGTAGACCGAAAACTTGGCAAATTTCTATTGGATGCGGGAAGCACAGTACCTAGCGGTCGTGTTGGCGATGCTTATGCCCAACATTCGACGTCTTTTCGCCAAGACGATGATGATGTTCTTTGGTCTGTCAAAGTGAAAACTTTTGCTACTGATACTGTGTTTCGAGGATAGCTGTAACTTCGTTTAACAAAATTCTCGTATTATATCATGAATTATGTCGGCTATAACAAGCTGTGCCTCATATATCGAGTTATTCGAAGAGGGTGCTCAAGTGCCTCTTGAATACAAAGTAGCGAAGAGCTGCTATCGGGTACTTAAAGGTCGAGACATATACTGTCCTCGAGAGGTCTTTATTAATGTCGAGGCGTTAAAACATTTCTAACAAAAAGTGGTAACTCCAAAAGTTTTGGAACTACCATTCCTGTTAGATTAGGTTTTAGATCTACTCATTATCTGCCTAGCCTTTTCCCTATGTTGGGGTCGGCTTCCAGTCTAACCGGATGCAGCTGAATACCAGTGTTTTACATAGAGCGACTGCCTATCTGACCTCCACAATCCAGTTACTGGGTAATACGATTAATAATAATAATAATATCCCTGGACATTTCACACAGCGCCATCTAGTCCCAAGCTAAGCAACCTAATGCTTGTGTTATGGTAACAAGATGGCTGATAAACTACTTATATACATTTTTTTTTTGTAAATACATACATATTATAGATAGAAAAACACCCAGACTCGGAACAAATACATGTAGGTCATACAAATATTTGTTCCGTGCGGGAATCGAACCCGCGACACGCAGCGCAGCAGTCAATCGCTTAACCACTGCGCCAACCGTGCCGTCCTTTCGCCGCTCCTATGGAATCTGGTCGTAGACAGCCTGATAAAGACACTAAACAATAAAGGCTACTTTACAGTAGGCTACGCCGATGATTTAACCATAATCATAAATGGCACCCACGAAAACACCCTATGCAACCTAATGCACCAGGCACTGAAAATAGTAGAGAACTGGTGTAGTATACACCAACTATCAGTGAACCCAACAAAAACAGAACTGATCCTCTTCACAAAAAAGAGGAAACTAGCCACACTACAACTTCCACGATTCTTTGGCACTACCCTAAGCCTTTCAACTGAAACCAAATACCTGGGCATCTTTTTGGATAAACAGCTGAACTGGGCTAAACACATCAATCACATCACCACGAAGGCCAGCATATCCCTGTGGCAATGCAAGAGAATGCTGGGGAAAAACTGGGGGATTAGCCCCAGGGTCACCTACTGGCTTTATACCAGAGTTATCCGACCAATCATCACATATGGCTCACTAGTCTGGTGGCCCAGAACAGACCTGAGCACAGCCCAAAGAGATCTCGAAAAACTGCAACGATTTGCTTGTGTGGCAATCACAAGCTGCATGAGAACTGCACCCACCGCTGCCCTACAGGCCATGCTTGGACTGCCTCCCTTACACCTCGTTGTGAGAGAGGAGGCGGCCCTGTCTGTCTTTAGGCTCCAGCTATCAGGAACCCTAAGCAAAGACTCGAGGATCAAGCACATACGCCTAAAGGACGAGGCAATTAAACGACAGCCAATGATGGCATCACCCTGCGACAAAGCCCCTAAGCAATACTGCTTTCAAAAGCATTACAACGTAGTGCTTAAAGAAGAGCAGTGCGACTACTCAGGTCCAGGAGAGCTGAGAGTTTACACTGATGGATCAAAAACCGACTGCGGAACTGGAGTCGGAGTCTTCTCACACGACCTCAACATAAAGATATCCAGCCCGCTAGGAATGCTCAACACGGTTTACCAAGCCGAGTGTGTGGGTATAATACAAGCGGCCCATGCCATAGCAGCCAGGAGAGTTACGGACACCCATGTTCGTATACTCTCTGACAGCGCTTCAGTCCTCCAATCCCTAAAGAAGGGATGCATCACATCAAATTTAATACTAGAATGTCATATGGCGCTTGAACAGGTAACTGTATCGAACCGCAACACAGTGACACTACAATGGATAAAAGGACACAGTGGATCACTAGGTAACGACGCGGCTGACGAGCTGGCCAGAAGGGCATCAAGCACGCCAGTCTACGGACCGGAACCAGTCGTGCCCATCCCCTTCAATCAACTACGCAGGTGGCTACAGAAGCACACCCACACACAGGCAGAGAACTGGTGGTCCTCGTCACCGGGCTGTAGGCAGTCCAAGGAAGCCATGCCATCATTAGATGGCAAGCTAACCAAAAGACTGCTACGTCTGGACAGGAAAGGCCTGCGCCTGGTGACGGGGACCATCACGGGACACTGCTCACTGAACAAACACTTCCATACGATAGGCATAACGGACAGCCCCCTGTGCAGAGCCTGCATGGAGGCTGATGAAACCGTTGCGCATGTGCTCTTTGAGTGCACAGGCGTCACCCAGATTAGATTAAGGACCCTCGGGACACCCGGATCCTACACGGACGTTCTCGACAGACCAGGGGACCTAATAAGCTTCTGGAGGGAGGTGGGCTGGTTGGAATAACCACCGACGGCCACCATGGCTCACGCACAATGGTCCACCTGAAGGACTAAGTGCGGAAACCAAACCCATAACATAGAACATAGAACATAGAACATCCAGTAAAATCCCAGTGCTGATCATACTTACAGAGCACGTAACGTTTTTGGACTTCCATAATGCACGGTTTTCTTGCATGTATGTGAAGACGTTCGGCAATCGCATTGGACTATCAAAATATGTCTTGATACTTGATACAGACGCAAATGCTCAACTAGCTTCATATTTCTGACTGACCGACCCCTTGATAATTCAGAAGTGAATGTAATTGGTTTATTTATATTTTGTGCTTTGAATTTTAATTCAAGATAAAAGGACAGTCTACTCTTCTTCATATTTATATAGCAATTTAAAACAAGTCAATGCATACGACGATAGATGTTTTCTATCTTAAGGAAAATACCATTAATTACATGCATGTCCTTTGGCACATATTAACATAATGCTACAAACACATATTTTTCCGATCCATATTTACTCATGAATGTACCATCAAGTATAACCCTCAAGGTTGTCAGGTATTTCCGAAGAAGCAATTGAGATAAAAGTTTTTACTCTCAGGAGGCCAAATCTTTGATATTTGTCTTAGCGTTTGGAGAAACCCCGGGACTGCGGCTGTGTGAAGGACGGACCTTGACCTTATTGGTGGTGTCCTTCAAAAAGGTCAGATGTGTAGCACTCGAAACCGGTGCGGTATATGCGGAAAACGTAATAAAGGGAAATTTAGGGACCTCTGCAGGATGTCCTATATAGTTTTTGTCGTCAATTAGGTGCTTGTTAATATTATCAGCCTATAATGTTCCCACTGCTGGGACACAGGCCTCCTCGAGAAGCAAGAGGAGCTTTTTTTTTGGGGTGGTAAATTATCAAATAACTTCTCCCTCTCTGGGCGTGTAGCGGGAGGTCATGTCAGACGTTTACTGACTAACACCCACCCATGTCCCTTCAGTTGCCTGTGCCAGGGGTTACGGTAACCCTTTCGAACAACCCGCGATTCTGGCAGGGCAAGAGGAGCCTCGTATCGCAGTAGTTGCCGTTATATTTTGACCTTATTAGTGGTGTCCTTCAAAAAGGTCATATGCGTAGCACTCGCAAACAGCGCGGTGTATGCGGAAAACGTGAGATTAGATGTTTAGGGATCGCTGCACGAATTTCCTATAAGTGGTTTTCCCTTCAATTGGAACCTTGTTGGTATGATGAAGTTTAGAGACGTTTAAACGTCAGAAAGGTATGGTTAAACATATGATATACGATACTTAACTATAAGAACGTTTATAAATAACCCCAACATGTTCCCAATGCTGCGACAGAGGCCTCCTCTCTGTTAGACGGAGAAAGCTGTAATCTACCACGCGGGCCCAGTGTGGTTGGTATATGTAACATGTCTTCAAATTTATGGTTTTTGACATGCCGGTTTCTCCACGATGTTTTCCATCACCGTTTTGAGTGGACTTATATAATGCTTCTATGTTTGAGTGACCTTAGCTATAATGGATAGTGCCAGCGATCGAATAGCAACACACTATTGTTCAAATAAACTTCGTGCAAAGGACAATATAATAAAGAGAATGTTGACACTGTCTTTACATTCGATAGCGATGCAAAAATATAAATATACACAAACAGGTTAGTCATTAATGAACCGGTGAACTAATGATGATTTTAAATCGATTCTAGATTCCAAATCGATGCTCTTGCATGAATTTTAATTTAAAATTTGTTGCCATGATGTGTTGCGAGAACAAGCCGCGACTTACGAGTTGTAGGTCGTAGGTTCGAAACCCAGTCAGGCACTGTAATTTGTGTAAATTATTTCATTACCACTGCTCTCAAAACTGTGAAGGAAAACATTGTGGGGAAACCGATATGTCCTAGAACCAAAAATTCGAAGACATGTGGCATCTACCAACCCACACTGGTTCCGCGTGGTTGATTACGTACGGCCCACTTCCCCTCACTCGTACTGAGAGGAGGTCTGTCTTCCAGCAGTGGGTTCATCATATCCTGATTATGCTGTGTGTCAGCCCAGAGGATCATTAATAAAAAAAATACTGCACAGGAAAAGTTTAAAACGTTGGATTTGTATGTGAACGCGAAATATTTAATTAAATATTAACCTAATTTCATAGTTCATTCTAATAATGATAATGAGTATAAAATAATAATGTACCTAACTAAATGGTTGTTTTTATAACAGTTAGCGTTTTTGTTATGTGTTTATGGGCAATACCGACTTCCTGAATTCCTGATAGAGCATAGTAACAAAGAATGACTGTACATTGTGCGATTATTTTCTAACAAAATGGCGGTTTTATATCAATGAACTTAATTTTATTGTATTTGCTAGAAATATTCAGTGAGCTCTTCAAGAAGTCTGAGTAAAATACAGGTTTGAAAGAACGAAACCTCGAGAGAAAGTATCCAAACCTAATCTAACTTTAATAATTGGGGAATTTTTACTACAGAAACGTATGATCTTCCGTCTTTCATCCTACTAATATTATAAATGCGGAAGTTTGTATGGATGGATGGATGGATGGATGTTTGTTACTCTTTCACGCAAAAACCACTGAACTGATTTGGATGAAATTTGGCACACAGATAGTTTATAAGTTATAACACATAGGATACTTTTTATCCCAATATTCTCACGGGATCTAAACTTATGCGGGTGAAACCGCGGGGCGCAGCTAGTCGACCTTATACAGGATAATTTTTTATTCAGTGCGTAAATTTTTACAGGGTGTTCTACCCATGAATATGAACAACATTCACTATGGGACCATCTCTGAAATCACGAAAAAAAAATCAGCAGATTCATACATTTTGGTCGAGTAGGTATTGAACTTTTATAAGAAACAGCTGATTTTTTTTTTGTGATTTCAGAGATGGTCCCATAGTGAAAGTTGTTCATATTCATGGGTAGAACACCCTGTGAAAATTTACGCACTGAATAAAAAATTATCCTGTATAATGATGGGTTCATTATCATCCATATAATTTTTTACACACTGCAAGCCCTTATGCTGCATACGCCATTTTCCCGTGTTTTTCCGACATAAATATATTTTTTTGTATGTGGTGTTTCATTTTTTTTAAATTCAATTAAACACATTTTCCTTCTCTCTTTCTTTATTGCCTATAATATTTCCACTACAAGGAATCAGGCCTCGTCTCCGTGAGAGGGAACGGCCTGTATCCACCACGCGGGCCCCGTGTGGTTTAGTACTTTGGCAACTAATCTTTGGAATATTTCAAGACACCAACAGGAAGTGGCTTGGCAGTATATTTTTAACTACTACAAGACATCATTGTTTCGCTACACACGCACAGATTAGATCTGTGTACACACGGAGACATGGTTTAAGCAATGTGGAGACAGCAATACGACACTATATAAAAAACACTGGCAGGTTCGCAGGTTATTCGCAGGATGGCTGGTAGCAGCTGGATGAGAGTTGCCGAAAATCGAATTGAATGGCGTGCAATAGGAGAGGCCTATGTCCAGCAGTGGACTGCTGTAGGCTGATGATGATGACTGGTTGTCTGGCATTTAATTTATTGTCGTATTCTTGTCTCCACCTTGTACATGAGTCGATAGCACCGTTCGTCTTAGGGCCGACATACACGGACTGCTTGAAGCAGTCAGGAAGGACTGCTTCAAGCTGCGACTACATAGTGAACTACAGTCTTCTACTTACACACATACACGAAACCGCTCGAGCAGTTGCAACTGCTTCGGGCGGTCGTGCGGTCAAGCAGTGGCCAGGCATATGCTCGAGCTGTCGACTGCTCTCGCGCAGTTACCTGACTTGAATGACGAGCAGTTGGTATCAACTGCTTCAGCAGTTATCAATTGCAGCTTCAAGCTGTCGACTATGAGCAGTCCGTGTATGTCGGCCCTTAGTTGCGTAAACAACATATGAGAGGTTACGTCATCTTTACCAAGACATAACTTAATTTGATGCACTTTGTTATATACTATATAATAATAACAATAAAACGTTTATTTAAGATATACAAACTGTGTAAGCAAATAAGTTATTAGTATCAATCTCTTCAGGTAAATTTTTTGACATCATCAGCATCATCATTTCAGCCGAAAGACGTCCACTGTTGGACTTAGGGCTCCCCCAAGCACCTCCACTTCGACCGGTTCTGACATCAAGCCTTTAAAATTATTCCTACCTAGTACCTATTCGGAATATTTACAATACTTTTATTTTTTTTGGAGCTTCCGATATTTCGGCACAGTTTTAAACACTACTGTATTAAAACTGTGCCTGTGCATTTCTGGCAGCACAGTATTATACACCTGTTAGGGTTAATGGAGGAACACCAAGAAAAGGCTGTTATAAGGATTTATATAATACGTTTATTATCCTTTTATATTTATATATATTGGAAGGTGTGTTTACTACTATTTTATAATACATGTGTATAATACAGGGGCAGCAGTCTCGACATTCATAACTCTACTCACTATCACTGGTACTCAGCTGCATCCGGTTCGACTGGAAGCCAACCCCACCATAGTTGGGAAAAGGCTAAGCAGTTGATAAGTATTAGCTTCCGGAAAAAAGCATCTAGTATTATCATGTTCCATTGATACGATTGAAGATAATTAAATAATAATTAACGAACGCTGACGATTCTGATCATGTATGAACCTAAGATGGCGCCTAAAACTTCCAAGACTCATCGAATTTCTTTTGATTTTTTGGGCGAAATCTTGGAATAGGTACAACACCTCTGCCTAACTCTACGGGGCTTACAGGCTTAATGTTCTGTGGTTTTACTTATGTAGTCGAAAAACTACTGTCCTACTTTGGAGACATGAGGAACAGGGTGTAAAGTTCACTCAACCTCCATAGAAAAGGGAGGATCCTCCGACCAGACGGGTGTTGTGTCTGGCGGGCAATTGCCCAACGATTGATGTTGGGAAATTGTATCTATGCTAAGTGCGCGGTAAACTCTGCTTGCGAGATGCAGGATTCGCGTGACGTCAGTATGACGCGTTGTTCGCATGTGGCGTGGAAGATACCGCTGCACTACTAACACCCGACTACCATTCCGAGCCTGAGGCTGTAAAATTACCACAAAGAGATCGTCAAATATGCGTTCCATTCTTTTACGAGACCTTCCATATTTCATATCCTTTCTTAATAAGTCTCGTACGTGACAAAAGTCTAACGGCTTCCATACTACGTATTACTCGTTCCCACAAACTCCGGCCTTCAAACACTGGGGGACTTCAAGGATGATGCGTCATGGCACTCGTAAGAGTAATTTGTTAATACCAGTGTTTGTAGAATATTATTTATAGTAGTCGTACTTCCTATCAACAACTGAGTTTATGTAAATATTGTGTTGGGTAGGCACGTTTCTGAGTAATTTTGATGCGAAAACCACGAACAACTTGTTTGTGGTTTTCGCATCAAAATTATGTTTAACTAGCAGCGCCCCGCGGTTTCACCCGCATAAGTGTCAATCCCGTATGAATATCGGGATAAAAAGTATCCTGTGTTGTTCTGATGTATAAACTATATTACTGTAAAGTTTCATCAATATCCGTTCAGTAGTTTTTGCGTGAAAGAGTTATAAACGACCATCCATCCTCACAAACGTTCGGGTTTATATTATTAGTAAGATAAGATAGGATATTAGTAGGATTAAAATTTAATTAAATATTCAAACTCGATGGGATTATGTCGTTTAATTAGGTACTGAGTTCCTATGGCCATCATCCAGCTCCATCATCAGACTTTGGTTACCATCTAGCACCAAAGTGCTCGTCAAGACGAATCGTACGAGCCCAACTCGATGGGGTTGTGTCGTTTAATTACCGAGTTCCCATGGCCACCTTCCAGCTCCATCATCAGACCCTGGTTACCATCCAGCACCAAAGTACTCGTCAAGACGAATCGTACGAGTCCAAACTCGATGGGGTTGTGTCGTTTAATTACCGAGTTCCTATGGCCATCTTCCAGCTCCATCATCAGACCCTGGTTACCATCTAGCACCAAAGTACTCGTCAAGACGGATCAAACGAGTCGAAACTCGGTGGGGTTGTGTCGTTTAGCTACCGAGTTCCTATGGCCACCTTCCAGTTCCATCATCAGACCAGCTTCATGTCATAATAATTTTGCATTGTCGTCCGATTTACACATGCAAGCAAAATTTCAGCTCAATCGGTAACCGGGAAGTGGATCAAATTTAACTTGCAAGATTTGATCACATCTGCTGGCAACACTGGCTGAGTAACACTTGAACGCATATTTTAAATTTTGCAAAAATATAAATAACCATTCAAATTGTATAAATAGTAGTGTGACAAAGTGCAGTTACGATAATTTACCCGTGATACTATTTTTGACACATTGTGAATAGTGCAGAAGTATTTAAGACAATGCTCAGTGAAAAGTTCAGTTTATAAATACAAGACGGTCTTCTAAACCATCAATCATTGATCATGACAGTACAATAACGTTGATTTACAAACAGTGACGAAACAAACAAGTTTTTTAGTGAATATTATAACTTTAACGAAAAACTGTTAAAATAAAAAAAAACAGTTAACAAAAACATTTCAAAATTTGGACTTTGATCTTTAATATTATCCAACAACTAGCGCCATAATTTCCCCAAGTAGTGAATAGACAAACTAATTATTAGTACTACTAGTGCCATTACAACCACAAGCGGCAAATAGAAGAACTAAAGTGTTACCATTTTATAAAAAAAAGTGTTACCATTCTATAAAAAAAGTACAACTAGCGCCATTATTGACGTCTAGTGGCCAGTAGAAGAATTAAAAGTGATACCACATATAAAAATATATTTTGGGTTTGGTGGAAATTTGTGTGGAAATGCTGGAGCTAAAAATCATAACAATAAAATTATTTTAAAACAAATATATAATTGAATAGTCGAGGAAAATGGCTTCACCGAACGACAATATCACTTATCGTAAACCATGCAGGTCGAGTTCGCTAACAAACCTATCCAACGTAACAAATAACAGCGAGAAAGCTATTTTTGATGCCACTATGATGAGCATTCCAGATAGTTTGCAGGATAATAGCTACATGATAGGTGATTTAAATGAACAAATAAAAAAACTCACGATGCAATTAGCGAGCGCACACAACGAAATAGAAAATCTAAACATTGAAAACTCTCGTCTAAAAACTGACCTACAAAAAATGATCAAAACCACAGACACATACAAGAAAATATGCTCAACACCATGCAGAAAACCCATGTCACCGATACTCAATAATAAAACTCCAAACCAAAACAAAGAACGAAGCTGGCGAAATATTAATAAAGCGATTATAAGCGACCCACAATTCAACTGCTCAAGAACTGAGTCCAACATGCAAAACAAAGAGACTCAAACCACTTTCACACCAATCGTCATGGATAATAAAGAGACTCAAACAACTATCACACCGAGTAAACTGAAGAAAGTCCCCAACATCTCGCCACTAAACGAAAATATATTAAATGACTATGATAAGGAGCCGACAAGTAAGACAATAAAACCAAGGCAAAAAACCAAATTGTGTATATTAAGCAACGGAACAACTAAGGGGTCCTTATCTACTATACAGGAAGTTTATTCAAAGTACTCTCATTATTGCCACTACATCAGGACTAACAGCACCGCAGCTGGCCTACTCAACGATATTGAACCTAAACTAAAAGGGTTCACTATAAGCGACTACTGCATACTTTTCATCGGGGAAAATGATATAAAAGAAGAAAGAGACTATAAAGACATAATAAACAAAATAAGAACATCCCTACAAAGAGTAAAGCATACAAATGTAATTGTATGTGCAGCCACCTATGTGGCAGGTGCTCCTATTTATAACTACAAAGTAGACATGTTCAATAATCTCCTGTATTCAGATATACTAATCAATGAATACGCATATTTCTTTGATAGTAACTATGATTTGACCCTTGAAATGTTCTCCCACAGAACTGGTAAAATAACTAGATACGGAATGAAAAACATACACGATCGAATTCTAAGCAATATACTTTACGATTTAGATTTATTTGAACAGGCAGACAAAATACCAATAACGTGTAAACATGCAGATAAAGTTATAGATAATCACGACTTTTTTCGTTTATAATCACATATTTATAATGCACCAAAACATAAATGGTTTAATAAGTAAATCGGATCTATTAGGCATACATCTAAGTGAACTCTCAGAAGAAGGTAAATCAATTGATATCCTTTGTATAACGGAACACAACATGAACCAGGGTGACTCTCAACATTTATATATTGCTAATTATTCACTTGCAACATCTTACACTAGAGGTGATAGAAATGGAGGGTCATGCATTATAGTCAAAAACACACATAAATTTGAGGTTATTAATGTAAAGAAATGGGCCATATCCAATCTAATAGAATGTTGTGCGATTAAGCTTTTGTCCCACCCTATCGTAATTATATGCATTTATAGACCGCCAAACAATAAAAAAGATAAACTCTCTATGTTTTTTGATCACTTGGACATGATGTTAAAAGAAACTTGTCTGAAACCAAATAATAAGATCATACTGTGTGGAGATTTCAATATAGACATTTGCAAAAATAGCAAAGCCTCTCTCACCTTCCAAAACATATTGCGCAGCCATAATCTAATTCTGGGTACTCGATCACCAACACGTCTATGCAGTGGGACCTGCATCGACAACATTATTCATAACACCAGAGGTAGCAGATGTGAGATTAAAGAATTCGCATTATCGGATCACACGGCGCAACTACTAAAATGTCGTGTCAAGAAAACTTGCACGCTATCCCATTGGTATATTCAGAAACGTGATTATAGCGATGAAAATATCAAAAAGTTTAGAGAATGTCTTCAAAGTCTCACTTTTCATGATGTGTATATGTGCTCCGATCCCAATGATGCATTTAATGAATTCCATGACATATATAAATTATTCTATGACTTATGTTTTCCAATTATGAAAATTAAAGTTTCGGTAATTAAAAGACCTAAATGGATATCAACAGGACTAAAAAAATGTTCCAAAAGGAAAAGGGACATGCTATGGGAATATCGAAAGTCCCCCAACCCAGAAAACAAAATCAAACTTAAAACCTACACTAATCGCTTGAAACACATAATTAAACAAACGCAAAAAGCCCAAAATTCTCAATTGATACAGAATTCTGAAAACAAGAGTAGAGCCACATGGAATATAATTAATCAACAGAAAATAAATTATCCAAGAGAAGGAATAGACAAGATAATCATTGACAATACAGTTATCAACAGTCCAGAACAAATAGCGGAATCATTTAATGAATATTTTATCAATCAAATTCAATCTCAGGGTGACATTAACCATAATAACATGCTGACATTTGACACAATTTCTAATTCAATATTTGTGATACCAACGGTACCAGCTGACATTATTAAAATAATAAATTCTCTGAAAAACACAAACAGCGCTGGTTATGACGAGATAATCACCAAAGTGATTAAAGCTACATCTTATATTATTGCACCCATACTTAGTCACATTATCAATGATTGCATTGAAAAAGGCATATTCCCAGGAAAACTAAAAATCTCTATAATAAAACCAATGTATAAAAAAGGTGACAGGCAAGATCCAAGTAACTACCGACCCATTGCCCTTATTCCAGTCTTCTCTAAGATATTTGAAAAAATAATTTACAAAAGCATATATTCATTCTTAGAAACGAATAAAATCTTAATCAGCGAACAATATGGTTTTAGGCAAAGTAAAAGCATTAATTCTGCTATATATGCCCTTGTCAAACATGTACTCACAAATATTGACAATAGAAATCCTGTTGTTGCATTATTTATGGACATGACTAAGGCCTTTGACCACGTTAGCCATAAAATACTCCTTAACAAATTAGAAAAATGTGGTATAAGAGGTAATGTCCTTCAACTTATTAAATCATACCTAATGAATCGGCAACAATGTACATGTATAAAGAAAATCTGCCACTACACTAAAACAGAAATTACTTATATGTCAGAATATCGCAAATCTTTATTTGGAGTACCACAGGGCGGTGTCCTAGCACCACTATTTTTCATCGTATATATTAATGACATGCCTAAAACTATTTCTAATCCGATGATCTTATTCGCGGACGATAGCACAATACTATTTAGAAGCGAAAATGACGAGACCTTTGAAAATGACATAAATAATAATTTAAATGACGTAATAAACTGGCTCACTGAAAATAACCTCAAAATAAATCTAGAAAAAACCACTTATATCTCGTTTGAGCAAATAATAAAGAATAAAAAACTAGAAGTTCGATATGGTGACAAGTACATTCAGGAGGCAGATAATACGAAATTTTTAGGTATCTGGATAGACAAAAAGATGAACTGGAAAATACATATGGAAAATGTATGCAAGAAACTTAGTCAGTGTTCATATGCCCTTTATAACTTAAGGAAAATTTCAAATCAGTCAACATTATTAATGGCGTACCACGGATATGTATCATCTATATTGCGATACGGACTAGTATTTTGGGGAAATTCCCCCGATAGAGAAATGGCGTTTAAAGCACAAAAGAAATGCATAAGGGCAATGTGTGGCATTCAAAGCACAGACAGCTGTAAGCCATATTTCCAAAAGCTTCAGCTACTCACACTTCCCTGTCTTTACATATACGAAGTTGCAAGCTATGTTAAGACAAATATACACCTATACAATCACCCAAAGAGTTTACGTCACAAAAATAAAATATGTGCAATACCACATAAAAAAGCCATTTTTAGTAAAAACTTTCTTGGTATGGCACCCAAAATTTACAATAAGCTACCTCAACATATAATCGAAATCAAAAATACGGATCAATTTAAAAAAAAACTGCATGATTTTTTAGTCATAAGATGTTACTATCATATTAATGATTATCTAAATGAAAGACTACATCCGATTTATTAGATTAGGGAAGAATCGTGAGTTTTATGATTATGAATTATTAATGAATTTATTTGATCTGATTTGTATTCATTTAAAATCAGACTGATGTATATTGTTACTTTGAATTGAACTATATTGTTAATTGACTTATTTAAAATTTAATTTGTATTTGTATTTGTAATTTAATGTTTGAATTTTATTTTGACATTTTAATTTTATTTTGACATTTAATTTTTTATTGATTCAGTTTTTAATTTAATGCTGACATTTAAATATTATTATAATAATTTCATAACTGTAACTGACAAGGCTGACATATTTAATTTTTTATATTGTACCTACTTTGTTATTTGCACACCCATGTGATGGTTAAACGTGGAGAACTTTATTATTCATTTAAAAAAAAACATCAATGTATATTTTTTTACCCATGTTTGCAAATAAATAAATATTCTATTCTATATTCTATTCTATTCTATTGATTACACGCAAACTTCGGGACAGGTGAAACTAAATAAAAGTTTGTAATAATAATAATAAAGTTAAGTTATTCTTAAGTTAAATGGCGTAAACGGAATATTTTTGGGTGTAATGGGTGTAATCGTACTGGTTGTCACTGTAACCTTTGCTTATCGACTGATAGCTGATATTGGCACCATATTTGTGTTATCAGATAGAATAATTTAATGGATCCCAAAGGTCAATCTATTCAAAATAGGTGTTTGGTTTGGGTGCATCGTTAAACATTTTGACTCGACAAGATCCGAACGGGTGCTGAGTCCAACCGATGGCATCCTCTCCTCAGGAAGAACTGCTTAAACCTCCTGGGGGCTAACTCTTGAAACTAATATCAATTCCAATCTAAAGCCAATACAATTCCAATGTTAATTTTGCAGTCACGTGATTCGGTACTCTTGAAAACAATATTGTCAACATTGGATTGAAATTGGGATTGCGCCGCGATTATTTTGTTACACGTGAAGTTAGCTACGTTAAGAGCCGCAATAGTGTTGTTCAACTCATTACGATAAACTGGTAATAGGGCTTAAAACTGCTTTATTCTTAAAAAAACAAGGCTAATAAATAAATATGATATAAATAGATGTTCAATTATTAATTTTAACGTGTTAAATTCATTTGGGCGTAAGAAAATGATTAAAATCATAAAATTTACCATGACTGTGGCTTCATGCGTTATGATCGTTGCCTACACTACTTTAAAAAAAAAAACCTGGCGCAGAGGTCCCAATTTCAAAAATAAAGTCAAGTGGATAGAAATGAATTCGAAACGCAAGTTTGTTTAAAACATTAATGTAAAGATATTGTTCGCGTTTGGTAACTTTTAAGTAAGAAATAATTATTGTCCGTTAAGTTACTCAGTTAATATCAAAGTTTCTACAAGTGGTAAGTAAATATACTATCATATATACTTTATTACCGTATTAAAGAGTAATGTTTACTTTATTAGATGTTAAATTTATTATGTGAAATATTTGTGTTTTGTCAATGTGGTTATTTTCTTGGCCTACGTTTTATAAAGTCATATTATGTTTTACATTAGTAAAACTTTACCAATTTCAGTTACTATGGCAAATCGTCCTAGTTACGCTCAATTAGAAGGTTTGGTGGAATTCTTGGAGCAAAACCCAGGCGTAGCTAAAGGTTTGCTAAGGACAGCTCAAGGCAAATTAGAAACGAAGAGGAAATGGGAGAATTTGGCAACAACATTGAATTCTCTTGGAGGAGCAAATAAAAACGGTCAAGGCTGGGCGAAGGTGATTCAATATAATGAAGTGCTTACTTAGTACCTATTAAGAATCATTGTATCATCATAGAGATTTTATTAAAATTAAGTATTGCATGTTTTCAGTATTGGGCTGAGAAGAAATGTGCTCTAAAGAAGCAGTGTGCAGAAGTCTCAGCTTCAATGAGGCGCACTGGTGGTGGGACAGCAGACAACTTGCCAACATTGTCTGCCTTAGACAATAGATTGGTGGCGGTGATGGGAGGACAAGAGTTTGCGACTGGAGATGCAAGATGGACAGTCAATCCATTTCCTCAATCAGTAATATATTTTAATATTAACAGTTTTATGATACCTATGATATTTATTTTGAATAGGTAGGTACCTAGGGGTACTAAATATGTTATTAATCTAATAATACTCATTTCATTGTTTTAGACTATACCTACCGAGTCACCAGTTGTGATTGAGCATATTGACACGGTACAAGAAGACACGGCAATGGATTCTATTAGAAACATGTCCCCTATTCCTAGCACGTCACAAAATGACGCAATACCAGCAACATCCACAAGTAAGTCTTTATTCGAATTGGTTTAGGAATGTTTAAACATTTTGAAAAAGCTGTCCATTAATCACACTACCCAAATACACACGTTTGTAACACTCAAGTGTTTTGGGACTAATCACATTGCCCGGCTATAGCAAAAAAACGCCAGTTATATTTTTTGTAACAACTTAGAAGTTTGAGACTTGTTAGGTGAAGGATTTTTTACATTACTTTTTTTAATATTTCAGTACCTGTGCCTCGCACGCCACTTCCGAGTGCTACACCACCACGACCCCGCCGGCGCCGTACTTCGATTCGCAGGTCGTTGGATTCAGATATGGAGCAGATGACGAGAATCGAAGCGCGGCGGGTTGAAGCGGAATTACTTACAGCGCAAGCATTGACTCAAATGTCCGAAAACTTTAGCAATATCACAATTGCTTTGACGTCAATAGCTAATGCAATTTCGGATGTAGCCAGAAAAATGCCAAATCCTTGACTTTGTCAATTTTAGCTATATTAGTGATTGCTGTCAAATCGTTGTTTTTATTGCTACAGTTATCAGATATTGATTAAATGCTTGTGTTCAGTGTTGTGGTTCAAACAACTTTTTTCAATTTTTGTTTGTTTCTATTTTGTTATTGTTAATTTGTGTCATAGTTTTATCAGTAAGTAAATAAAAGAATGTTTAAGAAAAATAAAGTTTATTCTGTTTTCCATTTTTTTCAAAGATGCTTATTTGGCAGGGCTATAGAAACTACTAAATTTATAAACATAAACTGTAAATATACAATGTCATAAATAGCATGCAATACATTTTATTGAAGAGAAAGTAAAATGTTTTAACTAATAACAATATTTCAATGTAAAAAAATCTTAATCTAAATCTTACCATACTTTTTTACCTACCGTCTATTCGCCCACAACTGCTGAACTAAAACATTTCGCTTTTCGATGCCTCGTCTTAGTTCAGCAGCTGTGCTGCTAGTTGATTCTTGTGAAGAGACAGCTGGGTATTCATTTTCATACTCTGCTGTATTCTCCACAAGATCAATAGTATCTCTATTATAGATACACATGTTGTGTAAGACACAACATGCATTGATTATTTTGGCTGCTACATCAGGATGATAGTGTAGCACCCTATGCCCGAGTAAGCACCGCCATCTATTTTTCAATACACCAATTGCACGTTCCACTGTATTTCGTGCAGAGCAGTGCAACTTGGTGTAATATTGCTCTGGAGAGCCTTCAGGAGCATCTACTATAGGTGTCATCATATACTCCCTCTGGGCATATCCAGAATCACCTGAAAAGTGAAATAAAAAAAACATATATTCACAATAACAAAAACTAAAATTGATTCTTGATTCTACTACTTATTTACATTATTTACTTGCCTAGTAAAACCACATTCTCTCCATTATTGTTCAAATCAATCAAATGTTGTTTCACAGGATGCTGATTCCAGACAAAACTGTCATGTGATGCTCCTCCAAATGAGGCATCTACAGATAAAATTCTTAAATCTGCATCACATATCTGAAAGCAAATAAAACAAGGACACTTAAGTAATTTGATATGAAGTGAATTACAATTAAATATTCATAAAAAGTATTGCCTTACAATCAGTACATTTCTTGAATGGAAATGTTTGCGATTGAAAAATCTCTCTTCGTTTTCTATTGGTCTAATTATGGCTACATGAGTGCCATCAATACAACCAATAACAGATGGTATATGAAACTTTTCATAAAACCTGGAACATAAGGAAAAGTACATGGTACCACTTTTAAAAACAAGGCATTCTATGAGACATAGAAAACTTCAGTTACATTATACAAGTTCAATAAAAAAATAGATATTTGTCATTAGCATTACCTTCTTTTTATAGCATCTCTTTCCTGACGAGTTTGAGGAAACTTAATCCATTTACTGAGTACTATTGGATGGTTAAGAGCTGCCGTTACATCTCTTATAGTACGAGAAACAGATTGCTGCGACATTAGGGTCCCATATGTGCCTCCAACTAGTTTTTGGTAACTACCAGTCGCGTAAAATGACAATGCCACTAAAACCTGCAAGAATTATATAAGTATTTAGCTATTGACCTTTCAAAACCAGACATGATTATCATTGATAAAAGTAATGTTTCAAAGAAAATTAAAGTACCTTATATTTTGGTGATATATCACTTCTTCTTTTAGAGTAATCTGATTTATTTATTCAACCATCAGAGAGCCTCCCATCCGGACATACGTTACCGTGCCCTACTTGGAAAACCTTAAATAGACTTCGTACCCAAGTAGGCCGCAGCAAGGACAATCTCCACAAGTGGGGGTTCATGGACAGCTCAGGCCTCCGGTGTGTGTGCGGCGTCTCGCCACAGACTTTGGCTCAACTCCCATCTTGCAACGGATGTACTGCACCTGCACACGCGAGGACCTAATGGCTGCGTCAGCGAACGGTATAACGGTTTAATTTTGGCTAAAATAAATTTAAAAATTTCATTTTGTTATTTTTTATTTTGCCACCGACACACTAAGAAGCAGAAGGCATTAAGTCCGCTCTTGTAAGGTTTTAATCGTGAAAAAAGTTTTATTAACAAAGTTTTGACTTGTGCCAGATTCGAAGCAGTGCACAAACAACTCATATCTATCATTGGATAGTTTGACTCAAAGCTAGTCATTTCCAAATAAGAAGACACTGTAAAAAGCTATTCTGTATCATCCATCATCCTACTGCCCTTAATAAATGCCAACGTGTGACGTGGTTCAGCGAAGCACGTCTACGTCATACATGTCACAATGTCAAATTATTTCTTTAAATAGGATTTTCTTTTCATTTTGTTGTTTTTATGTATTAATGTAATTTGTAATAATTTTTCTTGTCATTCGTGGATCTTTGACAGTCGTTACGGGTAGTCAGAAGCCCGAAAGTCTGACAACCAGTCTTACCAAGGGGTATCGTATTACCCAGTACCTGGGTTGTGGAGGTCAGATAGGCAGTTGCTCCATGTAAAATACTGGTATTCAGCTGCATCCGGTTAGACTGGAAGCCGACCCCAACATAGTTGGGAAAAGGCTAGGCAGATGATGATATATTAATGTAATTTGTCAAACTCAAAGCATTTATTTAAAATAAACCAATTACAGGCTACTTACTTTTGGATTGCCAAGGGGTCGGTCAGTCAGAAAGATGAAGCTAGTTGCCCATTCCAAAGCGTAGTAGGTACCTATGGAGAAGAACGGGCAAGAAATTCCACGGACACTCATTTATCATTAAAAAAAATTATCGTTTAATTGTGCTTTTCTGAGTTTTAAGTATCTATCTTTTCTCATCTGTCATAGTTTTCAAAATAATTTTATTTTTTTTATCAAATCGTTTCCCAAAACTGTCGCTACGCACAACATTACGCACTTTTCATCTCGTTATAAGGCCGCATATAATTTTAGAGGCGCAGCAGTGCAACGACCTCGATCCCAACACGTGGGCGTTACGTAAGCGCAGGCGCAGATGTGGTACGTCACGAATTCACGATCTCGATCTTGTCAGAGTGTGGGCTGTACGGAGTACTTACAGTAGAAAGGTTTTGGTCTTTATGACGATTGATCGGTAGTAAATAATGTTAGGAAACCTGACAGGTCATAAAATTCATTTTATGATTATATCCATGTATAGATGGGCAATCCATCGGGTTTAAACCCGGTGCTTCGATAAACACCCAATTTTTTGGGTGTTTATGGGTGTTTATCGGGTGTTTACCAAAGTACCGGCGGGGTTTAATCCCGGTGGATTGCCCATCTATATATCCATAAGATCAAAAGCGCGAATGGTCCATTTGAATTTATTTTTTCGAAGAAGAAATAGTTTTCTTTTTTGTTAACTTGACAGTATCAGTGACAATTTTAATTCATTATTAAGCGCTTAATGCCCAGCACCGCAACCGCAACCCGCACTGGGCCCGCGTGGTGGATGACGATACACTCCTCACAGAGAGGAGCCCTTGTTCCAGCAGTGGGAACATTATAGGCTGATTATGCTACACTAGCTGCGCCCCGCAGTTTCACCCGCATAAGTTTCGATCCCGTGAGAATATCGGGATAAAAAGTATCCTATGTGTTAATCCTGGTTATAAAATATCTGTGAGCCAAATTTCATCTAAATCCGTTCAGTAGTTTTTTTGTGAAAGAGTAACAAACATCCATCCATCCATCGCATTTATAATAATATTAGTAGGATATGAAAACATAACTGTTGTTTTGTTTATCCCCACAAATCTCGACCATTCGGCCTAAAATGTGTTCAACATCATAATAGTTAGATCATAATTCACACCGATTGCAAATAACACGGAACGTTTTCTATCTGATACTGCGAAAGGGAACGGCAAAGACAGGAAATCGATAACTTCACGGTCATAGTTGTACTTTTGGAGCCCTTTTCGTGTTTACTATGTTATCAGTTTTCCCGGGAAAACTCACCCTTTTTTCACGCGTGTGTGTGTTAGAAAGGGCGAGTGGGGAACATTGCTCGTAAAACGAATTCTGACAGATGAAGAGTTCTTGAATGACAGTCACGTACTGGATAGTTGACTGCATGTTGATAGTACCCCTTTGACCTTGACCTGGCGATCGATTCTGTAAAAATCTCACCGTGAAAAGTTAGGTTAAGTGAGCTTAGAGTGAGCTGTCAATAGTGTCAATTCCTAGCATTAGTTAGAATGACAGCTCACTCCACGCTCACTTCACCTAAGTTTTCACGGTAAGATGGTTACAGAATCGCACTGCTGACCTAGCGTAGTACGGAATTCCACTAGGCTACGCCGGCTTATACAGCGGGGTAATTGCCTAACACGCTATCAGTACCAATGGGTTTCATTTTGACAGTTTAACAACATTCATTGCGTTAATTACGTTGTTGAGGAGACACATTATTCGAACATATGAAGCAATGGATTAGCAATATCCTTCAAAATGAATCAGATTGACATTGATAGTATGTTACGCAATTAGGGTGGTGATTTTGATACCACTGACATTCCTGCTGTACTAGAAGGCGCAGTTTGGGTAGGCCCAATAGTTGAAGGTTACTGGAATCCGTCGGATTCAAGTAGCGGATAATTGGGGTCGAAATTACCAGAAGTATATGTATTTGGTGTGCCTCGTGGGTCTTGTGGTCGCAAGAGCTGAGCATGAGGTCCCAGCACAGCTATTCACAACCACTCGATCCAACATCAATCAATGTTATCGTAGGACTCCTCTAAACGCTGTTCACAAGTGCAGAACCCGAAAATTTTGACAGATTAAATCAAATAGACCGCAATTCTTCCGACAGCTGTGTGCAAGGCAGATCAGGTTATCAAAATGATACGATAGCCAGTCGAATGAGAGTGCTCATGGGTTTTTCCATCAGGAACTTCTCAGTAGCAGCCTGGAGCCTGAATTTATGCCCGGTTGATGGCACAAGGCTCGCCCCTACAACATGGGCCTTATACATAACAGCTGGCCAAATGTGGGTGTACTGTAGGTATACCTTTGCCTAACCCTTTATAGAGGTATGATGAACAGGGTGTAAAGTTCACTCAACCTCCATAGAAAAGGGAGGAACCTCCGACCAGACGGGTGTTGTGTCTGGCGGGCATATTATACTAACTGTACAATTCTGAGGTAGTGAGAACCTGTTCCAGTTCATGAGATGAAAGTAACTAACCAATTCTTTCTCTTTTATTCCAGTACCTCTAAGCGACGGTGACCGTCGCTCACCATAAGATGCGTTCGCTGCTAGCGTACTACGCAGACGCAGTGATGTCGGCGGCTGTTCGCGGCGCCGGCTGCGCACTTGACTGCAGCGGCCGTGGGGACTGCATGAATGGCACGTGCTTGTGCGAGATCCGGTACGCGGGCGACGAGTGTGCTGGACCTAACATGCCTTATCATGCCTGTAAGTATCATTCACTGACTTGCTGCCAGCGTACTACGCTGATGTTGATAGTGGCCGTGGGGACTGCATGAATAACACGTGTTAGTGCGATATCCAGTACGGGGGCTGGACCTAACATGCTTTATCATGCCTGTAAGTAAGTCTTGTTTACTTATTGTTAGTATTGCTGCCAGCGTACTACGCACACGAAACATTGCAAGTGGTGTTTCGTGCGTGCATCGTGCATCGTCGGTCGTTAGTAGTTCTTAGTTTGTGCCCCGAATAAATCAAATGTTCGTATGTAACGTCGGCCGAAATTATGGATTTCATATACATATAATAGGCCGGGTGAAATAAGTGAACGAAGTAATTACTTTGATTGCCCGGTGACCTAGCGCTGTAAAAATACAGTTCTAGGAATTGTATCTATTTATTATATTTTTTACTAATTTTCCGGACAAAATGGATTTTATTTGACCGTAATAAGAAATCGATTCGTTTGTAAAATGTAGGTACATTTAATACAAGGGCATAAAAGGGTTTTATAATTTTCTCGGGGACTTCATCCGCGTGAAATTTTGGCCTCCGACCCATCGCGTCGCATCCCATCGCTCGCCCGTGCTACTACTTCGTTTTCGCTAAGCGTTCTTTCTGGCTTTTTTCCTATTGTTCGGCTCCTAAGGGTCATAGCGTGATTTTAGCCTTCCTTAAAAATTGGGCTATCAACTTGAAAAATATTTTTTTGAATCCGACTGGTAGTTCCGGAGATTACACCCTATATACAGACTTACAAACAAATTTTACTCTTTATAATATTAGTACAGATTTAGTGAGCATAATGCGCCATTCTATGTTATTAAGTATTTCCAATTATTAGAATAATAATTATAATAAATTGTTTATTTCGACTAACACAGGATCATAGGCAAACAAATTGCAAAATTTAAAAAATAAAATAAAACATACAATATTAAAAAGAAAAACCATAAACATATTACATACTAATAACAATGCCACAATATTATTTTTTATAAATATTATTTTTATAAATAGGTTATTGTGGTCACTAGTTTTAGGCAAATTAAAATTCTATACAAATAGGTACACAACGCAAAAGTTATTTATTTACGACGTATAAATGATAATGCGCTTATCAATAATACTCATCACAATTAATCATGGTGGATTTTTATTTTTAATATTACCACAATTTACTTTTCCCTCCCGTCCAGAATTACCATCTTTATGGTTACATATTATGTAGTAAACCGACACAAGTACAATGTGTTTCAGAGGGGTGTGACCAAACTTGGGGGTGTGGTACAGGCCATCAAACTGAACAACTTTTTCCCGGGGACTATCATCGTAATCGTCAAAAAAACAGCAGTCATCTCATTCAGAACTTCAACGCCTACTTGACCAAATGTATTGGGACGACTGCTGTTTTTTTGACGATTACCATGGTAGTCCCCGGTAAAAAGTTGTTCAGTTTGATGGCCTGTACCACACCCCCAAGTTTAGTCACACCCCTCTGAAACACATTGTATTGTCCGTGGTTACCAGGCCGATCAAAATAATAAATCAAATTAGGCTGAGAATCAGCCCTTTTTTTTTCGTTAGCCTGTATGGTGACACTGCTGAGCAAAGGCATCCCCTATTTCATTCCAAACCGCCCTGTCTTAAGCGATCTCTGGCCATGTTAGCCCTGCAAACCTCGTCAGATTATCAGCACTTTTAGGAGTTCTAAATCCTTTCTGGAGGTCAAATCCTTCACGACCTCCTTGCAGCGCACTTCTTCTTCCCTGCCCAAACAGAGCAGGGCAGAAGAAGTGGCGCTGCAAACTCCCTAGCGGAGATATCTTAAATTCTGACAATTTCATCAATTTGATTGTGCTATGGTGTTCTAGGAGTCCATCTTCTTGTTTGTTAGATCCCTACAGTACGTTAGCTTACATAGTTGTTAACTTTATTGTACATGCTGTGGTCTCATATCTTAGACTAATAATATGCTGAAGAGTTTGTTTGTTTGATCGTGCTAATCTCTGGAACTATCAGTCGGATTTGAAAAATTCTTTCTTCATTTGATAGTCCAATTCTTGAACAAGAAACGCGCGGACGTAGTCGCGGTCGGAACCCTACTAAGGCTAGTAGTGTAGGAGTATACTTACTTAATACCACAGGGACAATTTTCGTAATTTTAAGAACGTTCACAGTATGGGCCCGTATTCCCGTAATTTAAAACGTTCAAAATCTAGTCGCAGTCTCATCTCGGTGACATACAAATGTCAAAAACTTTTCAATATGTAGGGAAATTGGACGTATTTTTGACAGATTGAGACTGTGAACGTTCTTAAAATTACGAGAATTACCCCTCTGATCTCAGTCTCAATCTGTCAAAAATACCTCGAACTTCCCTACATTTTGACAAGCGTTTGACACTTGTTTGTCGCCGAGATGAGACTGCGACTAGATTTTGAAGGTTTTAAATTACGAGAATTGGCCTTCTGATGTTGCACATTATTTGTGTGTCATGTATGGTTGATATCTTTTGTTGGAGGTCTAAAATAAACAAATATGTACACTCTCTCTTTCCAGGCATAGGCGGTGTGTTCCTTCTAGTAGCCTTCGTGTGCGCGGTCCAGCTCACAATATGCGTGGTGATGGAGTACCGCCGTCTGAAGGCACCGACCTTCCTCCGCGCCTGCAAGGTCACCACACAGAAGATGCTGTACTTGGTCGCGTTCCTGGCTTCGCTGATAAGGGGAGCCTACTTCGTTTCTCCGGTGAGTGTGAGTGATAGTGAAACATCTTTGATCTGGTGGAGGTGGTTCTTTGTGGCTTGGGCTGCAACTAAAAGACTGGACTGGAAGAAGAACCTTAAGCTTGGGTTTATTTAGAAAGCGGTGCCATCTTCATCATCTGCCCAGCCTTTTCCCGAATACGTTGGGGTCGGCTTCCGGATGCAGCTGAATACCAGTATTTTACATGGAGCGACTGCCTATCTGACCTCCACAACCCAGCTACTGGGTAATACGATATCCCTTGGTAAGACTGGTTGTCTGACTTTCGGGCTACTGACGACCTGTAACGACTGTCAAAGATCCACGAATGACAGCCGGGACCAACGGCTTAACGTGCTTTCCGAGGCACGGAGGGGTCTTGGTATGTGAAGATGGTCACCTATACACGGACCAACCGCGGCAAGCGAAGCTTAACTTGATCGATGGACCCGTGCGGCATTATTACTTAGCAAAAAGCCCCTCTCGGTGCCATCTCTGGTATACAAATATTCCTAGTGCTGACACCAGTCTCTCACAAACTAGTGTCAATAGTTTCCAAGACAAGATTAGAAACTATTAAATTAATATGATGCCATTCTTTGTGAAGAGAAAATAAATTAGGTACATATTTGAATTTAAATATCTATTCGTATAATAAAATAGTAACTGTACATTCAATATTTTTGATAAAAAGGCATTGCCACGAGATTTGGGAACGAGTCTGATGCCGAATATGTAAGTATGGGCGAAGTCGCGGGCAAAGGCTAGTTTCGAATACGTTTTTTAACAGCACAATGTCAAAACACCGATGAAAATGTCGGATGTTCATGACAGCCGTAATTTTGCGGTCATATTATGATGGCACCACTTTCTTAAGAAACACAAGATGTAAGACTTACTGGACAGCTGCAACTGCAACAGTAAGGACGTTGAAAGGCAGGCCTGATTGTCAAATTCTAAGCTGAACCTAGGTTTATCATAAAATGCTTCAATAAACGGCGCTGAAAGAACATGTACAGGTATAAAGAAAAGAAAGAAAGAAAATGCATTTAATTGCGTAAAAATGACGCATAAAAAAAACAAGTTGGGGAAAAACATGCGTCACATCCACCCACAACGGCAATCGCAAGGTGCGTTATGCATATGGATACGTAGGGTTCTAAACTTTTTTGTGAATGTGTAAATATTGTAAATAGTGTAGTAGTCGTGTTAAACAACATTATTTTACACGCGTATAAACAATTATTCGCGTGTAAAATAATGTTGTTTTCAAAACAATAAGATTAAGAACTCGGAAACTATCGATAAACGAATATTCCGATTAATTCGATCGGGTTATCATATTCTACGGATATTGAATAAACATCATTAGAATTTCTTTAGTTTTTATCACTATGTTTGTGTCCTTCCAGTCGGCGTTCCAAGAGGGTTGGGCTACGAGCCTGCTATCTGCTTACTACCCGCTGCTTATGTCGGGATCATCTCTCATCGTCTGCTTTTGGGCGGAGGTAAGTCATTTATTCAGTAATTATTAAATCTTGCATGCCACTATGACTATATTTTTGACGGCGATCGATAGAGTTATAATCTATTTTAGAAAAGCTAGAAGAGCTTATTCGCATTAGGAGTACAACGCCATCTATTGGTGACGGTTTGAAGCAGGTGCTTTTGTATAGCGCCATCTGTGAAGATTTTTTGAAACTAATATGTGTGACACTAGATGGCGCAGTAGTATTGAAGCGTGTGCGCAGCGACGATAGGATCGGTCAAGAGATGTCGTCTAGGGTCATTCTTTTTTACTATTACGTTCGTTATGAAAAAATTATAATATGAAGACTGAGATAAATTATTTATAAAATTATTTTTAACTTAGCGTGTAACGTAGGTCTGTGGAGATTGTGACTTGGTTTCGAAGTCTATTTAGAGATTTCCTAGTCGCCCAACTATAAACCAACCTTTAGAACTGCCCATGACCATGATCACTGCCTAATTTGGTCTGCTAGCCAAAGAAAAGCTTGTAATAATAATATAAAGCCTTAAAGCAAATGATTGCACCCGCCTAATTCCGATCCAGCCTGGCCCTTGCTGCCCTCTCCCAGCGACGCCCTAAACCGAGGTCCGTACCCCACGGGGGTGCTCTTAGCGTGTAATCACTTAGTTTTTAAGCCCAGGCTGGAGGCCTTAATTTATTGAAGCATCCACAGGCAAGTCCGGTTAAGCAGACGACCTCCTTGAACTGCGAGATGACATTAACTGCACCCGCCAGTACATATACCTTACTACAGAAAAACAGTGTTTATCAGTTGTTCAGGCTAAACACTTTTGAAACACGTCTTAATTACATGCGCTATGATGTCACACTGACATTAGTTAGACACACGTTGAACAAGTGTTTAAGTTTTTATAGTAAGACCCTTAATGTCCTAAGTTATCAGATAATAGCGAACGTCCCCGTATCGTTTTAATTCAGTGTGAGAAGCACGTGTTTCTTCACCATTTATATTATACAGGCTGTACCTAAATTCATTTTTTTTTTCAAATTGACGTTATTTCAAGTTGAACAAATATCAACTTTATTTTAATCTCAATTAAGGTGATTTCAGAGTGACTAGCACTATTGTAAAAGTTATAAAAATGTTTGAAGTTGTAGCGTAAACTGAACTTTATTGTGTAGGAATTAAAGTTATTTTTCTTTACATTTTTGGCGAATATGTCGCGATTCAAAAATAGATATGATTTTATATCATCATCATTTCAGCCCGGAATCAACCACTGCTGGGTGTAGGCCTCCCCTCTCCTCTGCCGTTCAGTATGGCAACGGAACCGGGAAGTATGGCCCATACTTCCCGGTTCCGTGCATCCCTCATCCAGGTGTATCCCGCGACTTCGACGATATCGTCAACCCGCCGCTCTTTTGGACGGCCCTGGTTTCAGTCGGCCTGGTTTTTTGGAAACGATAATTAGTGTAAGGCTAGCTGCGCCCCGCGGTTTACCCGCATAAGTTTCGATCCTGTGGGAATATCGGGTTAAACAGTATCCTATATGTTAATCCTGGTTACAAATCATCTGTGTGCCAAATTTCATCCAAATCCGTTCTGTCGTTTTTGCGTGAGAGAGTAACAAACATCCATCCATCCATCCATACAAGCTTTCACGTTTACGAGTATAATATTAGTAGGATATGTTAATGAAAGTAGCTTACGAGATTTTATGCTCTCAGATAAATAATGTATTCAAGTGCACATCCTGTATCCTCCTCAGTCACATGTCCACACATATGAACCAACAATTAAAACCACAATATACTGCTCGCGTGTCAATTACAACTGTTACAACCGTCCCCTCAGTGATTACAACACTATCTGACCATCTGAGATGCTATCTAGCAGTTATTGTCACTGCTGTTCGTGGTAATCCGATGGTAGCAGTGAGTGTGCAGATATTAAATGGTTGGTGGACTGATTTGGCTTGTTATGTAGTCTGTGTTCAATCAACTCAGCCTATCGCAGTCCACTGCTGGACATAGGCCTCTCCCAGGCTGCGCCACAGCACCCTGTCCTCCGCCTTCCGCATCCAGTCCGTCCCAGCAACCTTCTTAAGGTCATCTAGCTGTGGGGCGTCGCACACTACGCTTGCCGATACGCCGTCTCCACTCCAGGACTCGTCCGCTCCACCGGCCATAGGTCCTTCGACAAATATGGCTAGCCACTGCCATTTCAGTTTGCTTACTCTGCAAGCTATGTCGTGTCGGTAACTCCGGTTCTTTTCCGGATAATTTCATTCTTGAATTTATCCTTCAAAGACACGCCGAACATAGCTCGCTCCATAGCGCGATGAGCGACCTTGAATTTGTGGACCAGCCCGATCGTCAGACTGTTATACAGGATATTTTTTACCATGAATTCAGCAAGCAAGCAAGATTCTAGACGTTACCGTAGAAAATTTTCGTCGGTTAAAAAAAAAAATTAGTTGTTCCATACATATTGGCCGAGAAGGTTTTTTTTTTTTATAACCGACGAGTTTTTTCTTTAGAATCATATGCTGAGTTCATGGTTACAGTTTGTGCACTGGTTAAAAATGCATCCTGTTTAGTTTAGTAATTTTTCTGAACTACTGATGTAAAGTCCTCCAGACCGAATTTCGGCCATGGCCACCAATCTCAGCGGAGACCAGCCTTCTGCGCGGGAGATTACAGTGAACAAGTGTGATGCACTCTCTCTTCCCTCACTTTTATTTTCCGATGGGACGGCAATCCGACACGAAAGGAGTGAGATCAGGCGCAGGATCTGGCTTAACGCTCTTTCTGAGGCACGAGGGTATCACACCGCTAACTTCCAAACTCCGGGCTGTTACTATCAAATTCCAAAACTCGATAACACTTTACCCGACACGGGAATCGAACCCAGGACCCCACGTTTAGCAGACGCGAGTGCCGCGAGCCCATGTGAGTGGTTGAATGAGACCAACGGGCCAGCCATGTATTACATAGTACTCCTAGGTTGAACTTCTCTTTCCTAGGTGAATGAGCTATCAATAGTGTCAATCCCTGGCATCAGGTAAGGACTATTCAAATTTACGTTTCCAATTTATGTTATTTCAAGTTAAACAAATATCAACTTATTGTAGTAGCAATTAAGATGATTTCAGAGTGACTAGCATTGTTTAAAAAGTTTTGAAAAATTGAAGTTGTATCGTAAACTGAACTATATTGTGTAGCATTTAAAGTTATTTTTCCAATTACTCATATTTGTTTACATGTTTGGTAAATAAATCGCAAACGCAGTTTAGAATGCATTGGAGAATGACGGCTCACTTCACCTAAGTTTTCACGGTCAGATTTTTACAGAACATCCCTGCAGTATAAGATCGTCTTATTTAAAATGACGCGCCCCTCCACTGCTTGTTGCATACACATGATTTAATTTTTTTAAAAACGTTGCCCCACCCTAGGAGTTTCTCCTGTATCGTGGGTGCGCTTACAAACATTAAAACTCTCATACACAAACAGCCAGACCCGGAACAACTACTTGTAGGCCATACAAATATTTGTTCCGTGCGGGAATCGAACCCGCGACACGCAGCGCAGCAGTCAATCGCTTAACCACTGCGCCAACCGTGCCGTCAAATGTTTGTATAGAAATTTTAGTGGAGGGGCGCGTCATTTTAAATTAGACGAATAAGATGCGGAAGCAATGAATATTCCATTTCCCATAAAAAAAAACCAAATAAATTATTAGGTGTGTATGACCGTTTGGCTAAGTCAATATTATGCGAAGTACAAAATCCCCAGTAAAGCATACTTAAATTCTTTGGACTCATATTCCACGAATCGATCGTTGTTTATTTTTTAACTCGACGTCTGCGTCGAGATTTGCAAGTGGTTTTACGCTTATTTTATTCATGGAACTGATTTGTTTTTTTTTTTTTTTTGTTAGTTCCAATATTGTTTGTGGTCACTATTTTCTTACCTTCCGATAGTACTATATGAATGTTTTTTTTCTTTAATTTATTTATTTTATTTATTTATTTATTTATATTGGTTCACCAACAACTGTTTACACTGGTAATATGCTTAGGGTAACAAATAAGGTAAAAAATGTAACAAATTAGTGTAACAATCACTTATAGGTGAACTCCACATGCATACAAAATTTGGTTGTACAAGGAAAGCAACAAGAGAAAAAAATAAGAATTTAACTTAGAACTAAAGCTTAAACTACGTGAGTAAAGTTAAATGAAAGTTATAAGTAAATTTAAGTTGTATGAAGACATAGGTCAAATGGAAACTTAAACTATTGGGGAGAAAAAAGAAAAAAAAAAAAAAAACACATGTTTCATTATATGCCAGAAAGTACTTAACCTAAATTCGGGAGACATTTGTAAATTTTAGCTTTCAATTTGTTTAAAGAGTCAAAGTGCAGATCAATTTGATCGCTACAATTATTCACTACCTTACAAAATCTTGCAAATGGAGAATTAGCGCCTAAAACCGTTCTACTTTGTGGTGGCCACAGTGGCGTTATTGGATTGCGAGGAATTCTTGAGGGCGCACGGAAGTTGAAAGTATTCAATATCTGGGGGCAGTCAATTTTATGGGACATTACTTTGCACACAAACGTTGCGTCATTTAGTCGTCGGCGTTTTTCCAGGGAGATCATATTGTAGTGTTTTAGTCTATTACTATAGGAACGTATTTTTTTTGCCAAGCCGCTGGAAAACGCTAGATGCCATAGAAATCGTTTTTGAACACGTTCTAGCCGCAACGAATGTGAAGCATAGTGCGGTCGCCAAATTACACTACAGTACTCCAAAACGCTTCGAATTAGACAATTATATAGCATTATTTTAGTCTTCGAACACTTAAAATGTTTGGAGTTTCTTATAACAAAGCCCAGCATTCTAGAGGACTTTTTTATGATATTGTCTACGTGCGGAATAAAGGTTAATTTTTTATCAAATGTGACACCAAGGTCTCTGATTGTGTCCAGTTCGCCAACTTTGACCCCATTAATAAAATAATTATGTTCAATTAAATTGTGATTTCTCGTGAATTTTATGTGATAGCATTTGCCTGAATTTAAGTGCATATCATTCGTGTCACACCAATGGATCAGCCTATCCAGATCCCACTGTAAGTCGAGGGCATCGTCTTTCGATTTAACAATTTTAACAAATTTTAGGTCATCGGCATACATAAATATACTTGAGTGGTGAAAACAGTTAGGGATGTCGTTTATAAAGTAATTAAATAAAACCGGGCCCAAATGTGATCCCTGCGGCACACCCGACGAAATATATCGTGAATTTGAATGAAAACCGTTGACTACTACAAAGAAAGACCTATCCACTAGGTATGAACCTAGCCATGAAAGCAGTGATCCAGTAATACCGTGTGCTCGTAATTTGCCAATTAATATACAATGTGAGACTTTGTCGAAAGCTTTACTAAAATCTGTGTAAATAACATTAGCTTGGTAACCCGAGTCAATTGTTCTCGCTAACAGTTCCGTGAACAGAACAAGATTAGTACTTGTAGACCTAGACTCCACAAAGCCATGTTGCTCTTCACTCAAGTACAGTTTTAAGTGTTTTTGAATATAAGGACATATGAGAGATTCAAAGACCTTAGCAAGAGTCGATAAGATCGATATGGGTCTGTAGTTAGAAACATCATCATCATTGTTCGTTTTATGGATGGGCACAACCTTAGCCACCTTCCATTTTGAAGGGAAAACGCCAGATGCCAAAGATTTATTGAAGATAAGTGATAGGGGAATAACCAGCTCGGTTGCACACTCATAGATGAAGATCGGTGGTATTTCATCAGGTCCTGCACCCTTGCTACAATCTAGACTTTTTAACTTCTTGAATATAGTTTCATGACTAATAACAATATTGGATAAACCCAAACTATAGTTTTGAAGGTTGTTTAAAAGGGTCGCATCATGTTTATTATGCTCGTCCTGAGCAGAACTATAGACAGAAGAAAAATAGGATGCAAAAAACTCACATATCTCTGTCCCATCAGAAGACCTATTAATACCGTCGGTCATAGATATAGGGTACGTGCTAGACCCGCCCCGCTTGGATTTTATATAGGTCCAAAACAGCTTGGGGTTATTTACAAGTTCGGCTTCCATTTGCTTTAAATAATTATTGTAACAGACAGTGGCGAAGTCACAGCAGCGCTTGCTAATTATTTTTAATTGAATTTTATCTAACGGGTTCTTGTAAACATTGTAGCGTTTTCTGATATTATTTTTTGAATTTAACATCTTAATTAGTTTTTGGTTAAACCATGGTGGGTATTTTCTATTCTTGGGTACTCGAGTAGGTACAAACTTTTGTATCGCTCCATTAATATAATCGTAAAATATTCGTATCATCTCATTAACGCCGTGCTGTCCCTCAAACAGTTCCTCCCAGTCCAGTTCTTTTAAGTAGTTACGGATCGGTATGTAATTCGTTTTATGGAAGTTAGGTCTTCCAGTGACTGTATTATAAGGAAGTTTGGCTTCTTGCTTTAGTGAAATTACTATGTCTAAAGGTGGATGATGCTGATCAATATTACAAATTGAACTAATACCTTTGCTTACATTACACAATGAGTGGTTACATAGTACCAGATCAAGTATGCGACCCGAGGTATTATTTACGTTGTTAAATTGCGTGAGTTTGTTGACATATGTAAAATCTAACAAAGCTTCGCTAGTATTGAGTAGCTTAAGGTTATTATTTGAATTGCGGATCGTTTTCCAGTCAATATTACCTAAATTGAAATCGCCAGTAATACATACGTAAGAATCATTAAGGTGTTCAAAGGCAGCATTACACTTATCCAAGAATTGTTCCAAGCAAGAAATGCGGACCGGAGGTGGCAGATATACTGCACAGAGAGCTATTCGACGGGCAGGGCGAGCGGCAGGGAGATCCAAAAGAACCCAAAGGTCTTCACAGCTACTTTCGAATTGCACTGCACGCTTAGAATTGAAACATTTTTTGACAGCTATTAAAACTCCTCCGCCCTCTTTACCACTTTGCAAACCAGAACTTTCTCTGTCTCGTCGATAAACCACGTACCTGTCGTCGAATAGCTCGCTGCTTTGCACGGTGTCATTAAGCCAAGTCTCTGAAAGAATTACTATATCATAGTTATTACAATACACGTTGCGACTAACAATATGCGTTTTTGTTCTTAGACCTCTACAGTTTTGATAAAATATTTGTAAATTATCGAATTCTGTTAAATATTATAGTAAAAGTTACATGTATATTTAGTAAAAAAAAAAAGAGAGAAAAACTTAAATAAGCGAATCATGTTAACTTATCCAGAGTATCTAAATCTTTAATGAGAATATGGTCGGCTTCCACGGTCTTTCTGACAAAAATCCTGCCGTTTCGTACCCATACGAATCTGTATCCCTTCTCCTTTGCTTTTTGTCTAGTAGCAGCGTGAAGCGCTTTATTAGAAGAAGACAAATGTTCGAGCACATATACTGGTTTTCTGTCTCCAGCTATCCCAAGATCGGCACTATTGAGTTTGTCAGTATTATTTTTCTTTACTTTATTGTAATTGATTACCGACGCCAGAAGATTATCACGAGTTCTCGGGGAGGCCAGTTGCACGACGATAGACCGCGGGCGAGTATTGGTAGCTTGGAGTTTGGCTACGCGGGTACAGTGAAGAATATCATTGTCACTTAGGGCGCATCCGACCACTGACCCCAGCTGCTTCACGACAGTATTAAGATTCTCCTGCTTATTTTCAGGTAGACATTGGATTTCTACATTGCTTGAACGTGATTGCTGTTCCATATAATTTATACGTAGCTTTAATTCTGACATTGATTGTCTAAGATTATCATTTTCTTTGGTAATGTCCTTTAAAGCGGTTTTTAACGCTTTGTGTTCCGATTGGTAATCCTCAAACTCTTTAGTGTGAAATTCTAATGATGCAGTCAGTGCTTTAATATCATGCCTAATTGGTTCAAGTTCTTTGTTGACCACACTAAGTATGCTGTTATTAATTTGCTGAAGCAAGGAAGCGAACTCACTCTTCATTACTTCTTGAATAATGGTGCGCACGTCTTCAGTGGTTACCAATGATGTCTGCGGGGGTGAGTTTAAAGCAAGTCTCTTGTTTCCTCGTGTAGTGGAAACATTCCGATTAGGCGTACCTTCCGTTTTGGAGGTGTTTGAAAAGACGCTCATACAACCCGAACATTTCCATCGGCGATAATCGGCTGAATCAGTTGAAATTATCTGAATAGATTGACAATCGAAATGATAAGACTTATTACATTTAATGCAGTTAATAAATTCCGCAGATTCATCATCGACGGCACAGCAACCCCACGAACGCGTTGGTTGATCCATGATGTCTTAATTTTTATTATTCTCAAGTTGTAGTCTGTCACTTACGCAGTTCAGTGTTATGGTTCCTAAAACGGCACACTAATAAAGGCCCTCTAAGATGTAATACAACTGTGTCAGTCCAAGCGAAAAGGGTCCAGTGCGCGGCATTTAGTTTCCGAGATATAAGAGGTTTTGTAAAGTTGGGTATAAAAATTGCATTTCGCGATTTTAATTGGTTATAAATAAATGCTCAATTATCTACAATTTCATATAGTAAATGACTATATACGATGTTTCTAAGTACCAGAAACTTTATGAAAAAAGTTTACTAAAAAGGTACCAGTGGGTGGCATGTCGATATTCTGGGAATAAAATACGTTTCAATACCCCGTACTGATCACTTCTAATAATTTAATTATATTTTAAGATTAAAATGTTGAAACTACGTGTAAAAGGTCCCTTAAAGCGGGGAACTCCCTGCTACTATGCAACTACTAAGGGGATTTACTTTGCTTCACTTCGACATAGCGGGGATTTCCCTGATCGTTTTTTGCTACCTACGTGTCCTATAAATAGATCTGCCTGTGATGCAATAATTTATTTGTCATTTGACACCGGAAAGGAAACAATATCCGACAGTCTTTGTGTAAATATAGCAGTTTTTATTATCTTAGCTGTTTTAAATTGAGTGAGTGAAAAGTGCGCATAAAAATGAATAAAGGTAAGTCTTTACGTTGTCTATTATATCTACTAATACTATGTTTGTTGTTACGTGTTGTGTTATGTATCGAATAAGCTCCAAAAGTACTGAACCGATTTTGAAAATTCTTTCTCCAATACAAAGCTGCATTATTCAGTCATAGGCTATAATATTATTAACGTTATTACGCTTAGCGGGGCCGAGGTCGAAAAGCTAGTTCTATAAACCGGGGTATCGGAATGTTACGGAGTTCTTGTGTGTATCTACAGCTGTTACCTACTTTTCATATTTAGACCTCGACAGGGGCGAAGCCTCCTACAGACAGCAGTCGTCTTTAAATTCGATTTTTTATGGATTTTAGAGATTTAGAGATTTATGGATTAAGCGTAGATTACGTTACGTTCCTACTTATTTATTACATTTTAAAAGAGAGCAGCTTTAATCATAATAATTCGGCTGCATCCACATAGACTGAAAACTGACCGCGACAAAGTTGATAGGCTAATGAATCTCAATTAGTCATAATTTCATCCCATTTATACTAAATTCAAATTTGTTTTTAGGTAACATAATTATTGAAGATTCAACCGAAGGTTCCAGCTCTAGTGATGAATCTAAGCATTCTGATGGACCTGTACCACTTTCTATGGAGGTGGAAGTAAACACACTACCTGTTTTGGCCTCGACCGCAACAACGCCGGATTTACCAACAGAAGAAGAAACCGTT
This sequence comes from Apamea anceps, assembly GCA_951799955.1. Classification (NCBI taxonomy): domain Eukaryota; kingdom Metazoa; phylum Arthropoda; class Insecta; order Lepidoptera; family Noctuidae; genus Apamea; species Apamea anceps. The sequence goes on along the minus strand of OX637521.1, from coordinate 13,361,794 downwards.
GCACCTTATTCAGGTACTTACAACTTAGAAAATAATTTCACAGAGTCGACATCTGAGATGGATGAAACGGATCAGTATTATGAAAAAAGCACTAATACAGAAGCAATCAGTGAAGATGAAATACATGAGTGTTATGATTTTGCTAAAATAGTTAGCCGAGCCTTGTGTAAAATCAAAAAAGATCGACGTGATCATTGTATGCATGCAATAGTACATATTCTTTATGACTACAGCAAGGACTCTAATACCAATTAAGAAGTTGTGTTAGGTACCTATGTCATAGACATAGTATGAAAAAATGACCTGTGTAGTATGTATATTTCAACTATTTGTTTTCAGAGTTTAGCTATTCAGCGTCTGTAGAACATGAAGACTATGAAAATTTTAATTTAGAGTTCAAAAGTCAACGGGGTACAGAATTATCGTGTGACATCGAATTTAGTGCTTGTGAGCCGCTCGAAGAGCGGCAAATTGGTAATATTTTACTAGATGATGATCCTTTAATTCTAGACGATGTAACTCAGGCCTCATTCTTAGATACTGGCTGTGGATGTAATAATAATTGTGTGTCCAAATTTCAAAAAGATGTAATATTAAGTAGTAGGTTAGATTGTATCGAATTAAATTCACGTTGTAATGAAGGAGTCAATCATCATCACTTGGTCTTGAAAGGAGCTTTAAATGCTCTCTTACGTACAAGTGAAAATACATTACATTCAAAAAACAGAAACTTGCAACGAAAAGAATACACGGTAAAGTATTTCTTTCGAGGTGTTTCAGTATGCAAGATTTTTTTCCAATATGTATATGCCACTGGTTTGAAAAGGTTAAAAAATGTAAAAAAGAACTTTCTGGACAGCGGTGTTGCTCCAAAGGTCCACGGGTCACGTAAACGACCTTACAATTGTATTAATTTGCAAACTAGATCAGACGCAATCACTTTTATAAGACAGTTTGCTAATGAAAACGGTTTAGTATTGCCGGGCCGATTACCAGGCCACCAATTTAAATCTGATTTAATAATTTTACCTTGTAGTATGTCTAAAGCGTATGTGTACAACAAATATTTGGAAACTATAGCTTTACTCGATAAAACTCCTATTAGTAGAAGTAGTTGGTATGATCTTTGGGAAGATTTTTGTCCATATGTCGTTATACAGAAACCGAAAACAGATCTATGTGCAACTTGTCAGAAAAACGTGACCACGTTGGGACGAATGGGTGGTTTAGATGAAAAGGAAAAAATACAGCTTGTAGAAAAGTCGAGGCAGCACCTTGATTTAGTGCAAAATGAACGAAAATATTATAACAATGTAATCAAAGTTGCGACTGATTCAATAACGGACTCTACTCTTATTCTTGGACCTCATGAACCATGTTCTTATGATGGCGTCATGCATTACTCTTTTGATTTTGCCCAACAGGTGCATTTGCCGCACAGTTCACAACAAATTGGGCCACTGTATTTCTTGACAGGATTTAAAGTCAGTTTATTTGGTGTTGCTGCAGAGCCTTTGAGAAAGTTCGTTTTGTACGTAATTCCTGAACCCTGTGCTACTGGGAAAGGAGCTAATGTAATAATTTCAATGCTACATCATTTTTTCGAAAATTTTGGTATAGGCGAAAAAGATGTTGTTTGTCATGCAGATAATTGTGCTGGACAAAATAAAAATAACTATGTCATGCAATATGCAACATGGCGAGTTTTAACAGGCAGACACCGAAGTTTCCGTATATCTTTCCTTCCCGTGGGTCATACGAAGTTTGCACCCGACATGTATTTCGGTCTATTCAAAAAAAGTTTTAGAAAATGGGAATGCAATAACTTAAAGGATATTCTTGCAGCTGCTGTTCAAGCTTGTCCGAAAACAAAATCTATAGTAGCTGTTCTAACTGGTGATGAGAAAGGAGAAACTTTTGTGAAAACTTACGACTGGGCCAATTTTTTTCAACCTGATTGTGTAACTATTAACCAACTTCTGCATTTTAGTCATTTTGAAACAAATGAAGATAATAGAGGGCACATGTTATGTTACAAAAAATATACTGACAGTCAACCAACTGTATCAAAGGTTTTGAACCCGAATAAAGTATACGGTTTTCCTTTAGAAAAATCCCCTGCAGGCATGACGTACGAAAGAAAATCGTATCTTTATAATAAGATTCGTGAATTTGTACGTGAAGAATCTAAAGACATTTTATGCCCGAAACCCATTCCAAATGTTGATGTTGACCACAACTCTGTCCCAACAACATCTGTCGAGTACTCTTTTCAGAAACCATCAATTGAAAAGAGTATTCGACAAAAACCAACATGTTCGTACTGCAAACAGGTTGGTCATAGGAATCAGGTGCGAGGAGGAATTTATTTTTGTCCAAAACGTAAGTTGGAGTCCCAAATAGAATAAGTTTTATTTTTATGTTTGTATTGGCTTTTTTCAAATATTATTGCAACAGAATAATGATTATTTTAGCCACTGGTACCTTTTATGACATTACATAAAAGGTACCAGTGGCTAAAATAATCATTATTCTGTTGCAGTAATGTTTGAAAAAAGCCTGTCTTGTTATTTTGTTAGTTCCTAAATAGAGTAAGAATACTTAATTTTAGTTTTTTATTGTTAATTACTATCGCAATAACTAACTTTTTATTAAATATCGGCAAGTGGACCTTTTTTACTAGACTGTGTATCCTTCTTTTATTTTGATAATAATTGTTTTAGTTTTGATGTCAAAAGTATAATTATAAGTTGATTCTATGGAAAACATATCAATCTACAATAATGAATAAAAATCTACGTAACAAGCAAGTAAAAGTGTGTTTTTTTTTCACTCAAACTTTCAAAATGCTTTTTCTCAAATCAAGCTTTTTCAGAATTTCAACTTCAAATGTCTGATAAAAAAAAACGTGTGCTACTTTTTGATTATTTTTTCAATCCATACTATCAATTGACTATTCTAGATACCGAATCCAGTCTTAACTCAATACCCCACTACTGGACCCTTTATGCCTGGACTGACACTTACTTGGAAAGTAAAATCGCACACTAAAAAAGGCCCGCGGTGTGTGCCGACAGCGGTGCGAGCTGGTTCGCGAGAAGAATGTCGTAAACGCCGTGCTTTATTAGGCGCTTACGCGTTTTAACGCGCTGTGCTATTATAACTTATAACTCACGATTGACGGTAGGCGGGAATCTTTCTAGATTTAATTTCGTCTAGATTTTTAAGACTACGCACTAGATCACCACAGTTTTTCAGCAAGCCAATTGTGGCAAAGTTCGTCTATCCGTTTTGCACTTGACACTGCACTTTCACACGCTTTTTGCACGAATTTTCGATATTTTGGTGGAGCAACAACAAACAGCAGTTACTTGTACAACGACCGGTGGGTAATTTTTTCCTTATGATCTTTAATGTGCGAACCATAATAGATAATATGTAGTTTTGAAATAATAATAAGCCCACAATGTTCCCACTGCTGGGACACAGGCCTCCTCTCTGAGAGATGAAATGGGCTGTAATCCACCACGCGAGCCCAGGGCGCTCGCGAGTTCACAGATGTCACAGAGTTAGTGAAAGATCCCTCATAAAAGTACTATTGGAGCTCTTTAGATAGTCCCAAGATGTCAAATGTCAAATTGCGCAGCTCTTGAGGTTCTGTGCGCATGCGAAGGCGCCTGGTTCAAAGCAGATAACCAATCAACGCAAAATATTTGCAGCGGTCAATGTCATTGGAATAACTAAAATTAGGTAATTATTTGTTTATGATAATTACCTGTTATGTGGATCATTTCTATGTTAATGTGTACATACATAATGACGTATGGCAGTCGTTTATTTTATATGAAGGTTAATATCCTTTAATGGTTGAGTTTGAATAAAAACATTGGATTTATTGGGTAGGCCTTAATCAATATTTTGAGTTCATACGTGACAGATTTTGACAAGGCAAAGTAAAAAAACTTTTTTGCAAAAAAAAATCAACCGACTTCCAAAAACGACACTACAATCGTTTTTGGAAGTCGGTTGATTTTTTTTTGCAAAAAAGTTTTTATTTTTCACTTTTATTTTTACCAGTAATTTTGGTTTAAAAACCAAACTGCTGAACCGTTTTTGATGAAATTTCTATGGGACCATTTGGGAAGTATACCCTTTCCAACAAAAAAAGAATTTTTCAAATCGGTTGGCAAGCGACGGAATTATGCGCGAACAAACATAAAAAAAAAAAAATACAAACATCCGAATTGAGAACCTCCTCCTTTTTTAGAAGTCGGTTAAAAAAGAGGGCGAGTGTGTATCGGACTCGCACACGATACTAGATATTTTTTTAAATAAATTAGTAAGTAATAAAAAAACTGCCGAATAAAACACCTTTACTGTCGGACCCCGTTAAAGTTTGAACTTAATTTTTTTTTTTTTGTTATAGCGGCCATAGTAGTCACACACTGAAAATTTCAAGTGTCTGTCTACCTATTACGGTTCAAAAGATACATACATCCCTGTGACAGACGCACCCGCGGATAACGGAGCCTTAGTAAAAATGTCCCGTAGACAAAAACAAAATTGTATTTTTAGGGTTCCGTAACGTAAGGTTGCCAACCTATTACTAAGGCTCTGCTGTCCGTCCGTATGTCACAGGTCTCTATAAGTATATTCAATACTTAATAAAATCGAAAACGGTAATTTGAATAAGATTGACAATGAGACGTAGGTATCGTGTTACCTAGTAATTGGGTTGTGGAGGTCAGATCCATGTGAAATACTGGTATTCAGCTGCATCCAGTTAGACTGGAAGCCGACCCCAACAATGGCCATATACATATGTAGGTAAAGGCAAGGCAGATTCATATTTGAGGATCTACCACGCTATTCTGGCGGGGTTTTCTTGCGGTGAGGACTAAGGTAGGTAATCTTATTTTCCTTTGTATGCATTTCCTTATGATCATCATATTTCCATGTACATATTATAGTCTCGCCTCAGTAAATTAGTTACAAAGGTATACATTAGAGTAAGGAAAATATCGGAGACTTATGAGTAATGATCTCATTGTGATTACCGATATTGTTTGTTTAAATAACGATGCGGTTTCGACCTTGGGGAAATGTTTTGACGTCGGAACTTGGCTGGGCAGTTGCCACTATCAGCCTGTCGAGCCTTATAAGTCAGACTGCCTGCAGTATTCTTTCACCTTCGCCCTTTAAATCCATCCAAAAGTTGTCTTTAAAAGATCGATTGTAGCGATACGAATGCTCATTGTGTCACCCTATTTCTTAATTTCTTTATAAATGGCATCTCGCAGGTCAACCCATGAGGTTGTCGGCTACTTAACCAGGCTTGCTTGTGGGTGCCTCAATAAATTCCTGTTCTAACTAAAACTATTGTGTCCCCCTGCAGGCCTTTCTTCCATTTCTCTCTCTCTTTTGCAATTGGAGCTCAATTCTTTGGGTAGGACGCCAACTCGCCACGCCATCTCCTTCTGGGCCTACCGCGTAGTTCCTGCGGTTCGGAATCCAATTTGTGGCTCCTTTCGCCCAATTCTGATGCGACATGCGGCAAGTACTGATGGGGCCGAAAGGTTCTGGAGTGGCAACCGCGTCCCGGAAGACGTAGCGTTGGAAGGTCGCCCACAAGGTGGACTCATAACCTTGTGAAGGCTACAGGAATCCGGTGGATGCGGGAAGCGCAGAACCGGTCGAAGTAGCGGTGCTCGGGAGAGGCCTATGTCCAGCAGTGGACGTCTTTTGGCTAAAATGATGTTGCGGCAGGTGTGGCCTGCCCAGTTCTATTTCAATTTTGCGACTGTGTGCTTCTGCGATTGCTTCATCAATGACGATTATAAACAACTTAAGAACTCTATTATGCACTACAATCTACACAATAAGGAACGTATGTTACGTATTCAACGACTAAGACATACGTGTTTTGTTTGCAATTATATATTTAACATAATTAGCTTCGATCACCACTCATCAGTATATTTGTGATGAAGATGAATGACTAAAAATAACTGTGTTATCTTACATATTAACCTACTTATATTATAAACGTGAAAGTTTGTATGGATGGATGGATATTTGTTACTCTTTCACGCGAAAACTACTGAACGGATTTGGATGAAATTTGGCACACAGATGGTTTATACCGATATTTTTATCTCGATATTCCCACGGGATCGAAACTTATGCGGTGAAACCGCGGGGTGCAGCTAGTCTTACATATAACTGTGGCTCAAGACAAGTTCAGTTTCCAAGCAGTCTGATGCAGTGGCATCAAATCTGAGATTGAACTTAAACAATTGCCACTAACTGCGTCTACGGACTGCTGAAAAAGTGAGCATTTTTTTACGTTTTGGTAGTAATTGATGGGTTGATGAGCTGGATTCCTTTAAAAAATATTGGTCCTTAGCAGCTCTGGACAGAGAGAGGTGGAAGGAGAATAGGGAGGCCTTTGCCCAGCAGTGGGACATTGACGGCTAGTAAAAAAAAAAAAATCGGGATTTTTGATATTTTAAATTTTTTCTCACTTAATTCTATTATTTTGACAGTTCAACAACATTCATTGCGATATTTACGTTGTTGACGTAGCAGATAATTATTTTTATTTTTTTTGCTTTGGATTAATAATTTAAAAATCATTCAGGTTATGATTGATAGTGTAGCACATGTCATCAATCATATAGGTAAATAAGTATATGGTACTAAAGTCGAAAGTCTCAATAACTAAAACTAAACAATAAATGGATACGTACAAATATTCAACGTAATACCGAATTTAAAATGTAATTTCTATAAGTAGATAAAAACCGATCGATTCAATAACACTGCGTGCGCGCAAGTAACGGTTACTCAGAAGTAAATTAAAGGGAAATGAAAAAAAAAACGAAGGCAATGTAGTTATATGCTCCCTCAATTATATTTGATCGTGATCTTTAAACAGCGCGTGAGTTCGATAATAATATACAGTGTCGATTATTGCATTGATTTTATAGAGGAAAGGGAAAATGGTAGATTCTGTAATAAATGATGTGACTAAGGACGAATTTCATCAATTAAACCCAACGTGATCAGCACAGGTACCACGTTCCAGAGCTGTCAGTGTCAATAGTTATAAAGTTCTCTGTGTCAATAGTTCACAACGATTATGACACTGACAGCTGATAAACGCGGGTTAGATATGATGCACATGTTCAGTTTCAGGTATAGGTGGTATAGAAGTTGCGAATTGACGAATATCAATTTATATGAGTTAATAAGGTATTATTGAGGTGGGTTTTATTGAGGTAATGAGGTAGTACATGTATTAAGAACACGTTTGAGAAAATGACTATGAGTGTTTTGTGTCTTCATCTGCCTAGCCTTTTCTCATCTATGTTTGGGTTGCTGTCCAGTCTGATGCAACTGAATACCAGTATTTTACATGGAGCGACTGCCTGTCTACACTCCACAACCCAATTACCGGGTAACTCGATACCCCTTGGTAAGGTTGTAGTACGGGTTTCGGACAATCTGTAACGCTTATCATAGGTGTACGAATAATAAAATTCGTATCTAGTTTGTTTGTAATGTAGGTCAATTGTAGATAGGTATCTATTATAATATATTAATGTCACTGATTCAGATATTTGCGCGTTTACCTAGTTAGATAAATGTAATTTACCTAAAACAAGATAATTCAAATCATTAATCCACATTATCAATTTTTCCTCAGATCAGTGGATTCTTCCGTTCAATTTTATGAGACTAGAGTAGTTATAGTTTTAGAAGATTTCTCATGTATCATAGTTACAATTTCTTCACAATCACCCAATCTATCTATATAATTATTATATAAAAATTGCTGTTCGTTCGGAGTAGGGTAGGAGTAGGTTAGGAGTAGGGTAGAAGTAGGGTAGGAGTAGGGTAGGAGTAGTGTAGGAGTAGGGTAGAAGTAGGGTAGGAGTAGGTTAGGAGTAGGGTAGAAGTAGGGTAGGAGTAGGGTAGGAGTAGTGTAGGAGAACGGTAGGAGTAGGATAGGAGTAGTGTAGGAGTAGGGTAGGGGTAGGGTAGGAGGTAGGGCACCACGCGAACGAAGTAGCGCCGGCAGCTGGAAATAATTTATATGGCAAAACAACGTTTGCCGCGTCAGCTTGTAGATAATTGTTGCTTGTTCTGTTTGTTTTAGCTGTAAGTCTCCCATGTTATTTAAACAAATAAATAAATAATAAATACAAGCCGTCTTCCCCTGCAGAACGCCATCTGCTACGATACGTATGTACATACTCCTTTTGCTTCGTTTAAATTCATACATCAGCGGCGTAATGACAGTAGCAATGTCTTTCATTTTGACAGTTCAACAACATTCATTGCGTTATTTACATAGTTGAGCAGACAAATTGCTCGAATTTATGAAGCAATGGATTAGCAATAGCCTTCAAAATAATTTAGATTGTGATCGAAAGTGTGTTACGCAATTAGGGTGCAGGTCTACACGCACCCCGGTTGCGAGTACTACGCACCTGACCTTTCTGAAGAAGTTCACTATATGTCCTCCTAGGGCGTCCCCTCCCGGCGTGTCCACTGACATCTGCCTTGTAAATACTTTTTGTCAATCGCCTTTCACTCATCCTCTCTACATGACCAAACCATCTGAGCATACTCTTTTAAATTTTTGACACTACATATTCTTAATTTTTTTTTTTTTATAATAATAATAATTTATTTGCCTTAAAAAAAGAATACAGATGGAACCTAGGTGATTCGTTATAAAATAGGTACTATACATTGTATACATCTAGTTTTATGTTAAAAACTGTTACCAAGTATTACTACCCTGCCTCTCAAACTAGGTAAACCTGTATCTCAAGAGACAGTGATCAGCCATGGGGGTCTTAAGCATATTTAGTTATCAAGTTAATGACAAATAAAAAAAAGTAAAATAAAATAAAAATAAAAATAGACGTGTGTCGATCCATCCCTTACAATTAAATCTTAGCAGTTCATGGAAACAGAAAAGAAAATACAAAAAGAAGACCAATAAAATTAAAAATAATAATAAAAACTAGCTTATTATTTTTAATTTTATTATAATTCATATTTTAATCAAAGCGGCTTATCCAGTAGATGCAACATCGTCTAAATAAATTAATTAGTAATAACAGTAACGTCTGCTTGTATCCATTTAAGGAATCCACGTGTTTGTTTGTTCACATTATAGAAACAAATCACATACAATGCAAGAGTCTGTACATCATACAGATTTCGTCTATATTGATTGAAACATGTGATCTAGCTGTACACAGGCATTTCAATAAGAGCTTATTTTCAGTCAAAAAGGAAAAAAAAAATATTATGACAAAAGACAAGCTGTTTTTCTCGTGTCATTTCCCTTTTTCTTGTCCTGAATTTTAAATTTCATGCAGTTCTGCGTCTAAGCAAGGCGTTTTTAGGGTTCCGTAGCCAAATGGCAAAAAACGGAACCCTTATGGATTCGTCATGTCTGTCTGTCTGTTTGTCTGTCCGTCCGTATGTCACAGCCACTTTTTTCCGAAACTAAGAACTATACTGTTGAAACTTGGTAAGTAGATGTATTCTGTGAACCGCATTAGGATTTTCACACAAAGATAGAAAAAAAAAAACAATACATTTTGGGGGTTCCCCATGCTTAGAACTGAAACTCAAATTTTTTTTTTCATCAAACCCATACGTGTGGGGTATCTATGGATAGGTCTTCAAAAATGATATAAGTATAATAATAAGAGGTTTCTAATGTTATTTTTTTCCAAACTGAATAGTTTGCGCGAGAGACACTTCCAAAATGGTAAACAATTTTCACCGAAAATTGTTTTGCACGAGATCTAGTAAGTAGTTTTTTTAAATAAATACGTCTTTGCTCGATATCAATAATGACAACAGGTAGGCACGTGAAATATTCACAAAATACTTAGTTGTATTTTTACTTTAATAATAAATCATAAAAATAAAATAAATATTTAAGGGGCTCCCCTCCCATACAACAGACGTGATTTTTATAGATAAGGGTACGAAACCCTTCGTGCGCGAGTCCCACTCGCACTTGGCCGGTTTTTTTGTTAATTGAAATGGCCGCAAGCACCAAGATAGTATGAATATTAATTAAACTGGTTAGTCTGAATTTTAAAGATGGTATTGTCACTACTCTTGCAGTCCTTCTGTTACCCTATTGTTTACAAGGACCAATCAAACAGCCTAGCACTTTCCCAACTACGTTGGGGTTGACTTCCAGTCTAACCGGATGCAGCTGAATATTTTACATGCAGCGACTGCCTATCTAAAAAAAAAAAAAAAAAAAAATGTATATAAGTAGTTTATCAGCCATCTTGTTACCATAACACAAGCATTAGGTTGCTTAGCTTGGGACTAGATGGCGCTGTGTGAAAAATGTCCAGGGATATATTATATCTGACCTCCACAACCCAAGTATACAAAGATCACATAATCAGCCTATAATGTTCCCAATGCTGGGACACAGGCCTCTTCTCTGTGAGAGGGAGTGAGCCGCAATCCATTACGAGGACCCAGTGCGGATTGGTACTCGTAGATGTCACATGTTTTCGAATTTTGGTTCTAGGACATGCCGGTTTCAACACGATATTTTCCTACACCGGTTTTGAGGCCAATGAGGGCCAAATAGGGATCTATGTTGCTTGTAACGCTACTAATTCAAAGAAATGATGTAAGGATTAATGAAGAATGATGACCAATGCAATTGATTACTCCAATTGCTTCTGATCTTGATCAGTTGAAAGTTCATGAATTGGTTCGCAAATTTGTAATTGGTTCTTACATGGGCGACAAATTAGTAGTCGGGTTATTAACGTTTCAAGACACGCATACGTTCTAGTATAACAACGAAGACTAAGTTTTCGGTGCGTGAGACAGGACCAACGGCTTAACGTGGTTTCCAAGACACGGGGTGTCACACCGCCAACTTCAAAACTCCTGGCTGTTACTAAGAAATTTCTAATGGAAACACCCAATAACACTTAGTCCGAACTGGGAATCGAACCCAGGACCGCAGGCTCAGCAGTCGCGCTTGTGACCATGAGACCAACGGGGCAGTCAAAGAAAAAGCCCCAAGTCTATAAGTGTATATAAGAGTAGATGAAGACCAAAGAAACGATGGCTGGACTGTGTGAAAGATGATATAGTTAGAAACGGGGTGGCTACCGAGATGACGACTAACAGCGAAGTATGGAAGAAGAAGACATGCTGCCACGACCGACATGTATACTCAAAACTCTCCACATTACATGCCCAATATACCATGACAATCGATTTGACAATTTAATTAAAAGATTCTGTAATTTAGTTACCTTGATAGAAAAAGAGTTGCATTTGATAGAAAAGCGAAAACTATTATACATTCCTGGCATACAAAACCTTTAACACGTTGACTGCCAGATAACAGACACAATAGAAAATCTATTGTTGGCGGACACCGGTAACCGCGATGGCAGACTTAATTTTAAACGCAATATCGAAGTTTGTGCTATCGAACAAAGCTTGCTTACTGTAACTCATACATACAGCCCTAACTATAATAGTACTTATGTCATGTTACCATAACCTCCGCATCCAAGACGACTTTGACAACACTATTGTAGTCTATACCCGTTCAGCTTTTTGTCCGCGCGCGGTTCTAATCGCAAGCACGCCCGGCCATTCAGCCAGTGTTGCAATACACCCTACACGGCATACGCGCCGCGCGCGCGAATTTAAACGCATTCTTTTTTCGAATTGCGTGTAGTACGAACTTATTTTTCAAAAAAAATATAAAAATAAATTGTCAGTTGTTTTTTTGTGATTTATTTGTGAAAGTTTTTTTTTTAAATAGTGTCGCGATTATCTTGTTGTCGGATATCCTGCAAGGTGAGTGCGATGAACTCGAATGCACTTCCTTTTTTGAAGGCTGTATGAAAGACTAGTTTTAATATCTTTCTTTTTTTTTTCGTTCGCCATGAACTGTCATTGTTATAAAGTTCAAGTGGGTTTTGGGTAAATTGTGTTGTTTTAAAATTAAGTTGTTAAAGCGTGATTAATGTGCTGCACACGTGCCTATCACATTAATTAATTTTCTTAAGGTTTTAATTTGCTGAATATTTTGCAAAGGGTTTTTGTTTATTATCAACATTTTGATACACGCAAAGAGTCGAAGATGAGTTTTAGAAATTATAGTACGAAATAATACGTAGACTTAACTCAGTCTTACTCGCACATATTATTTAAAGATGTGAATCTTTAAATAATATGTCATCATCATCTTCCTGCCCTTATCCCATGTTACTTGGGGTCGGCGCAACACGTTTTTTTCTTCCATTCTCCTCTGTCAACCGTCACACTATCATTCACTCCCTTCTCTTTCATATCATTCCTCACACAATCCATCCATCTTTTCTTCGGCCTTCTCTCCCTCTCCAGCCATCAACATGTATATTCATCACTCTTTTAGTCACATGCGTTTCGTCCCTTCTCATCACATGCCCATACCAAGCCAAACGATTTCCTTTCAACTTTTCTGTCACTGGCGCCACTTTCAAACTTCCTCTTTTTTTAGGAGTTAGTAATATTTGCAATTACGTTATTAAACCTGAACTTACTTATCAATTCAATATTTTTTTTTTCTTACTTAGCTGTTAGTAAATTAATTAACACGGAAAATAATATTGAAATTCGTTGCAAACCATTTCTATAAATTAACGCCTTTTCAATACATATATGGCTAATGTGTTTTTTAATGAGTGACAATAAACTAGGTTTTTACTATTTATTGTGTCATACATTTTATAAACATTTTCGCGGTTGAAAAAGTTTACAGCAACAAACTGTTTAGTCATTCATTTCATTACTGAAAATGTTTGCCGGTAAAAAGAATAGAATAGACACCTTTTTCATGACTTATTTACGCTGAATTTCAATTGCTCAATATCTTACGTAAACAAAAAAAAAACTAAGTTTTTATGTCTATGTGGTAAATAATTGAAAGCTTTTACGTGTCGGATGTTTTTGTTGTGAAACAATTTTACAGCCATTACATAAAAAGTTTCTAACTTTGGAGCAGTGGTGGCTCAGTGGTAACGACCCCGACTTACGAGTTGTTGGTTGCAGGTTTGAACCCAGTCAGGCGATTTACTTTGTGTAAATTTGACTTTGAAATTATTTCATCACCACTGCTTTTAAAACGGTGAAGGAAAACCTCGAGAGGAAACCGGAATGTCTTAGAACCAAAAATTCAAAGACATGTGACATCTACCAACATGCACTGGGCCCGCGTGGTGGATTACGGCCCACTCCCTCTCACAGAGAGGCCTGTGTCCCAGCAATGGGAACATTATAGACTGATTATGAACATAAAAAGTTTCTAAAAATGTTTATGGCTGTCATGTCATTGTGTCCACATTTTCTTCAATATTGTCTTGCCATTTATGTATATATTTTGACAAAGCATGTAACTGTAACATCTTGAAAAGTTCATCTTAGTTAAATGAGCCTTCAGTTGAACTAACCAAACACAAAACTCCAATTAAAGTCGTTCGCGGATGGGTCCATAACGTATCGAGAGTCCTCTGTGACCCGGAAAGCGCCGCTCCATGTATGCAATACTGGTATTCAGCTGCATCCAGTTAGAATGGAAGCCGACCCCAGCATAGTTGGGAAAAAACTATGCAGATTGATTGATTACAATCCTATTAACTTAAACGGCAAACTTAACTAAAGCATTCATCAGCTGAAATGCTTAAAAAAACAACAAACGTAAGCAATGACGAACAACCTTCAACTTCGCGGTAACATGAACTTGATACTGAGACCGAGTGCGTTCCAATGAGAGTGTAAACACACGCAGTTATCAAAACATTACAATTATATAACATTTACGATGTCTACGTTTGTTTTCGTTCAATATACAGAGGGGCAATTCTCGTAATTTTAAGAACGTTCACAGTCTGATCTCAGTCTCAATCTGTCAAAAAATACTCTAATTTCCCTACATTTTGACAAGTTTTTGACATTTGTTTGTCGCCGAGATAAGACTGACTGCGACTAGATTTTGAACGTTTTAAATTACGAGAATTGGCCTTCAGATCATTTGTCTCGTTGTTATTGTAAACAAGCCCTTCTGCATCTGTAAAGGCATCATCATCTAGCCCTTGTTCCATGATACTTGTGGTCGGCGCAACACGTTTTCTTCTTCTATTTTGTCTTGTCAACGTCACGCTAGCACTCGCTAGCAGTTACTTCCTTTTCGTTTGTATTTTCTAAAAGGTTTGGGAAACCTGTCTTTTTGGGCTCTTTACAAAAGACAGATTACAAAATTTTATATTATTATAATAAATCTTACTAAAAAATTGTGATAAAGCAGTTACATCTATGAAGAGTAGTTTAAGAATAAATTATAAAGTTGAACATACTATAATAAAAGAGGAAACTATCGTGCGATCGAAAATAAATTTAATTTTGTTAGAACGTATTTTTAAACAAGAAAGTGTCAACTATAAAAAACCCTTTTTACGATTTGTGTACACTTTTTTAACTACCTAAATTAGATACCTAATTCAGCTGTTTTTGAAAGTTGAAAAATCAAGTTAAAAAAATCTGATTTTATTTTTATGCAAAAAATAGTTATAGGAGCACTCGCAGTGTTTTGTTGTAGGTAATACTTGTTTAAGGTCACCTTTCATTTATTTTCACCAATCGGTATTTTCTTATTTTATTAAGGGCTAATTTTTCAATCGACAGATAATTTTTATTCGTGGAATAAAATTGACGCCTGACAGAACGATTGACGTATGGAAGAACTGTCAAAATTTAAAATTATTCCTCAGATAAAATTATCTAACGTTGGAAAAATCAGCCCTAAAATGTTTTTTTTTTGTTAGCCTTTTCTGTCCCACTGCTGGGCAAAGGCCTAGAAAAAAAACTAGATATTTCAACTTTAAAAAAACAGCTGAACATATGGTTGGAGAGATTCGGCGCTAAAGTAAAAAATGATAAGGGGGACTTCCCCGACCAGAGTAATACATTTTTTTCGCTGGCCCGGCCGGCACTTTGGGTTTTAGGCCCAACCTTGTGTGAAACGTGACTGATCTCCTTTAAGTTGGCATACGAGAAAGAAAAGAAAAAAAGAAAATACATTTATTTAGCACAGATTAAAAGACACACGATACACCTGACGAGTGACGACCAATTCTCGTAATTTAAAACGTTCAAAATCTAGTCGCAGTGTCATCTCAGCTACAAAAAAATGTCAAAAACTTGTCAAAGTGTACGGAAATTGAAGTATTTTGACAGATTGACACTGAGACCGGCACCCTAATTGCGTAACACACGATCAGTCGGAATCTGAATCATTTTGAAGCAAATTGCTAATCCATTCTTCGAAAAATTTGTCTGTTCAACACGTAAATAACGCAATGAATGTTGTTGAACTGTCAAAATGAAACCGATTCCGATTGATCGTGTGTTACGCAATTAGGGTGCACACTGGTGAACGTTCTTAAAATTTCGAGAATTCCCCTTAGATACATACATCAGATAGCAGCAAATAAAATCAAATAGAAAATGTGAAGTCCGATGTAAGAAAATAGCAGGAAAGTGTGCCTCACGGCTGCACCAAAAAGGCCCAGTTCAGCAAAAATGCCAGGCCACTAGTGGCTAACGCTGGTTTTCAACTGAACCTGATTGGTCCCCTCAATCATAACTCTAAGACGCCAAAGTAATTAGTCATTTTAGCGACAAAATTAATTCACGGCTTTTCAGTTGTATTATCTATGCATCCTTGACTCGCCTTTGCACTTGACCCAAATTCAACAAAAATATTATAATTTCTAACTATAATATTATGTGTTAGAGGTAGCTTTGAGTGTTATGTCTGACTGGTTTGAATGCTCGGATGTTATCTAATGCATATCCGTTTTAGTTATCCGTTCTCAATATTGTCTTTGGTGAGAGCCATTTCTTTAAACAATTATTGTCAATGGAAATTATGTATACGTTGCTTGGGAATTGTTTCGCTTGAATGGTCCATCATCTGCCTAGCCTTTTCCCAACTATGTTGGGGTCGGCTTCCAGTCTAATCGGATGCAGCTGAATACCAGTATTTTACATGGAGCAACTGCCTATCTGACCTCCATAACCCAATTACTGGGCAATACAAAACGCCTCTGTGGTCTCATTGCTGGGCAAATGTCTTCCCCACAGTTTTCCACTCTTCCCCGTGTGTTGTCTACTCCAGTCATATTATTTTTGTGATGAAAACCTGCATGTATATTCACTACTAGCTTCCGCTCGCGGCTTCGCCCACGTGGTATGTCGATAAAAATAGCCATGTCCTTCTCCAAAGTTAAAAAAACGGAAGAAAATTAGTCTGAAGTCTGAATCTGGTCAATTTTTTTTTACAGTTTAGTAAAAGCTGTTATTTTGACATTATATACATTTTATTAAAATAGTATAATTTTTTTAATTTAAACTAATGAGCATTTTGTTTATGACCTTTTATATGAGTAATTTATTAATAGAAAAGTAACTATTAACACTAGGTTCTAAATTAAAAAAAAAACCACTAACTAATTTAGTATATACGAGTATATAAATAAATACAAAAACAAAAGGATATTTTAATTTAATTTATTTGTATAGATACTCGTAACTTGGTATTTTGGACGTAAATAACGTTCGGTCATGTACGCAATGCATCTTTAAGATTTTTCACCGACTCCTAAATATTTGATTATACGAAATTATTGATACGTAAATATTACCCTACGCAAAATACGCACCTTGACGCGGAGTTGCGGACACCAGCCCATTATACCTATGTAAATGTGTTCAATGTAAGATTTTCGTTCATGGTAAAGGCCGCCGGTTTAAGTAAATAAACCTACGCAGTACTTACATTTTTCTTAGTTTTTATTTCATTTCAATATTCGGCATTTTTGTCTTGATTGAAGGTGTCTAATTGGACTTCCCGTTTTTCATGAAGACATGGAAAGATTGAGGTACATTACCATTACTGAAAGAAATAGGACCAGCACCCTAATTGCGTAACATACTATCAATCTCAATCTGAATAATTTTGAAAGATATTGCTAATCCATTGCTTCATATGTTTGAAAACTTGGTCTGCTCAACAACGTAAATAACGCAATGAATGTTATTGAAATGTCAAAATGAAAGCCATTGCTACTGATACTGTGTTACGCAATTACCCCGCAGGAACCTGTTTTTTTTTATTAATTGGTCCTTCGGTCCGCAACTAAAAGTTAAATAATTTAAACCCATTATGTAGTCAAAATGAAGTTTTCCGTGGTAATAAATTGTCAAGCATTTATAATTAAATTATGTTAAATCGCTTTCAAAATGTAAGCAAAAGTACCATTGCTTACGTACGAGTATTCGTTCGTCATCATCGATGAGATTCCGTGGTCCTTCGAGTAGCGGTCGCCTGCTTTCATCAAGTCGTCTTCCTGTCTAACCGGGCGACCTCACAAGTCACAGGTGCATTGCACTTTCTTTCAAGACAACTTTTCGAAAATACTTTATGTAATAATCTTGCCAGTAACATTATATTATGTATCAGATAGTATTTATCTCGTATATATATATAAAAAATTGAATCACCGAAATGTATGTACGCGCATTACTTCCGATCGACTGCACTAAATTGGATGAAATTTTGCGTCTATATTTTAAAGGGCAATTGGACCCGGTAGGTGGCGCTGCTGTCGGTATATGATGACTCAACCGAGCAGGACGATGTCTGCCGGGTCCGCTAGTAAATAATAAAATTGAAATGCTGTTCAGTTGAGAACGGCTGGATTGGATTGGTTTTTTTTTTTTCGTATTTTGTAGTCCGAATTTAAGGTTTGTAGGGAAAGAAAAATTGGAAAATTCGGGAAAATATGAAAGTACTTTTTCTATGAACTTTTTGTTTGAATTCTGTCGGGTCAGCTAGTGCTAAATTATAACCAACTCCAAAAGGAAAGATGTGAAGCGGCTTCGTCGTCGTTTGTTTCTCAAATTCGCGGGTATTTCTGTTGTAATCTTAACTGGCGAAACGTGGGTGTATAGACACACCTCTGGCCCTTCGGGGATACAAGTCGTGGTGTCATGTTATGTTCTTCTGTCTTTCTTCATTCTTCTTTTTTCTTCTTTATCAATCATCAATATAAAACAGAAGTATTTTATTCTTCAACAAAAGTTGCACTTTTATACTTCTTTTTCTATGTTCCTGTTTGGTCGGAATAGGATAGGTTAACGAGGAATGGGATCGAGTTTCTGCTCGACGGAGCAGAAACTATCGGTGACTTGGATTTATTAATATATCTAGGAATACTCGTGAGAGGTTTCATGGTCATTAATACTATCATTCGTTTGCAGTTTTCTCTTTAAAAAACTTACAGGAGCTTGATGTTCAACTACCAACTGTTGGTAACTAGTATTTTCTTCTAAAGATTAAGATGCAAGTGTAGCGGTATCTACAACGCCACATGCGAACAACGTGTCACACTGACGTCACGCAAATCCTGCATCTCGCAAGCAGAGTTTACCGCGCAGTTAGCATAGATACAATTTCCCAACATCAATCGTTGGGCAATTGCCCGCCAGACACAACACCCGTCTGGTCGGAGGATCCTCCCTTTTCTATGGAGGATGAGTGAACTTTACACCCTGTTCCTCATGCCTCTAAACTGGTGACCCCGAGTATGAACATCAGCGCAGCCTTCGTGCAAACACTTCAGCGTGACGTCATCATCATCACTCCCGCAAGCTTCAGCGGCGAGTCACCCAGCCAGCCAGCATCCACGGCTTCAACGGGTATCCTGACCACCAGCATGCAGCGTCCGCGCATACCTGGTCATCACCCTCAGCCTCATCAGCAACCTTGGCACAGCACACTGCACCTTCGGCCGGTCAACAAGCAGAGCACCCTCTCCTGGTCGACGCAGCAGCCAGCCTCAACCCGGCGCTGTACGACATCCGACGCACTGGAGTATAACGCAGCGCCACCCCGACTCACTGGGGACATCTCCGCAGACAGTTCCGACTCACCGTGAACTATGCGGCAACCGGTTCCGACTCACTGGAACCTCAGCTGGCCTGGCAAAGCATCACAAGACTCAGCCCACTATCGACCTCCGGTCTCCGGAGGGGAGTGATGTAGCGGTATCTACAACGCCACATGCGAACAACGCGTCACACTGACGTCACGCAAATCCTGCATCTCGCAAGCAGAGTTTACCGCGCAGTTAGCATAGATACAATTTCCCAACATCAATCGTTGGGCAAGTGCCCGCCAGACACAACACCCGTCTGGTCGGAGGATCCTCCCTTTTCAATGGAGGATGAGTGAACTTTACACCCTGTTCCTCATGCCTCCAAACAAGCATGACACACTTCACCAAGTTTACCACGTTGCTTCTTAAACAGCCTAATGCTTAAAAAAGCCTGTGCGGTCGGGGACCCCCCTATCGACTTTAGCACCCTCAAAAACCATGAAAACGAGACAAATGGCGAAAAATTAAAAAAAAAAGTATCAATTTCAAACTCAAATCATTTATTTCAATTAAACAATTTCAGCCACTTTTGAATTGTCAAAATTAAATTGTAGGTCAGTTAGTCAGAAAGTTGAAGCTAGTTGCCCATTCCAAAACGTAGATCTCTGGAGAAGAACGGGCAAGGAACTCCACGGACACTCTTTTAAATCAAGATATTATTACAAAATCCTGTCTTATTTGCTTCTATATGTGAGAACCATGTAAAAAAAAAATAAACAATTTAAAATATAAAATTATAAATATGCTCTGGCAGTTAAGAGATAACCAGTCTCAACCGACGGCGCCCGTTCACGAACATGACGCGTGGATCAGCACCATCCAGCTCAACCATTTCGTAGGGAACCGAATGATCCAACACGTCGTCTTGAATTTTCATTTTGACCAGCTATGGTCGCATGGAGGGGGCATAACGCTTTTTCGATACGTGACGATTTCTACCAGTTTACACTTACCGCAACCCGCGTTAAAGAACTTCGTTCCAAAATAATTAGGAATGTGTGTGGAATGGTTGCAAACATATGCTGTTCTGTTTTGTCGAAACTACTTATTTTTATGACCAACACGTGGACCATCACGTTCAAAGTCATTAATTATGATTATTTAACACTGGAACATTGGAATTCATTAATATATTACCAAAAATCATGCGGAGTCACCTCAAGATTTTTCGTAATTTATTAATACTATGTGATCTCGTGCATTTTAGCGGTTTCGCAAATTTCTGTCGTTCTTAGCATATTGGATGATTTTGACCTTGTCTCTTAGATTAGTATTATCATATCATTTATCAGCTGAAGTGGTAATGGACCGGCCATATTAGCCGTAGAGCCGATGACCGTTGGGGTAGAGTGTGTGTTGAGTGGAGACCGCGAATCGGAAAACGTAAGTTAGAACGCCCTCAGGCTAGGTGGAGCGACAATCTGCTCAAGATGGCTGGTAGCAGCTGAATGAGAGTTGCCGAAAATCGAGTTGAATGTCGTGCAATAGGAGAGGCCTATGTCCAGCTGTGGACTGCTGTAGGCTGATGATGATGATGATGTTATTGTCTGTTACTCGCCGATTAGGACCAATGGCGATGAAGTTTTAACCAAAAACTATATAAATAACTGTAAGCAAAAACAAAAAAAAAAATAGAAAGAACGCTAAACTAAAGTGGAGTGATAGCGCAGGCAGGTGATGCGTTGCGATGCGGATAATTTCACGCGGAAGAACTTCCAGGCAGAAACTAGTCAATAATATAATAATGAGGAAACTTGGAATTATAGCTAATATTATTATGTATCCGGGCGTCGGGAGCCGCGTGACGACTCCCGGCCACCGTAGGCGCGGGCCTGCGGGCGGTGAGTAATGGGTAACTCACCGTCCGATCAGGACCAGGCCCGTGCCGGACGGCGTGTATGTGTTCCACACGCGCCTCAAAGAGATGTCAGCATGAGTGACGGGGCCCAATAGGGCCGAAGCCTGCCAGGGTAGCGGGATCGTCCGAAAGGGTTACCGCTGCCCTGGAACATAAAGGGCTAAGGAATGAACACGGGTGGGTTTTACTCAGTAAGAGTCTGACACTCCCTCCTGCTCCACCCAGAGCGGGAGGAGTCATTTGATGATTTCCCATCCTCAAAAAAAAAAAAAAAAATATTATGTAAGTCTGAAATCCCAACCCGTCTTGACCAAGCATGGTGATTAATGCTACTGCTATGTCTGTGTGAGGCCTTTGCCCCGCAATGAGACAATACAAATCCATGAACCGACGAAGCAGAAAAGGCCATTACACTTTTCGATACATAATCAAAAACAGCCAATCACTGTCCTTAAATAACCAAATAGAATACGGAACAGGGAGTTTACTCGCCGATACAATTGTTATCTAATACAAGCAACAAGTAACCTTGGTGACCTTAGAATTTGGACGACTTTGCCTTGGGCGTCTCACGATATGTCGAGTTTATCCAGTATGTTAATATTCTAGCACAATTTCTATCAATAAAAATTATGTATCTAAATATGACCTATATTAGTTTTTTTTTGCAAGGTGAGGTTTTTCTATTTTTAATAGAAGGTTCCTGAAGTGTAACAGGATAGAGCTCATCATTCCTCATTCTCAGGGTAAGCGCAACACGTCTCTCCCTTCCATACTTCTCTATTAGTCGTCATCTCGGTAGTCACCCACTTTTTAACCATATCATCTTTCACACAGTCCATCCATGGTTTCTTTGGTTTTTACGTTCTCTTATAGCCATCCACATTCATACTCAAAACTTTCCTCACGACATTTTCCTCATTCCTCCGTATCACATGCCGATACCATGACAACCCATTTCCACGCTTTTCAATGACCGGTGCTACTGTCAGACTTCCTCAAATATACTAATTTCTTATTCTATTCTGATTATTGAGTTAAGTCGTAACCTATCAAGTTTCGTATATATGCCAATGTTTTACTAAGAGAAGAAAATTACTACGAAGTAAAATGTTACGAGATTGTTGCTATCGTAGAAATCAGCCTTTAACGTTCCTATTACTGGGACACAGGCTTCTCTGTCAGAGGTAGTGAGCCATAATCCATCACGCGGGTAGGCTGTGAATGATGATGACGAAAACATCAAGAAATAAAAAATAACGTATTTTATGGAATCCAATAAGAAATAAAGTTATTCATTAAGCATTTGTAAAATGTCTGGCGTATTGCCATCTTATTGACCCATAACTTGATCCATTGTCAATTTCGACCTTGAAAGGGCTGACGACGTAACTACTGACCATTACTTACCTGTAGACGTACCTATTAGTAGTCTTGCTTGTGTTTTTGTTTGATAAACTCTTCTATTATTGTGTGGTAATTCGATGATAATCGAAGCGGCGAGACTGGATGTGTAAGGTGAAAAACGGAGAGTTAAGATTTTTTTCTGGTCCCTTGGCAGTGACACACACACATTATTTTTAAAAGCCAATGATGTACCACTGCAGGGCATAGGCTCTCTAGTCTCTTTCCACTTCTCTTTGTTTAAAGCTGCTAAGGACCAGTTCTTGTGAAAGGAGTCCAGCTCATCCCGCCATCTCCGTCTGGGCCTGCCGCGATGTCGCTTGCCATTAAGAGAGACCCACTGGGTCGTAAGTTTGGCCCATACATACACATAAGTTCATTAAAGATTTTTTACAGTACAGACAGTGACAAACATGATGAGCGTACTTTAAGAACACGCGAGCGATTTGTACGGTTACTTAGTGATGTATTTTTCATCTAAAAAAGAAAAAAAAAAAAAACACCCATTTCTATAAAATAAACACACAACAAATATTATAGCATTTGTTATCTTAGGGCTGATTTTTTAATCATCCGATAACTATTTTCGAGGAATAATTTTGAAATTTTGACAGTTATTTCATACAAAAATTACTGTCAAACGTTTCGTTGATATTCTTTGCGTGTGAATAGCTTGATTAAAAGATCTATTTTTCTGAGTCTTTATGTAACTTATGCGAGGTGAAATTGTGCCAATATACATGATAATTCTCTTATTATATCTATAATAAATCTCTTATTTTTTACTTAGAAAATTTGGACGTATTAATCACTAAGAAATCTTCGCGGTTCTTGGTGATTTTCTTCAGTATATTTATCATGGTTTCCTATTTCTCCGCATGCCAAGATAAATTGGGCATTATGCAAATCACAGTTATGAAGATTCTAGAATCAAGAGAGGGAGTGTACTTACTATGACTTGTGACTCTAAATAATATTACCATATTTGACCATTGTTGCTGTATGTACTTGTGTGGGCAATGTTTTACTGTCGGTTTTATACTCACCTTTATCATTTAGAATAGTTATTTGGTAATATGCATGCTAGAAAACCTGGTTTTTATGCGAACGTGTTCTCAATCTGAGCAAAGAAGGAAAGAAAAAGTATTTATTGGGATATTGACAAAAGTATATACTTAAAATAAAAAACAGTCAATGAAAACAAAAAACAAAGTCCTGTACGAGGCCAAAAGGCTCATATCCCAGTACGATGCTAGTCAAATTAGAATCAGCCTAAAATAAATTAGTCCTGCCTTGTTCTCATACCGAAACCGAAACCACGTCCTGAAGGACCATGTTTTAACTTGGTGCGCATTTCCTCTGAATCTAGGCATTGTTTCGGTAGGTAATCAAGCTTTTATCTAAATCCTATAAAATCTAACTGACCTCAGCTCATCCCAAAGACATTTATTCTCCCAAAAATACTATAATGATGCAATTAATGCACAAATCCTGACTTCCTCATTTCTTTACCTGAACTTCCGTCATTGTGTCAAGCGAATTAGTGTTCTTCAGTGTTAGCCAACAAACCAGTTTGACTGCTAGCCTCTGCTCCGTTTGGCAATGACCGTGACCGACTTTCTGCTTGTTAGTGCAACATCGTAAATATCTTGCGTGCCTAGATTTATGTACTAACTTCCTGGGTTGAATTATGGCCCTGGAATTTGCATCTTTGTCTATTTTGGAGATATTTCATTTGTTGAATGAAATGAAGTGAAATTGTTTACTTAGTTAATAGGATATCATTAGATTTCACTTTCATACGCCATATATTAAAAAAAAAATAAGCTAGATGGAGTGGACATTTTCTATCTTAGTCAGACAGGAAATGTCGATTTCATCTAGCTTATTTTATTTTTTGGGAAGAAATGGCGAAACAAACTCAGGGGCCAATATCAAAAATATTGTGT
Organism: Apamea anceps; assembly: GCA_951799955.1. Classification (NCBI taxonomy): domain Eukaryota; kingdom Metazoa; phylum Arthropoda; class Insecta; order Lepidoptera; family Noctuidae; genus Apamea; species Apamea anceps. The sequence goes on along the minus strand of OX637521.1, from coordinate 13,337,516 downwards.
AACAAAATGCAGGGTGGCATCCGGACAGGCCGTTTGAGAAAAGTTGGTAATTCAGTTCATGGTTTATTAATAAAAACTCCGTCATCTGGTCTGCTAATAATATATAGCGATCACCAATCTGTCTGCCATCCGTTGAGATAATAGCAATAATTCCTAATGATCGTCATAAAGTCCACGGTCAATATTTGACCCATTATCTTCTGCAACTGATTGACTTTGACCCCGGTATCGACACATCGATATGTCCCTTTTCATTGGAAAGACATTCGTATCAATAGTCTTCCTGGTTTCTCTGCTTTCCGTTTGTGTTATATCGTTTTCATCAGAACATTTTTCTTCAACCCACCGTTGGTCATATGAATTTCTTTTGATCCTTTTGTCCCTAGAGCCTCCGCTAGATATTTTCTGTACTTCAGTGTAATCAGCCTATAATGTTCCCACTGCTGGGGCACAAGCCTCTTGTCTTCGAGAGATAGTATTATTATTATTATATTAGATATTATTATTATTATAGTGGGCTGTCTACCACGCGGGCCCATAGTGCGGGTTGCTAGATGTCACATGTCTTCGAATTTTTGGTTCTAGAGCAATTGGAGAGATGCTAGTGTAGCGGTATATTATTATAACGCCAGATTCGAACTACGCGTCATACTGACGTTACGCAAAATCCAGAATCGCGCAAGCAGAGTTTACCGCGCAATTAGCATATATATAACAGCCCGACATGATTCATCGGGCAGTTGCCCACCAGAAACACACCCGTCTGATCAGAGGATCCTCCCTTTTCTATGGAGGATGAGTGAACTTTACACCCTGTTCCTCATACCGCTATTCTAGCATAAACATGACTATGTCTGCCATTTTTGCATTGGATATCTATTATACAAAAAAATGTCGTTTATAGGTTCCTCGCTCTTCACATTAACTCTAAGAACACGACGTTACTGTAATATACACCGTTAAATTTTGATCGTTTTAATCCTTAAAAGGGGTCATTGTACTCAACATTATGAACAACTTTTACTACGGGACCAACCCTGAAATCGTGAAAAAAAATCAGTCGATCCATACATTATGTCGAGTTATGCGAACTTGATTTTTTTTTTCACCCCTTTTATGGATTAAAACTATCAAAATTTAACGGTGTATACCGTTGACTTACAGTTTTATATTTTCTCTGATAACAGGAGCACGTTTCTTAATTATTTTTTTATCGTTATGACGCTTGATTGCACGAACTTATTGGTAGTTCCAATTATTCGACGTTACGCGTTAGTGGTTAGTTGTGACTGTAAGATTATGCTGAATTGTAGGATTTTGGAGTGAGAAATATTTATTTGTTTGACAGAAATTGAACGCGTGAGTGGACTCTATAAATGTTTATAATACTGTTACTGTTAGCCTGCATCATCCCACTTCTGAGCAAAAGCCTCTCCCCATGACTTCTAGTTGAATGTTCATAATATCTTCTTTTTTTTTTTAATCGGACCCAATTTGTAAGGAAGATAACTAATTGAATGAACGAAACCAAATATACGAACTAAAAAAAAGTTGAGTAAGAAAAGCGACGCATTTTTTTACGGTTTTCATTATTTGTTGGCTGTCATTCTCGGATCTTTGATGGCCGACCCTAATATAGTTAGGGAAACGCTTGGCAGATGATGATTATTCGTCCTCAATTCGGACCTTAGCCCCCAAAACCTTAGCCCCCAATTTCGTGTTCGACTGAATCGATGTGTTCATTACGAATTTTAAGGACAACCACTACATAACCAGTACTAGTACTTGCTACTAAATATTCTAATTAATAGTAACTACTAATGTTTTTGACACTGTATGTTTAGATGTCCGCCGTCATTGATAACCTTATAAAGTACTATTACGTTCAAACAGACAATAATATTATGCATATATTTGTTTACGAGTTTTTTTTTGGCGTTTTTAGGGTTCCGTAGCCAAATGGCAACGGAACCCTTATGGATTCATCATGTCTGTCTGTCTGTCTGTCTGTCCGTCCGTATGTCACAGCCGCTTTTTTCCGAAACTATAAGAGCTATACTGTTGAAACTTGGTAAGTAGATGTATTCTGTGAACCGCATTAAGATTTTCACACAAAAATAGAAAAAAAAACAATAAATTTTGGGGGTCCCCATACTTAGAACTGAAACTCAAAATTTTTTTTTCATCAAACCCATACGTGTGGGGTATCTATGGATAGGTCTTCAAAAATGATATTGAGGTTTCTAATATCATTTTTTTCTTAACTGAATAGTTTGCGCGAGAGACACTTCCAAATTGGTAAAATGTGTCCCCCCCCCCCCCCCCCTGTAACTTCTAAAATAAGAGAATGATAAAACTAAAAAAAATATATGATGTACATTACCATATAAACTTCCACCGAAAATTGGTTTGAACGAGATCTAGTAAGTAGTTTTTTTTTAATACGTTATAAATCGTAAAACGGAACCCTTCATGGGCGAGTCCGACTCGCACTTGGCCGGTTTTTTGTTTTTGTCTCGGTTAAGGTTGGGGGCGACACGACTTATGACAGACTCGCTTCTGCACGCGACTTCGTTCTTGTGAAATTACTTGTTTCCTCGATCCACCCCGTTATCGCATCGCATCCCTCTTATTTCTTTGTTTTCGCTTAGCGTTCTTTTTGATTTTTTTCCTTTTTGCTATCTACGTTTTGGAATGGGCAGCTAGCTTCAACTTTCTGACTAACTGACCGACAATTTAATTTTGACAATTCAAAAGTGCCTGAAATGGTTTAATTGAAATAAATGATTTGAGTTTGAGTTTGCTCGGCTCCTAAGGGTCGTTGAGCGAGATTAAATATCCTTTCTTAAGAATTGGGCTATCAAATGCAAAAATATTTTTCAATTCCGACTGGTAGTTCCAAAGATTAGCGCGTTCAAACAAACAAACTCCTCAGCTTGCTTTTCCTTGTTCATACAGATGTTCTGGCTAAGTGTCCAAAGTTCCTGGTAAAAGCAGATATGATAATGCTGTGTCCAAGTAAACAAAGATAAATGTACCTAACTCATCTTAATATTGACCGAAATAATCCCAGAAATAGCGTTTATCTTGCGGTCAGGGCCATATGTGATAATTTGGACAATACGATGTTTATTCCGAGTATGGATGATTTTACACGCATTATGTGCTTTCATAATACAGGAAAAAAATTACCAGTGCGCAAACTGTAACCATGAATTCAGTCCATGATTCTGAACCCCACTGAGGTGAAATATTTCGTCGGTTATTAAAAAAAAAAAACCGGTCAAGTGCGAGTCGGACTCGCGCACCGAGGGTTCCGTACAAATTTGTAGGTATGTAACTAAAAATTTACTGTTTTCGCAATTTTTCCTTTATTTGTGCTATAAGAAGTTGCTTCGTACCAAATTTCAAGATTTTGAGTTCACGGGAAAAAAAAACAATTAATTAATTAATTTATCTTACCAATTACACACATATATAAACAGACAATGAAAAACAGAACAGAAAAAATAGGTACAGAGGTGATGCTTGGTGTTGCTTTTATCTCCAAAAAACAAAATAATAAGATCGTAAACCAAGGATATAAATGACAATATTCAGACAAAAATTATGATTCGCGTGTCTTTTAATGATGAATACTTAAGACCTAGACAAAATTATTTATGGAGGTAAAAGTCAGCGTCCTTGGTCCTTAGACGAGATTTGAGGTATTTGACCTTCATTGTTGTTGTTTTAAAAGCGTGAATTAAAACCGTATAAATCTTATAAATTTACTCAAAAAGATCTAAACAAACAGTTCCTGTTACGTTTCACCAATCTGTACCCGATAAGAGGTAAGGGAAGTAAGACCAAAGAAATGATAGATGGATTGTGTGAAAGATGATATAGGTAGAAAGGTGGTGAGTGCCCTGATTGTGGCCTTAATTCTTTAAGGCATCCACAGGATGGCCCGGTTAAGCAGCCGGCAACAGGAAAGCAGGAGTATGATGAGTGGCGATTCTTAATGTACAGACGCCAGCAGGTCAAGCTACCCGAAACTGTCAAATTTTTCCAATCAACCTTGAACCTTAATACTTCAAAGATAAAGTTGAAAATCTATTAAAGAAATTTGACAGATTGTAGTAGCTTGATGTGCTGGCGTCTGTACCTACATCTGGCGGATTCTAGCGCAACCTGCACATCACCACTTGGCTGATTGACTTTTTATCTCGACATAAGCTATTTATTATATAATTACCTACTTTCTAAGTAAAGTAGACTAATCTATTTTTAGTAGTTGCAAGCACATGATTCATGACCTGAAATACTTAGTTCATCATCTTGAAAATGACCTAAGTGCATATAAAAAACTCGTTTGTAACCTAGATACGTATGATTTACAATTTGGCTTGAGATTATTTATAAATTATTGTTAAGTGAACACTATTTTTTACTTCCTTAATCATTTAACTGTTCATGACAGTTTGGATACAAGTTCAGAAAATATGGGTTACTGATGTGCATAGTTTAAAAAAAATGAGGGGATAGAACGGTTCTTTTTACTCCTTGATTTTTGAATTTTAGTCTAGCTGGCGCTTGCGCACTAGTGACGCTGCCTTCTCACAAGTGTCAGCTCCATAACCGGTGCCTGGTGGGTAATGTCTGGGTAAGCCTGGCAGATTGTGCTGGCACCACTTTGCCATTAGCTGATCTATTTTGTACATACAAAATCAAAAGTCATTTAAGTGGTTTTTATTTTTTAGCATTATTGGTTAGCATTTTTTGAACTTCAAAATTATATAAGACAGACCCCAAAACGCCCGCTCTTCACCACTTCTTAGTGCTTTAGCTGGGAAGAAGAAGTGGCGCAACAAACTCCCCAGTAGGTTTCCGAAATTTAATTGGAAAGAAAAGGGGTTTAGTGCTCCCGGTTCGAATTTACTAACACTATTTAAATGCACAACCAAGTCTTCATATTAGTTTGGTGTATCTGAAATTCAATGGCCACACATTGCATGAAGGAAATATTTTTCATTAGATTCATATTTCTATTTGTATATTAGCAGTTCGAATTAGGTTGGGCCCCTTAAACGATAAGGTAGTGAACAAAACTAGCGGATCTTGCTAAGGTCGAGAGAAATCGTAATTACTAAGGGTAATTTAATTAACTTAATTGACTATTAAAAGGCCGGCAATTATGATAAGGTTCATAGTTATTTGCGACTTCTTTAAGAAAATATTTTTGGCAGCGGTGGCAGTAGAAATTTAAAACCTACTTACTTATAGGCTCTGAAAAGGCAGTTGTCGACAATCGTCATAAGAAAAATCGACAGCAGTCATCTATGCGGCTCGAAAAGTGTATCACAAATCACTTGAAACCGTTGGTCTCTGCTGTCCATTGTAGATCTTTGACTGTCGTATAGGTAGTCGAAAGCTTGACAACCAGTCTTACCCAATAACTTGTTTGCAGATAGATAGGCAGTCATCATCAGCATCAGCCTATAACAGTACATTGCTAAAACATAGGCCTCTCCACAAGCAGGTGGATAGGCAACGCTCCATGTAAAATACTGATATTCAGCTGCATCTGGTTAGACTGGAAGCCGACCCTGACATAGTTGGGAAAAGATTAGGCTGATGATGAGTCATTTATACGGGTACAGTCACGAGCACCAATATGTCAACACTCGGCAATTTTCAATTGCGATTTTTTTATGAAATAACGAATGCAACGTTGAAATACGACACATTACACAAACCTATGGGTTCGTAAATGCTATGTTCGTAACAACATAAAATTTCATTAAACAAACTTATAACACCCCGTCGTTTTTGCGTCGGGGGTTAAAAATGAAGAAGTAAATCGCTTTTGGATAAAGCCGAGTGTATACATACTTTTGTTCGTGACTGTACAGTGTGTTGTTTTTAAATCTTACTGTCCCTATAGTTAAAACTGGGCAAATCTCTTCTGCATAGTCTTTTACACCGTGTAGCAACAAAGACATTACTATAATATCGATTTGACTACAGTTCCGTACTCATTTCAGACAGCTTTGCAAAAAGAAACGTTACTTTACAACGGAAATCCACTTTCCCGCTATTGTAATATGATGCAGCCAACCATAGAATGTAGAATAGGTCAGTGGATACCTACTATTTACTCACGTTATGTAGGTATTATCAACGTGATAGCCTGTGAATATCCTATGATGACTCAATCCCCTATATAACAACGAAATATAGCGCTTAAAGATGGAAAAAGAAGTAATAGACATAGATATGTAAGGAAGTGGCACCGGTGACCGAGAAATACAGTGGAAATGGTTTGTCATGGTATGAGCATGTGATTAAAGAAAGAAAAAAGAAAATACATTTATTTGCGGCAAAAAAGACGAATAAACAACACAAAAAACAAATAACAAGTTGGGGGTAAACTTGCGTCACATCCACGCAAAACGGTCATCGCCCAGCATAATGCTAAGACTGTACATGAGACAGAGCCCCAGCGCTGGTTTTCAGCGACAGCCGGCGTTGGCGTGATGACGTCAACCAGTGCAGCACACGTTGCGGAATAATGAGGAACCTGTCGTGAAGAAAGCTATGAGTATAAATGTAGATAGTTATAGGAGCACAGAAATACCAAATAAACTTATACATACACGATACACTACATATTATCGATGGTGTGAAAGATGGTATGGCTAGAAAGGAGGTTACTATCGGACAGCTTACTTTGACTTTACGGTTGTATTCGTAAAGGCTCCAGCAGCATTGCAGTATCCGTTTAAATAGTATGGTTGCTGGTAAAACTAAAACGGAAATACCCTTGAAGTTGATAAACATAAACGTTAACTATTGCCCATTGAAGACGGAACATAATACGTAGAAATAAACCACGTTATAATTCAGGTTTAATACTGTTCATATTCTCCCCTGTAATATTTTGCAAACAATCTCTCGTTGTCACCATTTTCCTTGAACAGAGCCTTACACTTCCATACTATACGCTGTTAAGTGTTCAAACAGCCATTAAAAGTTGTTTGTCTGTCTTCATAAGCATGAAATACAGTAGTTTGTATGCAAGTATGGTCTCCAGAAGGTACTAATGTTATATTTAATTGCGGTACATGAAATGGTGGATCAATTGTTCGCATATTGGCAGTTGTATTGAAGGTTGTTTTAGATCTTCCTAGTGCAAATATTGTATGACTCTGTTATGTAGGAAATTAGAATTACATACGTAAGTACATAACCTACCTTCCCATTGGGGTGGGCAGAAACAAACAGTACGCCACCTGACTCCTTTTGCCTAGTTTACGTTCATACATCAGGGCCCTAATTCAATATAACCACTCAATGATTCCTTATCTCTAAACCACGTCAATTCCTTAGCGCGGTTTCGTTCATTGTGTCATAGAGAATATTGGCTGTGGTCGTATACACACCCAGGTTGCAAGTACTAAGCACCTTACCTTTCTAAAGAACATCACCAATATGGTCACTATAAATGATTTAATTTTTTTGTAAGTAGGTTTGTACAAACACTTTTACTCGTCAATCATGTTTTAAAACTAGATGAGGTCGGCGTTTCCTAACTGACTAGTCTGAGAAGAAAGGCCGAAACAAACTCAGTGGTCACAGTCTCTTTTAAAGTCCAGACATAATCTTGGTCAGATCATATGAAGGTTATGTAGATCGATGTCTGAGATGGTCTTTTGATATATCCTTCCTCCCGGCATTTCCACTCACATCTCCTTGTAAATACATAACAATAATACCAGCCTATTATTGTCCCACCGCACGGCTTCTTCTCATATACTGAAGGCACAAGCATTGATCACCACGTTGGCAGGAGCAAGTGATTTCAGACTTGTAATAAGTTCAAGTTTCCTCACGGTGTTTTCTTATACCGATGTCAGTAATGTCTAAGATATGAAGGATATAAGTAATTATTGCCATTAAATTTTCAAAAAAATTCGAAGATATGTGTTATCTATCAACCCGCACTGGGCCGCGAGGTGCCTCTATGAGAGAGGGAGTGGGCTATACCCACTACCTCTCCTAGGGAGCAGGCCATACCCACTCTCAGAAAATTATTCAGTTTCGCATTCGACATGAATAGCTCATCTGTCACCTAATGGATGCCGCACTTTATTCCGCAGATAGACAGTGAATTATCACAACAAAGTGACTTAATTATTATTTATACTTAGAAAACAATAGACTGTATTATTAGACACAGACACAATAGAACATATTATTAAAAGCATCACTATCGTAAAGATACACAATAATGTCATTCTCCGTAACATTATTTTCTCATCTGTCTGACAATCCTAATTGGTCAATAATTAGATAATTGAAACGTTTAAGTATTGTTAACCGACTTCTAAAAAAGGAGGAGGTTCTCAATTCGGATGTTTGTATTTTTTTTTTTAATGTTTGTTCGCGCATAACTCTGTCGCTTGCCAACCGATTTGAAAAATTATTTTTTTGTTGGAAAGGGTATACTTCCCAAATGGTCCCATAGAAATTTCATCAAAAACGGTTTAGTAGTTTGGTTTTTAAACCAAAATTACTGGTAAAAATTACAACTTAAAAGTGAAAACTAAAAAACTTTTTTGCAAAAAAAAAAACAACCGACTTTCAAAAACGACACTACAAAGTGAAAAATAACTTTATTTCGGAAGTCGGTGGCAAACAACGAAAATGCGAACCCAACGACACGTTCGTTGCTCGTTTTTGGAAGTCGGTTGTTTTTTTTTTGCAAAAAAGTTTTTATTTTAGTTTCGTTTTAATTTTTTAAATAATAGTTTAAGATTGCTTGCCTATTCGTTACCAACTTCTTTCTGCCTGCGACTTCGTCTGCGTGAAATTTCTTGTTCCCCCGACCCACCCTGTCTCATCGCAGCACCTACCTGCGCTGTCACTCAGTTTTCGTTCAGCGATCTTTCTGGCTTTTTTTTCTTTTATTGTTCCTAAGGATCAAAGCGTGATGTTAAATAGTCTAAAGCCTTCCTCAAGAATTGGGCTATCAAAAAGATTTTTTTCAAACCGACCGGTAGTTCCAGAGATTAGTGCGTTCAAACAAACAAACAAACTCTTCATTATTCTCAGTCTTCATTAACTAAACTTTTTATTATTATATATAATTATAGAGTATGTAGGATATATTTTTTATTTCACATAGATAATTATTTGTAACGATATAAAATTAATTTATAATTATATCTTTTATCTGTCTCGTGTTACCTATTAGGTTTTTTTATCTCGAATTTCTCAGTAGCAGTCTGGATTTGTGCCTGGATGATGGCAATAGGCTCGCCCCCTATTACACTGGCGAAATGAGAGTGTCATCTCTGCCTAACCCCTTTGGGGAATACGTATACGTGATGTTATGTATGTAGATAAGTAATTAAGTATATCTTTCTGAAGACCTGCTTAGATCTGAGGGCTTATCACCAACTCTTATAGCCGGGCAGAAGTTGAACTGTTTTTTGTACTAAGTCATAGAACAAAAAAGCAGTGCAGTTTAACTTCTGTCCTGCTATAAGAGCTGGTGGTAAGCCCCTGAACGATTCCGGCTCTGAGGACCAATATGGCACTGTAATCAAATTCACGAGCGGCACGTTGTCGACGACAGCCGTCGACGCGTGTCGCCTGCTGCAGTTGCCTCTGCCGTCGACGCGTGCCGCTCGTGTCTATGAACACTAATAGAGTTGACTTCTTGTTACTGTGTTGAAAGAATTTACTTAAGAATACACAATCAATATTTCTTTATTCTTCCCGATCAACATCAACGTTCCCAACGTGCTTTACAAATGACATAATTATCTAATTGTTTATGGCTGTATGTAAAACAGTACATACCTGAGCCGCATACATTCATTGATGATCTCTTTTACATAATTGGTAATATTGGTATGCGTGACATGTTAGATAATAATCTTGGGTCTTTACCGTGACAGTGTGACGTTGGAGCGAACCAAAGTCCGAGTACGAGAAAAAACGAGGAGAAAGGTTTGCAAATGACCACAGTGGTCCCCCCTAAGCACGAAATCACTAGGATCGTCCGAAGTTACGTGCGTTTTCTACTCCGTATAACTTACTTTGAAAGATTAGTTCGCGGCCCGAACTAAGAATGAATTAAAACACGATTTGACAGTTGTCCCTGACACTGACCATGTTCTTGCCCTTTTGAAAAATTTAACTTGTCACTTGATTTAACGGATCAACTGCTTTCGGACAGACCCATATCTTCGTTGAAGGACTTAGAGGGTAGAACGCCTGCATTGAATTTGCTATACCGTAATGTAGTTTAAGACAAATGTAATGAGCCTTCATTTGTTGAAATTGGTTTACTAGTTTACTAGTAAACTAGCACTCCCACTGCTGGGACACAGGCCTCCTCTCTGTGAGAGGGAATGGGCCGTACGCGGGCCCAGTGTGGGTTGGTAGATGTCACAGGTCTTCGAATTTTTGGTCCTAAGACATGCCAGTTTCCTCACGATGTTTTCCTTCACCGTTTTTGAGAGCAATGGTGACGAAATAAATTACACAAGGTAAACCGCCTGTCTGGGTTCGAACCCACGACCGTAAACCAGTGGTCTATTTAGCCTATACGAGGTGATAAACTACATACATTTACAGCTTGCAGCCGGTGTGATTCATAGTCTTTTTTTTTGGCTTTTCCATTACGCAATTAAATGGCTTTTGCATTCATTAAGATTCGTTCGTTCTTTCGATTCGACTCGTCTATCATAGATCGCATCCATCGCTTTCCACCAGACGAGATCGAGGTCAGGAGCTGGTTCATTTTGCAATAAAAACGGTCCAACAAAAAATATACGCCATGTAACGATAGTTCTGCATCGCTGTCTTTCCTCAACAAGTCGATATCCAATACGTTTTTAATACTATTACCTAAGTACTCTATGGGCCGCGTCTGTTTGCTAACTTATTACATTAAGAAAAACACATAACAACATCACGCCACTGTTCTTCGAAGGGTGAGGCAGAGGATAGTTCACACATATCGCTAATAAGCTTAAGTTGCTATAGGGGAAACAAGTCTATCGTCGTCGCCCGGGTACGATTCCAAACTCCAGGCTGCTATTGAGATATCCATACTTCTATACTAATATGTGTTATAAATGGGAAAATAACCCTGTATGTTACCTTTTGCACACCTAATCGCGAAGGCACACACAGGTAGACCATTATTATTATTATCCTCCGACCATACGGTGTTGTGGCTGGTAGGCTACTGCCCGACGATACATAGCGGGATGTTGACGATGTTGTATAATATATGCTAGTTGCGCAAACTTCGCATGCGCGATGCAGGATTTTGCGTGACGTTAGTGTGATGTCTTGTTCGCATGTGGCGTTGTAGATGCCGCCACAAGGGGGACACATATGATTTATGCTTTATATTCCGGTAGTACTTATGTTCCAGTGGGGTGATGTCCGACCCCCACGCAGGCGAAAGCGGGGGCAAAAGCTATAATTTTTAAATGTAGCAGCGTCATGCTGAGACAGAGGTCATTTGACCTCGTACAGGACTTTCTGTTTTTATTTTCATTTTACTTTTGTTTTTTATTTTATTTTTAGGAGTGAGTTTAGTTTGTGATATTCCTGTGCGAGGCTCAATAAATACTAATTCTTCTTTCTTCTAATATAGTAAAGATCTCCATAACGTATACCTTTATTTCCATTGTTCTCAGGTGTTCCACTTACGAGACATTCGCTGGGAGAGGCCCAGGTTCCTGTCGAAGTCATTCCTGGCGTTTGTGACCTTCAACTTCATCAGTTACTCTCTTCTGGCGGCTGAAGTGCTGACTACTAATGTCGCTGGCACGTCTGCGAAGGAAAAGGTAAGGATTCCTTAGGATTTTTTTAAGAATATTGAAATGTTAAGGACCGTTGTAGAATTGTTTGTCCTCTATGTTCGCAACACTCACGGTAAAAATTAATTAATCACACAACTTCAATACCTAATCGACCTAAATGTGTGGGATAGAATTTTTTTTTTTTTTTTTGGCGATAATGATATCGATCCCATGGAAAAAGTTGTTCAGTTTGATGGTCTGTACCACACCCTTAAATATGACTAAGTACGCCTTTCTGATACATGCTGTAGAGTTAGGATAGTCTAGCGGATTTTTACTGTTACTGTTAGCCTGCATCATCCCACTACTGGGCAAAGGGTTCTCCCCATGACTTCCAGCTCCTTGGAACCAAAGTTAAAGTGGACAACTGTTTGTTTGTTTTGTCCAGCTCGTCCCGCCATCTTCTACGGGGTCTGCCGCGACGCCTTCTAGCTGTGTCAGGGCTCCACATGGTAGCGGATTTTTAGAAAAAAAAAAGTTTTCGTGCTTTTGTCTGCAAAGTCGAGCTCATGACTCCGTTGATACGTTTTATCTATTTCTCTTATGGATAGAACTCTGTAAACCCACCGAGCATCGCCATCGTCATGCTACGGTACCTTTTGCCTAATTTAATGGTTCCAAGATTCCAAATTAGCCGTTAAAGAGCAATTTAGAAAAACGTCGGCGTTTGTCTATTCTAATAAATTATTCTACTAAGTATCCATGTGTGAAAAACAGTTAAACATAAGTACCTTTAATTGTGTGAATCTTATGTAAATAGTGGCTTGTCGACCTGGTTTTTACGACTCGACAAAACATTAAGATTTCTTTATTATATGTATTTTTTTTATTAATGTATTATACACATAAATCTTCCGGAATAAATTCTCTAAATGATGTTGAAAACTGCATCAAAATCCGTTGCGTAGTTTAGAAGAACAACGTGGTCACACGGACCGACACGAAAACCGACGTCAATTAATAATAATACACTAATCACCCGCAATAAGTTTCGATCCCGTGGGAATATCGGGATAAAAAGTATTCTATATATTAATGTTGGTTATAAACCATCTGTGTGCCAATCAAATCCCAATCACAATTTCATCCAAATCCGTTCAGTAGTTTTTGCGTGAAAGAGTAACAAACATCCATCCATCCTTCCTTCCATACAAACTTTCACTTTTATAAGTAGGATGTATAGGTATTCTCTGACCGATTTCAGTCACGGTGGCCAATCTCAACGAAGATTAGCCAGGTTCGCAGGAGATACCTATAGTTCATAAGTGTGGTGTGCGCAAACACAGGTGCACTCTCTGTTCCTTTACTCTCATAGTCTGATGGGACGGCCATCCGAAACGACTGGAGATAGATCAGGCGCAGGACCAACGGTTTTACGTGCTTTCCGAGGCACGGGGGTATCACACCGCCTACTTCCAAACTCCGGGCTGTTACTGAGAAATTTCTAATGGAAAAACCCAATAGGGTAGTTTCCTGGGTAAAAAAATAACAATTATATTTAGTCTGTCAGTTAGATTATCGAAAAATAATGGACACGTATTTTTTCTTTTGTCAATCAAACAAAAAATGACAAAGATAAAGGGTGTCAAAATTTGGGAGTGGGAGGGGCGTGACGTCACTTGCTTGCAAAAGTGTCGCAAGCAAGTGACGTCGCGCGGAATTTTAACGGGCGATATCTTCATCATTTTTTATATAATTGACAACAGAAAAAATACTGGTTCAATAGTTTTTGATAATCCAACTGACGGATTAATTAGATTTTTTTAGGAAAATAGCCTATTACACTGCCTGACCTAAGAATCGAACTCAGGACCCCATGCATAGCAGTCGCGCGTGCGACCACGATACCAACGGGGCAGTCGAGGCAAGCAGAGCAGTATGGGTATAGAAGTACGATGACATTGGTACGCCCAAATAATCCCATACATGAGGTGAATATTAGTAGGCTTTAGCGAAAATAATGTAGAATTTGGTAAGAACTGCGTACTGGTCGAATACTAATGATATGAATTTTCTTGCGGTCGAGGCTTTGTGTCGTAATTTAGGCATCGGTTCTCATTATTATTTTTTCCTTTATTTCATTATTTACACATAAATTATATTATTATTAACCAACGAAAAAAAAAAACGGAGGAGGTTCTTAAGTCGACGCGTATATATTTTTTTTATGTATGACCATGCATAACTTTTTACAGAGTAGTCCGATTTTGATCATTTTATTTTTATTGGAAAGGGTATACCCCAAAGTTGGTCCCATATAAATGTGGAAAAATAAGTCCAACCCTAAGGGTGGGAAAATAGGGGTGATTTATTGTTCACTCACAGATTTGAATGCTGAGTTGTATATTAGTACTCTACTCAGTGCCACATATGCCTGCCCTTTGGCAAATATTAGTAGATTAAATCCACAAAAAATTATAAAATAAAACTGAAAAGCAAAAAATTATAAACCTTTTTTATTTAACCTTAATAACTAAGTTCTTAAACTAATGTAAGTATACCTAAATAATTTTGAATCGGATCAAAAAACCGGCCCTTAATAATTTTTGAAATCGATTTACAATTGCCGGAGATATCGCGTAACACTGCATTTTTCGACTTCGTTTCGTCTACGACTACATTTTTTTTTTGTATGTAACAAAAAGAATCGCAGTCGAATTAACCTCCTTTTAAACTCCTTTTTGAAGTCCGTTAATTAAGTAAAGATACGTCACTTATAGCCACAATGCATTCCATGACAATCCCACTAAGCCACCACTGAAAAGTCATAGGAAAGCAAACGACGCATTTTCGTTTACTTGAATTTTTACCAGTAATTTTGGTTTAAAAACCAAACTTCTGTACCGATTCTCACCAATCTGAAAGTATATCAAATTAAAAAAATACAAACCGGCTTATAAATAACAGAGATCTGGGAAACACATAACAAAAAAAAAAAAAAAATTCAACAGAATTGAAAACCTCCTTTTTTCGAAGTCGGTTAAAAAAGACATGTTGCGCCGACCCCAAAAGGGCAGGAGAACGATGACTGTATTCTTAAATGATATTCTTTTGTTGCAGAGTTTCTACCAGCACGTGTTCAACGGTTGCTACGCTGTGCTGCTGTTCATAGTCGTCACATTCTTCCTCATCTACGGCGTGGAGGTTTACTTCAAGGTGAGGACTGTTTACTTTCTTTTAAGATATGTCTTGATGTCACGTCATAATCTACAAAAAACGGCACAATGACACACGATTAGATGACACGTGGAAGTAGGAAAATAAAATATAAAATAATAAATAAAAATAATAATTACATTTATGTGCTTGAAGTATTAAATAAATAAATAATTATCGGGAGCGAAAAAGATACAGGATGAAGAAAACTTGGCTAATTATAGCCAAGTTTTGACATGCGGAGCGCGTATAACCATCTAAGTACCTCTTTTTACGGTTAAAGATATTTATTTGTCAAAACAATTACAAATTCATTTGGGGCTGGTTTTTCAATCGACCGATAATTTTTATTCGTGGAATTAAATTGGCGTCTGACAGTTATTGGGCCTTTTTGGCGCAGCCGTGAGGCACACTTTTCTGCTAATTTCTTATATCGGACTTTGCACTTTTATTTGATCTTTATTTTGTTTTTATCTGATGTACCTACTCGTATGTATCTGGTGTATTGTGTGTCTTTTAATTTGTGCTCAATAAATGTGTTTTCTTTCTTTATTGTATGGAAGAATTGTCAAAAATTCAAAATTATTCCTCCGATAAAATTATCTGGCGTTGGAAATTTTTTTTTTTTTGATCATGGGAAATCACCCGTGTTCCTTCCTTAGCCCTTTATGTTCCAGGGCAGCGGTAACCCTTTCGCTGCTAAATTGCCCACAAAAATCAGCCCTTAGTTTATTTATTCACAAAGACAACACTATTGACAAAAAGCCTTCTAAATTGCGTAACAATACTCGTACAGTGGGTTTTTTTTTTCAAAATCAATGGGTTCGATTCCTGCATAGAAATATTGATTTTTCAAAAATTCAATGATGCAGTTCGTATTTGGCCATCCACGCCCACTTGAAAAATTCACTCTGTATATTGTAGATATATAAGTATATAATAAAAAAATAAAGAAAAGGGACGAAAACTGATTATAATAATAATAAATAATAATAAATTCATTTATTTCAGGTAAATACACCCATTAATAGAACACATTAAAATCAACAAAATCACATAAAATTCAAATAAAAAGCCAGTCGAGTAATTATCATATTTTTTTGGAACTAGTCAAGTGAAACAGGAAAAATAACTTCATAATATAATAGTTTATGCAAATGTACGATATTGAACATTCTCCCGAGTGCAAATTCGGTGCAAGCGCACCGCTTGCGATCGTGTTTGCACGCAGATACTAGATAGCATCGTAGACACAGTCAGTTAGGTGTTCCGCAAGGCTCAATATTGGGTCCATTCTTGTTCTTAGTATATATCAATGATTTACCATTCCATTTGAAGGGTATCTGTGACGTTGTACTGTTTGCAGATGATACCTCTCTTATTTTTAAAGTAGACAGGAATAGACAAGATTTTGACGACGTAAACAGTGCACTCACAATAGTTACAGATTGGTTTACGTCAAATAACCTAGTTCTCAATGCCAAGAAAACGAAATGACCCAACATCGTCTTAAATAAAGAGGTGCTTGAAACAGTAGGCTCGGCAATTTTTCTAGGACTAACAGTAGATGCCAAACTTCAGTGGGGACCTCATATATCAAGTCTAGCAGGAAGGCTCAGTTCGGCTGCCTACGCCGTCAGGAAAGTAAGACAATACACTGACGTTGATACAGCTCGTTTAGTCTATTTCAGTTATTTTCACAGTGTTATGTCCTACGGTATTCTGCTGTGGGGCAAAGCCGCTGATATACAAAATATATTTGTCCTTCAAAAACGAGCTGTTCGAGCAATTTACCAGCTAGGTGCCAGAGTTTCTCTAAGAGATTTTTTTAAAGATATTGGTATTCTCACGGTTGCATCACAATTCATCTTCGCCAACATCCTATATATTAGGCAAAATTAGCACTTGTACACTAAAAACAGTGATATTCACAGTGTTAACACTAGAAATAAGGACAAACTACGTGCCCTCTTTCACCGGCTTCATAAGGTTCATAACTCATTTGTTGGGCTTGGTATAACCTTTTATAACAAGATACCCTCTTCTTTGCTAGACTTGCCTTTTAATGCGTTTAAAGCTCAAGTAAAATCCAACCTTTGTTCAAAGGCTTACTATTCCATCAACGACTACTTACACGATAAGAATAGTTGGTCGCCCTAATTAACTCAAGACAATGTTCATGTTCTTTCTCCAGAATTAGCTTAGGTACTGACAGGTTACTGTTATTAGTATTAACTCACTTATTTATTTCACATCGATGGTGCTAGTTCATCATCTGTGACTGCAAGTGACAGCTAGGTGACGAACCCAGCAATGCATAAATGTGTAAGCTGTCACGCCCTTTATGCCTGGAGGCTTTTATTTAGGTAGTGAGATTTTATTTTTATTTTAATTAATTATTTTTTAGCTTGAGTACGTATAGTTTTTATTATATTTGTTGGTATATTGGCGTGGCTAGCTGACATAATATGGCAAATAATTTAAGCTTCTTGTAATGTTCATTACTGAACATAGGTTCCTAGTATTGTATACATGCAACTAACTATATTCTAACTGAACAGACAGCTGTGCTGCTGGGGAGTTTGTTCCGCCACTTCTTCTTCCCAGCGATAGCTCTAGGAAGTGGCGAAGGGCGGGCGTTTTTGGGGGACTGTCTTTTGTAATTTTGACGTTCGAAAAGTGCTGATTCTCAGCCTAATTTGAATAAATGACTTCTGATTTTGATTTTGATTTTGAGACACGCGACTGCGTTCGACTGGCTAGATTATTTCAGAAGAATTTTTGGGTACTTAAAAGTTGTCTCTAACTGTTGGTTTCTGAAAGTCTATTCAATTGAATCTTCCTAAAAAGATCATTTCAACCAATACGAGTATATCGATTGTCATTTGTCAACAAATCACATAAGCTACCTAATCTGCATTCGCGACTTATTTGCCAAACACGTAAACAAATATAAGTTTATGAAAAAATAACTTTAATTTCTACACAATAAAGTTCAGTTTACGCTACAACTTCTAACATTTTTATAACTTTTTTTAAAGTGCTGTTCGCTCTGAAATCAACTTAATTGCCATTGAAATAAAGTTGATATTAATTTAACTTGAAATTACATCATTTTGAAACAAATTTGAATAAACTTTCGGATATAACGCACGCAAAACATTGTGCTTTTAATTTATTTTCGTAAAAAATCGTTTAGAACAAAAAGTTGAAACTTTGACCTTCGATATATCCGTAACCAGAAGGTTCCCAGGTATGGTCCAGTACTAAAAGAATATCATAATAAGGGGAAGAACAAGTAACTCTCGGCTTTGTTAAAGGTATTTTAACGCCCGTTATACTACTTAATTAACCCGGAAGCGACCTCAAGTAACACAAAAAGTACTTCACACTAATGCCGTCTTCAAATTACCGTCACCACAATTATCTCTTTCAATTCTATGGCATTGAGTGATTTGTATCAACAAAAGGGCTTCAATAGAAAACGGCGTCTGTCTGACCTTGAGTACTTTACTCTAAACATTCAAGGTACTGTTATTGTATGGAGGCGAGATGTTACCATAAGTATAACGGATGACATAAGAAGCCAGGGGTGGTGAACCTATGGTAATATAATATGGTTGAGCTCCTCAAGTTCTGAGTTGAGCTGCACGATTTCTGATAAATGCGTGCACTGACTGGACAGGTCCCCTCAATCTGTGTGGTTCTTTAGTCCGTCAGTTAGATTATCGAAAAATAATGGACACGTATTTTTTCTTTTGTCAATCGAACAACAAATGACAAAGATAAAGCGCGTCAAAATTTGGGAGTGGGGGGTCGTGACGTCACTTGCTTGCAAAAGTGTCGCAAGCAAGTGACGTCACGCGGAACTTTAACGGGCGATATCTTCAACATTTTTTATACGATTGACAAAAGAAAAAATACGGGTTCAATATTTTTTGATAATCTAACTGACGGACTTATTAGATTTTTTTTAGGAAAATAGCCTATTACTGGGACTGAATGTGATAAAATTTACCTAACACAACAATATACATAATATTATGCCTTGTTTCCTAGAAGGGTTTGGGACATTTCGCCAGTTATATTTAAGTCCCATGTAATGCGAGCCTATTGCCACCAACCGGACACAAATAAAAGAAAAACAAATATGATCTATTTAAACCGTGTAACAACTTGTATAACCATGGTAAATTCGCTATTCCAAGACACCGGGATTATTATGGCTTATCCATATTCTGATCATCATTATCTTCCTGCCCTTGTCCCATGTTATCAGAAGGGCAATTCTCTTAATTTTAAGAACGTTCACAGACAGTAATCTGATCTCAGTCTCAATCTGTCAAAAATACCTCTAATTTCCCTGCATTTTTGACAAGTTTTTGACATTGATTGTCGCTGAGATGAGGTTGCGACTAGATTTTGAACGTTTTTAATTACGAAAATTGGCCTTCTGGGGTCGGCGTAACACGTTTTCTTCCTCGATTCTTATCCATATTCTGATAACGTCATTAAATCCCAGTAATTGCACGCCAAAATCCGATCACTGGTTATAAGCCAAGTGACAGAATGTTGTATAGTTTTTGTTGACATATTGTTATGGCCGTGCAAGTACTTGAAATCTTTTGACAAGTTCAGTAATCGAGTCATTCTTGGTATGTGCTGTCGTGCAGGGCGTTGTACAGACGCCAGCACATCAAGCTACTACAATCTGTCAAATTTCTTTAATAGATTTCAACTTTATGACTAAAGCATTAAGGTTCAAGGTTGATTGGGAAGATTTCACAGTTTCGGGTAGCTTGACCTGCTGGCGTCTGTACTAGTAATCCTAATGATATAATGCCCCATTGTCTGCCGCCTAATTGCGTGTCCTAATAAAGATCGTCTTCCAGAAACCATGTTATTTTTAACCGACTTCTTCCCCAATGTGTCTCCGACTCCGTTTTCCTTGTATGTAGGCCTTCTTTCTTTACCCCAAGTGGTTGTCAAAAGCACAAGACGGGACAGTTCTTAGTATTAATATCTACAGATTAAAATCACTAATCAAGCACATTGATTAGTGATCTCAATTTGCCAAGGGTGGTCATTTATTGCTCTCAAAAACGAAGGACAAAAATCGAAGTCATGTGACACCTACCAATCCGCACTGGGCCCGCGAGGTGGATTGATTCGTGGAGCTTTACGATCCATTCCCTCTCACAGAGAGAAGGCCCGTATCCCAGTAGTGGGAACATTACAGGATGATTATTGTCATTATTAATTTAATATTATCACTTTCCGTTTGGCCATTCTTCATAACGAGTTTTGGGAGGCTCTACGTTCACAAGCGGTTATGTCATGGACGACGTTTGTTTGCGGAAAATATTATCAAAAACGTTTAAAAGGTTGTCCACCCCGTTTTAGCTATGTGGTGCTTAATGCTCGCATTAGTGGGTATAGTGTGCCATTGTCTGCTCGATGGCAGATTATGTGGTCGCACTCCTCAATGCTATGTTAGTCCTTAGTCCCCACTGTTTTACATATATGGCATCTTTTTCTGCCTGTATGAAGGAGCGAATGCTATGGCATGTAGGTGGAGAGCTGTTATGTCATGGTTACCTGCAATTATATTTTTTTATTCTATTTGGGAAACTTACAGCTAAAACCGCGGCTCCTGCGTCTTTTTGATTTTTCGAAATATTACACAAAAACATCGAAACAAAGAGGCGTTGTTTATTTTTGTGTACGCAAACACGATGGTTTTGTTTTCCGAGCTGCATGGAAAACATTCCCCGCGGGGGCATTTTCAACTACCGCGCGCACCGCGCACATCTAATCACATCACATCTGCACATCGGATCGTATAAGTAAAACCAATTCTTCTAAATCGGTTTCAGAAACACGAAAGAAATTGTCCAATCTAAACCGGTCATCAATCCGTAGCTCTAGGTAAATGTAAAAATTCCGAAGTCGTAAATACGGTCTGACTTAAAATCTGTCTTCTTGATATTGAGTCTCCAATTGCTAGAACTGACAACAGGTCTTCCTCGTCGGAACTCATTACGACATCTACACAAAATGTGTTAGTAATCTAAAAATATTTTAATACGCAGGAGACGCTTGTGTATGAAAACAAATGTCTATGTGTAAGGTTTTTGGTGTTTCAAAAAATACACAGGAGACGCGGCTTAATATAAACAATGTTCTTAAACAATATGCATTTAAAAGCCATTTACAAGTTTCCACTAATAAACATTTCAAACAAAAAATACCTACAACAAAGTCGGTACAAAATACCTTTATTAGAACATAATTAGGAAACAAAATAACACGATCTCACACGATCACGATTGACTAATCATCATCTGCCTAGCCTTTTCCTAACTATGTCGGGGTCGGCTTCCAATCTAGCCGGATGCAGCTGAATACCAGTATTTTACATGGAGCGATCGCCTATCTGACCTCCACAACCCAGTTACTGGGTAATACGAAACTCCTTGGTATGACTGATTGTCAGATTTTCGAGCTTCTGACAACCCGTAACGGTTGTCAAAGATTCACGAATGACAGCCGGGACCAACGGCTTAAGGTGCGTTCCGAGGCACGGAGGGGTCTTGGTATGTAAAGATGGTCACCCATTTACGGACCAACCGAAGCAAGCGTAGCTTAACCTGATCGATCGACCCGTGCGGCTGTTATTACTTAGCCACAAGCCCCCGTCACAATCACGATCGACTCATACAAACTAAAAATCATTCAGACGCTAACAATTACTTTTCCGTACTGAATCTCTTCTCCAACAAATGTTTGAGCCGAGAAACTAGTTTTGAAAATGTCCAGATCATGTTCACTAGACAGTTTATTACGGTGAAGTAAGACATCGTGAGGAAACCGGCATGTCCTACAACCAAAAATTCGAAGACATGTGACATCTACCAACCCGCACTGGGCCCGCGTGGTAGATTACAAGGCCACTCCCTCTCAAAAAGCGGCAATGTCTATGGAAGAGTTTTCATCATCATCCACAGCCCGACATCACCGACAGCCGGGCATAGGCCTCTCTTTTCTTTGCTTCACCACACTCCTGTGCCAGCCTCATTCAGGTTTTGCCTGTATTGGCATCCATGTCGTCACTACTGCGGGGTAATTGCATAACGCAAATAAAATAGCTACCGATCTCAATGCCTTTCCGTTTGCCAGGTTAGCCACGTTCATTGCATTATTTACGTTGTTGGGCAGACGAAGTTTCCAAACCTATGACGCAATGAGTGTCAAAATGAAACGCATTGCGATAGGGCGGTTTTAGCGCTGCGCTTGAGATCGTCTTCGAAACTGTGCCTTTAAACCGAAGTAAATAAAGAACAATGCTCATGGATGTATGAACTCCCGTACCATGCTGTATCAAAGTCAAATTTTGTTTTTTATAGACTACACTTAGCATATTCACTCCTACAAAAGTTCTTATGGTAAACAAAACCCGGGTTTCGGAGATTTTCAAAAATATCGAAATAACCTGAAAACTAGGTACTTTATTTTGTTTGACAGTCATACGCGAACGGCCATTTTTGTTCTAAAAAAATGAAAATCGTTTAAAAAAATTCTATTCTATTTTATTCTAGTTTTTTTTTAATTAATGTAGAATCGGCAAAGTATAATTTTTTACATGTTTTTTGAAAGACGTGATCATGACACTTTATAAAATTCAAGGTTATATTAATCATATCATTTGAAACGGAACGTCATGTAAAGAAAATAAAACAATATCAACACTTTTTTATGCCTTGTTCAAAAATCAAATCCCCGACGCGTAATGTCGTAAAAAAATATGCATGAGATTTTTTGGTACGACTTTTGGTTTTGACATCAATGTCTATTGCTGTTTGCGGTAGTGCGCAATGTAACGCACGCAAAACATCGTGTCAAATATGGCATTCACGAGTGTGAATACTGTGAGTGCTATATTTAAAATGGACACTAGAAAACTAAATATTTTTTCTATCTTATTGTACCTACTTATCATGTTTTGTTGTTTTGTAATACTGGTAGAAAATGCTAAAGCATTTATTCTGCCTTTGTACGCTTATTTTTACTTGTGATTATTACATAAATAAATAAATAAAACTGTTCCAGTTCCTGATTAGACTATTCAAACTTATATAATATAGAAGATATCAGTTGTGTTTGTTTTGCCCCCAGCTCCGCGGCGAGTTCCTGAAGGAGACTAAAGTATGCACGATCATCTCGCCCCGACCGGGGCCGTCCAGCGCAGACGATGGCGATGACGTCCAAGACACCCTTGTCACCAAACAGGTACGTACATCATATACACTACACACACACACACACTTTTGTTCACACTTTTGTGTTTGTGTACACTTTTGTTCGAGCCTTGTTCCTATCATGCGGATTTGTGCCCGCATGCGTGTCAACTGGGCCCCATGTTACGAGGACGTCTTACGGATGTGCTATAGCATAGTACAGACGCCAGCACATCAAGCTACTACAATCTGTCAAATTTCTTTAGTAGATTTTCAACTCTATCGCTGAAGCATTAAGGTTCAAGGTTGATTGGGAAAATTTGACAGTTTCGGGTAGCTTTACTTTACAAGGACAATTAGTATGTCCTAAAGATGACCAAAAAGTCTTCAAATTAAATCAATAGGTACATATTATGTGCGAAACGAGTAGGTTTTTCCAATTACAAAATCCTTTGAAATAACGTAATGTTTACCTACTTCGTTCGTCCGTGTTAGGCACGATCGGGCAAGGTGTTATTTCTGCCTGCTTATTTTGTGGAAACCGGCATGTCTTAAAACCAAAAATTCGAAGACATGTGACATCCACCCGGCGCGGTCGCAGCACTCGCAGCCCAAGATTTTGGGGGCCAAGCAGTACTAGTAAGTAGTAAGGAAAGCAAATCATAAAGTAGTAAGTAAATCTCGACAGCTTGAATGATTTTGGGGGAGGCATGACCCACACGACCCTCCCCCCCCCCACTGCACGGGGCCTGCGTGGATTACGGCCCAGTCACTCTCACCGAGAGGAGGCCTGTGTCCCAGCAGTGGGCACATTATAGGCTGATTATGACTTATTTTGTAGTGATGTGATCATCATTTACAGGAATATAAGTCTTGATATTGCCTATTGTACCTATACTTAATGACTAAATACTGTGAAGCTATTATTCAGTAGGTGCTATAAATCACCTGTCGAGCTTAATGTTCATATAATTATTTTACATATACTTACAATAATAATATGGGGATTATAAATCAGACATGTTAGTCATAATAGGAATTACATGATTGCAAAAAAAAAAACGCAAATAAAAAACTTGCTAAGCCTGCAATTATTTATTATAATATTTTGATGACAAATAAGAGCGTTAACACATAATTTATGCAGCATACTGCTCCATACGTCTCCATCGATACATTCAGTATTTACCTGTGTCGCGTGGAAGGAATGGGGACCCTTGCTTGACAGTTGTCCTAAAATATTTTTTTTTGTAAATGATTTTAATTACACGATAAAAAACGAAAAATAAACTCGTCTAAAAAGGTGAAGAAAAGAGTGAGGAAATCGACATGTCCTAGAACCAAAACATCGAAGACATGTGACAACTCCCAAGTCGGCCTGGGCCCGCGTGGTGGATTACAGCCCACTCCCTCGAAGAGAGGAGGCCTGTGTCGCAGTAGTGGGAACATTATAGACTGATTATGCTTATGCTAGATAAAAAACAGCAGTGTTTATTAATCGAACTTTGCCGCTGACCGTACTTCCGTGTCATTCGTGACATGTTGACCATCCGCCTGCCGCCTGCTTATTACATAATGTCTCTAGGTATTCCCCTATCTATCAATCATCATTCCTAACCTTTAACATTGGTAAGAACTGATTTATTATTGTCATGTAATTCTGACAGCCATTAGTTCATGTGCATTGCGTAAAATTTACCTGTAATGACTTGCGGGGTAATTGCGTAAGACACTATCAGTAGCAATGGCTTTCATTTTGACTGTTCAACAACATTCATTGCGTTATTTACGTTGTTGAGCAGACACATTTTTCGAACACATGGAGCAATGGATTAGCAATATCCTTCAAAATGATTCAGATTGAGATTGATAGTGTGTTACGCAATTAGGGTGCTGTTCTACGAATAAGGAAACGGCTTCTGTCCGCGACTTCGTCTGTGTGAACTTTGTTGTTTCCCCGACCTACCCCGTCGTATCGCGTCGCACTATTACTTCATGCTTAGCGTTCTTTCTGACTTTTTTTAGTTTTTACTCGGCTCTTAAGGGTTATAGCGTGATGTTAAATAGCCTATATCCTTCATTGAAAATTGGGCTATCAAATGCGACAAGAATTTTTCAAATCCGACTGGTAGTTCCAGAGATTAGCGCGTTCAAACAAACAAACAAATTCTTCAGCTTTATTATTAGTATATAGAAGATATGTCATTTTCATATCTGCAGCACAGAAGTCTGACAACCAGTCTTACTAAGGGGTATTGTAAGCATAAGCATAATCAGCCTAAAATGTTCCCACTGCTGGGACACAGGCATCCTCTCTGTAAGAGGGAGTTGGCCGTAATCCACCATACGGGCCCATTGGATTGGATTGACACTGGATGTCACATGTCTTCGAAGTTTCGGTTCTAGGACATGCCGGTTTCCTCACGATGTTGTATGTGGTTCAGACTGGAAGCCGACCCCCTACATAGTTGCAAAAAGGCATGGCAGATGAACTGATCTTAATTAGCACTAATGTTTAATGATCTAACAGCGCAGCGTCTTAGATTTCAAAGACGAAAGTCAATGTAGTTTGGATGGCTGTTTTCAATAATTTTTTCAATAAGAAAATTTATAGTCAAAAGTCGTTTATTCATGAATTACTGTGATAATGCTAATAGTTTGTTTCGATGTTACCTGTCATGGCCTACGATTAAGGAAGTAGATATAAAAACTAAGTCATTTTAAAGACGTATGCAAAATGTTGGCTGTAATTTTTTCAAGGATTTTTATATAAACTTACTTATTATCAAAATTAAGAAAAATTATATTAAAAAATAATTTATTCATGAATTATTGTTTATAATACCTATTGGTTTATTTAACTGGTATTCAGCTGCATCCAGATAGACTGAAAGCTGACCTCAACATAGTTCTGGAAAGGCTCGGCGGATTATGAGATGATGTGTATAGTGAACAAGTCGTTGGAGAGCCATAATTTTAATTACTAGTGAATTTGTCCACAGGGAATACAAACGGACCTGGCAGCAGACGGCACGGTGGACCCTCGCTCCGTGGACGTCTCCCAGCTGCATCAGTCCCGATTCGGCCTCATCAGCCAAGCCCTGATGCTAATCCTCATCGCCGGCTTCCTCGCCTCTGAGACCCTCAGCGAGTTCTGGAAGACCAAGTAAGTAGACCAGCATAATTCTCCAGGACTGAAAGATCCCTCGACTCATTTCGAAGTCTTGATAATTTCCTCGACTCGATGGGCCCAAATAGCACAGAACTGGTACCCTGAGGCAGCGAGGCGAGGTCGCGGCAGACCACGTAGGAGATGGCGGGACGAGCTGGATAGGTTTCGTCAAAACTGGAAGTAGGACACGTGGGCTCGCGAAATATGGAAGGAGTGGAGAGAGGCCCTTAGGCCACTCCTGGGGAGTGGGACAAAGTAGGCTAACAAAAAAAAAGTAGGTACTTTCTAAGTTTATCTTGGACATTACTGACATTGGTGAAGGAAAACATCGTGACGAAACCTGGGCTGCATAGTTAATATAAGTCTGAAATCGCCAACCCGTCTTGAGCAAGCGTGGTGATCAATGCTCGTGCGTTCTCTGTGTGAAAGAAAGAAAGATGAAGAAAAAGAAAATATATTTATTTAGCACAGATATAAGGCACACAGTATAATATGGGTCCTCATCATCATCATCATCCACATCATCCACAGTCGGACTTCCCCCACTGCTGAGCATAAGCCTCTCTTTTCTTCTGCCAATCCCCACGTTCCTGTGCCAGCTTCATCCAGGTTTTGCTCGCGTTGGCAAAAATTTCGTCTGCCCATCTCGCCGCATAATATGGGTACATCAGATAAAAACAAATGAAAAAAGTGAAAGTCCGATGTAAGAAATTAGCAGGAAAGTGTGCCTCACAGCTGCGCCAAAAAGGTCCAGTTCAGCAAAAATGCCAGACAACTAGTGCCTGACGCTGGTTTTCAACTGGGCCTGATGTGTGAGTTGACGGATGTAAATCAGTTTTATACTGGAACGTGACGTGTGTATACTAAATAAAATAAATTTACGAGTAAAGGCCTGCAGAGGGACATTAATAGGCTGGTATTATTATCATATTTCAACATGATCGGTGCTTGTGCAGTGTGTGCCGTCCCTTAAAGGTGCTCACACACGCAGTTATATAACGTTAGAGAATATTGCATAACATTTGTTGTCTAACTTTTTTTTTAACAAATTGTAACAAAAGTTATAAATTGTTAGTGATGTTATACGATAGATAGATTCTATAGATAGATATATATATAGATTCTACTTCATGTAACAAAATGTTATCTGTTCTCTCGGCTTCACAGTTCGACGCATCCAGTAAGAGTGCTTTTTCTTTTGGTTTTTCAAACAAAAAATTAAAGCCAAACCAATAAGCACTTCTTCCATTTAGAGCCACTACCAGCTTCCTCGAAAGGCAGACCCAAACTGATGGTTACAGAATGTTATACGATGTTATACAACGAGTTGAACCTGTGCAGAGCGTTTACAACATAACATTCTTAACATGTTGTAGCAAGATGTTACACACTGTTATAAAATGTTATCGTGCTACACAATGTTTTATAACGTTATATAACTGCTGTGTGGGAGCACCTTTAGAACAACGATTTAAGGCTACGACGAACGAACGATTTAACGGTTTAAATATCTTATAGGACTTTGCAACACAACAAATTTGCAACTAACTAAAACAA
Organism: Apamea anceps; assembly: GCA_951799955.1. NCBI lineage: Eukaryota > Metazoa > Arthropoda > Insecta > Lepidoptera > Noctuidae > Apamea > Apamea anceps. Next base: position 13,309,524 of record OX637521.1, on the reverse strand, counting down.
ACACGTCTTAATGTATAATATGATAATTGTCACAATAAACGTTTTTGATTTTGAATTTCCTTCTACGTCTTTTCAAATCTTGCTAAGACCATTAGTAAAGGTCAATTCAAGTGCAGAATGCCAAGGAGTAATGATAGACTAGAATCATTATCTCCGCAGTAGTAAGTTTCAATTAAGGGAAGCGGTCCATTTAGACTACTACGTTTATTTCGCGAATATTGAGTCATGCTCGCCCACAGGCTGTTATGCGATCTTCCAAACAGTCCACTTTAGTTCACGTCTAGTTGTACGAGCGGCTTAGGTGGATTTCTTAGGTAGTTGCATCTTCGTATAAGGTAAAAAATTTAAAAAAAGTTCAAGCCAAGTTTTAAGTAAGTCCATAGGTAAATTCCTCTAAATAAGTGCCTTGTAAATTGATCCAACACCCAGTGTGAGAGTGGTGCTTCTGATCAGACCATGCTTTACTTGCTGGAGTGTCCTAAGTGCCCGTTCACCTGCACCTCGGATGACCTAAAGAATGCCACTGAGGTCGCGAAAAAAATAAATTTTATTTTGTGAACATGTCCCCGAAGATGACGTACAGTCACCAAAAGAGATAAGTAATCAGGGCGTCGGATATAGTTGAAGTTTTAGTAAGAAACCGATGGATGTATACGAATGAAATTTAAAAAAAACAAACAGTTTATTTATCAATTTAAATTTCATTCAAAAACATCCAACGGTTTTTTTTTACTAAACTTCAACTATATCCGACGACCTGTTACTTATCTCCTTTGGTGACCGTACATAATATGCGTGGAACGTGAATTTTAATCGAGCCTAGTGTGGGTAGGCGTTTAATATAAGCATGTTACTTATTTAATGTCTTTCCCCACAGAGTCCCAGTGGTATCCCGGAACTGGCACGACCTAGTATTCCGCCTGGCGGAGATCGGCGTGGCGCTATGGTTCCCGTGTGTGCTGTGGAACTCAATGGCTCCCGAGCGCCTATGGTTGCTCAACCCGCGCCGCTTGCTGGCTCGCCAGCTGGACGACGCGCGCCTCGCGGATCTTCTAGCGAACCATCATGACGCCAAGGTACGTCACCAAAGACAGAAAGAAAAAAAAATCATGACAGAAAAATGCAAAGGACGTGGAAATCTCCCAAACAATGCTCCCCTGTATTCCCCGAAGGGTTAAGCAGAGGTGAATCTACATAATTATACGAGGTGCATCTGCACAGGCCAATTATGTTTAAGTTCTATGCAACCGACCACAAATCCAGACTCCGTGCTGCTACTGAGAAACCTCTCAAATCTGAATCAATTTAGGTATACAGGATGTCAGGGACATCACCGGCGAACTGAAACCATGAATAGGCTAGTTTCCTAAAAAAATCTAATTAGTCCGTCAGTTAGATTATCAAAAAATATTGGACCCGTATTTTTTCTTTCGTCAATTATATAAAAAAATGATGAAGATATCGCAAGTTCCGCGTGACGTCACGCCTTGCTACGCTCTTTAGCATGGCGTGACGTCACTTCCAAATTTTGACGCGCTTTATCTTTGTCATTTTTTGTTTGATTGACAAAAGAAAAAATACGTGTCCATTATTTTTCGATAATCTAGCTGAAGGACCAAATGTAATAATTATTTTTTTACCCAGGAATCTACCCTATTCAGCACATGATCCTAGACCCCTCAAGGTAGAAATGTTACAGCTATCATTAAAAAAAACAGTTGTTTCATATAAAAGTGCAATACGTACGCGGTCAAAATGTATGAAATAGTTGCGCGTCTAGCCGATGACATTTATGTAAAAGTTAGTGCTAGACGTTATGGTGACCTAACACTTCTTTCTCGTATTGATAGGATATGATTTTTATGGTATGGTATGGTAGAAGTTAAAGTCTAGAATTGCAAGGGAAATAGCCGTATATTAAATCATTATAACACTTAGTTACAAGACAATGGTATTGGTAAGGGTTTTGAGTACGTGGTGTCTCTAATGAGTTCTGAACGCGAACGTGGTGGACGAGCGAATGTGCATACTTACGTTCGATGCAATTATGCATTTTCGCTTAGTGTTCGATTAAACTCGAACAACATAAATGTATAAGATTTCCAAGCTATGTAAATACAGTATCGAGAGCCACATTATTGACTATACCTAGGCCAAAGTTAAAATAATAAGACTAAAGCGAATGCAGAACAGCTTGCTGCCGTGGCCTGTTTCAGTTTTCTTACGGTAATGGATAAATCTCGATTCGTATGATCATAATGGCAATGATCTTCGCGGTGTTGTTTACGTGACTTTAAATGGAATTACGATACGATTCCAAGGAATACACGTGTAAAATTATCGCAAAGTTTTCTGAAAAGTTAAACAATAAATTGAGTGTTTCATGGCTGACCGCATCATCATCATCTGCCTAGCCTTTTCCTAACTATGTTGGGGTCGGCTTCCAGTCTAACCGGATGCAGCTGAATACCAGTATTTTACATGGAGCGACTGCCTATCTGACCTCCACAACACGATACCCCTTGGTAAGACTGGTTGTCAGATTTTCGGGCTTCTGACGCCCCGTAACTACTGTCAAAGATCCACGAATAACAGCCGGGACCAACGGCTTAACGTGCTTACTGAGGCACGGAGGGGTCTTGGTATGTAAAGATGGTCACTCATCCACGGACCAACCGCCGCCAGCGTAGCTTAACCTGATCGATCGACCTGTGCGGCTGTTATTACTTAGCCGCAAGCCCCTGACCGCGTAATAAACTAAATAGTTTTCAAGTAAACACGTCGATTCGCGGTTGGTTAGTTTATTAGAAAAAATAAAATATCTGCTATTCGAAAATATTAACTTGTGGCCAAGTAAACTATTGTTGTATGAATTGAAATACGTTTGGAATCCATAAACGTGGACCATTCATTCATGTCAATAAAATTGCTATCGATAAATAAATAAATAAAAAAAAATATTCCAAAGGTGTAAAAATGCGAACGGAAAGAAGTTGTAAAACGTAAAAAATGAGGATTTTACAATACGGTAATAAAGAGCAAAAAAACATTGTTAAGAGACGAGAGTTGTATATCAAACTACATTCCGCACCCTAATTGCGTAACACACGATCAATCGGAATCGGTTTCAACAACATTCATTGCGTTATTTACGTGTTGAGCAGACAAATTTTTCGAACTTATGAAGCAACGGATTAGCAATTTGCTTGAAAATGATTCTTCGAGAAAATGCGTTCTTGACACCTGTCAGTTTCATACAAACCAATACGTGTTTTGTGAATTTGTTCTTTATTAGCTACTAGAATTGTCGCAATGACAGTTGTCAGGAACACATTCCTCGACGGCCGGACTGTAGTCAGGTAAAGATATTACCGCCACTCTTTTTTCAAAAACCGTTATTTAAACCGGGTTATTTAAACGGATATTTTAAACGGTATACGCTTTATTTGTTCCCTGGCTCTAAATATGAAAATATGATTATGTAAATAAAAATGGATGGAGAGGGTGAGGAAAGTCGAAGGAAAGATGGATGGATTGTGTGAGGAATGATATGAAAGAGAAGGGAGTGAATGATAGCGTGACGGTTGACAGGGGAGGATGGAAGAAGAAAACGTGTTGCGCCGACCACAAGTAACGTGCGATAGGGGCAGGGAGATGATGATCATGATGACTTTTTACCTAAACATAAAATTATTTTCCAATCGTCCACGGTCACCAAAGGAGATAAGTAACCAGGGGGTCTACTCCGAAGTAGTATCGGCCGAATGTTCGGCCGTTTCCTGCTACGAAGTTACTATTTGGTTCGGTCGGTTCCGATCCCACACACACTCTTTCGAATATTGACTATGGTCCCGACCCAACTGAGCCGATCCGAACTTTTTTCGCATTTTTCAATAATATTCGGTTCGGCCATGTGTCGGTCCGATCCGAAAATTCGCACTTTGCACTTCGGAGTAGGCCCCCAGGGTCGTCGGATATAGTTGAAGTTTAGTTAGAAACCGATGGATGTTTTCGAATGTAATTTAATTAATAGAAAACAAACAGTTAATTTATCAAATTAAATTTAATTCGAAAATGGTTTCTTCTATATTTCAACTAAAGGATACTCAAACCTTTAAATCCAATTGATATTATTGCCACTAAAACAAATATCGACTTTATGCTAGTGTAAATTAAGTTGAATTTAGAATGACTATAGTATTGAAAAAGTCATAAAAATGTTTGAAGTTTTTACGCAAACTGAACTTTATGTGTGGGTATTAAAGTTGGTTTTCTAAAAACAGATCTTTGTTTACACTAAATCGCAAACGCAGACTATATCCGACGACCCTGGTTACATATCTCTGTTGGTGTCAGTACGTACCAATTTCGTAAAAAAACTTCAGAAAAAGAAACAGAGAGAATGACAATACACAAACACATATTATTGCAGCTATACGTGATAACTTGAGATAAACTGCGAACTTTACATCTCTCGGTCATTGACACCAGCTTGTGACAATACATAATAGAGTATAAATGAACAGTAGTGAATAAATAACTCATTATATTATGAGAAAAGGTCATAGAGGGGCTTCTGGCTAAGTAATAACAGCCGCACAGATCGATCGATCAGGTTAAGCTACGCTTGCCGCGGTTGGTCCGTGGATGGGTGACCATCTATACATACCAAGAACCGGCCGCGGCTCGGAAAGCACGTTAAGCCGTTGGTCCCGGCTGTCATTCGTGAATCTTTGACAGTCGTCATAAGCGCGAACGTCTGACAACCAGTCTTAACAATGGGGTAACGTATTACCGAGTAACTGGGTTGTGAAGGTCAGATAGGCAGTCGCTCCACGTCAAATACTGGTGCTCAGCTGCATCCGGTGAGACTGGAAGCCGACCACAACCATCGTAGTTGGGAAAAGGCTAGGCAGATGAGGAAAGGTCATACAACGAAAGTACTTACAAAAAACGTTGAAACGTGAATTGACGTTGTCTGTTTATCTGTACTTCTGTTATAAGCGATAAAAGTTACAATGTGAGGCGTTGTTCTAAAAAATATCACCAAAACGATAAAAACTCTGAAGTTATTTTTTGCTGCTCCGTGGTCTAGTAGTCGCGAGCGCTACTGCTGAGCATAAGGTCCTGGGTTCGATTCCCAGGTTGGATCACTACCCAACCACCCACTTACCCCCACCGCCCACTTTACTGGGTTTTTCTATCAGGAATTTCTTAGTAGCAACCACTCTGGGTTTCTGCCCGGTTGATCGCAATAGGCTCGCCCCCTTTTACATGGGACTTAAAAATAACTGGCGAAATATGGATAAATAATAATAATATCCCTGGACATTTCACACAGCGCCATCTAGTCCCAAGCTAAGCAACCTAATGCTTGTGTTATGGATGTATTATAGATTCACCTCTGCCTAACCCGGCGGGGAAACAAGGTGTGATGTTATGTATTTTTTCTGACAACGCTTAGAACGAGTACTTCTTGAAGGTCAAAATTTATAAAATGCCCCCTTCGCTGGCTAAGAATCAGCACTAATTGAAAGTCGGAAACGACTATCCTTACCGTAGTGCTGAAGCTGGGAAGCAGTGGCACACGCACAACCAACTTTCTAGTTATAAATATCTGTCAGTTTAGTTATAAGAAGATGGTGCGTTAAAGTTTTGAGTTTGTCCTTATTTTAATTTTAAGGAAAAACGAGTTGAGGTCTTGTCGGTTTTTTTGTTCGTGTTGTACTTATTATAAAAGTGGCAACGTCTTACAGAGAATTTTAGTATTTATGTATAATAGAATCGGGATCTTAGTAAGTCAGGTTTATGGGAAAATGGAGTTACCTTTAAACTTCTTTGACCACCAACTTTGTTCAGGCAGGAATTGAATACAAATTATGTTAGATTTTCATTTGATTCTGCCAGAAACAAGTTCTTATTCTATCGTTTGAAAATTGGACCTACCCCAAACTTCATGAGGCGATCTTGGTTGACAGATTTTGATTGGTACGTTCTCGTTTGCACGGGCGATTTTGGAACGCAACGACTTTTTATCGCCCACTGGATTTTCAATTTTCAGTATTGAGCCGAGCATTCGCGTCAATCCACCTCAATGTTGGATTTGCGCGTTTGAAATCCAGCGCGTGATACGATTGTCGGGCTAAAAAATAGCTGGATATTTTTAGTAGATCTTGCCATCTTCACGTGGTCTGTGTATCGCCTTTGTATCACGTAAGCAACAATATACTAAGAATCCATTTCACCTTTTCAGCAGAATGTGGAAACCGATTCCTTGGTGGGCAGTGTGGGTTCAGCCCGGGACTGCTGGATCTGCTACGACAGCGCGCGCTCCGAGCCGCTCATCAGACCGTGTCGCTGTACCGGTGACGTATCTGCCGTACATCACGACTGCCTGAGCCGCTGGCTTGTTGAGGTAACTATACACTACTGCTAGATAAAGTTCCCAACCTTTAAACATACCTATCCATAACTTTCTTTTGAAACCACCTCAAGTCACTTTGTCGACTGCAAAAAAGCGAGGAGGAGAAGAGAGGAGGCCTATTATAGGCTGATTACGAATTACTTGTCGAGAGTGGACTGCTGGGTATCGTATCGTAGCGACCGCTGCGACAGGTCTACGAAACTTGCTACGCCACTTGCTACGGAATACCAGTTTCGTAGCAGTAGTCAATGATATTATGATTATTTTTAATGAAATATTTGTTGTATTTTCAGAGTGCACAGAGTCCTGATGGTTTGAAGTGCAAAGTTTGCAACACACCCTACATAGTGCAGGAGACTAACAGGTTTGTTTTTATTTTAGTGTTTATCGCCGGAAACTTCTAAATGACCTTCAATTTCTCATCTTTTAAAACACCATAAATAAAATAAGTATTAAGACAAATGTTAACTCATGCATTTGCAAAAGATCATTTTTTTTGTTCTAGATAGAACAAAAACAGATACACACAGATACAACACAGATAGAACAGATAAAAAATAAAAATAAAATATAGTTTATTTGGAACAACTTAGGTTTACAATTTACAAAGGAAACGAAGATAGCCACAAAAGTAAAATACTGTGGCACAGCTATCAACGCCCAACTCAAAAAATATACAAAGTAATTGTTCCAAACTTCCCAAGGAAAGTTAGTTAATAATTAATTGAAGAATTACAAAAAAAAAAAATTAAATAAAATTAAAAGAAAGAAAGAAAACAAAAAGGAATAAAAAAGAGAATATACTCTATGTGGAGCTTACTATGTTGTATAAATGTAGAGTGGAGGTGGGGTGAAGTGTGAAGATGTTCTATCTTTGTTTAATAATAATAAATAATAATAATAATATCCCTGGACATTTCACACAGCGCCATCTAGTCCCAAGCTAAGCAACCTAATGCTTGTGTTATGGTAACAAGATGGCTGATAAACTACATAGATACTTTTTTTTTTTTTTTGTAAATACATACATATTATAGATAGAAAAACACCCAGACTCGGAACAAATACATGTAGGTCATACAAATATTTGTTCCGTGCGGGAATCGAACCCGCGACACGCAGCGCAGCAGTCAATCGCTTAACCACTGCGTCATTCAATTTGCTTCCTAATAAGGAATATCCTATACTTCTGCTTCGGGTTTCCTTTCTCGGGAGCGTCATAAGAACCGACCAAAAGGTTAAGAGTAATAAAGATTAGTAAGAGTGATGGAGGAAACTTGTAATTTATATTTTCACATTTATTTTAGTGAGGTTTTGGTACACCAGCTCATCCATATTTCCATACATATTATAAATTCGAAAATAACTCTGTGTGTCTGTTACCTTTTCACGCTTTAACCGCAAAACGGATTCGGATGAAATTTAACAGCCGGATAGACCATGTCGTGGGATAGGAGATAGGATACTTTTTATCCCGGTAATACGTTCTCGTGGAATAATTTCCTACATACACGCGCAGACAAAGCCGCAAGCTATTACATGATATGGCGACACCCTCCTTGATATGTCTTAACCAGGGCTTAGAACCGGTATCAATAGCACTGTTTCTGTACGGGTACTTAGTAGTTCTTGCCATTTCGGTACCTGAGTATCGGTTCCAGACTGGTACCGGTACTCCACTTAACAAAAGCCGGTACCAAATTTAGGTACCCGGCGCGTACCTAAATCTCATACTTGTGCCAACCGTACGAGGTTCCTCCTTGTACGGTTGGCAACTTTGAAGTTATTTTTCTAATGCCCATTTACTATCCTTTTTACTTACTATATCGGTTTTCTCACTCTAACTAACGGAAATATTTGTTTGGTACCGGTACAGTACGGATATTGATTAGAAATACCAATAGTACAGGTACTATGTCTGGTACCGGTACCAATAGTGCAGGTACTACTCTGGTTCCGGTACCAATAGTGCAGTTGCTACTCTGGTACCGGTATCAGACATATATTACTTGTTCCCAAAAATACCGGTATTTCAAGCCCTGGTCTTAACTAACAGCCCATTTCCTTTTGCAGGGTGGTATGGGAGCGCGGGTTCACCGTGGCGCACTGGGCGCGCACGGCGCTGGCCGTGGCGTGCATGTGCGGCGCGGGCGCGGCCGCCTGGATGTGCGTGCAGCTCGCCGCCTCGCCCGTCGCACGCGTGCTGGCTGCTGGCGCTGCGCTGTTAGTGTGCTACGTCGCTATCAGGTGAAAAAATTAAAAATGGTTTATTATTTTAACAAGTAAACCTTAAAAACTAGTGAATGGAGCCTCCTTTTAAGCGGATAAGCCTGTGTTAGGAGACTCCACTCTTCCATAACTTATTAAGTATCATATAGGTACTTGTTTTATGCAAAAGTAAAGGGAAAAAGGGTGCAAAAGTTTTTTGTTGACTTTGATAGGTTTATGCGAGTTTGGTTAACTTTAGGTGAGGGGGGCCCGTAGCTAAATAATGACAGCCGCACGGTCTGATCGATAAGGTTAAGTTACGCTTTCCACGGTTTGTTCGTGGATGGGACCATCTTACATAACAAGACCCCTCCGTGGCTCCTAAAGCACGCTAAGCCGTTGGTCCCGGCTGTCATTCGTGGGTCTACGACAGTCGTTACGGGTCGTCAGAAGCCCGAAAGTCTGACAACCAGTCTTACCAAGGGGTATCGTATTACTCAGAAACTGGGTTGTGGAGGTCAGATAGCCAGTCGCTCCATGTAAATTACTGGTATTCAGCTGCATCCGGTTAGACAGGAAGTCCCTACATAGTTGGGAAAAGGCTATACGGATGGGAGATGATGTTGATGAATTTTCTGCTTAAAATATTCTGTGTCGGAAATATTTTTACACAACCAAGAAAATAGGTTATCATACCTGATGAACAATAAAATACTTATAATATACAAATATTTTACAGGTTCCTCGGAATGAACACAGTGAGCGCTTACCAGCGTGCAAAAGTGTCATCTCTACGCATTTTAACCGAGCCGCTGACAGAAATAACCGGCCACACCGACCAGGGACAGCTGTCAACCATCAGCAACACGGTCACCGTAGAAATAGCTTCAAAGTGCGTCCTCGAACGAGCTCTCAAAGGCGAAGTGAACAAATAACTGTAAAAATAACGTTAAAAACGGTTTCAACAACGGTAAAAAAAACGGTTACTGTTGCAATAACGGTTACAGTAACGGTGATACCTCAGTACAAACGCAGTGAACAGTGATGTGATACAGTGAATGTTACGAACTTGTAATTTATTTTTCTGGAACTAATCGTGAACTCTTCAAAATACCAGTTGCTGTTAAAAACTCGTATAGGACTTGAAAACGGCACCGAAAACTGTATGGAACTTTAATGGGGTTTAAAATAGTGATACGTCCCCAAAACTAGTGGTGTACTGTCAAATTTTAGTCGACCCAGAAGAAGAGAAAAATCGACTAAATACTTGCTTGTATAAAATCGATTCTAAAATTATATTTTATTTTAATCTTCTTCCATTTGGAGCTAGATCATTATTCCACACAATTAGTATTACCTTACGATTTACTTTGTATTTAAATCTTGACTGTTAAGTCCTAAATTCAATGTTAACTTTTTATGTTATTCTCTTTATGCCAAAATCCTTTTTTTATTGTTAAATTTAAAATTAGATATGAAAGTTAAGACAGTTGATGGAAAATATGTATGTACAGTAAGTTCAGGCGTAATTTTATCACGGAAAGATGCTTCAGCACGACACATGCTACTTTACAATAATAATATGTCTGGATTTGTCTCGACTCGTTTGATGGCAGTAGGTTAGCCCCTATTACATGGAACTTTAACATAACTTGCGAAATGTGGGTGTACTTTATGTACACCCCTGCCTAACCCTTCGGGAAATACAGGCGTTATATTATAATAATGTTACCAAAAAAAAAAAAAAATGTTATCTACATTTTTGTATATTATTTTACCGTTTTTTTTTTTAATAATTTTCTGTTATTTTCACAAAATAATAGTTTTTTTTCCAGATCTCAGTGTGTCGTGGTCGGAAAATGTTTTGAAATCCATTCCCTCTTATTTTTCAAATATTATCGTAATACGTATATACTATTCGTTTCGTGAAAGATTGCTTGATGTATCGTTAGGTTTGTTTTTACTATTGGTGATATGACTTTATTTATGCATTATGCGAGTGTGAGTATTCCTTTACAACTATCAGCTTTAGCCAGTGAGTAACGACTTTGCTGGTTAATATTGATAATTATCGCGCACGAAGGGTTTCGTATCACAGGGCAAAAAACACGTATACGTTATTAATTCGTTTATTTATTCGTTCCTTATTTAAAAAAAAAAAAAATATATATATATTTATTTTTATTATTAATTGTTATAAAAATAAGTCAAAAGTCATTTATTCAAATTAGGCTGAGAATCAGCATTTTTCGAACGTCAAAATTATAAAAAACGCCCGCCCTTCACCACTTCCCAGTGCTTTCTGCTGGGAAGAAGTGGCGCAACAAAGTCCCCAGCAGCACAGCTGTCTGTTTATAATACACATTGTGATAATTTCAACTATCTATCTATTACGGTTCATGAGATACAGCCGGCTGACAGACAGACGGACAGCGGAGGTTTAGTTAATATGGATGCGCTGGCACCCTTTGGGTACGGAACCCTACAAAAAAAAAATGTGGGGACAAAAAAAGAATACGTCCATGAGCATAATTTATCACAGACAACTGTTCACGAAACGAATATATTATGTATATTAATTATAAATAAATAATTATAATAGTATTATTATAATTATTTATTTACGAACGTAGGAAGTAAATAGAAGAGGCTATGGGGGGCTTACGTTCCTATCCGCTGCGTGTTGTGATATTAGAACAGCGGTTTTTGCCTGATTTATACGGAAATCCTTAGAAATACATAAAAATATAAAATAAACATAAATTACCTGATCCTTTTTTGTTTTATTTTGATTGGTTTTTTTTCCTTTTTTTTTTAGTTCGATATTCGTTTTTGAAGTGAAACTTCTGAAGTGATTCGATAATTGGACGAGAATTGAGAGGGAAATTCAGTTATTCCGTTTATCCACCCGCGGTGGAAATCCTCTTGGACTTCCTCCATAATGTGGGTGACAGAGGGGTATGCCGGACTCTTACCGGCTAAAACCACCGCGGTGTTCCACCCCTGCCTATGGCCGCGGGTGCGGGATTCGCATAAGCATTCACCGGTCCAATCCGTTTTTATCCACACTAAGGTCGATACGTGGAAACGCATGTCCGAGAATCCACCCTGAGCCTATACATTCCATTCATTGTATTTTCGGACATGCGTTTCCGCGTAGTGGAATTTTCAAGGACGCGTCACGTTTAGTCACATTTCGTTACATGAGAGAGAAGAAAGATACAACTTTCTCTGTCTCACACTAAATCTCTCTTATTCTTTATTTTTTTAGGAAGTTTCACTTCTATCTCATGTACAGACGTCAGCAGATCAAGTTACTACAGTCTGTCAAATTTCTTTAGTAGATATTCAACGTTATCGCTAAAGCATTAAGGTTCAAGGTTGATTGGGGAAATTTGACAGTTTTGGGTAGCTTGATCTGCTGTCTACCGGCACACGCATGTTTTTTCTTTTTTTTAGTTTGTAATTAGTTATTTTCCTTAATTTATATCCGAGTTCTGAATGAAATACCTATGTTCATGATATTATATAGTTTCATAGTATATTAATTAGCGTATTTCGTATGATGAACGATCTTTTCTGCTAAATCACTCTTGCAATGTGTGATCTTTTCTTTCTGTACAACATTATAATTTCACAGTTTCTTATAACAAATGCAGTCCCGCTTAAACCATCACACTATACGACCTGCGACAAGACGCTGACTTGTTGCATGCGACTGTCATCAGAGGGGCAATTCTCGTAATTTTAAGACCGTTCACAGTCTGATCTCAGTCTCAATCTGTCAAAAAATACTTCTAATTTCCCTACATTTTGACAAGATTTTGACATTTGTTTGTCGCTGAGATGAGATTGCGACTAGATTTTGAACGTTTTAAATTACGAGAATTGGCCTTCAGGTGTGCGCGTGCGCCATGCGTAGATGCTGCGACGTAGCGCGAGCGTCCAACTCCCCCTAGCCTGTCGTTGCGTCTCTGCAACTCGACGCCAATTATGCGGAGCTTTGAACAAAATTGTTGTTGCATCTACTTATATTAAAGTCTATTCTTTGTTCCAAATTGATCTAATTTCAAGTTAAATAAATATCAACTTTATTTCAATGGTAATTAAATTTTTTTGAAGTTGTAGCGTAAACTGAATTTTATTATATAGGAATTAAGGTTATTTTTCCATAAACTTACACTTGTTTATATTTTCGGCAAATTAGTCGCGAATGCAGTATAGGTCGAGCTTTCGCAGTCGCATTTCGCAAAGTCTGCTCTCTAAACGTAGTTGTATATTTGTGTATGTTGTCTGTGCCAAAATATAAATGTATGAGAAGTTATTAAATGAACTACTGCTTTAAAATTGTAGCGAGTTTCATGTATATTATAGCTGGTAATTATCAAATGGAAAATATATATATATAAATACACTAAAGTTCAGTGCATCTTTTTCTTTCTATTTAATTAAGAAAAGGTCAGAAGATAACTATTAGTTTAGTCCGGTCAAATGAGTCAGCGCCTGACGTAAATTGACGTATTTTTTAGTCGCCATGATTTTAATCACGTGTAAATAAATGTCTATGAAGTAGGTAGGTATCATAATTTGATTTAAGGTTGGGAAAATTTGACAGTTTCGGGTAGCTTGATGTGTCTGTACAAGGCATCCATTGGCGCGTGGCCGAGAATTTGAATTGCTATTGTTGAAATTTGTCCTTTTGCTACGCTCTCGTTGGTAGATATGCTTACCGGACACGGTACATTATTTGATGATTACCTAAGAGTACCATTCGGGGCATGAGAGACAAATGTGTTTTATTGGATACATAATAATAATAACTTTATTTCCAAATTTTAAAATTGGTTACTATTAGAACAATGTTATTTATTAATTGCATAAATCACTGAATATATCCATTAATCCATGATAAAAATTAAACTTGTGTTATGAGTACAAGCGGGGTAACTGCGTTACACACCATCAGTAGCAGTGCTTTTTATTTTGACAGTTCAACACCATTCATTGCGTTATTTACGATGTTGAGCAGACAAATATTTCGAACATATGAAGCAATATCCTTCAAAATGATTCAGATTGTAATTGACTGTGTGTTACGCAATTAGGGTGCAGGGCTTTCTTTCAATTCCAATTTATTCAGATTAGTTCGGATTGAAAGCTGTGCTTCGCTTGAGCATGTCATGAGAGCTTGACAGTCAAATAATATACATAGTAGGTACGTATATTTAAAAAAGGTGTAAAACGCATTAAGATTATGAACAACGCTTGTAGCGTTTAGACATGAATGCGGTCTTTTGCTTGCTCATTAATTGCCTGTATTGCGAAATAAAAACAATATACAGCTTTCTATAGACAAGTATGTGGTTCGGGAATCATCGTCAATCTTCCGAAATACGAATGTGCGATGTTGAGATCTAATAAAGAGCTGTTACAACAATATGATGGAATGACCACTCTATACATAACTAGCCTATAATGTTCCCACTGCTGGGACACAGGCCTCCTCTCGGTGAGAGGGAGTGGGCCGTAATCCACCACGCTGGCAAGCAGCACCAAGTAAAGTGCCGGTCTGGGTTCAAATCTACGACCTACTCGTAAGTCGCGGCTGTTAGCACTGGGCCACTAGTTCTGACAACTCTATGTAATTCCAAGATAAAAATCTTGAAGTTTTGTCTCTGTGGGGGGTTACCCTGTGGCGCGCCGTTCGTGCTAATTCGGAAACACGAATTATGTCTTAAATATTTAAAATAATAATTACTAATTTAAACTAATTTAGTGTCGAGGAGAATATTTTTATAATATAATTCGCCAAAAAAGTTCAAAACAGAATATTAAAAAAATGTTAGTATCGTTTCAAATGCTATTAGATGACTTAACTTTCAAAATACTAACTTTAAATTTTTAACGGAATAGATTTCTAAATATTGCCAAACTGTTGACGTATTGTTGACTGTTCAAATATTGTAAGTAGGTATTGTATTTTTGAAAGTAGGTATCTAAAATTACAAAAAGTAAGCTTTTAAACGAGGCACAGATGTCAGCAACAAGACATTTAGTATAAATGATTGAAACACCTGAATGAACTTCTTCCTTTTTGAAGTCGGTTCTTTTTCTTCGTCTCGATGGCGTGCCAGTGGACAATTGCTGTGTCAGTTTTATACAAACGAATGCGGGTTTTGCGAATTTGATCTTTATTGTAGCACTGACGGTGTCAAGAACGCATTCTGTCTACGGTCGTATAATTCAAAGTTCGCTCAGACATCGCTTCTATTTCCGTCAATTAGTAATTAATACATTTCGCGCCATTCAAATATATTTTTTAATATAAAATATCTATTTTGCTATTCTATTCTGATAAATAATAGTGGTAGATTGCTAGTTGTGCGTGATCGAAGTCTTATTAATTGTTCAGTGGATTTAGGGCTGATTTTTCCAACGCCAGATAATTTAATCGGAGGAATAATTTAGAATTTTTGACAGTTCTTCCATATCAAAAGTCAATTTTATTCCACGAAGAAAAAAAATATCTGTCTATTGAAAAATCAGCCCTTAGTATAAGAACTAAAAACGATTACCCTCCTTTTGGAGCAGTCGGGTAAAAATATAGTAGGTAAATGTATGTATGAAAGATGACAATAGACACATTTATTATTCTCATGTAAAACGCAATAGATACGCATTTTAAAATTGAAATAAGTTTTTAATAGGTTTTTACTCAGGAAAAAGCTATCATATAAAAATTGCACTAGGACTGTTTTTTTTTAATACTGTTATATTATACTGTATGTAGATTAGAATGCTAGGACATATCAATTTTATCGACATTTAGGTGCAGTAAAACATTAAATTATTTTATGAACAGATTTATCTTAATTATTTTGTTTATTTAGTACATTTGCAGCATAACTGTCATAGACTTTTTTTTAAATATTCTTAAAAGAAAAAAAAAATGTTAATACAAATTTGTTTATTTTTTAAACATTCAATCGTCGACTACTACCCAGTTGGTTCAGTTACCTGTTTTTTTTGTGTTGAGAGTAATAAACAAACTAATCTTCTACACAAAAATAGCAAAAACATTATAAATTAGAGGCACAAAATCCGAAAAAAAGGACAATTACTTATACAAAAAATCTTCATTTTATTTAAAAAATAATCAAAATCCAATTTCTCAATATGGGTTAGGTTTGGGGTGGGGTGTTTCATAGTCAAATCAGCTAGGAATTATGAAAACTAAAACCTCTTAAACGATCTAGGTCGACTTAACCTGTAACCCTGTATAGAGCCCATAAATCATGACCGGTCCGAACTTCGCGCAGAAAGCTGCGCAATAACATTTCTTACGAACCAAATGGTGACATGAGGCGAGTGTGAGTGAGTGAACATGTGCGGAAGTTCGGAGAGCCTATGTTCAGACTGTTCATGATTTTTCGGCCGTATTGAACTTTGTTAACTTCGACAGTGACCAGTATTTGTAGTGGACATCATTTAAGCACTATTTAAATCATATTTTTTATATAGCAGTGTTTTCACTAGGCGACAAAATATGGATAATGAAAACTTATTTCATAACCTAACCTAACCTTTTTTTTTTTTTTTTTTTTTTTTTGTCGCTGAGAAATGCTTTATGCATCCCCGCCTCCCGGGGGACGAGACGGGGTATGTGGGACTCCCTGTCGGAATGACAGTATACCCACTAAAACTCAGCGGTGTTCCCGCGTCGCCGTGATGGGAGGGCCATGGGAATCCGGCATAGCCTTTACATCCACAGCCCTCCCGACGCATGCCCGCCAAGATGGTATGGCGGGCCCCACATGCCCCCCAGGTTGGGGGGCTACGGGAATGGCCGAGAACACCTGGCCATTCCCGTCCCACACTGGTGGAGGCCTGTGCAAAACAGGCAACGGTGCCCCCGCACCCGCTGCCTGCTGGCCTCCACGCCCGCCTAAAAGGCAGGCCCCGCATGCCCCCCCAGCTTGGGGGAGCTACGGCCGCAGAGGATAGGGAGAGCGGCAACGACACACCGACACTCCTCTTCCCCTGCGGCCCCACCGCGTCCGCCATCGAACGGTGGCGGCCCCGTCAAGGCCGCGGAAGGAAGGGAGAGCCCCTCCCGCCGCGGCCTCTGTCCTCAGCCGCAATGTCTCCCTCACGGGGGACATCGCGGCCCGCCTCAGGTAGGTCGCGATGTCGCGGCACCGCAACCTACCCGTGGGCCGCTACGTCGGGCTAAACCGCACAGCCCGGACGAGCGGCCCCCGCTGGGGTTCCTCTTAGCTTCACCGTGGCCCAGCTCGCCACGGCTACTGAGCCCCCCCGCCTCGACAATGCGGGAACCCACCGGGGGGGAACCTAACCTAACCTAACCTAACCGTGAAAACTTAGGTGAAGTGAACTGTCACTAGTGTCAATCCCTAGTGTCAAGTGGAATGAAAGCTCACTTCATCTTAGTTTTCATGGTGAGATTTTTACTGATTAGCACTGCTGGTGAATATGCGTTTTTCAATACTTTCAACTGTTTTAAATTGCTTTTAACTAGTTATCCGAGTAAAATAATGTTAAAATTGTTGTAATAATATTATGAAATTGATCTCTGTAACGCGATTCTTCGATTCGATGTAAGTTTCGGCGAATTTTGTAAATAATGAAATTAGATAAGGTTCCAGTTATTTCATGTAAATCTGGATGGTCGTGACATAAATAATTAAATAAAAAAAAAAAAACATTTGTAAGTAGTATGACTTTGTTTTATTTATTGATCCTACACCTTGACAAACTCAAATGGGACTGGGAAGGACATGACACACAAGAAGCCATAAATAAAATATATCAATAAGATAAGGCAGTTTATTTATTTATTTTATTACGCATTTTAAAGTTAACTTTTACGTTATCTGGAATATGTATGTTCTAAGACAGCTGTCAAAAAACGGTTAACCTAATGAACAGGGTATAATTGGACGCAGGTCCTCACCGGACACGGTTGTTTCGGGAGGTTCCTGTTAAGGATAAGGCGGGAGGAAACGCCAGGGTGTCACCACTATTTGGATCGCCCGGAGGACACGGTGGAGGTCTGCCCGGCTTGGGCGGGGCACCGCCGTGTTCTCGTGGTGGCGATCGGCGGCGGCGATCTCTCGCGTCCGGCCCTGGTCCAGGCCATGGTACGGAGCGAGAGTGAATGGGAGGCCGTTACCATCTTCGAAGCAGTAATGCTCGCAAAGGAGGAGGCGGAGCGCGTGAAGGACAGGCAATCTCTGCGCCCTCACGCCCCTAGTCGCCGCAGGAGACGCCCTGGACGGGGGTGAACAGCCGACTCCCGGCCACCGTAGGCGCGGGCTTGCGGGCGACGAGCAATGGGCAGCTCGCCGCCCGCAGTGCGATTCTGTAAGCATCTCACCGTGAAAACTCAGGTGAAGTGAGCGTGGAGTGAGCTGTCATTTCAACTAATGCTACGGATTGACACTATTGACAGCTCACTCTAAGCTCACTTCACCTAACTTTTCACGGTGAGATTTTTACAGAATCGATCGGCAGGCCCGGGTCGACGGCGCGTTGTGTTCCACGCGCGCCTCAAAGAGATGTCAGCACGAACTGACGGGGTCCGCTAGGGCCGATGCCTGCCAGGGCCGCGGGTTGTTCGAAGGAGATACCGTGGCCCCTGGCACAGGCAACTGAAAGAACACGGGTGGGTTTTAGTCAGTAAAAGTCTGACACGCCCTTCCGCTCAGCCCAGAGCGGGAGAGGTCTTTTGATGATTTCCCACCCCAAAAAAAAAGGGTATTTTAGTCACTAAAAGTCTGATACGCCCTTCCGCTCAGCCCAGAGCGGGAGAGGTCATTTGATGATTTCCCAACTAAAAAAAGGATATAATTTTACTGTATAGCTTTGGGTTCACATGGCAGATACATACTGCATTTGTTTTTAGTGGGATATTGACGTGTGATCCCACCTATTTTACTGTAAAATATCGTAGTACTGGGGCCGTATTACGAATTATTAATGCCATCATGATTCCAGTCCGAAAAAGGGATGGTGCTATCGGTCATGCATAGCTCCGTCTCTCTCTTACACTGGAATCGTGATGGCATTAAACCATGCTTGAGCCAAACAGTTGGCACTCACGGCCAACTGTTTGGCTCAAGCATAAGTTTTGAATAACTAAAAAAAACATGATATAAAAAATTTTTAACTGTAGGGTCTTCAAACTAAATATGTATTTCGTAAATGGTTCTACCCACGAACCTCCCTTTTTGGCTAACCTTCCGCCTAACACTCTTTATTTATGTTCTTGACTTTACTTCATATTTTGAGCAAATCATTAGGTATTTTAGTAAAAGTATATTTTGGGAATAGCATATTAAGAGAAGAAAGGGTTGCCTATATTAAAAAAATATATAAAATTGTTTTGCAACGTGCTACCAAACGGAAGCCCTGAAAGACGAAATAACTTTCCATCCCGGAAAATTTGAAGTTCACGTGGCCATACCTGAGAACAACCATTTGAAAAGAAAACAAATACAAAAAAGTTTATAAATAGGTGCCACACCACCTTACGAAGTTACGAAACACCAACCTACAATACGGCCGATGGAACACGACCGGTCCGAGTTTCGCGCAGAAGGCTGCGCAATAACATTTTTTAGGAACCAAATGGTGACTTGAGGCGAGTGTGAGTGAGAGAACATGCGCGGAAGTTCGGAGAGCCTGTGTTACGAGCGTCCATCTTCGGCTGTCACCTACAGCCACGTGAGATGTATTTCCCTTCACCCTCGCAAATTAAACGACGCAATTAAAGTTTTAATTAGAAGAGAATTGATTGCTATTTCTAAAAATCGTTACGTGACGGTGTTTGACGTAAATGGAAGTCTATATGTATCTACTTACATACTCGTATAACAGTCACAGTATAATTACTTTTTTATACTGTGCTACTGTGTTGATTTGGCTATATAATAGCCGCACGTGTCGATTGAGGGTTAAGCTACGCTTGCCGAGGTTGGTCCGTGGATGGGTGACCGTCCATTACATATCGATACCCCTCCGTGCCCGGGCCGTTGGTCCTGGCTGCCATTTGTAGATCTTGGACAGTCGTTACAGGTAGCCAGAGTCCCGAAAGTCTGACAACCAAGGGGTTATTACTCAGTAACAGGGTTGTTAAGGTCGGATAGGCAGTTAGACTAGAAGCCGACCCCAACAAAGCCAGGAAAAGGCTAGGCAAATGGTGACCTACTGGGTTGTCTTAAGAAGAATGAAGTATAGGGTAAGTTTTAAGAATCTTTTACTGCTTCATAATCCGATTATAATGTTCCCACTGCTGGGACACGGGCCTCCTCTCTTTGAGAGGGAGTGGGCTGTAATCCACCACACTTGCCCAGTTCGGTTTGGTAGAAGTCACATGTCTTCGAATTTTTGGTCCTAGGACATTCACGAAGTTTTCGTTCACCGTTTTGAGAGCAGTGGTGATGAAATAATTTACACAAAGGAAAGCGCCTGACTGGGTTCGAACCTACGAACGTATCGTAAGTCGCGGCCACTGGGCCATCACTGCTCTAACAACCATTCTTTAGTGTCTTGTTATTTACTTAAGTTTAATATTGTATTTGGTATTGTTGAGCATGTTTTAAAAAAATAAGAGTCTAAGGACATCATCCATTTCGTGCCCAAAAATAAAAGTGCCGGAAAAAAAGTACTGTTTTCATATATGGGAAATAACATCTTGAGCATTTTTATTATCACAACGAAAATCTACAATAATAACCCCCCGGCTGATATTTGAGATTGAAAATGCCAAAAATGATATTCTTATAGCAAGTGTCTTTTAATTGAATATAACATCCCGAACATGTTTTAATTTTAAATATTACAATATATAGATCTATATATAATTAACCCTCTAGCTGATATTGCACGAGTTGAAAGTACAGACGCCAGCACACCAAGCTACTACAATCTGTCTTTTTAGTAGATTCTCAACGTTATCGCTAAAGCATTAAGATTCAAGGTTGATTGGGAACATTTGACAGTTTCGGGTAGCTTGACCTCCTGGCGTCTGTACCAAAAATCATATCGCAAACAATTATTAATTCGCTGGTCTTGTCCTGGTTTCATGTCTTGCATAACTCATGTACAGTCTTCTTCCGTTCGTAGTAAGTGTAGTTGATTTGTTACAAGTATCTGTTGTTGCTCTTAGAGCTTGTATCATTCTTTCAGAAAGCGATTAAATCCCACTCCCTGATATTAACATCAGCATGTTTGCTAAGTACCTAAGGGCTTTTCAAATTTATTTTGGCAATTGATGTTATTTCATGAATTTTATTTCAGAGTAGTCACTCTGAAATCAACTTAACTACTATTGCACTACTGTAAAAGTTATAAAAATGTTTGAATTTGTAGCGTCATTTTTGGCAATTAAATCGCGAACGTAGTATAAATGACTTCTATTTATATGTAAACACTTATTTTTTTACAAAATGGGTGGGGACGGGACTCCATTACTAAGTCTAGGCTATCTGTCTATAGTTCAGTCATTCGTGTTCTATCAAAATCAACAGCTCACGAACGCCGTACGCCAGTTTCGATTCGGCCACTTTTTGCCGAAACCGAAACTGCGGCCGAAACTTGATTTTTGGGCCGAAACCGAAATCGAACCTTCGATTGGACATTACTGATTTCTAAATTATGAGTAGGTACATTACGTATAAGCAAATCCCCTTGATTTTACACTGTGCTCTCATGCTATGGCTACATTGTTACGATAACGCGAATTACACTTCGTGCGGTCTCTCTTGTACATCGCTCGACGTTTCCCTGTTCAACAGAGAGCGCGCGAAGTGTACAAGTTCGCTTTACCGCGATTTTGTAACCGTAGCATCAGAGAGCTGCAACTTCTTTTCATCACAACGATACAGTCTGAAGCTATACCTAATAATCCTCCTGACTTCGTACAAGTAGGTCGCAGCAAGGACAGTCTCCACAAGTGGGGGTTCATGGACGGCTCAGACCTCCGGTGTGTATGAGGCGTCTCTCCACAGACAATGGCTCACCTTCCATCGTGCACCGCATGCCCTGTTACACACGCGTGAGGACCTAATGTCTGCGTTAGCGAACGAATTTTGGGCAAAATAATTTAAAAAAATTACATATATTTTTTCGTGTTATTTTTGCCATCGACACGCTAAGAAGAAGAAGGAGATAATGCTTCTTTTTGTTTCGCCGCAGTCGGGTAAAAACAGAACATTGATCGCAGCCCTCACGGGTGTTAGTAAGTGCATGTACTCGTAACGTCGGTATACGCCTGGCACGCGATAGCTCCAGTGCATCGATTTTACCCATTTTTGGCTACGAGCCAGCCTAGAGCTGGCTTCTCAAGGTCACAAGAATAACTGTCTGTTTTTAGTGCCTAGTGCCTGCTTTTAGGTTTCGTTTTGTAGGCTATGTTTGGATAGATTAGTTTTCGTGTGTATAGATACGAAACTGGGATTTGGATGGAAGAATTTTACTCCAGGGGAATGGGCATTGGGCAGAAGCACCGTCTGCTGATAAAATTAACTTCCCGGACTGGAGGACTATTATTTTTTCATCTCAACTGGGACTATAGCAGTCGGAAGGTATTACAGTGCATAAGTCTGTGCGCAGATATAGGTGCAGTGTCTCTTCCCACTCTCTCATAGTCCGATGGGATGGCACGCAATCCGACACGACCGGAGAGAGATCAGGCTGATAACAGCATGAAGCAATCATCGTTTAGTAGAAGTAGTACAGACGTCAGCACATCAAGCTACTACAGTCTGTCAAATTTCTTTAATAGATTTTCAACTTTATCGCTAAAGCATTAGGTTCAAAGTTGACTGGGAAAATTTTACAGTTTCGGGTAGCTTGATGTGCTGGCGTCTGTACCTAGAGGTTTATGTACAACTGCTCGTCCAGGGAGGAAGGTACTACCACCTTACCTACCTATTACTACCGCTAATGCTCGGTTCCTATAAAAACAAACGAATCGTTTTGCTTACCAATGGTAGCATTTTTTTATTGCCAAAAGACTGGGCACATAAATACATTCGTAAGCTAATCTGACCTGTGACAGCTACTTCCATATGGGAGTGTCTGCTATGCAAAGCTTTGCTTCATGATTGGTAAAGATTACGAGAGTAACGGTCCGTAAATTATAAGAATCTTCCATAAAGACCCATACATCTCAAACTGGAGCATAGCTATGCTGTTCAGCAGCAGAAATAAGTATGGTGGAAGATTACTTTCACCTTAACTTGAACTTTTTCGTAAGAAGCTCAAAATCAAAATATTTTATTTCACATAAACCTCGGAAAGCACGTTAAGCCGTTGGTCCCGGCTGCCATTCGTGGATCTCTGACAGTCGTTACGGTTAGTCAGAAGCCCCGAAAGTCTGACAACCAGTCTTACCAAGGGGTATCGTATTACCCAGTAACTGGGTTGTGGAGGTCAGATAGGCAGTCACTCCATGTAAAATACTGGTATTCAGCTGCATCCGGTTAGACTGGAAGCCGACCCCAACATAGTTGGAAAAAGGCTAGGCAGATGATGATAAACCTACACGGGCACTTATTAAACGTTAGAAGCTAGGTGCACGGTTCCAATTGGTCGTTTCCGATGGAGAAGAGCCGGCAAGAAACTCCACGGTTACTCTTTTAAAAGTAATTGGTTCTTACAATATTTTCAAATTACAGTGTCAACAAGTACTTTACTTTATTGTATTCGGGAAACTTACAGCTAATATAAGCAGTATTCTTAAACAATATACATTTGAAGGCCATTTACAAGTTTCCACTGATAAACACTTGAAATAAAACAGACAACAAAAAAGGTCGGTACAAAATACCTATAACATGAATTAGGAAACAAAGTAACACGATCGAGTATGGAAGGACGTGCTCCAAGAAAATATTAATTAAGATGATACTTTGCTAGCCACAATATGCAAGTTATTTGCGACTTGGTGTCTCGAGTTCTCTCGAACATTGGCCTACAGCCAAACAGGAACATTTTAAATTATTGATTTTTTCTATTAACTTATCTCAAGTGCACTTCTTCAAGCCCGTGTAGGCTTTGAGAGGTGACTAAGCATACAAGATGGGAAACCCGCTAAGCTGAAGTGGGACTGAGACGTGTCCGTCTCAGTCCCACTTAAGTTTAGCGGCTTTCTGGGTAACGTCCGTTGTCTTGTAAATTCGAATGCTGTAGGTTACATCTAGTAAATTATAATGTGACAAATAAGAAAAGGCACACGAAAAAGACCAACTACACAAATTGGACTGAAATTCAAAATTCCTTAACAGGTGTGCGCTGCTGGCATTTGCATAGCATTTCAATCGTATTTGCATTGCATTGGCCGCGCACTGCTGGCTCTATGGATTTGGGTAAATATGGTGGTTAAGCACTTTAGCCACGTATGGCAGGGCTTTACCATTAGTGTGTACCTAACTTGGAAATGGTGACTTTATCCTTTAAACACTATGGGCGGAGAGGCGTTCTAGTCAATTTATCGCTGAGGTACGACATTTCTTATCTTACTAATCATCATTTGCCTAGCATTTTCCCAACTTTGTCGGCACGGTTGGCACAGTGGTTAACCGATTGACTGCTGCGCTGCGTGTCGCGGGTTCGATTCCCGCACGGAACAAATATTTGTATGACCTACAAGTAGTTGTTGTTGTTTGTTGTTGTTATGTATGTGAGTTTAAATGTTTGTACACGCACCCACGATACAGAGAGATACAGAGAGAGAGAAATTCCTAGTGTGGGGCAACGTATTCATAAAAAAAAAAAATATATGCTGGGGTCAGCTTCCAGTCAACCGGATGCAGCATAATACCAGTAGGAGGGTGGGAGCAGCAGTGGGAGCAGTAGGGAGGTTGTGGAGGTCAGATAGGCAGTTACATGGAGCGGCTGCCTATCTGACCTCCACAACCCACTTATTGGGTAATACGATATCCCTTGGTAAGACTGGTTGTCAGACTTTTGGGCTTCTGACGACCCGTAACGACTGTCAAAGATCTACGAATGAGAATGGCAGTCGGGATCAACGGTTTAACGTGCTTTCCGTAGCACGGAAGGGTCTTGGTACGTAAAGATGGTCACCCATCCACGGACCAACCGCGGCAAGCGTGGCTTAAACTGAACGATCGAACCGTGCGGCTCTAATAACATAAAAATGTGAAAGTTTGTGTGTTTATTACTCAACCAAAAATGGTTGAATGGATTTGAATGAAAGGAGTATGGGAAGCACTATGAATTTCGTGTTGTTGGTCACAGTTCCAACCTAAGGGCGCGTTCACATTTAACGTCCGTTTTACAAGTCCGTTAAAACGTGTATGTTATTAGCGTATGTAGTTGTATGAGCGAGTTCACATATAATACAGTATAACGGATCCAGTAGAAAATACCGATCCGACAAAATAAGCAGCAATCCGTTTTACAGGTCCGTTTAAACGTATGTGTTATTAGCGTATGTAGTTGTATGAGCCAGTTCACACATAATACAGTATTTCGGATCCAGTATCAGTATCAGTCCTGTGTGAATACTATCTCCAGTAGCGACGGATCCGTTAAAAAGGATCCTGTAAAAACGTACGTATATGTGAACGCGCCCTAACCTAACACGTTTGGTCGTGGTACCCTATAGCTTAATTACTGCGACCAACAGCGAGAAAAGACCTGTAAGTTAAAAAGAGGGTCAATTATTTAAAAAAGAATGCATCATTAGAAGCGAGAAAAGTTTTTTAGAGGTTCATTAATT
This sequence comes from Apamea anceps, assembly GCA_951799955.1. Lineage (NCBI taxonomy): Eukaryota > Metazoa > Arthropoda > Insecta > Lepidoptera > Noctuidae > Apamea > Apamea anceps. Next base: position 13,284,121 of record OX637521.1, on the reverse strand, counting down.
TAGAGCAGTAGTGGCCCAATGGTAACGACCGCGACTTAAAACTTGTAGGTCGTAGGTTCAAAATCAAAAGTCATTTATTCAAATTAGGCTGAGAATCAGCACTTTTCGAACGTCAAAATTACAAAAGACAGTCCCCCAAAACGCCCGCCCTTCACCACTTCCTAGTGCTATCGCTTTCGAGCCCTGATAAGCGCTTTACTTTGTGTAAATTATTTCATCACCACTGCTCTCAAAAACGGTGAAGGTAAACATCGTGAGGAAACCGGCATGTCCTAGAACCAAAAATTCGAAGATACGTGACATCCACCAACCCGCACTGGGCCCACGTGGTCTACTCCCTCTTACAGAGAGGAGGCCTGTGTCTCAGCAGTGGGCACATCATAAGCTGATTAGACTTATGCTATTCATTTAAAAAAAGTTTCCATCATTAAAAGGTTTATGAGTTTTTAGAAGATCAGTGACATGTTTTCCATTAAAATTGAAAGTTAATCTTTTTCAAACCAGCCCTCTCAGTTTCTTCTCACCAATCTGTACCCTAATTGCGTAACAGATCACAATCGCAATAAAAAATTTAAAAAAAATTCAAATGTTCGAAAAATTTGTCTGCTCAACAACGTAAATAACGCAATGAATGTTGTTGAACTGTCAAAATGAACCCCATTGCTACTGTTAGTTATGTTACAACTACCCTACATATATGTAGCTGTCCTACATTTGAAAGTAAGTTTCAAAAAGCTTCAAACATTTCGTTTCGTTCGGCTACAATTTTCATTTGTAACTTCGACCGGCTGAAGTTTGTTCGTATTCTCGAGGCGGCTTCAATAATGCTCGGGCCGTTGCACTCGGGGTGTACAGTCAGCCTCAAAGAGATATACAAGGTGGAAATGACAATAAGACAATAAATTAAACTTCGTGTACCTATCTAATGACGTTCCCAGTCTGCATACATAAATTCAATCAAATATATCCAATAGTTTAGTCACTATAATAGTTAGTCAAAGATTGGCAAAACCCATAGTCGGCTCATCACTACCAACAGGGGTATAGAACCAAAACTGGTTGTGTCCACTAATTTTCAAAACTGGCAACATTTAAATTTTTGTACTACAATATACCTCAAAACCATTTAGCATCACATGGCTCAGTTGTAATCCTACAACTAGCCATATAAACGTGAAAGTTTGTATGGCTGGATGGATAGATGGATGGATGGATGTTTGTTACTCTTTCACGCAAAAACTACTGAACGGATTTGGATAAAATTTAGCACACAGATGGTTTATAACCAGGATTAATATATAGGATACTTATCCCGATATTCCCACGGGATCGAAACTTATGCAGGTGAAACCGCGGGGCGCAGTGGCGTAACTAGTCCTGCCCTGTATCAAAATTTGTTGGGGGACCTTTATTTCCGTAAATTCTTTCAAGAAAACGCTTTTACATGTCAGAAACAACATATGACTGAGAGTTCTTCTCCACAGAGATCTACGTTTTGGAATGGGCAACTAGCTTCAACTTTCTGACTAACTGACCGACAATTTAATTTTGACAATTCAAAAGTGCCTGAAATGATTTAATTGAAATAAATAATTTGAGTTTGAGTTTGAAGAAAGACCGAAACAAACTCAGAGGTCAGTCTCTTTTAAAGTCCTCATATGGCCTGACCAAGGCTATGTCTGATAGTCTTGGTCAGGCATATAAGGCCCATTGTCTGAGACGGTCTTATGAGGAAAGAAACACACAGATTTGGGTGGACCTTTGTGGTAGTGGGTGATTGTGGGCGGAAATTATAATGAGGCGAGTCAACAACTTTAAACTTTTCGTGTTTTCCTTAAATTTTTGACATTTGACGTTTCTGCGGTGTAATTGCGTAACACACTAACGTTAGGAATGGCTTTCATTTTGGCAGTTCAACAATATTCATTGCCTTATTTAAGTTGCTGAGTTGACAAAATTTTCGAACAAATGAAACAATGGATTAGCAATAGAAATGATTCAGTTTATGATTGAAAGTATATTACAGTATTAGGGTGCTGCAGTGCGATTCTGTAACCATTTCACCGTGAAAACTTAGGTGAAGTGAGCGGAGTGAGCTGTCATTCCAAATAATGCTAGGGATCGACACTACTGACAGTAGTGTCGCTTGAGTTTTCACGGTGAGATTTTTACAGAATCGACCGGCTGATTATACACTGTTTTCTTTTGAGTATGAATGTGGATGGCTATAAGAGTAGGGGAAGACCTAAGAATGATGGATGTACCGTGTGAAAAATGATATTGCTAGAAAGGGAGTGATTACCGAGATGACGACCAATAGAGAAGTATTTTTATAATAAAGTTCCAAGCCCCGTTAAAGATCTAAGCCTTAGTAAATTCAAATCATTGTGCCAGAAAGCCTTTTATACCGTTAAGGATTATATCGAGGACAAAAAGGCTTGGGATTAAGCTGCTTCCAATTATTTATTATATTATTATATTTATTTTTTCTGTTTTGTTGTTGTTGTTGTTTTTTTTTATACTCTTTGACATTAATGAATTTTATGTCTATGACATTTGTTTACTTTGTAAAGTATTCTATTATTTTAATTATTGTGAATGTGAAGACTATGTGGGTCATTTTATTTATATTATTTTTTTCTCTGTTCGGTTAGTTTTGTCATGGTCTGGCAGTTTGAGTAATTAATGTGGCCTACCCAAATGTTCTTTCTTTGGTATTGTTCGTCGAATCGTCGAGCTCCTTATGTTTTGAGCTGAGTTGCACAAATGCGTGCACTGACTGGACAGGTCCTCTCAATCTGTGTGGTTCTTTCCTCAAAAGACCATCTCAGACATCGACCTACATGTTCTACATATGATCTGACCAAGATTATGTCTGGACTTTAAAAGAGACTGTGACGTCTGAGTTTGTTTCGGCCTTTCTTCTCAGACTAGTCAGATAGGAAACGCCGACCTCATCTAGTTTTAAAATATGATTGACGTGTAAAAGTGTTTGTACAAACCTACTTACAAAATAAAATCATTTATCATTTATGGAAGAAAAGGACATGTTGTGACCCCAAATAAATTGGGTTAAGGCCGAGAGAATGATTATGATAATATCATACAGTACAAGAATTAGAGCAACCATGGGCGTCTTAATGGAATTAGTGCGCCTGAGTCACATAGAGTACCTCGTAGCTACGCATGCTATGGTGTCAAAGGGCACCCATAGTCCTTGCGGTCCAGTGACGACCCACGCTTCTGTGTTGTTTATTTGATCTCGGCTTCGAACAATGTGTTTGGTGCTTCTCGTTAATAAGGCACCTGCCCCACCACGCCGGTGATTACAGAGAAGCGAACCACTAAAAATGAGTTGGCGGGCAACGAGCTGCAAATGCGTGGTCGGCGGCGAGCGATCACTCGCTGTTGTGCGTACAGTATCAAGCGTGAGTCTCTAGGCGAGTGTACTGCCTGCCAGTATCTGCTTACTCGAAATTCCGCATCAATGGCAAAAATTAAAAACAAAATCTACTTTATTTTTTACACTAGCTGCGCCCTGCGATTTCACCCACATACGTTTCGATCCCGTGGGAATATCAGGATAAAAAATATCCTATGCGTTAATCCTGGTTATAAACTATCTGTAAAATACTAAATTTCGTCCAAATCCGTTCAGTAGTTTTGGCGTAAAAGAGGCACAAACATCCATCCATCCATATAAACTTTCACGTTTATAAAGTCGCTTTTCGTGTCTGTTTGTGTGACTGCTTAGTTCTAGAAGATCTAAGGCTTATTAAAAATTTAATTTATTAATATATATACTTATGTCACCGGAAAATAACAAGAACCGCAAATTTATAAATTTTCTAGGAAAGGAGATGGCTAAATAGAAGTATGGACGACTTTTCAGCAATGAATAAACATGGTACCTATAGTCCATTTACAATAGCATTAGAAAGAAGTTAAAAAAGGTTATTTTTAATGCACACTTTGTAACAAAAATACAATAAACATTGTTACATTATGATAGACGCCGAATTTATTATGATCTATTTTTACAGCAGCTGTCACACTTAATTGTAACCATTTTAACTATTTATCTTATGAAATTGTGTGGCTTTCATTTATTTATATTATATAACTCCAATTTTAAATTACAGTGTCAATGCTAAAAACCTAAAAGAAGCAGGGATGAACAATACTTGGAACGTTATTCGTTTCACTATAATTCTACCGAATTTTATTTTAATTAAGGTGGATGCGCTGCAGTAGCCCGCGAAATCAGACGAATTCGGAGCAATTCTAATTTAAAGGAATGTATTGATGATTTTTAAGGTTAAAATTGTGTTATTGCCTACATATTTCTTATTGTTGCGCATCATATTATTTTTATTAAGATACAACCTTACACTGACCCGCAAATTGCAAAAAACGCAAGAAAATTAGAATTTAAGCATCTCCCTTAAAATTGTTTTATCTTAACTTTGAAATAAAATGTTTTGCATTCCTGCTTCTACGAGCCTCTTTTTTCTAATGCTATTATAAATGGAGTATAGCAATATGTAATTCTGAATAGCTGGATATTAGTATTTCATATAAAAAAAGTTTCAGGAACTTTTAATATATTTATAATCCTGAAAATGAAATCGTGTAACTCCTACGTCAATAGGCATACAAAAACTGCAAATAAATGATATTGCTATGAACTTTTACCTAGGGGTTTAGATGTATCTGCGATAATATTGATAATTGTATTTTTGCCTAACGACCCACCCTGATTTCGCACGGTGGTACTTGAGTAAATATCTACAAAAGGGTAATTGCACCAAAAACCGTGATACAACGAGCATTCTACAATCCGTGCAAAAATCACTCCCCGCGTGTATTTAAGTATTAAACTCTTATAAATCCTAAACTACTTATTCAAATGAGTTGAAATAAAGACAGTTTTCACAGACAATATAAGTAGTGGTTGAAATGATGGAAGTATTTGAAAATAAGGATTAATATTAACTAAAAATAAATGGACTCGAGAGGCGGATTCTGGGCGCTGATTGGGGCAACGCACGCAAGAATAACACTCAGGCGGCAGGATTTTTCTGACTTGAATTACATTGGTCAATACAACCTACACGAATGTATACCTAAACCTTCCGGAAGAACCAATCTATCTACTGGTGACAACCCCATCAAAATCTGTTTGTTAATACATCCGTACAGACAGACTAACAAACAAATGCGCCTGGGGGACTTAGGTGATTGTTAAATCCTGGGAGGACATAAAAGATATTGAGATAAAACCACAAAAATGCGATTTATTTATTTATTCTGTGAATCTTATAAGAGCATTATCTAAAAAAGTTAGTTTATCTAAAAAAGTTAGTTTATCTAAAAAAGTTAGTTTATCTAAAAAAGTTAGGTTATCTGTCCGTTTGATCAAATCATTCTGATTGGATGCTAGCCCATTAACACAACCAGAGAGAGAGAGGTCAGGGACAGTAGTTCTGATGATTTATAGGCTGAGAAACTGAATATCTGAAAAGGAAGATGATCCATGCTACCGGATGGGCATGTAAATATAAAAGAACACACTGTGTTTAAAAAACAATTTATTTACTTGATGGAAAGCTGGATGTGACGTTGGTAAATTCTGTAACATTGAATCGTTTCTTTCCACTGCATTGTATAAAATAAACGTATTACCAAATAAACGTACATCACTAATTGCTTCTGAATTCAGCAGTTCATAACAAGGATGACAAATGTTGGCATTCCTTGGAACCTAGAACAAACTTAATTACCTTAGTACCCACGTGAATTATTTATAATAAATAAAGCAACCAGTCTGCAAGCAACCACTTCTTAGTTTCAGAAAATAAATCGTTTTGATACCTGTTATCAAAAATCGATATAAGTATAGTTTTGATTTGACATTCTAGAAAAGCGACATGATAGTACTGTATTATTATTCTCCTTGAACTTGTCATGTCAATCAAAAAAAGCAACTAAGATACTTTTTTATGTCTAACAGTTCACGAAAGTTCTAGGAAATTATTAAACGCTTCATAATTCATGAACGAATATTTAAATATTACAAGTTAATGTGAGGTTACTATTCATGCTTGGGGCAGTCAGTTAGCCATGTCCTTTATAAACTTTCGTAGGATTCTAAACGAGAGACAAATTGTATTATTTTACGCCCACATTTTCGCAAATTGATAAACTTACCGAACTCAAGCGTAAAATAATAAGTAAGCAAACGCCATGTGCGCTCCGATTGGTTGAATAAGTCACGTGATCCTTCTATACATTAATTTATTAAAAAAATTGAAGATCTAAAGCTAAGCGCGCACCATGAAATATAAACGTTGCGTAAAATATTGCCAAAACGTGAATATTAATACCAATATACTATATAGAGCCCGCGCAGAGCGGTAAATAATCGCTTGAAAATTTATATCAGCGTTCGAGCTTTATTATATGGTATGAAGTTTTTTATTTTTTTTTAACTTTTTAGTTCTTTTTATGAACTAAAACCAGGTAGGTATAATAAAAGTTGATTAAAAAAAATTGATATTTTTTTATATCTATGATTTTTTAAATATAAAACGACTACATTTTTCTTTACCTAGCACCTGTAGGTAGGTACGTTACTAAAATAAACACATTACGGCCAACTACACTAGTGACGGACAGGTTATGAAACTACATCAGAACGCCCACAGGAACAGGGCGGCCTCATAAATATGTAAGATGTTCTCTAACAGAAGAACAACATTACAATCAAAACGACCGGCCAGAAGGTCCATAAACGTCAACTAACTGTGCCTCGCGGGTTCACCCGCTGTTTCAGCTTTTTTTCTTTAGCTCGGCTCCTTAGGGTCGTAGCGTGATGTTAAAATGCCTTTAACCTTCGTCAAAAGTTGGGGTATTAAATGCAAAAATATTTTTCAAATCCGACTGGTAGTTCGAGAGTTCAAACAAAAACACAAAAAAACTCTTCAGATTTACTACATCAATAAAATTAACTAGCTTCAGCTCGCGATTTCGTTCGCGTATAAGTAGTAAGATACACAATATCTTCACACCGCATCGCATCGCATCGCCTGCCCGCGCTTTTACTTACTTTATTTTCGCTTAGCGTTCTTCAAAGTCAAAGTCAAAGATCTTTATTGTGAGACAGTGGTTAGAGTTGTTATGTATATGATAATCGATGATTGATTTATCGATCGATGTTGTGATGTTCTTTCTGACTTTTTAGGGTTCCGTAGCCAAATGGCACCGAACCCTTATGGATTCGTCATGTCTGTCTGTCTGGCTGTCTGTCCGTCCGTATGTCACAGTCACTTTTCCCGAAACTATAAAAACTATACTGTTGAAACTTGGTAAGTAGATGGATTCTGTGAACCGCATTAAGATTTTTACACAAAAATATTAAAAAAAAAACAATAAAACAAAAAAACAAACAAAAACAACAAAAACACAAAAACAATAAATTTTGGGGGTTCCCCATACTTAGAACTGAAACTCAAAATTTTTTTTTTCATCAAACTAATTTTTTTTTTTTTATCTACGTGTGGGGTATCAATAGGTCTTCAAAAATGATATTGAGGTTTCTAATATCATTTTTTTCTAAACTGAACAGTTTGCGCGAGAGACACTTCCAAAGTGGTAAAATGTGCCCCCCCCCCCTGTAACTTCTAAAATAAGAGAATGATAAAACTAAAAAAAATATATGATGTACATTACCATGTAAACTTCCACCGAAAATTGGTTTGAACGAGATCTATGTAGTAAGTAGTTTTTTTTAATACGTCATATATCGTAAACCGCAATTTACCTTTCATTCAATCAACTCAAATATGAACTAGACAGTTGAAATGTTCACAAGTTATGTATTTCTGTTGCCGCTATAACAACAAATACTAAAAACAAAATAAAATAAATATTTAAGGGGGGCTCCTATACAACAAACGCAATTTTTTTGCCCTTTTTTGCTCGATATCAATAATGGCAACAGCCGATCAATTCTGTAAAAATCTCACCATGAAAAGTTAGGTGAAGTGAGCTTAGAGTGAGCTGTCAATAGTGCAAATCCCTAGCATTAGTTGGAATGACAGCTCACTCCACGCTCACTTCACCTAAGTTTTCACGGTGATCTCACCGTGAAAACTTTCAAACCATCTGGTTACAGAATCGCACTGCTGGTAGGCACTTGAAATATTATATTTTTTCAATAGGTAATTATAGTCTTTCAATAGGCTAATATAAAGTTAGAGGCTTAATGTATTGGTGATCTTAATGATTATAGTTCCGTGTCTGTACTTAGGCTTAGAGGTCCAGAGCAGATTAGAGGGGTGGTGGAAAAGATTCGAGACCGTTGGCCTGAGAATTCGCGACGAGGGCACAGCGCTGTTGGGCCCAAACTGAGCACTCCTCCAGCGTATGTTGCGCTGTGTCCTCGTGGCAGTCCACACAGTGATGACAAGCGGGCGTCCGCTCCCGACCTATGCGACGCAGGTATTTCTCGAAACAGACACTGAATCGCAAATTGCAAAAAATCGTAAGAAAATTTGCGGGCTACGATAGCGCTTTTGCCCATTAATCACAGAATAACCCTTCTGTGTTCAACTCTGCAGTGGCCATCGTAGGAAAATGTACAACAGAATTGTGTTTACATATTGATGAGTCGCTGAAGCACTGGCCATATTGGCCGATATTGTTCAGAAAGTGGGTATTAACAGGTTTTCAATTTTCAGCCAATCAATGCTAAAATGTGTATGCAAATCTTGCTGTTACCCTGTGAACCTGCTTACTGTGTTACAACCAGCGGGGTAAATGGTTAACACACGATCAGTAGCAATGGGTTTCATATTGACAATTCAACAACATTCATTGCGTTATTTACGTTGTTGAGCAGACATAATTTTCGAACATATGAAGCAATGTATTAGCAATATCCTTCAAAATGATTCAGATTGATAGTGTGTTACGCAAATATTTTGACAGTAAAATCGTATTTCCTACTATATCGTACTTCCTATCCTATCCTACTGATATTATAAATGTAAAAGTTTGTATGGATGGGTGGACGTTTGTTACTCTTTCACGCAAAAACTACTAAACTGATTTGGATGAAATTTGGCACACAGATGGTTTATAACCAGGATTAACACATAGGATACTTTTTATCCCTATATTCCCACGAGATCGAAACTTATGCGGGTAAAACCACGGTGCGCAGGTAGTCTTAAATAAAATATTTTGTTTTTGGTAGTAAACCCGAGTTATTGACTAAGACGGCAGCGTTCATAAGAACGGGATTCGCTTGCACATTCTCCCCTACTCAAACTGCGTATATGCAACTTCCTTTCAAAATGAGATTTTAACTGTGTGAGTGTTATAGCATCCATGACCATACCTAAGTGACTTTTAGTTGTATAAGTAATGTAGTTGACGTACCTAAATACCTAGCTAGGTAGGTACTCATGAATAAAGCATGAGGTTGGGATAGCTGCGGGGTACTTGCGTAACATACTACTTAACAGTAGGAATGTCTTTCATTTTGACAGTTCAACAACATTCATTGCGTTATTTACGTTGTTGAGCAGACAAATTTTTCGAAGATATGAAGCAATGGATTAGCAATATTCGTGAAAATGGTACAGGTTGAGATTGAGTGTGTTACGCTGTTATTGAGGTATTTTTTTTGTACTGGACTATACCTGGAACCTTCTGGTTACGGAGATATTGAAGGTCAAAGTTCTACCTTTTTTTACGAAAAAAAGTTTTAAATGTTATTATAACTAATGCCGGCAGTCTCTTGGGTACATTACCAGTCGACAGCGATGCGGATGAATTTTTCAACGCTATATTTTAGTTTTATTTAAGTTAGGATTTAATTTTGTTATTTTTATTAATTAATTAGTTATTAGTTCTTATTTGCTTAGTCATTATTTTATTATAACTTAAATTTAAGTACCCCCACGATCCCTTTACCACACAAGCACAATGTTTTGCGCGCGTTACATTGCGCACTACCGTAAACAGCGGAGTCGTCTCCTAGTAATTATTTTTGCACAAAGTAACTTAGTTTGATGTATGTACAGAACGCGTAGATGACGACTTCGTAATATATCTTTTTACGTCCTGTATTTTCATGCCATATTATATAAAGCGAACGAATATAGAAAAGGTTACATAATGTAATTGTAAACTCCGCATTATATCTACTGAATTGCCTTGACATTGTATCGTGCACCTATTAGTTACAACGCAATAAAACGCTCAAATTGTATGACGCAAATTCATAGAAACCCATTATAGATAGAAAACCTTACATTGCACCATTTCCTGAAATCCTTACTTCAATCTAAACTTTAATGGAAGTCTCCAAAGTTCAAATTCCTTTGTATGAATATTTTCAGTTTTGCTGCGACCGCTGGATGTGACCTCACCCTACGAAAATAGCCGAAGCTTCACGACGTCGAGCGAACAGGAACAAGATGGCGGAGAGGTTCCCGCGCATGCTCACCCCTCATCTGAAGTGACGTCAGATGGAAATAGGGATGGGGTGAGTACAACATCCCTTGTGTGTTATCGATACTTTTTTAGATCAGGGCCCGTATTCCCGTAATTTCAAACGTTCAAAATCTAGTCGCAGTCTCATCTCGGCGACAAACAAATGTCAAAAACTTGTCAAAATGTAGGGAAATTAGACGTATTTTTGACAGATTGAGACCGAGATCAGACTGTGAACGTTCTTAAAATTACGAGAATTACCCCTCAGGAAATTGACGTTATTGATGTTTTTCGTTAAATAATTGACCGCAAATAATGAGTGGGCTGTCTATTAAATGTGCATAAAGGTGTTTCGCGTTTTAAAATTTACGAACTTGTGGATACTTAGCTAAATACTTAATTATAAGATTCTATGGTATTCAATTAAATTAATATTTCAGTTCGTTGAAAAATATGGGGGGCCCGGGGCTAAATAATAACAGCCGCACAGGTTGATCGATCAGGTTAAGCTACGCTTGCCGCGGTTGGTCTGTGGATGGGTGACCATCTTTACATACCGAGACCCCTCCGTGCCTCGGAAAGCACGTTAAGCCGTTGGTCTCGGCTGTCATTCGTGGATCTTTGACAGTCGTTACGGGTAGTCAGAAGCCCGAAAGTCTGACAACCAGTCCATTGGTGTAATTGCCGTATGGCGTTCCAGTGTGAGAATATATAAATAAATAAATAAATATAAATATTGAAGAGTCACTATTTTTTTTTAATGTTAACACAATTGCACGTTTAACCATTCATGATGAAACTTATGTATTATAGTAGCCATGACTCAGTCTACAATCAAGCATCCTACAGACCATAATCACTGCACATTTTGCAGAGAGATGATTGAGGTATGATAGATAACATCAGTCTAGCTAGAAGGGGAACTGCATGAAGATTTATTTGATAAAACGTGATGCAGATGATTACCGGTATTGTTGAAACCTTGACTTTCAGTGGGATACAAGGTTACAAGGACCTTTTATGAGATAAGTCGTATAAAAGAACATAACAAATTATCTCCACTATACTAATAGGCAATCAATTTTGAAGTACCTACGCATCTATGTGACACGACGACGTCTTCGTAAACATTATAATTAAGATAGTGAAGAGTTACGAGCGTAAAAATAGCTTTTGATGTGATGAAGCGAGTCAATTTGTCCTTTAAAGTGAGATAATTATGTATAGACCATTGCACCTGATTTTCTTTAAATTGGTGTGACTAAATATTTAGCTTGCAAAACGATGTTTACGGGATTGAGCCTTCTCATATAAAAAAAACCACCAGCTAAATATATGAGTATTTAGCTGGTGTTTTTTTTTACTTTATAATACCCTTTATTATCTCAAATTAAGTATGTCTACTATTATGTTCAATGCTTTATATCCATGCAATACCAATAAACTAAATTGCATGCATACCTAGAGCACTTTCCAACATCGAGATTTCGTAAAACATCGAATCGTGGACACTCAAGAAAGTTAAGAGATACTGGGGATTGATATGTTCAATATTTTACTAGAACAATCAAAACCATATGTCATTCCTTTCAGTTATCAATCTCAGATCTCAGTAATTGATCTCATCTAGTGGGGCTGGTCAGGAAACATCATACTTAAACTAAAGTAAACGGCCTTGAAATGTCTGAAATATTAAATAACAGCAGATTCTTTACTGTATAAGTAATGACCTGTAACAACAACTGGTACTTTTGATAATAAGTATAAACATTGTTGGTAGGCAGGCTTGGTAGAAACCGATTAATTTTAATGCAATTATTAAATTAGCTAAGTAATTATACGCTGTGCTCTTCTGACTGCTACTTTTCGCAATTTAATAAGCATAATATTAGGCTTGTATGTTTGTTTGATGGCACATATTTATAGAATGCTCGTCGTTCTATGTAACCTGTCAAGCTTTGGATGATTATTGGGACATAATTAATTATTAATTGTAGGAATACCACCTGAGGCACACGCACGTCAATAAGTTTATACCTACTTTTGGGAATTTAAAACAAGAAATAACCAACAGTGAAAATTATTATCAAAGCATCTTTTCTACCCAGAAACAAGTAGCATAGTACGAAAAAATTGAAATATTTAATCGTAGCAGGTGGCGTTTTAGTTTCTGCCTACCCCCATGGGTAAAAGGTGTGAGTTTATGTATATTATGTGTATTAAAAATAAGGAATTTAATCTGTCTAGTATCGAATTTATTTCGATCCTGTTCTTCTATAAAATTCACTGTCTACTTAAAGTTACCAAAAATAATCTATTATCTAGAGCCAGAAAAAAATGGCCAGGTATATCAGTCAGTCCCACGGGGCGAGCTGTTATTAGTAATTAAGATATAGCGTCAAAGGTCACGGTATCAAAGGAACAATCGTTTTATTAATACAAGCATGGTAACTGTAGGACACATTCCTGATACACTTGTCATTTGCAATTAATAGATTTATTTATGCAGACTGGTCAGTAACGTCCGAATTTTCTTCAAATGCAGTTTATTTTAAGTCACATGCCGATGCTGTCTGTGTTACTCTGTATTGTAGCGAAAGTTAAGTGTCGTTTGAAATCTCGGAGGCTCATTCAAGCTACTGTAGATTTTTATATTTGTTTTTAGATTTTTTTCTCCATTTAGCTAATCGTACTACTGCAAGCCTTAATATCAAAGGCTACCTAAATAGTTAAGAATTAGATCTATTTGCAGCATTAGTTCACAATTTTAGTGCGTAGGTATAATCTTCCTAGCAATGTAGGTAATGAGCTGCGATATATCAAGATGTTCTAATTTTTACGTGTAGTACCTACAACATAAGCAAAAAAAAAACTTAATCGCGGAGAAATTATCAGCCATCCCATTGCGGTCTAGTAGGTATTGAAGTTTTGTATGGGACAGTTGATATTTTATTTGCGATTACAATGTTGGTCCCACGGAGAAAGATGTTCAGTTTCATGGTCTGTACCCTTAAATATAACCACACCTGTCTGATACATGTGTTACATACTTAACCTGTTTACCTATTATGTGTCGTAAATCAAAAGATAGCGGAGCAACCTATCCTTGTAAACTACATACGATTATTAAAAACTAGTAACTAACAAATATTTTCAAAATAGGTTGTCGATATCGGAAAAACACAATTACTATGTTTACATTTCCGAATCACCTTTACAGTTTATCTATTTCAACGCGTTTTTTTATCCTTTATTAAAAATAACCAGGTTCTTAATAATTAATTACAATTTAGACTAAAAGACTAAGCAATTTAAATCTAACTTAATTTTTTACGTGATAATTATTTTAAACTAAGAATAGTGTCAATTGTACTTTACACAAGTCCTTTCCACGTTCTTTTCAACACGTGTTTAAAATCTGCATTTTTAATACTTAGATTTTTTTTACTAAAATAATTTAATGATAAGAAAAACCCGCAAATTAATATCGATATCCAGCTAAATATGAGTGTCCCACCTCAAGGTTCATTGTCGATGTCGGCAGTCAGTGGAGCACGCCCGACGCATAAGTGCGCGCGCCGCGACCGATTTAAAAAACCAATTTTCGAAAAAATATCAGAAATTGTACAATTAATTAATTATTCGATTCAGTTAAAAAAATAGACGCCGTTTAGTGATTCCAAGTTTGATTTTGTAAGTTTCTACTTTTTAATATTTTTACATAATTTCTCGCAAGTTTAATTTAATTACCTATAGGATGTATGTTTACACTCGGAAATTACTTCCGTCTACATTTTTAGATTTAAAAAAAAAAATGTTTGTTCCGCGATACCGAATGAGCAGACAAAAGTGCAATTTTATTACCATAGAGCTAGCTGAAGCGCGGATTTTGATGCGGCAATATGGTTTTATCTTTACGAACCGTAGACAAGGCACCAATTAAAATCCAGGTACTGAAAAATCCAGTAAAAAAATCTTAAAATAAAAAAACCTCAAGTGTTATGTAAACTTCCCAGTAGGCACAAAAAGTAACCTAACAGACGAAACCAACCAACAACAAAAAAAAACCCAGCCTGTTCATTTTTTAAATTACGCTTTTTAAAAGCAAAGGTAACAGAAACTCCATTCAGCCTGCAGAAAGGAGGTTATAATTAAATGGGCCTGAACTCCACATGTTGGAAGGTGTATTTATTGATTGCGGGCGGATAGCAGGGGGGGGGGGAGGGGTTCCTACTGGGGATGCGCATAGGAACCATGAGGAAGGTCAGGAGAGAAGGCATCACGTGAATGTCGCACGTGGATTATTGTTTAGGACATAAAAATATCTACTTACATAATTTTTTAATGAGGCCTGTCCCTCGTCCTGACTCCAACAACTTCGTGATAACAGTTCTTTTACCTTGCAAGTTTATTTTTATTGTGCAGACTCTTTTTATAATGAGCAAATTAATCTCCTATTCTTTTAATCGTTAATTAATCCGAATTAACCAATTCTGCTAAGAGTTTTTCACAAAAAGAAAGTGATGTTATAAAGGTAAAACTTCATTACGTCATGCTGAAACGCTTGAAACTCATTAACTATTTAGTGAATGCCTATCCCCATGGGAAGTAAGCATGAGTTTAAGTATGCATGTAGGTACGTATTAAGGCTCGCCTGTCATGCACGGGGTTATGCGTTCGAATCAGGGCATGTACTTTCTAAGTTTATCTTAGAAATTACTGACATCGGTAAAGGAAGGACTTATGTATACCTACATCGATACATGTAAATAAAATACTGAACTACAATGCATAATCATCCTCCTCTCTATGAGAGGTGGGCTATAATCTATCACGCGGGCACAGTGCGGGTTGGTAGATGTCACATTATGTCTTGATTTTTTGGTTCTACGACATGCTGGTTCCCTCACGATGTTTTCCTTCACCGTTTTGAGAAAGTGGTGATGAAATAGTTGACAGAAAGTAAAGCGCCTGCCTGGGTTCGAACCTGCGACCACTGGGCCACCACTGCTTCTTCGTATAAACTACGAAGTATCTTGTAATGTACAAGTAACCGCTTTTCGTAAATGCATATGAAAATAAATACGGCTTTTATAACAAACGAAATATTTTTTAATTTTTTGTCTGTCTGTCTGTTTGTTGCGGCTAATCTCCGAAACGGCTACACCGATTTTGATGAAATATGGTATGGGGATACTCTGAAACCTGGGGAAGGACATAGGCTACTTTTTATCGACATACCACGTGAGCGAAGCCGCGGGCGAAAGCTAGTAGCTAATATAAGTCTGAAATCGCCAACCCGTCTTGAGCGTAGTGATCACTGCTCGTGCCTGGCCTGTATCCGAAGAGGCCTTTGGCCTGCAGTGACGCAGTAATAGGCTGGTCTTATTATTTATTTATTATTATATACGTACGGTCACCAAAGGAGATAAGTAACCAGGGTAGTCGGATATAGTTGAAGTTTAGTAAGAAACCGATGGATGTTTGTAACCGCGTGGTAGATTATGGCCCACTCCCTCTCACTGAGAGGAGGGCTGTATCCCAGCAGTGGGCACATTATAGACTGATTATGTATACGAGATAATCTTATGTTGGAAAGATCAGTCAGCAGGTCCATAAAGTAGGTACCCTACTTACATAATATTATATGCTGATTATGTATACGAGATTATCGTATGTTGGAAAGATTAGTCAGCAGGTCCCTAAAGTAGGTACCTCTACTTTCGACTCTGGGCTACTAATGAGAAATTCCTGATGGGAAAGCTCAAGACAAATTTTCCAGATTTGGGATTTGAACCCATGACTTCATGATCAGCAGATCGATTGCGACCACTAGACCAACGCAGTCACTATGTATAACATAACATAACATTACGCCTGTATCCCTCGAAGGGTCAGGCAGAGGAGTACCTTAGTGCACCAATCATCAATCCAATAAACGCGAAAGTTTGTGAGGATGGATGGATGTTGACGTCAGAAAAAGCAACAAACAGATCAATGAAAGGTGTTCTCATTCATGACGTGACTCGTCATGCGGTTACCGTATGAAATGCATTCAGATGTTCCTTACAGTACTGAGAACAAAGATTTGCGGACATCAAGGACGCTGGACAATAGCTTTATAAATAGCACACTGTTGTTATCTTGATTGTGTGTTGGCTCTTGGCTTAATTTACAGGTAAATTCGTTCGTGGATCGACAAGCTAAATATAGACACAGAATTCTGTTTATTTTGTGTCATAGAAGAAGATGAAGGGGCCCGTGGCTAAATAATAACATCCGCACAAATCGATCGATCAGGTTAAGCTACCCTTGCCGCGTTTAGTCTGTGGATGGGTGACACCATATTACATACCGACACCTCTCCGCACCTCGGAAAGTACGTTAAACAGTTGGTCCCAGCCGTCATTCGTAGATCTTTAACAGTCGTTACGGGTAGTCAGAAGCCCGAAAGTCTGACAACCAGTCTTACCAATGGGTATCGTATTACCCAGTAACTGGGTTGTGGAGGTCAGTTAGGCAGTCGCTCCATGTAAAATACTGGTATTCAGCTGCATCCGGTTAGACTGGAAGCAGACCCCAACATAGTTGGGGAAAAGGCTAGGCAGATGATGATATGTTATGTACCAATCTCAATACATTCTTGCCGATACGAGCAAAGAAGACAGTGATCTTCGCTATTTACTTAACTTAGCTTTTAGAAGTGGAACTTCTGCACTTTCTTTCATACCGCTAGGCAGATGGTGAGGTGACTAAGATGGCGGGATGAGCTTGACTCCCACCGTACGGACTGGCCGGCACTCGCTAAAGACAGAAGTATCGATCCGCATAAGTTTCGTTCCCGTGGAAATACAGGGATAAAAAGTATCCTATGTGTTAATCCTGGCTATAAACTATCTGTGTGCCAAATTTCATCCAAATCCGATCAGTAATTTTTGCGTGAAAGAGTAACAAACATCCATCAATCCATCCATCATCCATACAAATTTTCGCATTTATAATATTATAGTAGAATAGTAGGATTGTGTCATAGGTAAAATCAAAATCAAAAGTCATTAATTCAAATTAGGCTGAGA
Organism: Apamea anceps; assembly: GCA_951799955.1. Lineage (NCBI taxonomy): Eukaryota > Metazoa > Arthropoda > Insecta > Lepidoptera > Noctuidae > Apamea > Apamea anceps. The sequence continues at coordinate 13,266,542 of OX637521.1, read as the reverse complement.
TTCAGCACTTTTCGAACGTCAAAATGACAAAAGACAGTCTCCCAAAACCCCCGCGCTTCACCACTTCCTTTTGCTTACGCTGGGAAGAAGAAGTGGCGCAAGAAACTTCCCCGCAGACTGGTAAAGACTGGTAAGGGTACAGCGAGTCGAGGCCTGTCGGGGGAGCGGTGAATGCCTATGCGAATCCCGCACCCCCGGCCATAGGCAAAGGTGGAACACCGCGGTGGTTTTAGTCGGTAAGTGTCCGGCATACCCCTCTGTCACCCCCACGATGGAGGAAGTTCACGAGGATTTCCACCGCGCAACAAAAAAAAAAACAATGGGTCCGGGAGTGCCGGCAGAAGTGAAAACTTGAATATTAACGTTGTGCATTTTAAATATTTTGGAATGCGGTCTACTTTCCCTCCGTCTTACGAATTTTCGATCAGGCCACGTGTCCTGACGCGAGTTTAACATTTTTTACCCATCACAAGAAACTCTCCCTCCGTCTTACGAATTTTCGATCAGGCCACGTGTCCTGACTCGAGTTTAACATTTTTTACCCATCACAAGAAACTCTCCCTCCGTCTTACGAATTTTCGATCAGTTCACGTGTCCTGACGCGAGTTTAACATTTTTTACCCATCACAAAAAAGTGCACAACGTTGCTAAAGAAGTTTTCACTTCAAAAAAAAAAGGTACAGTGAGTCTCTTAAAAATGTATACAAACTCAAACTCGAACTCAAAGCATTTATTTCATTTACAGACACTTTTGAATTGTCAAGGAGTCGCTCAATTAGAAAGATGAAGCTAGTTGCCCATTCCAAAGCATAGTAAGTTCCTATGGAGAAGAACAAGCAAGAAACTCCATGTACACTCTTCTAAATTAATACATCGTTATGAATTCATTTCCATATCGTATATTTTTTTTTAAGCAGATCGTACTATTCCAATTTAAAAATGTTCTAATTGAAATGGCGAAAGTTAGTTAATGCGTCGTTAAAAGCTTTATAGTCAAGATAGGTACAAAAATATATGCTTCAGTGAATGTTGTATACAATCTGAGAAATCAATCAAGGTGTCCTGAAATAGGTATAGGTACAAAGACGGTTAGGGGAGAACGCAGACGACCGTAAATGAACTGTGTCGCGAATTGTGTCATTCTTTTTTATTTCGATTTAAAGACATTTATTTCTCAAAAAAAAGAACATTACGGTTCACTTACATATTGAGAAATGTATAGATAATCTATATTTATATAAATAAAACCGATCAAGTGCGGGTCGGGCCACGCGCAGTGTAGGGTTCCGTAGTTTTTATAACAGCCAAGTGAGGGTCGTATTCGCTGACTGATAGTTTCGTACCATGCTCTAACTAAAAGCCAAACATGACTACCTAATTTGACTTCCTATACAAATCCTCACCTAATCCGACAATTTTGCACGGAAAGTTTTTTTTTTTTTTTTAATTTGGATAAGACTTGTGGCTGGTGTAGCAACTGTTTTTTTTTATAAAACTTATTCAGGAATGAAACAATAGCGCGATACAACTGATGTTTAGCGCCATCTTTCGAAATTTCTATGGGGTTGTTCGAAATTTTCGAGTCTAATACAATTGGTCGACAATTACTCGTAAACTTGTAAAGCCCACTTAAGTGTGATAGTTTTCCTTTAAACTTCGTTATATAGGTACTACTGCCGTGACATTTGAATTTCTAACTACAACAGTATAGTTGGTAGAGGGGGGGGGGGGCACTTGACTGTAACGAAAATTAAGTTACGAACAGTTTACTTAATCAAAAAACGGTCTTCCCAAACCCCTAATATGATAAATTGAAAGACCTATCCAACGATATCCCACACTATGGGGAGGACTAAAAAAAAAATTATCATCCCCACTTTAGATGTAGGAGAGGTACCCTAAATAAATTTTTCTTTTCAAAATTTTATTTTACCACTTTTCGGCGTCATTAACGTGTATACTCATGCTAAATTACAACTTTCTAGTACCAATAGTTTTTGAGCTAAACCGCGGACGCACAGACAGACAGACGACATGGCGAAACTATAAGGGTTCCTTGTTGACTACGGAACCCTAAAAAATGAATCACCGAAATGCACACGCATAAGTTCCGATCGACTGCACCAAATTGGATAATTCTTTTTTTGTTGTGTTTGTATTGTCAGGACAAGGTTTGTATAGAAGAAAATTAAAAGAAAAATATATATATAGCGGTGCGACGTTCGCCGGGTCAGCTAGTATGTAATAAAAGTAGATACAGTCTCTGTGATCACATACAGTTATACTAAACAACAGAATTAAAAGATTTAATAGGTGACATTCGTTTATATGTAATACTTCGTTCTAACGTATTCTTCTAGGGCTTTTTTATATTTATGCCATCTGTTACTGTTGAACGCATCATCAGTTTTGCTTCACATCTTTTCTACTTCCTACTTAATATTATAAACGCGAAAGTTGATAGGGATGGATGGATGTTTGTTACTCTTTCACGCAAAAGTACTGAACGGAATTGGATGAAATTTGGCACACAGATGTTTTATAACCGGGATTAACATATAGGATACTGTTTATCCCGAAATTCCCACGGGATAGACCCTTATGCGGATGAAACCGCAGGGTGGAGCTAGTATAGAATATTTTTCTTACCATAGTTAGTTCTAGGTTGTCTTAATTCTATTTTGTCTCGTCGTCTTGCGATATGTGTAAGTTTTCGTTTTTATTATTGTATTCATGTGCTGTCCCTTTTTATTACTGCTCCTTATACTCATGTATTACTGTATTCAAGTGAGTGTCCCTACTTCAAATTCGCTCGAGTAGCATAACCAATTCTATCTCTATTCTACCAAGAATAGACAACGTCCTTTCTATCCAACTCGACATCTCTTTTGCGTGAGAATGTCGCGACCCATAGACTCGCTTTTCTATGAATACAAAGACATTATATTATTTCCATAGCAACGCGGAGCAAATTTTAAAATCAATATGGATTCTTGTCTAGCTCCAACGTGATGTAAGACTATTTGACACCTGTTGAGAAGAAATTGTTTCTACGCCCAAGTGTTCATAGTAAAGAAAAATTGGTCATCACGCATTTGGGCGCATTTTCATTGGGGCGGGCCCATCACAACGCAACTCTTTGCAAAAATTCGCCTTCATCACTCGTACATTTTCTGAACCAACTAATGAAGCAACGCACACTACAGTGTGCTAAAATGCGTTGTGCTGCGGGCCGTTGCGGCTGTAATGTGCGCCTGGCTTCATGAAAATGACCAATTTTTAATATGGGACCAACGCGTTAATCTAAAAAAAATCAGCTGTTTTATACATGTGATGAAATTAGTAGGTATTCTATAGAACTTAAAAAACTATAAACGAGTGTTACGACGGACCCTTTTTTGTGTTTTGGTACAAAAGAAACAAATATCATAACATTACAAGGACATGTGCGGTAGTGCGGTGTGATCAAGGCTACCCGTGGCTCCAAGATCGTAAACATCAGAAGAAACTATCAATAAAACCAGCAATAAGTGGCAGCAATCAGATTCCGTCAGTAAAATGTTAGTATCCGGGAATAATATTGAACATCGTAAAATATATGAAGCTGTGGCGGCATCTAGATCGCCACATGCGAACACATCATCTGACGTCACGCAAAATCCTGCATCTCGCCTGCAGAGTTTACCGCGCAACTAGCATATTGAAACAACGTCCCGACATCAATCGGCGGGCAGTATCCCATCAGACACGACCCCCGTCTGGTTGGAGGATCCTCGGAGGAACCGGATGCAGCTGAATACCAGTATTGTACATGGAGCGACTGCCTATCTGACTTCCACAACCCATTTACTGGGTAATACTTTTTGCCTTTCGTAAGACTGTTTGCCAGACTTTCGGGCTTCTGACGACCCGTAACGACTGTCAAAGATCTACGAACGACAGCCCGCCGGAACCAACGGCTTATCGTGCTTTCCGAGGCATGGAGGGGTCTTGCTATGTAAAGTTCACGGACCAACCGCGGCAAGCGTAGCTTAACCTGATCGATCGACTCGTGCGGCTGTTATTACTTAGCCACAAGCCCACATACAACCCAGTAACTGGGTAATACGACCGACACCCCTTAGTAAGTCTGACAACCAGTCTTACTAAGGGAGTCTTACTTACTCAAATTATAACTGTAACTTATAGAGGTATGAGGTGATGATTAAAGTCGGGCCGTTGTATATATGCTAGTCGCGCGGTAAACTCTGCTTGCGCGATGCAGGATTTTGCGTGACGTCAGTATGATGCGTAGTTCACATGTGGCGGTGTAGATGCCGCTACAACTTAAATTAAATGAATTGCATTAAGTAATACCTAAATGCTATTAAAACCACTTCAAAATTAAATTATAAAGGGAAATGACTGGGTGTGTGATGTGTCCCAAAACTATGATGACGTCAGATGTGGTGACATCACCCGTAAAGTTTCCTCGCTACCGAGCCTTCCCTATTATAGAGACGATTGACCCAACAAATATTGTTAGTAGGTACTGTGAAAGCTTTACGAGCTTTCAGTACCGGTACGAGTAAATAAAACCATAGTTTGTCTCCGGTGTATATGCGGCGTCTCTCAACAGACAATGCCTCACAATCACAACTTGAATCGCATGCCGTGTCACCTGCTCATGTGAGGACCGTAATACACTATCAATCACAACCTGAGTCGTTTTGAAGGATATTGCTAATCCATTGCTTCGTATGTTCAAAAAATGTGTCTGCTCAACAAAGCAAATAACGCAATGAATGCTGTTGAACTGTCGAAATGAAAGCCATTGCTACTCATAGTGTGTTATGCAGTTACCCCGCTGTTGTTGCGTCTAGGCGTCGAGGTTTCGCAGCCGCATATCGCATATTGTGCGCCATGTCTAAGAAACAAACAAACAAATTATCCCTATATTCTCTTCAATATCCTAATAATAGTGTTTTTATGGATTATTTTTTTGTCTCCTTTACTCTTTCACACGCTGTCTCCATCTCTGTATCTATTGTCCTATCGCAGGTATGCTGGTTTATGTATGTGTGTAAATAAATGCTTAAATAAAATAAATCCTAATAATATTATAAACGTGAAAGTTTGTATGGATGGATAGATGTTTGTTACTCTTTTACGCCAAAACTACTGAACGGATTTGGATGAAATTTGGCACACAGATAGTTTATAACCAGGATTTACATATTAGATTATGATACTTTACTTGGATTAGGATACTTTTTATCCCGATATTTCCACGGGATTGAAACTTATTCGGGTGAAACTGCGGGGCGCAGCTAGTATCCCTATAAATTAGTAAGGTAATCAGTAAACTAATTGGTAGCTGATAATTAACCAGAAACCCGATAAGCGTGTGCTATATGGGACTCCACCCACCACAGTTAAATTGATTTTGAACTCCTCACGTTTCAGTAGCTTGGCATAATTATGTGCCTACAATAACAATGGCGATCGATATAATTGACTCGACTGCCTCGGTAGTCGATGGTCTACTAGACCAGACCTTTTTGGTGCAGCCGTGAGGCACACTTTCCTGCTAATTTCTTACATCGGACTTTACACTTTCTATTTGATTTTTAACCGACTTCTAAAAAAGGAGGAGGTTCTCAATTCGGATGTTTGTATTTTTTTTTTAATGTTTTTTCGCGCATATCTCCGTCGTTTGCCAACCGATTTGATTTGAAACCAAAATTACTGATAAAAATTACAACTAAAAAGTGTAAAATAAAAACTTTTTTGCAAAAAGAAAACCGACTTCCAAAAACGACACTACAAAGTGAAAAATAACTTTGATTTCGGAAGTCGGTGGCAAACAACGAAAATGCGAACCCAACGACACCGACTTCCGAAATTAAAGTTATTTTTCACTTTGTAGTGTCGTTTTTGGAAGTCGGTTTTTTTTGTACAAAAAAGTTTTTATTTATTTGTTTTTATATGTGATGACGACTAATAGAGAAGTATGGAAGAAAAAGACATGTTGCGCCGACCCCAAATAAATTGGGATAAGGGCAGGAGAATGATGATGATGATGTATGTATCTGGTGTATTGTGTGTCTTTTAGTCTGTGCTAAATAAATGTAGGTATTTTCTTTCTTTCTTTATTCTTTCTAGTGGCCGCAAGTCTGCTGAATGTGACATTCTGTAAATCAAGGAGGAGGTAACCTTTAAATTTGAAGGTTGTGGGCCTTGAAATACATCTGAAGTTATGGGCCATAGGTACATAAAAGGTGGAAATATTAACTACTGAAAACCAGCGCTGTGCAGCACAGCATCGTGTTTAGTGGAAGCCTTCTTGTCACAATTATGACGTGCAGCCGTCGACTATTTCTGCTTTGTGCTCGTGACTATAGATATATTTTGTTTTTAACCCCCGACGCAAAAACGACGGGGTGTTATAAGTTTGACGTGTCTGTGTGTGTGTGTATGTGTGTGTGTGTGTGTGTGTGTGTGTGTGTGTATGTCTGTCTGTGGCATCGTAGCTTCCGAGCGGATGAACCGATTTTAATTTTGTTTTTTTCGTTTGAAAGGTGAATTTGTCGGGAGTGTTCTTAGCTATGTTTGATGAAAATCGGTCCAAGATGGCCGCCGCTACAAAATGGCGGATTATATACTTTTTCACAACTCCCTCAATATGGATATCAAATGAAAGGGCTTGACTAGTAGAATACTATACACTATGATAAATTTCAAATCCAAGATGGCCGCCAACACAAAATGGCAAATAACATTTTTTTTTTCACAACTCCCTCAATATGGGTATCAAATGAAAGGGCTTGACTAGTAGAATACTATACACTATGACAAAGTTCAAATCCAAGATGGCCACCACCACAAAATGGCGAATTACAAAAACCTGATTAAATACCAAATTACCTGAATCTTAAAACGCAAGAAAATAAAAGAAAAGAAATAATAAGGAGTCCCTACAAAAAGCATGAAATAAAAAATTAAATTAAAAATTTAAAAAACCCCCGACTACGTGAAATCCTATAAAAAGAAAAAAATAACCTTGAAATTATGACCCTACGTAAGTACGTATGAAATTTTTTGATTAAATATTGTCCTGTCGGGGGACCGCTACTATTTTAAACTTTAACAGAACGTTAGGCTAATAATTAGAGCGGTCCCCCGACGGGACAACATTTAATCAAAAAATTTCATACGTACTTACGTAGGGTCATAATTTCAAGGTTATTTTTTTCTTTTTATAGGATTTCACGTAGTCGGGGGTTTTTTAAATTTTTAATTTAATTTTTTTTATTTTTCCTTATTATTAGAATTAATTATCTTTTTGTATGCACGTGTTTCTGTGACAAATAAACCCTTTTTTATAAATTAGACGAGTTGGTAAAAGAAATACGTTTTTGCCGCAATTTTATAAGTATGAAAAAGGCGATTTGAAAAATTTCGCGGGCCGGGTCTAAAGCCGGGTCGGGCCATATCCGACCCACGGACCAGGAGTTGCCCATATATAATTATGCTCTACAATATTGTGTAAAAATCTCACCGCGACAACTTAGGGGAAATGAGCTTCAGAAGAGCTGTTATTCCACCTGGTGCTAGAGATTGACAGTGTTACCAACAACAACAGTCTTACCAAGGGGCATCAGTGTTACCCTAACTGGGTTGTTGAGGTCAGATAGGCCGTAGCTCCATGTAAAATATTGGTATTTAGCTGCATTTTCCCCAAAAGTCGCTTAAAGCGTCTAAATAAGTTTTTATATAAAAATTGCTTGCATGTTGCTGTCACTCCGTCGGCAATATCATTATAGTCAGAAATTAAAGGGTGCAAAAGAATATGTAGGTGTAGTACCTAAGGTTCTAAGTGGTAAGTGGTACTACCACCGGCTGTGGCGGTACCACCATCACCTAGATCTTTGCGTGTCTGACTATTGCATTTACATTCACAGGTTTCCGCTGAACACTTTTCTTTTACATTGCGACATTTGCATGTTGGGTAATAAATAAATGAATTAGGTATGCGGGCAAAAGTATAAACATCTTTGTATACATAGTATTATCAGCCTATACTATTCCCACTGCTGGGACACAGGCGGCCGGTGTCCCAGCAGTGCCCACTGTGACTGTGGCCTCCTCTCGGTGAGACGGAGTGGACCATAATCCACCACGCGGATGTCACATGCCTTCGATTTTTTTGGTTCTAGGACAGGCCTACCCCAAGTAACACATTTGGTGACAAATAGCTTACTTATAGTATTTTTTTGGAAACTTTAGTAATAAAATTCACTGTGATTAAGTTCTATAAAGGTGGTTAGAACCCATAAGCAACATGTATGTTACCAAAAGGAGAAAAATTGCAACTTATTTATAGATGCAAAAGCGATGCAGAAGAGTTCGAATTGTTATCCTGAGTGGCACTTGGAACTCACGGTGCAAATTGCGCGCCGTGAATGAATGATTGAACGAAAAAGCAATACAGCTCATTCGTTGAGTGACAAATGAGATCTTAACAAGTTCTTATTTTCGGTGGATAAACAAAAAGACGGTGGTTGTGCTTTGCGTTGTGACAGCAAATTTATTTGGATTATTGCTACTATTTGGTGCAGAGCATTATATGGGATAACCATCATGGAGCCCATGCAAATGGTTTTTAACCCCCGACGCAAAAACCGACGGGGTGTTATAAGTTTGACGTGTCTGTGTGTGTGTGTGTGTATGTCTGTCTGTAGCATCGTAGCACTCGAACGAATGAACCGATATTAATTTTGTTTTTTTTTTGTTTGAAAGGTGAATTTATCGGGAGTGTTCTTAGCTATGTTTGATGAAAATCGGTCCAAGATGGCCGCCGCTACAAAATGGCGGATTACATATTTTTTCACAACTCCCTCAATATGGGTATCAAATGAAAGGGCTTGACTAGTAGAATACTATACACTATGACAAATTTCAAATCCAAGATGGCCACCACCACAAAATGGTGAATTACAAAAAACCTGATTAAATACCAGATTACCTGAATCTTAAAACGCAAGAAAATAAAAGAAAAGAAATAATAAGGAGTCCCTACAAAAAGCATGAAATAAAAAATTAAATTAAAAATTCAAAAAACCCCCGACTACGAGACCCTATAAAAAGAAAAAAATAACCTTGAAATTATGACCCTACGTAAGTACGTATGAAATTTTTTGATTAAATATTGTCCTGTCGGGGGACCGCTACTTTTTTAAACTTTAACAGAACGTTAGGCTAATAATTAGAGCGGTCCCCCGACAGGACAATATTGGCATAAGAGCTCAGTCTCGTGACTCAAAGCTGTCAACAACAGAAATGGTCACCGTAACCGAAATCGGCATGGGTATACAGGGTGGCAGACACATCGACGACAACCTGTTGGATTTGTTGGACCTTGGATTAGAATCATGTGCAAAATTCATGGTTACCTGAACATTTATTTTTTAATCTTTTCGCACACAAAAAGGTACAAAGGCGGACTTAGGCATTCTCTACCAGTCAACCAAGTGTGGTGAAGATAGATGGCAGGGGCTTTGGTTGAGCCGAACAATGATAAAAAAAACTATTAACATTATTAAATTATAAACAAAAAACGTACACAAATACATTACCTAATAGGTTAAAAACAAAAAAAGGGTATAATATATATACACTGGCCTGCAAAACTAAGTACAGACGCCAGCACATCAAGTTACTACAATCTGTCAAATTTCTTTAATAGATTTCCAACTTTAACGCTAAAGCATTAAGGTTCAGGGTTGATTGGGAAAATTTGACAGTTTCGGGTAGCTTGACCTGCTGGCGTCTGTACATACTACACTTTTAAGATTTATTTTTTTTCTAAACTATAGAAGTTAGAGATTTAAAATAAAAAACGTTGTATAGCAAATATCAGCTTTCTTTGATACTAGTAAAGTATATGATAGTAATATTTTTAACTTAAAAAAAAGATAAAACAATAAAAATAGCCATTTTTAGCTTAGTGCCAAAAAACTCAATTAATATTTATGAGTATGTTTTACATGTTATTTAATTTTTAATAGCTGGTATTGTCTCCTCGGGCTCTGACTACAGCTTCGAGCCGGTTTGACATACTGAACACGAGGTTTCGAAGCCAATGTTGGAGAATATTCTCCCATTCTTCCATCAGGGCCTGTTTTAGTGCCCTGAGGGTGGTAGGTGGTGGTCTGCGGCTTCTGACTAGCCTCCCTAGCTCATCCCAGGCGTGCCAAGTCATAACGCTGATACCAACATCCTGAATATACTCTTGCACTACCTGAGCCGTGTGTGGCCGGGCATTATCATGCATTAGCATCGATCCATCACCCATATTTGCTAAATACGGCCCTGTATACTCGTTGAGAATCTCTTGGGCATATCTTTCCCCAGTCAGATTGCCATTTTCTATGACCCCTAACTCTGTGCGACCTTCTGAAGATATGCCAGCCCAGACATGTACACTGCCTCCACCGTAGTGGACTCTTTCTGAAAAGCAGTCTTGAAGGTATCGCTCACCAGGCCGCCTGTAGACACTTCGCCTTCCATCAGAAGTGTAAAGTGAGAATCGAGACTCATCTGTGAACAAAATTCTTGACCACTCTTCTTCATCGCACTGTATGTGTTCACGGGCGTATCGCAGTCTCGCTACTCGATGCTCTCTCTCGAGTTTGGGGCCACTCGCTGGTCTTCGGGGTTTCAGATTTGCTTCAGCAAGTCTTCTTCTCACTGTACTGTCACTAATGTAGTCCCTTCGGGTCTGAAGAAGCTGTTGCTGGACTTCAACTGCATTAAGGTGGAGATTTCGCAACACAGTGGAAACAATATATAAGTCCTAGGGCACTAGTACACCATTACAAGATCTCCTCAGATAGTTTCCAGTCTCTTCGTACCTTCGCTTCACCTTCTAGACCGTTCGTAACGTCACACCCACCATTCTTGCAGTACGACGGATACTGATGCCTAGTTCCAGAAAAGTCATGATCCTAGCACATTCTTCAGGGAAAGAAGCATGATAAATAAAGCTCATGTGCTTTTGTCTAACTTAGCTTTTGTAACAAGACTCATCGATCAAGAAAAATTTGAATACAAAAACAGAAACAAAAAAAATCTTTATTAACTTCAGTTGTACACAAAACACAAGAAGGTTCTCGACTATGAAGTTTTTATATACAAAATTGAACTCTTTTTTGAGTCTTTTTTATTTCGAAAGTATATCTTGTGTACTTAAAAAGTTATTCCAATTTTAAAAGTGTGATACTTAGTTTTGCAGGCCAGTGTATATACAAATTTAAGGGAGAGAAGTGTTGAGATGACTTTACACTATTTGTTTTGAAAATAACTGTCTCTCAATTTCCGCACATTTACTCCAATGACGCGTTTGATATAAGCACAGACGAGAGACGTCACATTTGACTTCACAAAATAGTATTTAAATGCAGCTGCCTGCATACTTATTTCTTGTTTGTGTGTGCAAGAAAACTTCTCTCCTATATTTTCCAACTAAATAGTGCAAGATAAAACCGTTATTATATTGTACACAATATGGCTAACAGTTTCGTTCTGGTATCTACGTGTGAAAATTGCTAAAGTTCGTGCGAGGCAAAGTGCAAAGTTCCTAGATCTTCTACAGAACAACTGTGTTGTTAGATGTAGTAAAGTCTTGTGTGGTACTGCCCTGTGATTTTGTATTTTTTTTTTATTTTCGTCTGGAAAGGAAACTACTGCAATAAGCAATCTTGGTGTGAAAAGACCCAGATGGTTGGTAGATTGCTGTCTTTATCGCATACTAAATTCGAAGTTTGCGTGAGATTTCTGGTTCCCCGTCGCATAGCATCACCTGCCGCGCTATCACTTCGTTTTGGCTTAACGTTCTTTCTGACTTATTTTCTTTTTGCTCGGCTCCTTAGAGTCATAGCGTAATGTTAAATAGCTTTTAGCCTTCCTCAATAATTGGGCTATCAAATGCTAATTTTTTTTTTTTCAATCCGACTGCTAGTTCCAGAGAAAAGCGCGTTCAAACAAACAAACAAACAGTCAGCTTCGATAACATGAAGTGCATAGAGAGTCTCCTTTTGTAAAGTCGGTTAGCGGAAACGTTTCACGAATTGACTGGCGTTTGTGGCTAATAAAAACCGGTTTAAAAATCATCAGAAATGGGGAGAAAAAACTGATTCATCGTGTTTTATTTCCTTTTATTATGTAACTCGTTTGCAAAACTGAAAGCAATGCTGTTGCACAAAAAAAACTAGTTTTTTTTTCAATTTCAAATAGACTGTGGTCGAAAGTAGGAAAAGGGAAGTTGTATAATAAAATACGTTCGATTACACACACATCCGGTACTTTCATCTATCGGGTTTACCGATCTGCAGACTAACTATATTCAAACTTTTATTTGTTTTAAATTGACGTTCTTTCAAGTTAAACAAATATCAACTTTATTGTAATGGTCATTAAGTTGATTTTAGAGTGACTAGCACTATTGAAACAGTTATAAAAATGTTTGAAGTTGTAGCGTAAACTGAACTTTATTGTGTAGGAATTAAAGTTATTTTTCCATAAACTCATATTTGTTTACCTTTTTGGCAAATAAGTCGCAAATGCAGATTAAGTATCTACATTGATAGCAATATTTAATTCATTCATGAAATGATTACGGTTTTAAAAATACATTAACTTGCATATGTATGTACAGGGTGGCAGGGACATCGACGCACAACCGTTACCATATGGTTACTATGGATAAAGCACATGATTCTGAACCTGCGTTGAAATTTTTCATCGGTTGTTAAAAAAAATTGTTGTTCCATACATTTTGACCGCGAAGGTACTCGTAAATGCATTTTTCTATGAGACAGCAGATTTTTTTTGGATAACCTTCCAAAAATTGTATACGCTAGGGATCTAGAATCATGAGCTGAATTCATGGTAACAGTTTGCGTCTCGATGTCCCTACCACCCTGTAGGTATATTTTCTCAAACTAAGTTTGTAAAACTAAAAATATCATACTTACAAGATTTCAGTATTCAAAAATCCAATTTACTTATATAGACTGAAAATCACCTCATCTGCCTAGCCTTTTCCTAACTATGTTGGGGTTGGCTTCCAGTCTAACCGGATGCAGCTGGACCAGTATTTTACATGGAACGACTGCCTATCTGACCTCCACAACCCAGTTACTGAGTAACATAATACTCTTGGTGAGACTGGTTGTCAAACTATCGGGCTTCTGACGACCCGTAACGACTGTCAAAGAATCACGTGCTTTCCGAGGCACGGAGGGGTTTTGGTATATGAAGATGGTCACCCATCCTCGGACAAACCACGGCAAGCGTAGCTTAACTTGATCGATCGACCCTTGCGGCTGTTATTACTTAGTCACAAGCCCCTCAGACTGAAAATCACCTACAGACTGATGTAGTTTCATAAAATACTCCTTTTCTTGGCCCCTATGTCCCATAGACACATGTCATGTCTATAACGGCTTTTATGGGGCAGGCAGCTGTCAAACACAATAACGGTCAGTGGGTCACACAGATCGATAGCCATACAGCCAATAATGAAGCGTGTTCTCTTCTGAAAGATTCGAATGGAACTGACATTTTGTTGGTGGCAACCATTTTGTTAGGACTTATGTAAGGTCGTTTTGGCTTCCATATTTTTACAGGATATTTATGTAACTTACTTCAGTATGAATGTCGATGGCTATAAGTACCTAAGATTGCCAAGTAAATAATTGAATGTCTTTGACCTAAGAGAAGACCAAAGAAACGATGGATGGACTGTGTGAATGATGATATGGTTAGAAAGGGGGTGACTACCGAGATGATGACTAATAGAGAAGTATGGAAGAAAAAGACATGTTGCGGCGACCCCAAATATATATATATATTTTTTTGGGATAACAGCCGGAGAGTGATGATGATTTTGCCACTTTCTTTTGTTTATCATACGTTTTTTTTAATTATTATAAGCTGTATGCCCGATGGGTTTTCCCATTCATAAACAGTACAAACTTTCATCTCCTATTTAAGACACCTTAGATGATGAATTTTCAAAAATCCTCATTTTGTGCTCGCCTTCGTTATATAGGTAAGGAACTCTTCAAGTGCAAAATTTCATGCTTTTAGACTTAGCGGCTTAGGCCGTGCGTTGTCTGTCAGTGAACGAATTAATTAAAGATTTTTAAACCAATGGATCATGTCTGCTTAGCTTGTTTTTTAGAAAAAACCTGTCACTATTCCCAGTCTCTGCAATCAGAACAGAACTTTTCTATTTATCTCTTGAGAAATACTCGTAACAAACATGTGCATCTTTATCTTAATACTAGCTGCGCCCCGCGGTTTACCCGCATAAGTTTCGATCCCGTGGGAATATCGGCATAAAAGTATTCTGTGTTAATACTGGTTATATACTATCTGTGTTCCAAATTTCATCCAAATCCGTGCAGTAGTTTTTGCGTGAAAGAGTAACAAACATCCATACATCTAAACTTTCGCGTTTATATTATTAGTAGGATGGTAGGAAGTAGAATATAATTATAATTCTTCTGTACGTGTGTTTGTCACCTAACTTCTCCTAAACGGCTAGACCGATTTGGATGAAATTTTGTGTTTTGTGTTTTTTTTTTTTTCAATGGGTTCCTGGATAATTTGAAAACACAATTGGACCCGCTAGGTGGCGCTGCTTTTCCGGGCAGGACGACGTCTGCCGGGTCCGCTAGTATTTAAATAAATATTTACTATTAAATTTTTCGAAATTGCACCTACCAATGTGTGTCTCTGCATCACTCAAAGGTTAATTAAGATTAAGAAAATGCCTATGGCGTTAAGTCAGTCATACCCCGTCCTTGTACATTTCTGTGCTTGAAGTATTAAATAAATAAATAAACATCTTAAAGATAAAATATTCCAAAAAGAAATTGAAAAGCGGATATCCGTGGTAACCGCTCCGATATCAAGATTAATAGTGATAAAGATTGAATCAAATCCATCGACATTTCGGAAGGGAATCTCGAACCGATTCGTTTAAGTTTGAGCGTGATATTGGGTGATATCACCGGGATCGTGCTTATCAACCAGAAGTATTGGGCCAACCTATAAAAGTTCAACAGAAATTTCAAGATCTTCATCTCTGGTCTAAATAGGTATCGATCTAGTGAGCAGTGAGTTACTTGCTTCTGTCCGCAACTTCCACTGCGTGATATTTCATGTGGCTCCGGCCCACTTCATCGCATAGCATCACCTGCCCACGCTATTAATGTTTTCTTTCTTGCGTTTTTGTTTTTGATCAGCTCCGTCCGTTACGTGATGTTAAGTAGCCTATAGCCTTTCTCAAGAATTGGGCTATCAAGTAAAAAAGATTTTATCAAATTCAACCGGTAGTTCTAGAGATTAGCGCGTTCAAACCAACTCTTCAGCTTTATTATTAGTATAGATAGGTCGTGGTTTCGAACCCAAGCAGGCGCTTTACTTTGTGTAATTTATCTCATCACCACTGCTCTCAAAACGGTAAAGAAAAACATCGTGAGGAAACCGGCATGTCCTAGAACCGAAAATACGAAGACATGTGACATCTACCAATCCGCACCGTGCCCGCGTGGTAGATACGGCTCAGTCTCTCTCACAGAGAGGAGGCCTGTGTCCCAGTAGTTACATATTAAACACACACCCAAAGGTTGTCTCTATAAGATCGCTCTTAGCGATAAGACCGCCCATTGTAAAATTTCTATATCTATGTCTGTAATTTATATGGTGTACACATAAAGAGTATTCTATTCTATCGTAAGTCTCTAGGCAACCACTGCTCTGGACCAGACCAGTGGTAGCCCAGAGGTTACGGCCAGGTTACGACTGCCTACCAGAGCCTCTGGTAGGTAGTCGTACTAAGCACTCAGTCTGTTGGAGCTTATAGGTCTCGACGTTATCATGCATTCTATTCAACTCTTGCATGTAGAATGTAGATGTTATCTTCAATAGAGCTCGCTACTGTAATCGATAAAAGCTTTTACATAGAGCTTTTGTGGCTAAAGCTTTCATGAAAAGCTATGTAATATTGTACTCTATCCATTGTCAATTAGAGCTGATAATGGTCTGCAGATGTCAGGTTATTACTGTTCGGATTGGAAGCAGGTTATTACATTGTAGAGGGAAAGTCAGACTTACATTAATAATAATAATATCCCTGGACATTTCACACAGCGCCATCTAGTCACAAGCTAAGCAACCTAATGCTTGTGTTATGGTAACAAGATGGCTGATAAACTACTTATATACATTTTTTTTTGTAAATACATACATATTATAGATAGAAAAACACCCAGACATTATCACGCTTATATTCTCCGAAGCGTGTGCAGTATAGTGTACCCTCATTTCACTAGTAAAAAGGGTGAACGGGTTGACTCCGGGTTATTATTATTATTATTAAAAGCCTGTGATGTCCCCCTGCAGGGCGAGGCCTCCCTACTCTCTTTTCACTTCTCTCTATTTAAAGCTGCTAAGGACCAGTTCTTGTTGAAGGAGTCCAGCTCATCCCGCCATCTGGGCCTGCCGCGATGTCGCTTGCCATTAAGAGGGACCCATTGCCTCGTAAGTTTGGCGCAGTGGTCGTCTGACATGCGGCAGATGTGTCCAGCCCAATTCCATCTTAGCGTGGCAGCTTTCCAAGTGACATCAGTTATTTTTGTCATGGAACGGATGGTCGTATACCTAACCCGGAGTGTTAGTTTGATACCCAGATGGAATTATCCAATATAACCAACTTGGATAGGGACCCCACGCTTAGCAGTCAGCTTGGCACCAGTAGGCCCACAAGGTAAACTAACTATGATAAATAAAAGACGTTTAAACGTCAAAAATCTATGGTTAAACAGACGTTAATCATTACTTAACTTTAAGCATCGTTTATTAATAAACCCCAAAGTGAAATCACATTGATGTTGTTTATTTTAGTGGATCAAAATAAAACCTCCTTTTTAAACCCAGGCCTCAGCAGAAAAAGAAAAAAACAAGAAAAAATTGCACTGACGGTCAAAAAACAAAAACCAACAAAAGTCGGTGACAAAAAAGGATAATGCGGAACCAACGACACCGACTTCCGACGAAATTAAAGTTATTTTTCACTTTGTAGTGTTTTTTTTTGGAAGTCGGTTGTTTTTTTTTTTTGTAAAAAAGTTTTTATTACAACCACTTCGCCGTTAAAATTCGCAAACCAAACTCGCATTAGCTTAACAACTACATACCTACCTACTATAGAAATCGTTTCTTTTCACAGCTCACCCCTTTAAATTCGTCCCCCATCTCGCCAACGAGTTTCTACGGAGGGTACATCCCTACTGTACGACCTTGACATAGTTCGGTTCTGACTGCCTTTTATCAGATTAAACTGGAATGAATCGGTAAAATGATAAGAAAGAAAGTGCAGAAGTTCCACTTCTAAAAGCTAAGTAAATAGCGAAGTTCACTGTCTTCTTTGCTCGTATCGGCAAGAATGTATTGAGATTGGTATATAACATATCATCATCTGCCTAGCCTTTTCCGAACTATGTTGGGGTCTGCTTCCAGTCTAACCGAATGCAGTTGAATACCAGTATTTTACACGGAGCGACTGCCTATCTGACCTCCACAACCCAGTTACTGGGTAATACGATACTCCTTGGTGAGACTGGTGTTTAGACTTTTATCAGGCTTCTTTCAGAGCTTCTGCTGACCCGTAACGACTGTCAAAAATCCACCAACAGCCGGGACCAATGGTTTAACGTGCTTTCCGAGGCACGAAGGGGTCTTGGTATCTGAAGATGGTCACCCATCCACGGACCAACTGCGGCAAGAGTAGCTTAACCTGATCGATCGACCCGTGCGGCTGTTATTACTTAGCCAGAAGCCCCTCATCCGCTTAAAATGTTGTGGGAACATTATATGTTATGTACCAATCTCATTAGATTCTTGCCTGTGTCCCAGCAGTCTTGCTGGACACGTAAGTCCCCTGCGTACGTGTCTATGCTTGCCTTTACTAATAGACACTGAGAGACGAGGCTCATGACGTGGAAAAAATCCAATCAGCAAGATGGAGCTCACAGATCAGAATACGCGAGCGTAAAGAAAGAAAGAAAGAAAAAGTATTTATTGCGTAGGTACATTTCCAAGTATTGCGACTCGCGAAGGCTATTATATCGCCCATCATCTATCTGGCATTTCCCAACTATATTGGACTTGGCTTCTAGTCTAACCAGACGGCAAGACTGGTTGCCAGACTTTCAGGCTACTGACAACCAGTAACTACAATCACAGATTTACAAATAACAGAGGGCGTCCCGTTTGTTGATTCGCGGTCTCCACTCAAGATCACGGCGGTTAGCCCAACGGTCATCGGTTCTACGGCTAATGTGGCCGGCTCATTGTACTTCAACAACATAGGTACTCTGTTGGATCACCTCATTCCGGATTCTATCCCTCAGAGAGACTCCAAGCATAGCTTGTTCCATAGCCCGCTGAGCGTCCTTGAATGCATGGACCAGCCATACCGTGAGTGTCCACGTTTCGGCTCCGTACGTCGTAACAAGCAGGACGCCCTGATTGAAGACTTTAGTGTTTAGGCTCTGCGGAATACACGACGCAGCTTCCTAAACGCAGTCCAGCCTAGCTGAATTCTTCTTATGCAGATACGTGTCGAAAAGAAAATAGTGAAACTTCTGTTTATTTTATAGTATGAGTCCTAATCAAAATAGCTGTTATTGTTATTACCATTTTATTACGTAGCTAACGGTAATTTGAGCAGTTATTTGTTTTATTTCGGTAGTGAATACGTACCCTGTGATGAAGTATGTACACATTTCATGGCGGTTCATGAAACAATTTACGTGTACAAAAGTGTACATGTAAAAAAGTGTCAACATTCGAAAAAGGGTGGAGTTGAAAATTACTAAAACAAAAGCTACTGTTTTAAAACGTCGTGAGGAAACCGTGAGAAATATTCAAGTTCAAAATTCCACCAACCCGCACTGGGCCAGCGTGGTAGATTGTAGCCCACTCTCTTTCGAAGAGAGGAGGCCTGTGTCCCAGCAGTGGGAACATTATAGACTGATTATGAAGCATTTTTAGCGATGAAGGAATTTAGCCCCATTTAAAGAGGGCCAGTCTAGTAGTAAAACATTAAAAAATACTACCCTTTACTAACCAATATGTTAGCACCGGGGAGATGCTAATTTTTATTTATTTCTTTAATTAAAACGGATTAAAACCAATTACAGAAAAAGACACAGTTTATATATTTCCTAGAAAAAGTGCATTTTACAAAATATATCATAGATTTCCTATATATTTTAGGAATTGTACACATTTCCTAGGAATTGTATACAATGACGGATTACACACTTTTCCGTTAACATATACACTTGGTAAAATAAAAAATCATCAAGTAAAAAGTAGTAGTTTATAGTTCCATTAGAGTGCGCGCAAGCTAAGTCTGCGCGCGTGTTAGAACTTCAAAACTATATCCCAGCCAGCACTTGTAATCACATTCGGCGTAATGATGGCGAATATTTACTTTGGAAAACACTGAACACAGCACACTCTCTTGACTCTTGATATAAACGTCGAGATGGCGGCAAACGGTGCAGCGGTGATTTCCGATTTTGACAGCGCGTAGGATTAGTTTGCGCGGACTCTAGCGCCTTGGCTTGTCAGCCGACTCTGACAACTAAATGTCTTCTAATCTTAAACTAAGTTAATTTTTGTCTCGTATTTCATGTCAATAACTTTTAACAGACTTGCGGAGGTGACATGTAACCGGCACTATGCGCTAACGAGTCATCGATTAATTAATATTTCTTTGTTATCTTGTACCATTTCTTACAAGAGGTATGTACAGACGCCAGCAGGTCAAGCTACCCGAAACTGTCAAATTTTCCCATTCAACCTTGAACCTTAATGCTTTAGCGATAAAGTTGAAAATCTATTAAAGAAATTTGACAGATTGTAGTAGCTTGATGTGCTGGCGTCTGTACACGTGCAGATTGTATAAGACTCTACTGAGCGAACTGGGCACGTTTCAACTAATCCCACTTCTCCCATTACAATCACGATATTGGGATTGATTCAGAGCGATAACATTTTACGACATGACCATCCATAAGTCGGTACCATGTCCATTAATGATATTGAACGGTTTTCTCACAAAGAACGAGTATTTACTTCAAAGTGACCTCTGCGCTTACTCTGACGACGCCGTGAAAGGTAAAGTTTTGGGCCAACAAGATACAAAATTCATTCCTGCCAGCGACACGAAGAAGTAGGTAGATAGTAAAAAAACAATTTTTTAAATTTTTTGTCTGTCTGTCTGTTTGTTCCGGCTAATCCCCGAAACGGATGTACTGAGTTTGATGAGACTCACTGGCAGATAGCTAATGTTATAAGGAGTAACATAGGTACACTTTTTGTGTCGGTAGCACGTTCCTGTGGGATAATTTTCGACATGCACGCGGGCGATGCTGCTGGCAAAAGCTATGTAGTTCTGTAAAACGGGTAGGCATATATTTAAATAGAAAGAAATAAAGAAAAATTGTTTATTCAGCACAAACAAAACGCACATTACAAAAAAAAAGACATAAAATATGCACGTACAGACGCCAGCACATCAAGCTACTACAATCTGTCAAACTTTAATAGATTTTCAACTTTATCGCTAAAGCATTAAGGTTCAAGGTTGATTGGGAAAAATCGACAGTTTCGGGTAGCTTAACCTACTGTCGTCTGTACAACGTAGTCAAAAGCCACGTACTCAAGCATATAAAATGTTGTCAATTTTGTTCATTGCTTGATGTCAGGGCTAGGGACCAAAGACAACATACATTAATTGACATTAGACAAATACTGCTGCTTTTTAAGTGAAAACAAAGAGGCCGGCAGTTTTTGAACTAGCTTCCCAAAAGCGGCTGCTAGCGAAAAGACTGCAAATATTTTTTGTTTATTCTAGTCCCTGCTTCAAAATATCAGGCATAAATGCCATTTACTACAGTAGACATAAAGTTCTAGGGCCTTGATTGTCAAACTGGTACCTACATTTATCATGAAGGCTGTCGTCCAATTTCGTTGGGCTACGTCTGTGACGTCACAGGCCCCGGCACTTACTAATGAAAGCTCGTATTTTAGGCCTGTGATTTTCGTCTGTCTACAATTCTACATAGTAATGTTATTTGGAGAATGTCTGGAGAAATAGTAGACTGTCGCTTATATATCTATATTCAAATTTAATTTATGTTTCAACTTGATGTTATTTCAAGTTAAACAAATATCAACTTTATTTTAATGGCAATTAAGTTGATTTCAGAGTGACTAGCACTATTGAAAAAGTTATAAATATATTGGAAGTTGTAGCGTAAACTGAACTTTATTGTGTAGGAATTAAAGCTATTTTTCCATAAACTGTTTACATTTTTGGCGATTATGCCGCGATACTTTAACTTACAACATAAAGTTTACTTACCAAGCGTCGACTAATGAGTAATGAGACAGAATTACCGAAATAATCCTACATATACACGGATATACATATACCTATTATAAACGAAAAAGTTTGTGAGGATGGATGGATGAATTGATGTTTGTTACTCTTTCACGCAAAAACGACTGAACGGATTTTGATGAAATTTGGCACACAGATAGTCTATAACCAGGATTAATGCTTAGAATACTTTTTATACCGATATTCTTATGGGATCGAAACTTATGTGGGTGAAACCGCAGGGCGCTGCTAGTTAGGTATCTATTATTGCGAGACTCCCGGGAGTCTTGCGTTACTTTGTGAATTAAGCGAGATTAACCATAAAGTTCTTATAATTGAAGTTGTACAATGACCTTTGGTCGTGTCCAAAATCAGAACTAACGCCGCTATATTGTTTTATTTTAACCACTCTGCTCGACTAGATTTTGACATATGACATATCAGCTGACTCGACGGAATGTTGCGAATTACGTCATGAAATTCAGTAAATTACATCAACTTTCAGCATTCAAATTTATTAAGAAAAATATGTTTCCGCGCTTATTTTATACAATATATTTGTGGCAAATATCTTTAATTATTTGTTGAGGTCGGTCAAACTTCGTTAGTCTACTACGAAAGTTGTATAAAATAGGTATTACTACACCTATCCAAAAGGTAGGCACCTTAAACTCGCTGGAAATATGTACATAAACAACCTATTCTCTTGCTGAAAATATGCAAAAGGGAAAAATAAAGATATTATCATTCTCTCCGCGTTCTTACTTTTACCATTTTTCGTACATATACTACTTATAAAACGCAATCAAGTCTTGATAAAAATTACAAAAAATTGTGTTTCGACATGACACTTCTTAGTGCTGACCATCCGTCCAGTTTTCTTATTTCGATTCAAAAATTGCATAAAGCCTAATCGATAATTGGAATTTGCAAAAAAAAATAAAAAAGGTGTAGAAACTATATACAGGATTATTTTTTATTCAGTGCGTAAATTTTTACAGGGTGTTCTACCCATGAATATGAACAACATTCACTATGGGACCATCTCTGAAATCACGAAAAAAAAATCAGCTGATTCATACATTTTGGTCGAATAGGTATTGAACTTTTATAAGAAACAGCTGATTTTTTTTTTGTGATTTCAGAGATGGTCCCATAGTGAAAGTTGTTCATATTCATGGGTAGAATACCCTGTGAAAATTTACGCACTGAATAAAAAATTATCCTGTATATCCTCTTTGGTATATTTTTCATAAATTAATTTATTTTTGAAATTAATCATTTTAATTACCGTACCTACACGTACGGTGTGGTTAGGTGTGTAATTTTTTATGGTTCCGTACGTCCTAATGAAAAAACGGAACCCTTGCAGGATCACTTGTGTCTGTGGGTCTTGTCTTTTCTTATTTGCTTCGAATCTACTGAACCGATTACATTGAAATTTGGTACACATATGAATTTCTGTGACCCAAAGTCGGACGTGTAACGTAAATAAATTAATTTTGAAAATGGGGTCACTCTTGGGGTGCAAACTAGAAAAAAAAAAAATCTTTGCTGTACCTCTGTGTGACATATCAAATGAATGGGCTTGTTGTGGGGCTTTAAATATATTTGCTTAGTAACTAAAACAAAAGTTATGTGGCCGTCTGTCTATGTGCCGGTCGGTCTGCCTCTCTGCCGTCTGTACAAACCTACTAACCGTAAAATCTAGAATTTGACCAATTTGCACTGGCAAGCCTTTCTTACAGGGTTAACGCGGGCGTTTTCGTGGACACGCGTTGTGAGACGAAGTAGGCACTCCTTATGTCCCAAGCTGCCGTTCTGTAGCTTGGGATAAAATTTTAAGAACTGTAATTGTCTGATTTCTAATTTAAATGATCTAAAAATACTTTTACGGAACCCATAATTTCGTCATGTCAGTCTGTGCGTGCGTTCGGATGTCAATGCCATTAACCATTTTACTCGTAGACGTTAACGAGTGTTAATAACACTATATCGTATTCGTATTCTATGCACGCAAAATGGTGTAGTAAAATTACGATAAACTTAATTAGAGGTAGCATTCCCCATGCATGTACCCGAGGGTTGAAAAAAATCTATGCACACAAGCGTGTGGGGGGTATTGTTGGAACTTAAAATTATAAAGATGTTTCTAATTGACTTAACTTTAAAGTCAATCGTTTTTGAGATATGGGACATTTTCGTTTAAAACCGCAGAATTAACTTGGTTTTTTACAGTTTTTTCGGGAACTTTTATGAAATACAAACTTATTTCTGCAATCAATCAAATTAATGATATGCGCTGTACATGCGTAAATATTCATCCCAAGTACGGGACCTTTCGCTGTGCATGGTCCGACATACACTTGGCCAGTTTTTTTTTTTTAATTTTGTTGGGAAACTACCACAAAAAGTAAACAATTTCTATTACTCAAGTAAACTAATATAAATAAAAACTACCAAGCTCATACAGCTAACAAAACATAATGAAATGTAAAGTGTTTGCGGAATACTTAATTAATCTATCATCATTTCCCAAACTCTATCTAAAAATGTATACTGGGCATTCTGTAACAAACTATTAGAAAGTATCAAAAATTAATAATTGCACAATAAATAAAAATAATTTTGAATAGCAAGCGCATTCCGAATATAAATTCAAATATAGAAACAATTCGGCGCGAAATTGAATAAATGACTATGGTCATAGGTCCTCTGTTATTGACTCAGTTTCAATATAATGTCCAAAAAACGATTAAAATTACATTAGGAAAGCATAAATCATTATTATAAATAATGCTTGTTGTATTTAATGCTTAAAATAATTTTATTTCAATTTCTGAGAATCGATTTCTGACATTCGTCATATTAATTACTCGGGTCAATCGAAATTAAAAAAAAAATCGTTTGGCATAATCGCTTTCGCACATCATTACGATAAAAAAAAACAACAATGGTCGGCGATTTTGAACACAAATTAAGTAGTGGTAATGAATAATACGTGTTATTGGACCTGTGTTTCGATATTACGTTAGGATTTGGGCATTTTCGTGTTTTTTATAATATTTGTAATAATATTTTTCACATTTTACATCTTATCTACATGTGTGTGTGTGACTTTTGTGAAAAGTAAAAATGTAAACACACACGATTGGCGCGAAACTTCGACTTTAGATATCAAAAAACTACATTACCACTACTTATTTAACATGAACAATGGATGAATTCGTCAAATAATTAAATCATGTATTATTCATTGCCCCTGTGGTGGAGTTTGGATTTTCGAAATCCCCAATTTTTATGTTTTTTAGCATCGACCACCACTGTCATCAAAATGGCGATTATCGCATTTACAGACTTGAATTTAATAAAGGTAAATTAATAAACTTGCGCGCTAAATATGGAAGATTGAATGGCTATAACATATGAGTTTTTTATCCACCTCTCTTAATTAACGCACATTCATAAGATTTGATGCGTAGCATAATCAATATTTACATTATCATTAGGGGTGTCGTATGTCGTCATTTCAAGGTCCAATGGGACCCGTTACTGAGCCAGCGGAGGTTCGTGTGTTCGGGTCCATTCGGGGGCGCTACCGAACTATACGGTTAAATACAATTTCACAAATGTCATAATCACATGTTTACCAATAGCGTCTCTTTCAATGTCATTTAAACGTCAAAAAATCCTTGAAGAGTTGTAGCCGTAGATAAAGACCGTACCTAAAGATTATTCTCTACAGTCCCAGTCGTCCCAGAGTTATTTTACCTCTGACAGCAGCAACTTACAGTAACCTTATCATAACGAGAATAAAGATCACATTGATTTTGACAGACTTGTCAGTGGCAGCAACCCAACAGCGACCTTATTAGAATGAGAATAAAGATCACTGTGATGTGGACAGTGATGCAAAATCAGAGTTAAAATAAGTAACTAAATCTCCTAAGTACAGATTACTCAGTAGTATAGCTATGAGAGCCGTTGCTCTTTCACCCAATGTTTCGTTCTACTGCAAAATCTTTATAGTACCTAAATAAAAATTATATTAATAACTATGAAACCACATTAATTGTTAATTTTTCTTTTGTTTCAGAAACCGGACTTCTTCCTGGGATAATTTCAAAGATGTCTAAATTAAAATAACACCATTTCATTCTCTATCACCAGAAGAGTCCAAACGCGATGTTGTATTCATATTGACGACAAAATAACCTTCTCATATGCACAGAGAAACCGTCAACGTGTTCAGAGATTCATTAAAATTACGGCAAAAACTATTGCAGAGAACAACAACGTATTTTAAAGTAGTTGAATTCGTAAAGAAAGACGCGATACGGTATTTCACGTACGATTACGAAATACATCAACAGCGTATTATGAACATATTCATAGGGAATCATTCAAATAATCTTGTAAAACTTAAACATTAAAAAGACAATAAAAAATCCAAAAAAAGTGAATAAAACAATTAATAGTATAAGTAGAAAAAATCGAATTGATTCTAAAATCGAATAACTAAAAAAAATAATAATTAATCGACTAAAAAAATTACCATAGATAAAAAGGGGATTTTGACAGCTAAAATGGCGGGAAAAGCTGAAGCGATTGGGCCACGCAATGGTCATGAATTGGCGCCATTGAACGCGCGCGCTGATGGCAGCGAGCGGCCCCATGGTGTCACCATCGTGCTGCAAGGTTCCAGGGGCTCCTTACAACGGGAAGCTCCTGATGAAGATCGTGCAGCGTGGTCAGGGAAGCTGCAGTTCTTCCTCTCCATCATTGGATACTCTGTTGGACTTGGAAACATCTGGCGGTTCCCGTATTTGTGCCAGCAGAATGGAGGAGGTGCGTTGATGTTTTTTTTTGGATTACTCTAAGTATTATCTAACTTTAAGATATTTATAACTATTCTAGCTCTGTGTCCGCAGCTGCTGCGCTCACCTAGTCTAATAACGTATTTTACAGTGCTGTAGTAGGTAACTAAAGTTTACTCAAACTAATGTTTCAAATTTGATAGTATTTCAAGTTGAACAAATATCAACTTTATTTTAATGGCGATTAAGTTGATTTCAGAGTGACCAGCACTATTGAAAAAGTTATGAATATGTTTGAAGTTGTAGCGTAAACTAAACTTTATTGTGTAGGAATTAAAGTTATTTTTCCATAAACTCATATTTTTTTACGTTTTTGGAAAATAAATCGCGAATGCCGATTAGGTACACATGATTGAAAACAATTATTATTACCAGACCAAGTAGAAATTATCAAAAAACAGAAAAGCAAAAAATAATAAACCGCGCGTGTCTGGTACATACTTTACTCCTATTATCAAAGGTGGTTTATATCGTGCCAAATTTTAAGCTATTATTTTGTTGGAATAATTCAGTTTTCTATTTTTAGTAAGTACAGACGCCAGCACATCAAGCTACTACAATCTGTCAAATTTCTCCAATAGATTTTCAACTTTATCGCTAAAGTATGAAGGTTCAAGGTTGATTGGAAAAATTTGACAGTTTCGGGTAGCTTGACCTGCTGGCGTCTGTACAATTGATTATATTTTTATTTTAACAGACTGATTACGACTTGTAATAACCGCTGTACTGTTTAATGTAATAAACTAATCGCCACTTTGTATATGACAGCTCAGCTAATTCAGCCGGTATTCTGTAAAAAAACCGGCCAAGAGCGTGTCGGGCCACGCTCAGTGTAGGGTTCGGTAGTTTCCCGTCCGTCACAATAAGTGTTCCCACTTATGAGTTTAAAGGTGAGTATCCATTATGTTCGCGCTCCAGCAGCGCTCCGCGCTCCTGCAACTGCTCCCGGTAGTGGGTACGTGCGCGAGCACGGAGCGTGCAACATTGCACGCTCCGCGGCAGGCGCTCCGACTCGTGACGGTTTTTAGCGCGAACACAAAGGGGAGCGCAGTGTGTCAAAGGGGAGCGCATGTAGAAGTGCGCGCGACGTATCCATTGGAGCAGTTGCAGGAGCGCAGAGCGCTCCTGGAACGCGAACATAGTGGTAACCCAACTTAAAAAATAAATTTTAGTTTTGTTCTAAATTGCCTTAGCATGTTCCTGATAGAAGTTTTATGTAGTTATAAGATACCTCCAAGACCAACCGAATAATTTGATAATACCCGACCCAATGTAATAAGCACCTACAGCGCCATCTCTCGGGGAATTGGGTTACTAATTAATACATAGACGTGCCAGAAGTTTTCGGTGGTAATTTTGGATTGCGAGAACCGATTTTAATAATTCTTTTTTTGTTTGAAAACAGATACGTTCAGGATAATAAAATATGTAAACGAAGTTAAAAAAAATGCTTGCATATACGATTATACTACAAACTTAGTCCAGAAATTATTTTACAACTTTTTGTCTTTTTTGTACAAAAACTGTTGTTTCCATCAAGTTCAAAATGATTTTCCTAGAAAGTCCTTATAAAGTTCTACTTTTCAGATTTTTTTCATATTTTCTAAACTTATGGTTCAAAAGTTAGAGGGGGGGGGGGGGGACACACATTGTTTTTTTAATTTTGGATCGATTATTTCCGAAATTATTGACATTATCAAAAATGACTTCAGTAAACCCCTATTCATTTTTATACCTTTCCAACAATATATCACACGTTAGGGTTGAAATTAAAAAAAAAAATCACTTCCCACTTTACATATAGGGGGGCTACCCTAATAAAACATTTTTTTTTCCAATTTTTATTTCAACACTTTGTTGGCGTGATTGATATACATATTGGTACCAAATTTCAGCTTTCTAGTGCTAACGGTCACAGAGATTAAGCGAGGACGGACAGACGGACGGACAGACAGACATGGCGAAACTATAAGGGTTCCTAGTTGACTACGGAACCCTAAAAATCTCATCGTGAAAACTTAGGTGAAGTGAGTGTCATTCCATCTGATGCTAGCGATTGACACTATTGACAGCTGAAGTAAGCTGTCAATAGTGTCAAAAAAAGTAAACGGGAATTGATCAGAATCAGGGAGTCAATCAGGCTTCCATATTATTTACGAGGAAAAGCCACATTTTAATGTAGGTAGTTATGATACCAGGCGTTTATTTTCTGAGTTATTAACATTATACAAAATTGCAAAGCGATTTACTAGCATTGAACTTGAATTGTCAGAAATGGCGTGCGTCAACTGTCAATAATTGTTCGTTCGCGTGATTTACCTTAGTAATACAGTTTGCTTTGAATTTTATTCAGGTTTTTTCCGTAACTGACATGTTTAGGGTTTTTGATTTGCAGAAACAAAATTGATTTTAGAAAATAATGGTTGAATAATTTTTCAACCTGTATTGTCCCACTGCTGGGCAAAGGTCTTCCCCGCAGCTTTTCACTCTTCCCTGTGTATTGCTTTCTCTGGCCAATAAACGCCTCTAAGTCATCACGCCAGGGTTTCCTTGGCCTCCCTCGTCGATGACGCCCTCTTCTACCTCCCAATGCATGACGACTCTAGCCTACCTGTCCAGATGCATCCTACATACATGGCCCGCCCAGTTCTACTTCAGCCTAGCAGACGTTTTGCTCACTTCGGCGATTCCTGTTTTGGAGCGTAATACGAATTCGGTCGCTGAGCTTTTAGTACCCAATACGCTACGATCCATCGCCCTTGGCAAACCTTGAGTTTTACCTTTTGAGACATAGGAACACGACATTACTCCTTGAATATGCCTACTCACCTGAAAACCACAGTTTCCTTTCGTTCACAAAGCGCAGCTTTATTTATACTTCAGCCATTGAACCAGTTTCAACCGCTTAAAACTGAAATAAGTGGCTGAAACTAGTTATAACCGGTTGTTAATAGTTGTGGAGGTCGCCTTTTTATTTTTTTCCAACGTGCAACGTTTAGCCGTTGCACTAAACGTGCTATATGTAATGGATGATCTATCCAGATCGACCTCGGCAAGTGTAGCTTCGATCGACCTCTGCGGCTGTTATTATTTAGCCACGAGCCCCGATTTTAAACACGACATTTAACTGCTCCTGGAATATTTCTCACATACATAGGTCTCACTCACTAGAGAACAACAGTTTCAGCTTGTTTCTTTAACAAAGCGCACAGGTGATCGATCAGGTTATGCTATGCTTGCTGCGGTTCAGTCGGGGGTTGCGGAAGGATCGTACGTATCGTGTTACCCAGTAACTGGTTTGTGGAGGTCAGATAGGCAGTCGCTCCATGTAAAATACTGATATTCAGCTGCATCCGGTTAGACTGGAAGCCGACCCTAACATAGTTGGGAAAAGGCTAGGCAGATGATGAAGTATAATAACACAGCTTCAACTCGATAAGTATTGTTTTCAGTAAACTAAATGTAACGATAACTCACAATACGACAGAACTGTTTCGATTACTTAAACGTTCATACCAATCACTTATCGTAATCGACCAAAACATCGAAACCATATACTTAAATTTTTAATCTAGCAGACACTTACTCCCTCAAAGCACTACACTCTAGTACTATGTGCAGTAATAAAGTATTGATTTTATAGAGCTGCCGTGCGACTGAGCGTCATACTATCCATAATCGTTCAAACAGTACTCCACAGTAATATTTACTTTAGTACGTTTGGCTTGGGTTAGGATACATACATAAAAATACATTATAAATACAAATAAATAAAATTGAAGTGTCTGTTTGTAATGTCTTTATACACAACCTTAAGTGACAGTGGGCAGGGCCACATTGCTGCCAAAAGAAATGGCCGACGGGCACAGCGGTTCTGGAGTGCCGACCGCGTACCGGAAGACTTAGCGTTGGAAGACCTCCCTCAAGGTGGACCAACGACTTTATGAAGGCCGCAGGAATCCGCTGGATGCGAGAAGCACAGAACCGGGTGAAGTGGCGTACTTGAGGGAGGCCTATGTCCACCAGTGGATATCTTCAGCTGAAATGATATCATACGCATGGAAGTAACTAAAACCTTACTATAAATTCTAAAACTTACCTATACGTCATACATCTAACTCAAATCTTTTGTGTTTATAATATTAGTTTAGATTCTAAACTAATTATAGAGACAAAAGATTTGAGATTTTGTATGTTTGTTTTGTTACGCTTTCACGCTAAAACGGCTGAACAGATTTGGGTGAAATTTGGCACATGGGTAGACCATGACCTGGATTTAAGATAGAATATACTTTTTATCCCAATATTTTCACGGGATCTAGACTTATGCGGGTGGATCTGCGGGGCGCAGCTAGCTTAAGATATTAAGAATATGGTGGTGGTGATAGATAAATTATACCTATAATATCACACACGTGGAACTAACTAAAACCCTACTTTAAATTCTAAAACTTACCTCCATGCCATACATAACTAATATAAATAAATTACTTTTAATTGAACCAGCCCTTTTCGCTCCTTTACAACAGAAGATCCTCTACATCTAAAAAAAGCAAGTCTTTATCCTCCAACGACCAAGTAACTTGAACACCCACACCTCATTACTCCTGACTTCCGCACAGGAACGCCAATTTACCCAACATTACATTATGTACTTACAGTCAAAGAGAAAAATTACCTCATCTTTATAAAACTGTTTTCCGGAACAATTTTTGTGATATCCGAGGGGAGATAAAAAGGGGGTTCATCTCCCTTGGTACCTACGTACATATAATATATATGTGTGTGTGTGTGTGTGTGTGCGTGCCTGTCTGGCCGGGCTACGGATCAAATTTAATTACGTGGTTACGATAAAACATGGAGTAATGAAAATGGAGTGCTGATGCAAACTTTTTCGATTAGAATGGACGGTTGAGTGGCGAAAATAGCAAGTTGGAAAATTATTTGAAGAAAGCTTTAAGCGTGGTTCTAAAAATAGTTATAAAAGCGTCATGTATTAGGTATTCTAAATACTATAAGGGCCTTTACCTATATATCACAATTCTTGATACCAAAATTCAGCAACACAAAATTATAAATTTGCTGGTTAACGGCCAAAACATGGATTAATAAATCAGCTTATATGTTATTTTTATTCCAAAACAAAATATCGAGCTTTAGATAGCCGCGGTAGCAATAAGCTGACAATACAAATAAGAAATTAACAATCAGTTCTACACAAGTGAAAGTTTCTTTAGTTTATTAATATATTATCATGTAAATATAAAAATACCAGCCTATTTCTGTCCCACTGCAGGGCAAAACCATCTTACAGAGATGACACGAGCATAGGTCACCAAGCTTGCTCAAGACGGGTTGGCGATTTCAGACTTACATTAAATATAAGTCCACGTTTCCTCACGATATTTTTCCTTCACCGATGTCAGTAATATCCAAGATAAACGTAGATAGTATAGGAATTTAAAAAGTTACAACAACAGGAATATAACTAATTGCGAAATCGGCAAATACTGTTTTCTCGCACATTGGCACTGCATTCCTTCCTACTCCATGGCATTCCTACATCCCTTTAACTATATAGCGTATAGTCTGGTCTGCAGTCACGGTACCCGGGAAACGCAGTTTGCATACTAAAATGTATATGCCTAGTGTCCCGGGCAAAGCTAGCCAGGTAAACAAGCAGATGATTTCGAATCGTGTTAACATAGGAATAAAATTGAAAATGCAATGTTTTTGTTGAGGAAGGGATTTCACCTGTCGCTGCATCGATTTATCAAAGAGTGGGCTTTAAACAAGCACTCGTTACGATGAGAGAGAGGAAATAGGGGACTAGAGTATTTTTTAGTATGATTTTGTAAGTTCTTTGAGTGATAATTTGCTTATATGGGACTTATATTACACGAAAGAAGCATGTAGCTTGATTTCTTTGATGAATCCTACTAATATTATAAACGCGAAATTTGGATGGATGGATGTTTGTTACTCTTTCACGCGAAAACTTCTCAACAGATTTGGATGAAATTTGGCACACAGATGGTTTATAACCAGGATTAACATATAAGATACTTACTATCCCGATATTCCCACGGGATCGAAACTTATGCGGGTGAAACCGCGGGCGCAGCTAGTAAAAGATATAAAATAGGTCAACTCACACTATTTATGTACGTATTCGTTCCTATTTTTTATCTGACACATATTTATTTTATTTAAGTATGCATACACACGTCACGTTGCAGTATAAAACTGATTTACATCCGTCAACTCACACATCAGGTCCAGTTGAAAACCAGCGTCAGGCACTAGTTGTCTAGCATTTTTGCTGAACTGGGGCTTTTTGGTGCAGCCGTGAGGCACACTTTCCTGCTATTTTCTTACATCGGACTTTACACTTTCTATTTGATTTTATTTGTTGCTATGATGTATTGTGTTTCTTTTAATCTGTGCTAAATAAATGTACTTTCTTTTCTTGCTTTCTTTCAATTTAATCATTATTTTGGAGAAACTACATAACGCATTCTGCTCCTATCTACCTAAGGCATTAGGACATACATGATCTGCCTATAATGTTCCCACTGCTGGGACACAGGACTCCTCTCTGTGAGAGGGAATTAAAATAATACTATATATTATTAAAAAAAAAGTCCCTCGCCGCGTCTGTCTGAACTCGATAAACTAAAAAACGGATTTTCATACGGTTTGCAGCAAGGGACAGAATGATTCATGAGGTAGGTTTTGGTGTAGGTATAATTCATTAAGGTTGGCTCAAATATGACTATGACAGTTGTATACCGAGACCTCTCCGTGCCTCGGAAAGCACGTTAAGTCTTTGGACACGGCTGTCATTCGTGGACCTGTGACAGTCGTTAAGGGTAGTCTGAAGCCAGAAAGTTTGACACCCAGTCTTACCAAGGGATATGGTGTTACCCAGTAACTGGGTTGTGGAGGTCAGATAGGTAGTCGCTCCATGTACTACTTACTGGTATTCAGCTGCATCCGTTTAGACTGGAAGCTGACCCCAATATAGTTGGGAAAAGGCTAGGCAGATTTTAACGTTAATTCTCCACTTAGGTATAACTAGAACCACTATCCAGGTAACCTAATCCACTTCTGGAGGGAGGTGGGCAGTTTGGAATAACCACCGACGGCCGCCATGGCCCACGCACAATGGACCACTTGAAGGACTAAGTACGAAAACCAAACCCACAGCATAGAACTACCCAGGTCATCAGATTTTGGTAAAGTGAAAGTTACTAAAAAAAATAAATTAAAATTCATTTATTTCAGGTACCACATAACCCATATTACAAAACGAATTCATACATTCAAAACATCACACATCAATAAATACAAACAAATAAATACAACATCAACACATAAATTAAATAAAACAAATTAAAAAGAAGACAGTCCCCAAAACGCCCACCCTTAATCTTACTGTTTTACGGTGTGTATAGCTGCTGTAATTATTCATAGAACCTTTATAGGCCCGAAAAACTAGGACAATGTTATCAGATGACCATCTAACTCATACGTCCATTAAACACTGAGCACGTCACCTCTATAAATAACTTTAATTTTGCCTGCATAGTAGGCAAAATTAAAGTTATTTAAAGAGGTGACGTGTTCAGTGTCAGTTCGATGTCATAGCATCATCATCATTAAATCAGCCTTTTTCCAAACTCAGTCAGCCTGTACAAACCTTGAACTTGCTTTAGAACCTTGTCATATTATTATTTATTTTATTAGAAGCCTATGTTGTCCCACTGGAGGGCAAAGGCCTCACTTCCCTCCTTCCACTTTTCCCGGTCTACTGCGATTGTGGGCCAATCCTTTGAGAAGGAGTCCAGCTCGTCCCGCCATCTCTTTCTGGCCTGCCGCGCGGTCGTTTCCTGTCATTGGGGATCCACTGAGTGGTGGCTTTTGTATGTTGCTGCTCCGACATGCAACAGATATGGCCACCTCAGTTCCACTTTAGCCCAACAGCTGTGCCGCCAGCGTCCACTATTTGTGTTTTGGAACGAAGTATAGAGTTCTTAATGCGGTCCGTGAGTTTGATACCTAGTATACTTCGTTCCATAGCCCGTTGGCAGACTCCAAGCGATGCAAAAAATGATGCTTCAACGATGTATCTTCTTCAGTTCATTTATTAATTCACGCATAGCCTACATCGCTAATCTTGAAGCAGGATAGAAAGGATTGAATAGAAAGTAGAGGATGAAAGTTTGTATGAAAGTAAGTCATTTTTGTACGGTTTGTCAAGTAATAAAGACCGCAACATCAACTCAAAGCATTCTTTGCAATTATATCATTTACAGGCACTTTTCAATTGTCAAATAGTCGGTCAGTTACTCAGAAAGTTGAAGCTATTTAAAACTAAGAAAAGAGTTTGTAACATAATGTACATACTCACAGTTACCTTCATTCATTCCTCCAGGTCAGAACAAGCATTCTGTTACCGTTAGGCGCTGATCTGATTATTCCTCACGACACGTTTTATCCATAATCAGTACACAGACACAGCTCCAACTTTAACATGAGTCTATGACGATTTAGTGACATCCAAGGGTTGGTAATTTCGCTCACATTCAGACAGACGGCGTAACCTCAGTGCGTGCGGTTTTCACTGTCCAGGTGCGGATGGGGAATCCTAAAAAGATGATTTTATTTTAGGATAGACTTACAAGTATCTCTCGGGCCGCCGACTCATGGTAGTAGAAGGAACAGTGGGGTTTTAGTCGGTAGGAGTCTGACAATTTTTTTCGTGGGGAATCCTCACGAAAAAAATTATAATAATAGTATAGACTTCTTCACTCACCGAATACCACTCGCTAAATAATATCAGTATACCTACTTCACTTACTTTAACTTGAAATAATTATAGATTCTGCATTCGTAGCAAAGACCAAAGGTTGCCGTAATGCCTACGAGCGACGAGCTACGTCGCAATTTCGTAGCAGCTCCGTAGCAATTTAAAAATCGATATCATTCGACCCAGACAAGACGGCATGGCTAAATATAGAATTAATTGTTTATGCTATTAGGCTGTATATAAATAACTGATTTTATATCTATGGTAGTTTCATTTATAAACGTTTTTTAAATGTCATGTGTATTTTAATTTGGATTTATTTCCGTTGACAAAAGCACGGGGTCGTTACGGGTAATCAGAAGCCTGAAGTCTGACAACCAGTCTTACCAAGGGGTATTGTGTTACCAAGTAACTGGGTTGCGGAGGTTATATAAGCAGCTGACCTCGAAATAGTTGGGGAAAGGTGATGATGAGCAAAAGAAGTGTCATTAGCTTGATATGTTTTGATTTGTAGGGCAATTTTTAGCAATAAATTGCTTTGTGGAGCAATTCTTTTGTTGCTGTAATTTTTTTTTTTTTGTTAGCTTGTATTGTCCCACTGCTGAGCAAAGGGCTTCCCCAAATCCTTCCGGGAACTCTTTTCCCGCGTCACCTCGAACCAGCCCTCGCGAGACGCGTCCAGGTCATCTCGCCATCTCTTTCTGGGCCGGCCTCGGCGGCGCCATCCATCTTCAGGCACCATGTATACGGCTGACGTGACCCGCCCAATTCCATTAGAGCCTGGCAGCCTTCATTCCTAAATCCTATCATGCCTTGCTGTAAATAGTCCTGAATAATGCTTGAGAAAGTTTAACGGTTTGTACCTAAATTAGAAGTTAGCAAATTACCAAAAGACAAAGTGGTAGAGTTAGTAACAGTTACTGCTAAGTACTGTCCAACACACGTTAACATGTTAAACTTTTGAGTAGGTACTGTAATATTGTTAAGAGACGTGTACCTACGCACTGCGTGTCGTTTAAACATGTATGGAAGTTTTAGTTTAACCTAATTTTGTCAGTCCTATTCTTTTAACACCACTGACCAAGTACGCTGGACTAAATATACTATACGAAATGACAGTTGTTTTTTGTGCCGATTCGAAGCTCGAGCGTCTCAGGATCGCATCGTGAGGAAACCAGCACGTCTTAGAACAAAAAATTCGAACACATGTGACATTCACCAACCCGCACTGGGAATGTGTGGTGGATTACGGCCCACTCCCTCTCATAGAGAGGAGGCCTGTGTCCCAGCAGTGGGAACATTATAGGCTGATTATTATTATTTATTTTTTTTAATGGGAAGCTTTAGTATTGCCAAGTGTCATATGACATAGTTTATGTGAAAACAAGAAATTTCACGCGTCCAAATATAGTTAAAAATAATCTAGCTGTTTTTCGAGGACATCGAACACAGTTTTCAAAACAAAAGTGCAACGTACTGAAACCCTGGCAATCAAGCGGCTTGTTCAAACAGCGTCCAGCGGCCATGACGTTTATATTGAATCTGTGTGGCAGCGTAAAGGCGACTTTAACGTGTTTTGTGGTTAACGTTGAAAGAATACAAACACTGGTCGAAGGTGCTTGAGCAACAGTACATTTCATTATGTTTCACACATTAGTAAAGAAAGAAAATACGTTTATTTGCGGTAAAAATGACGCAAAAAAGAACATAAAACACAAAAAAAAAGCATTGGTCACATCCACGCAAAACGGCTATCGCTCAGCATTATGCTGCGACCCTATGTAAAACAGAGCCCCAGCGCTGGTTTTCAGTATGTTTCATCTATTCTGTTAGCAGCAGTCGCAGCAGTCATTGTTTTTGCGCGTCACGCGGCAGACGCAACTGCAGTTGTCTACGAGCGTCGACGACTGCCGGTGATGAATGCCGATCGTGTATACAGGGTGGCAGGGACATCGACGGGCAAACTGTAACCATGAATTCAGCAAAGATTTCTAGCAATCCCGTAGCGTAAAAATTCACCATAAGCTTTCAACAAAAAATCTGCTGTGACCTACGCGGTCAAAATGTATGGAACAGCTATTTTATTTTAAATAATCCACGAAAATTTTCAAAGCAGGGAGGGTCAGAATCATATCCCGAGTCCATGGTAACAAGTTGTGCGTCGATGTCCCTGCCACCCTGTATGAGCACTTATTTATTTATTTAAATTATTCGCACAAAAACGTACAAAGGCGGACTTAATGCCTTAGGCATTCTCTACCAGTCAACCAAGGGTGGTGAAGAGATTAGATGGCAGGTGCTTTGATTGAGAGGGACAATGATAAAATAAAACTTAAAACTAGGTACACAAATACATCAGGGTAGCGGGATTGTCCGAAAGGGTTACCG
Organism: Apamea anceps; assembly: GCA_951799955.1. Classification (NCBI taxonomy): domain Eukaryota; kingdom Metazoa; phylum Arthropoda; class Insecta; order Lepidoptera; family Noctuidae; genus Apamea; species Apamea anceps. Next base: position 13,228,960 of record OX637521.1, on the reverse strand, counting down.
CTGCCCTGGAACATAAAGGGCTAAGGAAGGAACACGGGTGGGTTTTAGTCAGTAAGAGTCTGACACTCCCTTCTGCTCCACCCAAAGCGGGAGGAGTCATTTGATGATTTCGCATGATGATTTCGCATCCTGAAAAAAAAAAAAAAAAGGTACACAAATACATAAATAGGTTATATACACAAACATACTATTACTCTCTGCGTCTTAAATTTTCAATTTAAGACGCAGAACGAAAACAGCAAATTTCACAATTTCTTTTATAATGGGTGGTCTTTTGATCGTGACTGCGCCACAAAGACCACACTCGAACTGCGTGTTGCGTACCTACGCGCTAATTAAAGATACCACTATGAGTTGTGGATGTTTTTAGCTTAATGACCTGCTTTCTTCTTTGAGCTTAACATAAAAACATATGTAAGAAAATGTAACTACCACAAATTATGTTAAGAGATAGTCTATTATATTATGCCTCAATATATTCATAGTCATTTATTTGCGTTCCACAAAGTAAAACAAGATGTTAAGGCTTAGTGCTAAGAACCGTTGTAGACCCTGTCAGGGCATAGCAAAAATTATTGTTTGATACAATAGCTATTACTTAAAGTAAAAATCTAAATCGTAGAACTCAAATTAAAATAAAATTATACCTACATGAAATTAAATAATTACATTCGCATAAAAAAAATTATAACAATAACATAAATAATTCTATTATTGGTAAGTAGGTAGCTATATTAAATATTATTATGTCTACATTATCATCTGCCGAGCCTTTCCTCAACTATGTTGGAGTCGGCTTCCAGTCTAACCGAATGCAGCTGAATACCAGTATTTTACATGGAGCAACTGTTACTAGGTAACACGATACCCCTTGACAATCTTGGTTGTCAGAATTTCGGGCTTCTGACTATGTGTAACGATTGACAAAGATCTACAAATAACAGCACGGAGGGGTCTCGGTATGTTGTGGAACCCATCAATGGCAAGCATTGCTAAACCTTGAAGATCCACCCGTGTGGCTGTTATTATAAAATTTAGCTACGAGCCCCCTCTGGAGGCACTTTATGTTCGCCAAAAAATGTCTACACAAGCAAAAAAGTTAATAGCACAAAACAATTTGTTTTGGAACCCTGCCAGATAATATGCATGTCGGGTAGGCTACACAGAATTATGTTAACAAAGCGTTTTTTATGTCAATTTTCTATTTTACTTTACACGTTTTATTTTTGAAAGATAATTGCTTTGAACTTTCATAGCTATTTTGTTGGTTTTATGATACAAAAAGAGGAATGTTGGACCAGCAGAAATGGCCGCCGCTCACGAGTTGTAAGTCGTAAGTTCGAACCCAGACAGGCCGTTTACTTTGTATAAATTATTTCATCACCACTGCTCTAAAAACGGTGAAGGAAAATATTGTGAGGAAACCGGCATGTCCTAGAACCAAAAATTCGGAGACATGTGACATCTTCTAACCCGCACTGGGCCCGCGTGGTGGTTTACAGTCCCTCTCACCAAGAGGAGGCCTGTGTCCCATCAGTGGGAACCATTTAGGCTGATTATGCTATGATGCAAAATTATATTACTGAAATATAAGACTAAAACCGCTAGGTAAGGCTATAACATCACGCTACGACCATTAGGAGCTGTGCAAAAAGAAAAAAAAAATCAGAAAGGAAAGGACGCTAAGCGAAAACTAAGTAATAGCACGGGCGAGAAATGTGTGGCGATTGACTAGCTCTGACGCACTGTTTTTTGGTTTGAACGCGCTTATCTGTGGAACAACCAGTCGGATTTGAAAAATTCGTTTTGCATTTGTTAGTTCAATTCTTGAGAAAGTTTATAGGTTATTGGCATAGACATATAACACCACACTAAGATCCTTAAGACCCGTTCAAAAAAAAAAAAAAAACAGAAAGCACGCTAACCAAAAAGAAGTAATACTCGTAGCACGGGCGAATATTGTTGTATCTTATAACTTCCACGCGAACGAAATCGCGGACGGCAGCTAGTTATTAGTGTAGGAATTTTAATAAAGTAGCATGTAGTCTGCATGCAGCTTTATCTATTGATACTGTCCGTATTGTCTGTACCTATCTTTAATAAAACATAAAACAGGATTGAGTTCTAGATTTGAAATGATTTGACAGAGAGTAAGATGAAGCCAGATGATTAATACCCTATCGATTAGATAAACCGTTTTTTGACAGATGGGACTAGTGATTGAAGCAACACACAATACATTGATTGATACTCGTACGGTATTATAATGTCCATAAGAAGCCATAAATTAGATAATTCAATAAGATAAGGCAGTTTATATATTTATTATATTACGCATTTTAAAGTTAACTTTTACGTAATCTGGAATATGTACGTTCTAAGACAGCTGTCAAAAAACGGTTAACCGAATGGACAGGGTATATTAGTTTACTTTTTATTTTGTTAAAAGATGTTTAACGTATTTTTAAGTATCATTTCGATCTGCACCTCTACATTAGTATAGATTAAAATTATGATAACAACAAAGGTACATACCAATACCGGCATTAAAATTCTAATTTAGCTAAGTGTGTTCCTACATACACATATTACCTACAAACATCCGTGACCCAACCATGATAAGCAAGGTCTTTCATTGAAGATAAACCATTATAAACGTTCCTGTCTACAACATAGATCTACTGTTTCTAACTGATTTGTTGGTCTCGTGGTTGCAAGCGCGACTGCTGAGCGTGGTCGTGGGTTCGATTCCCAGGTCGGACAAAGTGTTATTGCGTTTTCTATTAGGAATTTCTTAGTAACAGTCCAGAGTTTGAAAGTTGGCGGTTTATTATCCCCGTGCCTCGGAAAGCACGTAAAGGCCTACGCAGACCAGGACGGCATGGCAAAGGATTTAAATTTTTACTAATGGACATTCAAACGTATCGATATAGAAATACGACATAAATTGCTATGCTTTAAAATGATGCCGTGGCATCGAAAGGGATTTCATTGCACGGCATTGAAAGACGCGCCACGGGCTCCCGTAGCGGGATGCCGTGGCGTACTGCGGTAGGCAACGGCATGCCAAGGACTCCGGAGCTCGTTTTGACATACCGCGGAGTGACATCAACACTCGATCAAACGCAACTGAAGACTAAAAGTGTATCGGGCAGCAGGAGCTGCCGAGGCGTGCTTTGTCGTGCCGCGACACGCCGTGGCATGCCGTGGCAAGGCGCTGGAATGCCGCGGTATCTAAGCGGCTAATGTGCGCTGACTGACGGCAAAATCCCTTGCCATGCCGTCCCGGTCTGCGTAGGCCTTAAAGCCGCTGGCCCTGTGCCTGATCTCTCCCGGGTCGTGTTGGATCGCCGTCCCATCGGACTATGAGAGTAAAGGAACAGAGAGTGCACCTGTGTTTACGCACACACTTGTGCACTATAATATCTCCTGCTAATCTCCGTTGAGATTGGCCACTGTGACCGAAATCGGTCGGGAGGCTAATATTAACTGTTTCTAAAGAATTATAACATAAGAAGCTCTTTAGATTAGACCTTTATATTGCCGTCATCAATCGCTCCTAGGGTCGAGATTAAGGCAATATCTTTTAGAGCCTTTCTTCAAAGTAATGGATACTGGATCTCAAAACATACCCATGAATCTAAGTATATCTTATTTATCCAACTTTATATATACGAGACTAAAATGTCTAGTAAGAAACTGTCTTCTTTCTACATGGTCTAGTAGTCAATAAAAGAGTTGTAGAGAGCGTGAGCAGAGACATACCTAAGCGATTCCCTCAGAAACTTGTTCAGGGTGCTTAGGAATAAAAAGTGATCTTAATAAAAGTCCTAACGCCTAAGAGGTCAGCCGGAGTGGCTCACATAGTTCCCACTTCTCGGGTTTATCGCATATTTCTCGAAAACGGTGCGGGAAAAAATCTTATACCAAATGAAAGCTCATAAAATTTTCTACAACTTTTATGCTTTTATTTCTTCGGAATTTTCAACCGGTTTCGAACTACACGCTCCGGAAAAGTGAAAATTTTCGAAAAAAAACTTTTTTATATGCATATGCAAATTACTATAACTATACCACTCAATCTGCCGAGCCCGTTTCCAACTATACCAGTATTTTACATGGAGCGACTGCCTATCTGACCTCCACAACCCAGTTACTGGGTAACACGATACCCCTTACTAAGACTGGTTGTCAGTCTTTTGGGCTTCTGACTACCCGTAACGATTGTCAAAGATCTACAAATGACAGCCGGGACCGACGGTTTAGCTTGCTTTCCGAAGCACGGAGAGGTCTTGGTATGTAAAGATGGTCACCCATCCACGAACTGACTTAGATCGTCCCGTGCTGCTGTTATCATTTATCAACGGGCCCCACTTATAACCACTATGTTTAACTTAGGGCTCATTTTTCAATCATCTCATAACTTTATTCGAGGAATGATTTTGAAATTTTTACAGTTATTTCATACAAAAACTGTGAAACATCAATTTTATTCCTCGAATAATTTATCTGGCCATGGAAAAATCAGCCCTAACTAGGCATATACTTATATGCCTAGTTAGGCATAACTAGACCTAGGTAATCAGATTTTGTTTTTTTTTTATTTCATAGATAAGTATTAGGTATGTTCTCCGGTTATGTTATAAGCCCATAGGGGCAAAGCTGCGGGCACAGCTTGCTTTTGTTTTATAAAAAACTCTTTTCTGAGTGACAGTGTATTCTCGCTCTTAATTCCCGGTTTAACTAACACAGCGCGCTGTTAGATTTTCAACTTTCGCCGCTGAGCCGAGAGTTGAAAATCCAACAGCACGCTTATATTTAAGCACTTATTTACGTGTCACCTGGTGTTAGTTAAAACGGGCATAAATCTTTATCCCTCAAAGGGTAGGCAGGGTTGCATACCGATGTTCCACCATTTACATAATTTTTTTTCTTTTGTTTTGTTCCGGGGTGGAAAATGCTCATGGATGTCCTGACAGGGGTCTGTCAGACTCTTCCTGACTAAAAACCACCGAGGTGTCCACACTTAGACCGAAGATCGCATTCGCGATATATTCGCCAAAAATGTAAACAAACATGAGTTTAAGGAAAAATAACTTTAATTGCCACACAATAAAGTTCAGTTTACGCTACAACTTCCAACATATATATAACTTTTTCAATAGTGCTAGTCACTCTGAAATCAACTTAATTAACATTGAAATCAAGTTGATATTTGTTTAACTTGAAATAACATCAATACAAATAAAATTTGAATATAACTCAACCATTTCTCTGTCCACAGGCGCCTTCCTGATCCCGTTCCTAATAATGTTAATACTGGAGGGTATCCCCCTCTTCCTGATCGAGATGGCCATCGGACAAAAGATGCGTCTCGGCTCCCTGGGAGTCTGGAACACCATACATCCCTGGCTTGGTGGCATCGGGATCTCGAGCTGTATGGTGACGCTGTTCGTGGCGCTGTACTACAACGTCATCATCACTTGGGTCTTCTTCTACCTTTTTAACAGTATTCGGGTAAGTGTTCACATCTTCCCCTTCCTTTATATACGTTGCTAAAAGTTAAGATAAGCGACTGTTTAACCATAGATTTTCACGCATTTTTCTTTCTTTCATTTTTGAAGTTCAAACGTCATCATCATCTGCCTAGCTTTTTCCCAACCGTTGGGGTCGGCTTCCAGTCTAACTGGATGCAGCTGAATACCAGTATTTTGCATGGAGCGACTGCCTATCTGATCTCCACAACCCAGTTAATACGAAACGCCTTGATAAGACTGGTTGTCAGACTTTCTGGCTTCTGATGACCCGTAACGACTGTCAAAGATAGTACAAATGACAGCCGGGACCATCGGTCATCACCAGAGGTCGGAGTAGGTAGATTGATTTAAGGTCGTTGACGCCAAACGTAGAGGATAATATGAATATGCCTCCAAAATACCGGAACTTCATATTTATTGTGATATTTGTTCCGGAATTTTGAAATTAGCACGAATTTGTGTTTAAGGTGAAAAACGTATTAATAATATCAATCTACGCTGCCAGTGTTAGCTAATGGTGAAAGAAATCAGTATTTTATTTTATACAAAAATACCTGTGAATAGTTACACCGTATTTTGTCCCTTACTGTTGAATTAGAAATGACGCTTGACAGTATGAGACAAAAGTTAGACAGGGCCTTTTGTTTCTTTATCTCATGTTCATCTATGTTCACAACGCATTGACCGCACGCAACGACCAATCAGAAGCAAGTATCCGGTACGACTCATTGGGTGTTTGTTAGCCTATCTGTATGTTTTTTTATTTTATTTTATTCTATAATTCCAATCCCGGAACTTTTTCCGGTACTTCCCGCACATTATGGATAAAATGGCATGTCCATATTATAATATCTTGACGCAAGTATATAAAATCAATCTACCTACTCCGACCTCTGGTCATCACGGAAGAAACAAGTTTGAAGTTTAAACGTCTCTTAACTGTAATCAATGTTTGTTAATGAACCCCTTTATGTATATTAGTTATATGTATAGTTTATTGTACAACACATAATAGAAACCGGATAAAAAAGGTAATCGGTATCTTAATATCACGCCTGTTTTTTTAAAGGGGTATAGGCAGAGTTCAACAGTAGGTACGCCCACATTTCGCCGGTTTTGGATGAATTCCTGTGTAAAGTTCGTGGTACAGACGCCAGCAGGTCAAGCTATCCGAAACTGTCAAATTTTCCCAATCAACCTTGAACCTTAATGCTTTAGCGATAAAGTTGAAAATCTATTAAAGTTTGATAGATTGTAGTAGCTTGATGTGCTAGTAGTAATTTATCTCGTCCATCACACAATTCCAACTCAAAAACCTATAGCAGTGTTCATAATCCCAGATAATTTACATTCCATCGCCACTTAATCAGTTATCTACTTTAGTGAAATGTATTATAAGTTGATTTTTGAGTGACCATTTGTAGCAAAAATGCCCTAACAAGTTTTTGGTTGCAATGGAATTTGAACTTTTTTAATTATGATATTCAGTTTGTTGTTCCATAACTTGAGAATAATCTAAGTCATTCAAATATCGCACGTTGCACACTTGACGAATAAGGGCAATACTGAAAAAAAAACTTTTTAACCGTCACCAAAATTTTTTTTTCTTTTATTTACTTTTAAACGTTGTTAATTTCTTTCATTGTACCTGTTATTTACTCGTAATATCTGGAACCACTGGTCAGCTATAGGCTAACATCACGCTAGGAGCCGTGCAAAAATAAAAAAAGGTCAGAAATAACTCTAAGCGAAACCGAAGCACTTAATAGCACGGGGAGGCGATGCGATACGATGGGATGGGTCTGGGGAACAAGAAATTTCACACGGACGAAGTCGCCGGGAGAAGTGAGTAGATAATATACAACCGGGCGTCCCACGACACCTCTCGAAAATTTTTGTAAAGAACTAACACTCAGGAAAGTTCATAATTGACTCTGATAAAAAGCGAAGTATCCGTATAGTTTCTCGATATACGTAAGCGTACAGATTCAAGGCTATGTTTTGTAAAGAGAGACCGAATCAAAACAACGTTGACCTTGCACTACAGAGCGCTATGACTACCTATAGCGGCTAGATTCCCAGGACCTCAGGTATAAGCACGTAGGAGGCTGTACTGCGCAAGTCACAGCGGACGCATCCAATCACAACACCGAGATTTATGACACACATAAATACACATAGCATCTTTTATCACTCCAGTAAATGATCAATAACTGCAGTCCTGTTCCGCTCGTTGAGGGATTGACACTCCAAAACGCGAAAATGTATCCGAAACCTATAAAAGATTCTAGGAGAGCCGACCGGACAAGGGTGAGGCCCAGAATGAGTAATGAATGCTGGTGCAGCGAGGAAACTATCTATGAGATGCCAGAGATTCTGGCCGAAGATGGATACGAGATCCCAGACACGCAAGAAGGGAGAGATGATCCAGATAATTTTGAAGTAAACACAGGTTTATTTATTTATTTATTTATTTATAATAATAAGCACACCAACAGCACAATCACTTACGATTCAAATTAAATATCATCTAAAATTAGCATTACAGTAACCATGCAAATAACAGGTATGCATGACATTTAACTTAAAAAATATGCGAGACAAAGGAGAACAATAAAAAAAAAAAAAAATGTGTTAGTAGATCTTAATCTAGAACACTACAAAACAAACCAATTTGAGCTACATAGACTCTTCACACTGTCTAAATAGGGAACGCCTGTATGAAGCAAAACTCATGGAGAAAATATCAATAGGAAAATCTGTCAAGTTGGACCTTTCATTATATTGCCTTGCCATACGTGTTAGTGGGCTATTAAATGTGGTATTTAAGGTGGATGTAGGCAATTCAAAAATACGATGATGACGCTTACTACGTTGGCTAGACCTAAAGTTAAAATAACCTACCAATTCTGCATCGATGGAACCGTTTATAATTTTATGGAGTATTAGTAAGTCAGAATTGCTACGTCTATCTTTTAAGCTAATCATTTTAAAGTGCTTTAACCTGTCATTGTAATCAGGTATGGCTTTACGGATCCCATTCTTCATACATAAATACCTAACAAAACGGGCCTGAACTGATTCAACACTATTAGAATAAGTTGAATAATAGGGAGACCAAATAGAGGAACAATATTCCAAGGAACTTCTTACTAGTGCGTTGTAAAGTAAAATAATGCTACTATGACTACGAAAAGGTTTCGACGTACGGATTATAAAGCCAAGCATTCTTTTAGCCTTACTTACTATACCATCGATATGATCGCGAAAAGATAGTGATGAATCGACGAGTACCCCAAGGTCACGGATGACCGACACTCTGCTTAGTACTGATCCATCAATATGATAATCAAATTTAATGTAATTCACCTTATTCGTGAATGTAATTGTCTGGCATTTTTTAACATTGAGCGTCATTCTGTTGTTCAAACACCATTCTTGAAGTACATCAATATCCCTTTGAAGCTTTATACAATCACTCAAGTCCGATATCCTACAGTATATCTTTAAATCATCAGCGTAGGCCAAACAATTGCAATTTATTAAATCCAAAAGATCATTCAAAAAAACCAAAAAAAGCAATGGGCCCAACTTAGAGCCCTGTGGAACACCAGAACCAGGAGAAAAAGGTACAGATTCATAGCCCGCTAAGGCTACTATTTGAGAACGATTAATTAAATAACTCTCGAACCATCGCAACAGAGAGCCATGAATACCAGCGCAATTTAATTTCATAGAGAGAATTGAGTGATCAACGCGATCAAAAGCTTTCGCAAAATCTGTGTAAACAGCGTCAGCCTGACCCCTAGCTTCTAAGGTGTTACTAATGAAAGTAGTGTAAATAAGTAGGTTAGACAAAGTCGAACGGTTAGACACAAAACCATGTTGCTTCAAACTAATAATATGACGGAGGTGGGAATAAACTACATTATATATGAGACCCTCAAACATCTTAGCAAATTGTGATATAATAGAAATTGGTCTATAGTTAGTTACGTCGTTCATACTACCAGACTTATGTATGGGGATAATGTGTGAGATTTTCCATAAATCGGGAAATGTACCTTCCTTAAGGGATTTATTGTATATTATCTGCAGTGGTATAATAAGAGCATCAATGCAAAGACGAATAAAAATAGGAGGAAGTCCATCCGGACCAGCTCCTTTATTAAGATCTAGCCGTTTGATGCTATCACTAACGTCCTTTTCAGTAATGTCAATGGAAGACATACTGTAATTAGACGAGGAGTAATCTGGAGGCAAGTTATTAAGCTGTTGACTAACACTGTACACAGATGCAAAATAGTCTGCAAATAGATCAGCCACACTACTGCCACCCTCACCAACACGATCACCCCACGATACTTGGTCAGGGACACCCCTGAAAGATTTCCTAGACTTAACATAACGCCAAAAAGCTTTTACATTTGTTTTTAATTCACTCTCAATTCTCTCCATATAAACTTTAAAACAGGTATCCATAGCTCTCTCAGCTCGCTTCCGTAGGGCAACAAAAGTATCGTAGTCCCGAGGGTTTTTGTAGCGTTTGAACCGAGTCCTGTATTTATGTTTTTCTTTAAGAACTTTAATCAAGGAAGCTGAGAACCAAACTGGATAACTATTATTCTTAGGTTTACCCTTTGGAGTATATTTATCAATATTTTCCCATAGTATATTATAAAATGTCATAACATAATCATTACAATGCAAATGACAATAATCCTCCCACTTTACTTTACGTAGATCACGAACACATGCCTCATAGTCTGTTTTGGTGAAAATATATTTAGACTGTTTAATATTATAATTTAAATTAGAAATTGAAGTTCTATTAAGTACTAATTCTAGCGGCGGATGATGTATATCTGGTTTACTGATGGGTGGTGCGGAAGAAACAGAAAAACTGGAGTTCTCATCCACCAAGATGAGGTCAAGGATATTGTCATTCTCATTGCAGATGCTATTCATTTGAACATAGCCGGTGATGTTTAGGAAGTCCCTCAACGCTAAGGACTTAGGGTCACTAATTCCTAGAAAGGGATCATTCGATTGAGACCATTTCACATTAGGAAGATTGAAATCACCAAGAATCAAAGTGGTACAATCCATATAACGCAAGCAAATTTCTTCAGCCCTGGCCAAGAATTGAGCAAAGATATGGCAGGGTATATAAGACGGTAAATAAACAATACAAATATTCATACAGACGCTACCAGCACTGATACATAACCACATATCCTCAACGGAGGTTTGCCACTCAGTTTTAATAACAAAATTATACTTATTACTAATAGCTATTAATATCCCACCACCATAATTTTTAGAGTACAAATCTTTATACTGTGCACTACGATCACGGCGCACAACAGTATATCTTTGGTCAAAGTATTCAGAGGATAAGAACGAGTCATCTAACCAAGTCTCTGTCAGACATATTATGTCGTAGTCAGAACTTAAAATTGACATTAGAATTTCATGTGACTTCGTTTTCATGCCCCTCACATTCTGATAAAAAATCGAAACACTATACACCAGAACAACAAAAAAAGTAAACATGACCAATAAAAAATCAATAAACAATTCAAGTAATTATACAATTTTTCCTAAACACTGCTCATCCTTAATCAGAATAGTACCTGAATTTTCACTTTTGCATACAAAAATTTTACCGTAGCGCACCCAAACAAACTTATAAGATTTTTCTTTGGCCTTAAGACGTGTAGCAGCATGTAAAGATTTATATGTCGGAGAAAGGTGCTCGGATACATAAACTGGCACTTTACTCCCGCCATAACCCAAAAGAGTAGTGTTTAATTTATCATCAGTGTGAGATTTATTGTATCTAGTTATTGCAGAATACAATTCATCGCGACATCTAGGACTACGCAACTTCACTATAACAGAGCGCGGGCGAGACTTGTTATTGTTCATACTGGCCACTCTAACGCACTTCATAATATCGCAGTCTTTTAGCGCATATGACACAACATTAGCCAATTGTGTTACGATGGTTGGTAACACTTCATTTTTATTTTCAGGCAAGCCGTGAATTTCCAGATTCGCCTCCCGCATATTCTGATCAAGGGTGTTCACTTGCGTTTTCAGCTGAGCCATAGTCTTTTGCATATCGGAGTTCTGTGAACGAAGTTCAGTGTTCTCTCGTTGCACACTCTTGAGTTCAGTTTTTAAGTCCTCAACTTGAGAAATATCAAAGGAACCAGATAACTTCAACTCCTCAATCTGTTTCTTTAAATCATCCATTTCGAATCTAAGCTCGCTAATCATATTCTTTACCTCAATACGTAAAGTATTACGAATTTCTTCCCGTATAACAAGACGTATATCACTGATCTTATCATCCTCGCCTTCAGAGCTATCCTCAATTGTATCAGACATCGATTTATTAGGCTCCTGCTGAGATAAACAGCTCGGACAGTTCCACTTAGAACGTGCAGTTTTATTGAGCCTTTTAAACGCAGTAGCACTGAGGTTAACGCACAGGTGATGATAGAATTTATCGCAATTGGAACATGTTATTTTTTCATTTTGTTTAACTGGTAATTCACAAGTATCACACTTAGACATTTTCCAAGTACACAATCAATCTCCCAAACAGTACAATAAATCCAAAAAGACAAAGTGTGAATAGTCGGACGCGAACTCACGACACCTTATGTACGCATGGCAGACGTTAGCGTTCAAAGCCAACAATACTTTGGAGTAATACACGAAATTATGGATCTCATACGGTGACAACACGAAGTTAACACAAGAGGCGGTAGATGGAAAATAATTTTATAGTGACAACTTGCAAAAACAAAAACTTTTTTTAGATCACCGCCACAGCAGTACACTTGTTTTCACTATTATCACATTTAAAACACATTAATGTTTAGAAAATTATATAATTGCAGCCCATAAGGTTCCGTTTCTGAGTGACTAGACAGCACACAGTCATAAAAAATAACTTTTTACTAGGATTATAGAATTTAAGCTACAGAGCAGAATTAACGTGACCGTAACATTTGACGTCTCGATGACAGATGATCATAGAGGGTCTGCAGGAAGAGGAAAATGAGATCCCAGAGAATATGCAAGAACAGAGAATTGCCAAGATGCAAAATTTTTTTTTACAGAAACGAATAAATGTGGGCGCAACATTGTTCAAATTCATAACTAGCTGCCAGTTCCTTGCTGCGATCTTCTTTTGTCTTCTAAATCGTAAGCAAAAAGAATATTGGAGGAATATAGTAAGTGATTTCCTATTTAGTTTAATCAAATTCACTTAGTTTAGTTGCAATTTTTTTTTTCTTGGTATTCTTGTACGTTCATATCTGATTTGTTGCTTGTTGACCGTTAGCATCTGGCATACTACCATACCGTATTGCTATGTGCGTATGTACGGAACCTGTCCAGCTCGTCTCGCCATCACCCACGTGGTCTGCTGACCACGTAGGAGATGGCGGGGCGAGCTGGACTGGTTCCGTCAAAACTGGAAGGAGGACACGCGGGATGGCACTTTCCCCAGGAGTGGGACAGCGTAGGCTAATAAAAAAGTATTAATTATATTTGATGGAAATAAGACTAGGTATTTCGGGAAAATATGAAGATTTGCAGCAAACATATTTACATAACAAAATCAGCCTATAGTATTCCCACTGCTGGGACCGTAGAAATTACCTATATCTATGGCTGGGACACAGGCCTCCTCTCTGTGAAAGGGATTGGGCCGTAATGCGGCCTCAGTGCGCTCTTCGAATCGTTGGTTCTAGGGCATGCCGGTTTCCTCACGATGTTTTCCTTCACCGTTTTGAGAACAGTGGTGATTAAATAAATTACACAAAATAAAGTGCCTGGGTGCAGCCTCCGACCTACAACTCATAAGTCGCGGAAGTTACCACTAGGCCATAACTGCTCTCACGGTATTTATTTACCAATAATTTATCAGTGTATGTCCTTCTACACATTTGTAAAGTACAGACGCCAGCACACCAAGCTACTACAATCTGTCAAATTTCTTTAATAGATTTTCAACTTTATCGCTAAAGTATTTAGGTTCAAGGTTGATTGGGAAAATTTGACAGTTTCGGGTAGCTTGACCTGCTGGCGTCTGTACATTATTCATCTCATCATGTACTTATTTTACTTTAAGATGTGAGTTACCTATGTCCTTTAAAAAGGTCAGATAGCTACCTGCATAGTGTCTGAAGTGTAGCACAGAGCGTTAGTTTTCTATACATTTCGCCTATACACCCTCATAGGAAAATGGCGTGTTTGATTTTAATAATTAAATGGATCCCCGACTTCTGTAATTCATGCGATTGTATTCATTCTTGGCGAATGCTTCATGGTTCAAATATATATTTTTTTATGACTGGCTCGTTGATCAAGTAGTCGCAAGCGCTACTGCTGAGCGTGAGGTCCTGGAATCGATTCCCAGGCCTGACAAAGTGTTTGGTATTGATTTTTGCCATCTGGAACTTCTCAGTAGCAGCCTAGAGTCTGGTTTCTTGTTCGGTCGATGGCAATAGGCTCGCCCTCTGTTACATGATTTAAATATCTTTGATTACATGGGACTTAAACTTAGCTGGTGAAATGTGGGTGTCCGTGTACAGTCACGAGTAAAAGTTTGTATACACTCGGCTATATTCAAAAGCGATTTACTCCTTTATTTTTTAATGAAATTTTATGTTGTTACGAACGTAGCATTTTCGAACCCATAGGTTTATGTAATGTGTCGTATTTCAAAGTGCATTCGTTGTTTCATGAAAAAATCGCAATTGAAAGTTACCAAGTGTTGACATATTGGTGCTCGTGACTGTACTGTACTAGGTACGTCTTTACCTAACCTTGCATGCATGGTTTTATGACATACAGGGTGACAGAGACATCGAAGCGCCACCTGTTTCCATGGATTCAGTATCTACAGGATTCTAGACACACGCATTAAAAATTTTCGTCGGTTAATAAGAAATTAGCTGTTCATTTTGACCGCGGAGGTATCGCACTTTTCTATGAAACAACAGCCGATCAATTCTATAAAAATCTCACCGTGAAAAGTTAGGTGAAGTGAGCTTACAGTGAGCTGTCAATAGTGTCAATCCCTAGCATTAGTTGGAATGACAGCTAACAGATATGGTTACAGAATCGCACTGCAGTTTTTTTTTTTTGTTAACCGTCTATATGTTTCTACGCCCGTCTCATGTGCTGAATTCATGAATTCAGCTTGAGTGTCTATGTCCCTGCCAGCCTGTATTAATAGAACCTTTTGTGGGTTTCATGACTAGACTACATTTCGGCGGCAAATTGTCTGTTAGTGAATAAGTTTTCGCGTCGCGTCATCTACTTACTTGAAACCTTCAAGTAAGTAGATGACGTGTTTCGTCACAGCAATACCTAACCTCTTTTGTTTTGCCCCTAGCTCTCAGTGGACACTCTTCCCTGGGCCCACTGCCCTATAGACAACGGAACTCGCGAAGCTGAATGCAACAAGGCATCTTCAACCGTCTACTTCTGGTACCGCGAAGCCCTGGACGCGTCTCCAAGTATCGACGAGCCTGGAGTGCCGAGGTGGTGGATTGTGCTGTACCTGCTGCTGGCTTGGATCGTCGTGTTCTTCATTGTGATGAAGGGAATTCAGAGCAGTGGAAAGGTAAGAACCATAAGATGTTAACTTTTTGCACAAAAGCAGAGCCACTATACTTCTTTTATTCATTCACAACACCTAGTAACTTCCCAGCTTGAAAAACATTTAAACTATTTAACTAATTTGTATATATATATATATTTATATTATAGTAATAATATGTATGTGTATATAACCTGTTTATGTATTTTTGTACCTAGTTTTAAGAGTTTTTTTTATTATTATTGTCCCTCTCAACCAAAGCACCTGCCATCTAATCTCTTCACCACCCTTGGTTGACTGGTAGAGAATGCCTAAGGCATTAATCCGCCTTTATACCTTTTTATGCGAAAAGTTTAAATAAATAAATAAACTAGAGCCTCTCTTGAGGTTTACGAAATAAGGAAAAAACATTTTATTGGTTTCCTTTGCGACATCAAAAACGGAAGGATCACGGTCCATACAAAATTAACCCACGTCCTACAGCAAAGAGAAGTAAAATACTTAGCTATGTTGACTTGACTTCAATTATGGAGTTCCATCATCGAACAACAGAGATTTTTTTTGCCAAATTATTGCTTACGTTAGCAATAATTTGGCAAAAAAAATCTCTGACTACGCCAATCGATCTATATCGATGCCCATGGCTGTGACGGATGGGCATTTCCGTTTTCGAATCCTGGACACCTCTCTCACTTGCATGCCAGAATGAGGGCAGCAACCTAATATACATATATCTTTTTGAATCATTGTGTGTGAGATCTGTCGCGTTACGTGGCAGACAAGGCCAGCTCCTGTCGGATGTAGAACAGTAGGTATGTAAGCCGTGCAGCCTACGACCGCAGCCGCGTCAGCCGCACTCTCCGTCTGGTCCCCTTGTTAAGACTGGGGACTCTAACTACCCGTAACGACTGTCAAAAATCTAGGACTGACAGCCGGGACCAACGGCATTAGCGTAGGGTTCGGTACCATTCCAATATACCTTAAAAAATATAAAGCCTCATACAAAAATAATTGTTCCAGGTGGTCTACTTCACGTCCCTGTTTCCGTACGTCGTGCTGACGATCTTCTTCATCCGCGGCGTCACCCTGCCCGGCTCTGCTGACGGAATTATCCACATGTATAAGCCGAAGGTAAGAAAAACTGCTAATAAAACCAATACCAGATTTTATCTCCAGAATAGCTCATGGCGAGGTACAAAGCGAGGAGGAAGCGGCGCTGATAGAATTCAAGTCAGCTTATGTGTGCATATTCTATTATTGACTACTAGCAGGATTAACACATAGGTTACGTTTTGTCCCGTAGGTTACGTTTTGTTCCGATATTTCCACGGGATCGAAACTTGTACGGTTGAAACCGCAAGGCGCTGCTAGTAATATTATAAACGCGAAAGTTTGTGAGGATGGAAGTTTTTCACTCTTTCAAGCAAAAACTACTGAACGGAATTGGATGAAATGGTAGTTTATAATCAGGATTAACACATAGGTTGCTTTTTATCCCGATATTCCCACGGGATCGAAACTTATACGGGGGAAGCCGCGGGGCGCTGCTGAATAATTGCGTCCGCCAGTTAGTCTAGCCTTTTCCCAAACACACTGGGGTCGGCTTCCAGTCTTACCAGATGCAATTGAATATCAGTACTTTACATGGAACGATTGCCTATCTGACCTCCACTACCCAGTTACTGGGTAACTTGACACCCCTTGGTAAGACTAGATGGACTAAGAATTCGTCCAAAAATTTAAGCCATGCATGCAATTTAAGCGTTGCATGACATGCAACCCACAGAATAAACATGAAGGCTTTTCTCTTTAGGACTGGCGCGCTCGGCTGAAAGTAGTCTTTGATGTTCGGTTATGCAAGGTGTCCCAAAGAGTTTGTTTTCTTTTACGAGTCACTTGGGAGGTTAGGAGCGTGTGACCTTCGTCGCTGAAGCGCTGAGCACTCAGCCACTGAAATATAGAGTTTTTAAGAATGTAGCCTGTTCCGAAATTTTAAAGTAGGGCTGGCCCAATGCATATTTTGTTAGAGAACACTGTACTTATTAACTTTTACATACATTGTACAAAATAAATGTGTCCTTGAAATCGGCAATACAATGTGTAACTGAATTCATGCACATTATTAAAGTACTAGCAGCGCCCCGCGGTTTCACCCGCATAAGTGTCGATCCCGTGGGAATATTGGGTTAAAAACTATCTATGTGCCAAATGTTATCCAAATCCGTTCAGTAGTTTTTGCGTTTTTGCATTCACGTTTATAATATTAGTAGGAAGTAGGATTTGTTCAGAATCGTTTACTGAAACAAATTCCATCATTTTTAACATTGTATCCCAAAAGTAATTAAAACTACATAACAAAAAATTCAAAATTCAAATTCAAATGTTTATTGCTTAAAAGCCTTACGACTTACCAAGACAAGTCGTTTTGACAACAAAACTTAACGGCGCCAAGGAATATTTGCATAGTGTCAACGAATTAAACACATTGTTCATTCACATAACTAATGAGGGCACAGGAGTAAATTATAATCGAGCTGTGTAAAGGTTAAGAGTTCCTACGCGGTTCGTACTCATGGTAGGTACTGTTGCGACTGCGAATGTAATCCATGGTGTTACGAGTACAGGTTTCATGTTTGTGCCTAGCCTTTTCCCAACTATATTGGGGTCGGCTTCCAGTCTAACCGGATGCTGCTGAATACCAATATTTTATATGGAGCGACTGCCTATCTGAACTCCACAACCCGTTTACTGCGTAACACAATACCCCTTGGCAAGACTGGTCACACTTCTCGACCGTGTTATTACTTAGTTTTCACGTAGCGTCCTTTCCTTTCTGATTTTTTTTTTCTTTTTGCACAGCTCCTAATGGTCGTAGCGTGATGTTATAGCCAAAACAGTATTTCAGAGCTAGTTATTAATAATACTTACATCGCCTTACCTAACAGTTTTAGTTTATTTTGTATCATAGCACAATCAGCCTGTAATGTTTCCACTGTTGGGACACAGGCCTCCTCTCAGTGAGAGAGAGTGGGTCGTAATCCACCACGCGGGCCCAGTGCGGGCTGGTGGATTCAGTCTAACCGGATGCACCTGGATACCAGTATTTTACATGAAGCTACTGCCTATCTGACCTCCACAACCGATTTACTGGGTAACACGATACACCTTGGTACGACTGGTTGTCAGGCTTAGGCTTCTAACTACACATAATGACTGTCAAAGATCTACAAATGACAACCGGGACAACGGCTTAACGTGGTTTCCGAGATACGGCCCCTCCGTATCTCTCGGTACGTTACTACGGCGTGCGGCTTTTATTATTTAACTACGAGGTAACAGTCATCCTCTGTTACATTGTATTGTAATACTTTATGCATAGGTAGGTAGGTACTTGTCATGATTCACCGTCGCTGTCATGAGCCTTTATAATGAGCTGAACGAGGGGTGTGGTTACTAAATCAACGGCACTGTAAAATGGCGCCAGTGACAGCTTACAAATGATAAAAATATACTTACGAGTTGTACGTCGTGGGTTCGAACCCTGACAGGTGCTTTACCTTATGTAAATTATTTAATTACCACTGCTCTCGAAAACGGTGACGGAAAACATCGTAAGGAAACCGGCATGTCCTAGAACCAAAAGTTCGAAGACATGTGACATCTACCAACCCGCTCTGGGCCCGCGTGGTGTATTATGGCACATTCTCACTCCCTCTCACAGAGAGGAGGCTTGTGTCCTAGCAGTGGGAACATTATAGGCTGAATATGCTACAAAGGTTGATTGTCAGCATATTTTAATTTACAATTGTTACGATGGAGCGGAATCCCGCCGCGTTTTTTTGCTCTCATTTGCCCTGTCTTAAACCCATCTCTTTTATTACAGCTGGAAAAACTCCTCGATCCGACCGTCTGGCTGGACGCAGCAACGCAAGTCTTCTACTCCTTCGGGCTTGCCTTCGGCTCCCTCATCGCGTTCGGCTCCTACAACCCTCCGAATAACAATTGCGTTCGAGATGTGCTTCTGGTGTCCATCTGTAATGCTCTGACGGCCATCTACGCGTCTGTGGTGATCTTCAGCATTCTTGGATTCAAGGCTTTTACTATGGTGGAGTCTTGCATGACTAAGTAAGTATTTTGATGTATACAACGTGGCGCTACAATGGCGACATTAATTTAACACACGGGTAGGGCTAGTGGCCAGTAATCATAAAATTATAACAACATAAAAAAAATCGTAACTTGAAAACTTCCACCTGCGCCGCTCGCCGACATAGGGCTCTCTCTCTTTCCTTCAATTCGCCTTCTCTTTGCACGATAATTGTTTTAATTACATTGATGCGATGTTATGATCCGTGACCTCGGCAAATGACCTCTGCGCTACAGTTCTTTAAGTCAGGTTGCTCTAAGATGCTATTTTAGAAAATTGTTAATAAATAAATAAATATTAATGTTTAATTATTCATAAAATTAAAACGCGAAACCATATACGTGTGTTAAATTAATGTCGCCATTAAAGCGCCACGCTGTATTTGTTTTTTTATTGGAACGAAGTTCCTCGCAACTTGCAGTAGGAGTTGACTGGTAGAAATCGTCACGTAAGGAAAAAGCGTTATGCCCCCTCCATGCCACTTTCTCTCTCTGTCTCTTTCTATTATATACGACTCTGTGTCCGTAAAATTGAATTTGACAAATGTTTTGACGAATCAACTATTTTCGGACGGGCCCATATCTTCTTTGACAGACTTAGAGAGTAAACTCCGTATAACTACAAATTAAGTACCCAATAGGTAATTCATATGTTTTATGGCTACATATGTTACGGGTTTGGGTTCCGCACTTAGTCCCTCAAGTGGACCATTGTGCATGGGCCATGGCGGCCGTCGGTGGTTATTCCAACCAGCCCACCAGTTTACTAAGTCTCCTGGCCTGTTGAGAAAATCTGTGTAAGATCTGGGTTTCCCGAGGGATTCTGACCGAATCTGGGTGACGCCTGTGCACTCAAAGAGCACATGCGCGACGGTTTCCCCAGCCTCCGTGCAAGTGGCTACATATTATATGAAACAAAAATTGTAGACAACGAAATGGATTGTTGTCGGTGTCGATCATCTCTTTGAGGCTAACTGTACCTACGCCAGTCCGCAAACTTGGCTGTTGTAAACAACATTTAATAGACAACTTAATAGACACTAATATAAAGTAGCTGAGGGAATGTACTTATACTAAAAGCAAAAAGTATATAAATGGATATTAGGCGGTGCTTCCAAAGTTTCATAACTTAAGCTTTACTTAGGAGTTAAAGTCCAAATATATAAGACTCGTAAGCTCTTGTGTATACGAAATATAACGAAACTGTGCATTACAGAAGAATATTATAAGATTAGAGACGAGGAAGAAAACAAAAACATATTTTGGTCTGATGTGATGAAAGTGTAAACAAACCCCAGAGAAAATTACCCCTCTGATTTTTTTCGTCTTTTTTTTTTAGTATATCAGTCAGAGTCTTGAAAACATATTCCAGTTGACTGAAATACTCGTTTAAAGTATTTTACCCAGTTTTCTTTAACATTTACGCGGAAAATCCGCTACACTTGTCGAAACCACAAATAAAACCTTTATATCTACCAATCCATCACTATTTATTAACCACACGAGTTCGCCATTGTTTTGATACAAAGTGCGGTTTGTTTGATAGCGTCTAAATCAAGACTATTAGCTCTGATTGATGTGCTGCAACTATTTCTGGTCTAAAGGACCTTGGCTTGAATTGCTCGGACAAGGTGAGAGGGTGAATATATTTGAGATGTAAAGTAGGTACTGGTTCGTGTAGTGGGATATCCTCTTGGGATCTTGATTGTAAGGGCGTTGCTGATTAAGTTTTGTTTTATTAAAACCTGAATATTTCTTTCTCTTTATTTAAATCAAGATTTTTGGAACGTTGTGGTAGGAGTAAACTGATAGAAATCGTCACGTAACGAAAAAGTGTCATGTCTCCGTGACTTTTTATTATTATATTGTAAGTAATAGAAAGAGCCAGAGAGAGTAGTTTTCATGGTTTTCGAAGCCGATAGTGAATTCAAAATGAAAATCCAAGGCTGCAATCATTTTAAAATTTTTCGTCATGGGTGTCGTTTTCATGGTTTTCGAGGGTGTTGAAGCAGATAGTGAGGTCAAACTGAAAATCCAAGGGGTGCTGAAGCCGGTAGTGAAGTTAAAATAAGTCCAAGATAGCGACTGCAAAAATTGTCGCAGCCGCCATCTTGGATTTCATTTTGAACTTCGTTGCTGCCGGGGATCCCCCAACTCCACACGGTTTTTTTTATTTATTGTAGGTATGTTAGATTTAATGTCAAATCGTATCAGAAAAAATACAGATGGATAGGGATTTAGATATTAAATCTTATCTTATTTATTTGTGGTGAAAAATGTTGTCAGCCAGTTCGGCTGACTTGCCAAGGTGCGCCAGCCATACTTAGGTATCGTCATTTTGAAGACTATTAAATCAATAAATCTGCCTAGCCTTTTCCCAACTATGTAGGGGTCGGCTTCCAGTCTAACCGGATGCAGCTGAATAATAGCATTTTACATGGAGCTACTGAAGACTAGACCGAAAGGTTCTGGAGTGGCAACCGCGTACGGGAAGACGTAGCGTTGGAAGGCCTCCCACAAGGTGGACCGACGACCTTGTGAAGGCCGCAAGAACCCGTTGGATGCGAAAAGCACAGAACCGGTCGAAATGGAGATGCTTGGGGGAGGCCTATGTCCAGCAGGAGACGTCTTTCGGCTGAAATGATGATGATGATGATGACTGAAGACTTAAATATAAAGATGTATAACATATTCCTGTATTCCCCGAAGTGGTATAAACAGCTGTGTATGAATATTACACGACATCGCATTTCAGCGGTCATATTTTAAGTCCCATGTAAAAGACTATGGCTATACTAAAAAGATGGCGAACCAATTAATTTCAACATTCCTCTTCATCTTTCCAGGGAGATCAAGATCCTAGCCGGTCTCAACGTATCCGGCTTCACTCTGAACTCGAGCCACGACTTCTACCGCGAAGAGTTCGACACTGTGAACGAGAGCCTCGTGTCCAAGTACAATCTCACTGGCTGCTTGATGAGCCGACAGCTTGAAGAGGTAAGGAGGATTTACTAACCGATTTTTTTTAATATATTGTATGTGCATCTAGTTGAGAAATCCGAGCATGACTTTTATGAAAATTCAGAAATCTTTTCCACTTATACAAATTATAAAGCAACGAATAGGACATCAGCCATGAAGTCAGCTGTCAATAGTGTCAATCCCTTGCATCAGGTAGAATGACAGCTCACTTCACCAAAGCTTTCACCGTGGGATTTCGACTGTAATGCTATTGTGCAATAATATCACCGTGAACATAAGTAAGCTACGCCACGCAAAATCCTGCATCGTGCAAGCAAAGTTCGACGTGTGATTAGCATATATACAACGTCCCGACGTCAATCATTGGGCAGTTGCCTACCAGACACAACACTGGCTGGTGGAACCCTGTTCCTCATGTGTCTATAAAAACAAAGACATTATTCTGTGTAAACATTTTTTACTTAATTTATAACATTTCATTTATAATCAATCATCATTTACTTTCCTCCCTCCAGGCTGCTGAAGGCACCGGCCTAGCCTTCATAGTGTTCACCCAGGCGATCCTCAAGCTGACCCCTGCACCCTTTTGGTCCATCATCTTCTTTCTGATGCTGCTGTCGCTGGGGCTCGGCAGTCAGATCGGCATCATGGAAGGCATGCTCTGCACTATGTTCGACATCGAGTTCTTTAAGCGGCTCAGCAAGCCTGTTATTACTGGTAAGTTGTAGTGTAAGAATGAAGGTGTATTTCGTTAGAGGAAGAGGAAAGAGAGAAGTCTACGAAAAGTGCTTATTCTGAACAATTTTCTGCAAGAATCAAATGCATTCCCTATCGCTATGGAATAAGCACTGAATGTTTTAGAATCTACCCAATAAAATCAAACGGATTTGATTAATCAGCACATAAATACTGCAAGATTTTGGATCTCCTTCGCAAAACACAGGAGCACTATACAGCACTTAAACGGCATAATTGACAGTGAGTCAGTGACTGAACATTTGACTTCTGTGTTATGAATCCTGAATTTCATTCTCATATGGAACAAATCATTAAGCAGTTCAAAAATAACTCCCAGTTCAAGTGCACGCGATGTTTGATTTGTGTCTATCAACACCACACCGTGCTGGAAAAAAATCAAGTCTATTTGAATACACTGCCACATTTTCCTGCGGCTAAATAATAACAGCCGCTACAGATCGATCGATCAGGTTAAGCTACGCTTACCGCGGTTGGTCTGTGGATGGGTGACCATCTTTACATACCGAGACCCCTCCGTGCCTCGGAAAGCAAGTTAAACCATTGTTCCCGGCTATCATTCGTGGATCTTTGACCGTCGTTACGGGTAGTCAGAAACCCGAAAGTCTGACAACAAGTCTTATCAAGGGGTATCGTATTACCCAGTAACTGGGCTGTGGAGGTCAGATAGGTAGTCGTTTCATGTAAAATAGTGATATTTAGCTGCATCCGGTTAGACTGGAAGCCGACCCCAACATAGTTGGAAAAAGGCTAGGCAGATGAGTTGTGGGACACATTTTGTAACTATTATATTCCTTTAAAAGCACTACTACGACTGTTTTTCTATCCCCTAGGCTGCGTATGCACGTTCTGTTTCTTCGTGGGCCTGATCTTCACGACGGGCGCGGGTGAGTACTGGCTCAAGATGTTCGACTCGTTCGCCGGCACCATCGGCCTGGTGGTCGTCGCTCTGCTCGAGATGGTCTCCGTCGTCTACATCTATGGCCATGAGAGGTTGGTAGACTTTATTGTCTATGATTGTAGGTTTATATATCATGCTGCTACTGCTGAATATGAGGTCCTGGGTTAATGGCCTACCACCTCTCACAGAGAGGAGGCCTGTGTCCCAGCAGTGGGAACATTATAGGCTGATTTTGTGTATGGAAATAGTCTCGCCCCTCTTACCCCTGTTGATATCATTGGTCTACATATCTTTGTACCATACCAAGACTTTGATGGTCGATGGCGGCGAAAAATTCCTAGTTGGCCGAGAACCTGGTAAAAGTCGGCGGGAATTTTAATAATAATAATAACCTAGACCTCATTATTGAGTAATAAGTGCTTCTTAGGCTATCCTTTTAAGTACTAATAATGGAATGATTAATTGAAAAAAGGGCTCTTCCATAACTTGCCCATTTCAAACCAATATAAATTTTTGGTCCTTCGAGCCGGATACCAATAACATTGGCTCTTGCAGATTCTCCAACGACATCTACGAGATGACGGGCTACCGCCCCGGCATCTACTGGCAAGTGACCTGGCGCTACGTGGGACCCTTCATCGTGACCTGCATCCTGCTCTCCTCACTGGTCTTCATGCTCATCAACCCACCGACATATGGAGCTTGGAATGCTGATGAGGTAAGAGACTTTTAATTCTACGACGGTGTTGAGTCTATTGCTGATCATCTACTTCATACATACTTGTAGCTGACCGACTGCGCCGTTGGTCTCGCGGTCGTAAGCGCGACTGCTGAGCTTGGGGTCCTGGGTTCAATTCCCGGGTCGGGCAAAAGTGTTATTGAGGTTTTCCATTGAGAACTTCTTAGTAACAGCTCGGAGTTTAGAAGTTGGTGGTGTGATACCTCCGTGCCCTCGTCTCTCTCCCGTTGTATCGGATTGCCGTCCCATCGGACTATGAGATTGAGTTGAGGGAAGAGAAAGTGCACCTGTGTTTGCACACACAATAGTGCACTATAAATATCTCCCGCGCCGAAGGCTGATCTCTGCTAAGATGACCCCGCCATGGACGAAATTCGACCTGGATTACTTTACATACTTGTACAGGTATAATGGATGATGGGTAGCTATGAAGGATGAGTGAACTTTACACCCTGTTCCTCATACCTCCATAGAAAAGGAGGATCCTCCGAACAGAATGTCGGGATGTTGTATTTTTTTTTTTTTTATTAGGTCTACCAACAATTGTTCACACTGGATAATAATAAATGTTCACAGCAACATAATTAATTCTTAAAATTAAATTACAGCCCAACAATTACTTAGAGGTAAAAACCACATGCACAAAATACTAAATTCGGAAAATTAGCTAACTTACTAAGTACTAAGCGCAAATATTCAATTAATCAAATTAAAATTGGAAATAGTAAAACACAGAATTATGACAAAATTGATGAAAAATAAATTGATTAATTTTTGGCAATGACAACATTGGTAAATAGGTAAAATAAAATAAAATTACATTAGTGAATTGATAAATTTTTAAATAAAAATCGACATAAAATTAAAATTCATTGAATCAAATTGATAAATTGTTAAACTAATAAGAGAAAAAACAATAAAATTAATAACGATTAATAAATAATTAATAGCGATAAAATTGACACAAAAAATAATTGAATATGACTAGGGGTTGCTTGGTAAACGATTAAAGATGGCTTTAGTTTAGCAAGAGAGTCATATACAGGGCATCTTTCGATGCCGGACTATCTGTGCTTTCTTTGCATTTTATGTTGTTCTGGTACCCACCTCAAAACAGCGCCAAGTATGCCAGCCCCAACCAGCGCACCGCCAGCCCCCATCAGATAGTAGCGATGCTGTGCGGCCTCGGCTCCTGGCGACAGTTGCACCAGCCCCATCACCAGGCTATGTCACATGGAGGGAAACCACCTTGAATATTGTAGATGGAACATTTTATTGAAAGAAGACATTATTTTAATTTAAAAAAACAACTTAAACTGCATTCATAGATTTTTAACATTTATTAGTATTAGGTACTTATGATAATGTCAGTTGTATGTGCTTACGGCAATGTCAGCTTTTCATTTTTCTGAACAAAATTTCACATCAAATGTTAAAGTTCATGGTCTTCCTTTTATTTCTGACAGTATGTTATTTAGCAAAAAAAAATCCTTATAATGAAGCCTTTCGATCGGTATGATAAAGCTACAGGGTAATTTTTTTTCTCATGTAGCGGGTTCGATTCCCGGTTCAACCATGTAATTATTTAAAAATCTATGAATGCAGTTTAAATTGTTTTTTAAATTAAAATAATGTCTTCTTTCAGTAAAATGTTCCATCTACAATATTCAAGGTACTTTCCCTACATGTGGCATAGCCGTAGGACGCCCTGTATATGCTAGTCACCCGGTAAACTTTGCTTGCGCGATGCAGGATTTTTGCATGGCGTTAGTGTGATATTAGTTCGCATGTAGCGTTGTAGATGAGAGAGCAGTGCTGGCCCAGTGGTAACTGCCGTGATTTAAGAGTCGTAGGTCGTAGGTTCCAACCCTTACAGGTGCTTTACTTTGTGTAAATAAATCATCACCACTGCTGAAGGAAATTATCGTGAGGAAACTGGCATGTACCATGAACTAAAAACTTGAAGACATGTATGTGACATCTACCAACCAACACTTGGTCCCGCATGGTGGATTGCGGCCCACTCCCTCTCACCGAGAGGAGGCCTGTGTCCCAGCAGTGGAAACATTATAGACTGATTATGCTTAGGATAAAAACCATTTTAGGGCAAATCCAAATTGTGTTGCTAGTTCAGAATGTTATTTAATAAAAAACATATTTTAAGATCATAAATACAAAAACAAAAGGATATTTAAACGTGGAAGTACTCGTCCGAATCGCAGTCATCCGGAAAAGTGCCCAGAAGACTAGCAGCATTGCCACGCTGAATGGCAATACTAATTGTCCATCTTCTTACATGAACTCTTCGTTCCATACATGAAGAGGTCCCAGAAGGCCATTCTCTCTTTGTACGCATGGTCCTCCATTGACATGGCCACGTCAATGTTCAGGTAAGGTCTGGCGATGCTCGTGACGGGTTCCCAGGTCACTGGTAGGAGTGCTGTCTTTTCAGGCGTTGGGTTCCTGGAAAGATACATTGAAATATAATTATTTCACTTTGATAATTAAAATTTCAACAACTACGATTAATAGAGATTAATAGAGTGGAATTTAAAACAGTCTTAAATAATATAAAAGGTCACTTTGAGCTTCTAAATTATTTAAGAATTAGTTGGCGAAACTCCGTAAACGTGATGGTTTCGATATCTAAAAGGATAGGACACACCGACGTCATCGTGTTTATAAAAATTGTTTGTATAAACCTACGTACAGAAATATATTTTATTTCTCGTAAATACAAAAACTTACCCCAGCTTTACAAAGTTAGCCCACATAGTAGTCATCTTGTCCCTCATCATCCTCTGTTCATCAGAGTTCAGCACAAAAATGGTTTCGAACAAATACATCAGCTCCTCCGCATGTATAGCCCCGGCCCCCGTCATATTCTGATACTCGCTTCCACCAATATATGAGAACATATATTTATATACGTTCCCAGTCCCACCCTGCTCCATATATCTAGCCACAGATCTTTCAACAGCATAATTCAGTAGAAAGTCAGAAGAATAGTCACTCAGTTCCAACATAGCTTCAGGACCAATTTTTTTACTGCCTAAGTAGAATGTTCTTACTATATCACTCAATTTTTCCAATTCAGATTTTCTTAAAACGAAATTGTTCTACAAATCCTTATAGAACATGTCGTGCAAATTGTCGTAGAAATCTTGTTGTTTGTTCGCGTACATCCCAAAGCCTTCTTTACTGTTGTAGCCAATCATGATTGGTATCTTTTTAATTCTATCCGTGTTATTTAAATGATTGATGCACTTGGTTGCAAAGTGTTGGTTCCCTCTAAAGCGTGTTTCTCTGCAGGGTGTTAGTGTCATAGTAAGATTTCTTGCTGCGACCATGACAGCTACAGGGTCCTCTTTAGCAAGAGTTTCTAATGCTTTTTTAGTCGTTGTGACTTTATGTCCCATATGTTTAGCTAGTTTTATAGCAGCTTTATCATCTCCATTTCCATAGAATCCTGGTGTGTAAATGGAACCACTTTCGATAATGGCTTTATCGAACAATGTTTCATACTTTGAATAAAGGTGAAGGTCTACTGCCCCACCGCCATAGCTTTCACCAGCGATGGTGACTTTATCAGGGTCCCCACCAAAAGCCCCTATATGCTCCTTCAACCACCTTAATGCTCCAATCTGGTCCTTAAGACCTTGGTTACCCGGTACAGACTCGTCATTCAAACACAGAAAGCCGTAAGGACCGAGTCTGTAATTGACGGTGATAACGATGATGTCGTGTTTGGCCAAATGTTGCCCACCGTAGTCGTTGGCGCTGCCATAGACGAAACCTCCTCCGTGGAACCATACCAATACTGGCACAGTTTGGTTTTCGTTGGCCGTTTGTGGCACATATATGTTTAGGCGAAGACATTGGAGTACTCCACCAACTATTGAGATAACTTGTGGGCATATTATAGAGGAGTCGTTAGCGATAAACGGTTGTTGGAAGTTTTCGTGGTCTAAATAGTTCTGAAATAGAAAATAATTCAATTATTAGTTGTCACCACGGTTTTATTATCATTAGTATTTTAATTCAAATTCAAATATTGATTGCTTCAGCATCATTATCATTAGTCTACAGCAGTCCACTGTTGGACATAGGCCATTCAACTGGCTTCTTCTGGGCAAGCTCGTTCCGCAGTAGATCTCATCCCTGCCTCTGGGCCGGATTGAGGTCAACAGTGAGCCCATTGTCAATAAAAAAAAACGATTTTCGGCAACTCTCGTCCGGCTGCTACCAGCCATCCTGCGAAGATTGTCGCCCCACCTAGCCTTCGTCATCGTTCAAATTACAGTAAGTGTCAAATCGTTTGAAATACACAAATATATGTACATATATACATATATATGTTAATACATACATTTCAAATCGCTTGAAAATGCAGAACTTTTATAATTAGAGATCCTTATAAATTCTACTTTAAATTATGCAAACATTTAGTACAAGCACTTAATAATTTAAAATACTTTCAATATGAAAAATTCTTATAATATGGTCATTAAAATAAAATAAAGAATTAAAGATGTCAGGACTAATTAAGTAACTACATATAAAGTTTTATCATTTAGAAATTCACAAATGGAGTAGTAACATTTATCAATTAATAAGACTGACAATTTCTTTTTAAACAGTGGAATAGACTCGTTTTTTAATCCATCGGGTATTTTGTTAAAGATAATTGGGCACATACATATAACACTTTTCCTTAATAATGCAGTGTTATGACCACTAACATGTAGCATGTTTGTATGCTGACTTCTACGTGGTCGTGTTCTATTGTCAGACGATTTATTAAAAAGAGGCATAATTGACTTTACAAAACAGCTATTTCGAAAATATATATAGTGATGGGAATGTTAGCAAAAATTCGGGACAAGGCAAACCACTTCTTAGCAATTCATTACAATCGGTGGGAGAGTGTCCAGTCTAGAGCCGAACTCTACAGAGCTGCACGGTGGAGGGGTGCAGCTCTTCCCCGAAAGGGGAACTGATCCATATTACTGACATTTTCACATAATTAGGAAAAACGAAGATTTTATCAGCCTAGGGTATTTTAGGAACAGTCACAAATGTGGAGGGACTTGAATACAGGTACGCAACTATCTGTTACTTTCATGTTACACATCCTTATGCATCGTTTTTGAGCATTGAATACCTGTTCTCTCAGACTACAATTTCCCCAAAATATTATCCCGAATCTCAGAATTGCCGCCACCAAACTATGGTAAGCAACTAATCTAGTGGTATGCCCACTAGATTAGTTGCTTACCATCATTCACTTTCCTGGATAGATTAAAAAGCACATACGCTTTAAAATGTTACATACATTACGTACATACGTAACAGTCTGATAACAACTTGTAATACTTCTGTTCTGTTTAATGTAATGACCTATTCGCCAAGCCACTCTGTATAAGTCAAAATAATAGCAATAGAAACAATTTAAAAAAACCTTTTGAAGAAATAGCCACAAATAGAACAAAAAGCTATAAACGTGAAACCCTATAAAAAATTGATTAAATGTTGTCCCGTCGGAGGACCGCTACTATGTATTTTAAACTTTAACAGAACCTTAGGCCAATTATTAGAGCGGTCCCCCGACGGGACAACATTTAATCAAAAAATTTCATAATTTATACCTAC
This sequence comes from Apamea anceps, assembly GCA_951799955.1. Lineage (NCBI taxonomy): Eukaryota > Metazoa > Arthropoda > Insecta > Lepidoptera > Noctuidae > Apamea > Apamea anceps. The sequence goes on along the minus strand of OX637521.1, from coordinate 13,198,619 downwards.
TTACATAATTCTCGGGTCATAATTTCAAGGTTATTTTTTTCCTTTTAATTGATTTAGTCTTTTTACATTCATACTATGTTTTATATTATTATTTTGTGTCGGGGGTTTTTAAAATTTTTAATTTCATGCTTTTTATAGGGACTTCTTATTATTTCATTTCTTTTATTTTCTTGCGTTTTAAGATTCAGGTAATTTGGTGTTTAATCAGGTTTTTTGTAATTCGCCATTTTGTGGTGGCGGCCATCTTGGATTTGAAATGTATCATAGTGTAGATATAGTATTCTACTAGTCAAGCCCTTTCATTAAATACCCATACCTATTGAAGGAGTTGTGAAAAAATATGTAATCCGCCATTTTGTGGCGGCGGCCATCTTGGACCGATTTTCATCAAACATAGCTCTACACTCCCGACAAATTCACCTTTCAAACAAAAATAAAACAAAATTGAAATCGGTTCATCCGTTCGGGAGCTATGATGCCACAGACAGACATATACACACACACACACACACAGACACGTCAAACTTATAACACCCGTCGTTTTTGCGTCGGGGGTAAAAAATACCACTTACTCCAAAAGGATTATCCTCATCCACTTTCGCGTACGGCACACCAAAGAACGTATTGTACCCATCATTTTTAAACCCTACAATGTTTCCTTTCTTTGTAACAACAGTCACATTCTCAGGCACAGCACTCGCACACGACCACACGACACAAATCAGCAAGAATACTAAAGTACTAAACATATTGCGTTGCACTGAAGTGTTCACCAACATTAAACTAAAGAGCTGGTGCTCATTCTTATTTATAAGATTGAGCGGTGAATTACCGTTGTTCAGGGTTCCGCGTTCGCGTTTGACCGATCTGAAAATAGGCTCTCCGAACTTCCGCGCATGTTCACTCACTCCACTCGCTTCATGTCACCATTTGGTTTCTAAAAAATGTTATTGCGCAGCCTTCTGCGCAAAGTTCGGAGCGGTCATGATTCATGGGCGGTATTGTAGATCTAGGGAGTCCCCGAACCCGCATGCTTTATGATGCATCTGTAATTTACATTGAATGTACCGGTTTGAACACCGGGTTTTCCCGTTAGGTTTAAAAATAGACAAATTTTTGAGCAACCTAAGAGTGTCTATCACAGACCTGACTGCTGCGCTGCGTGTCGCGGGTTCGATTCCCGCACGGAACAAATATTTGTAATGACCTACATGTATTTGTTCCGAGTCTGGGTGTTTTTCTATCTATAATATGTATGTATTTACAAAAAAAAAAAATGTATATAAGTAGTTTATCAGCCATCTTGTTACCATAACACAAGCATTAGGTTGCTTAGCTTGGGACTAGATGGCGCTGTGTGAAATGTCCAGGGATATTATTATTATTATTATTAATTTGATAAATATAGTCGTACAACAGGGTGTGATCCCAGCAATTACGAAAAAACAGTTTACCGAACTAAAACTGAACAGCAGCGACATTGACGCGCAAACTGTTTCCAGGGATTTGGTTATTTAAAAAAAAAAATCTGCTCCATACATTTTGACCGCGTAGGTATTGCACTTTTCTTACCCGCAGTTTTTGTTTTTGATAACCGACCAAAAATGTCATGGGGTCTAGAATCATGTACTGAATCCATAGTACAGGTCGCTGCCAACCTGTATAGTTTTGATTCGGTAAACTGGTTTTGTCGTAATTGCTAGGAAAGTCTACCAGCCCCAGCAGTCTCGACTTTCATAGCGATCGCTTTACGACCGAATTCGCTCGCAAAGTCCTGTCACTCCATACATTTGACCTGTCAATTCGGGACTTTGTGACCGAATTCGGTCGTAAAGCGATCGCTATGAATGTCGAGACTGCTGGGGCAGGGGTCTGATATTGATTTATAGATAAGCGTTTGATTTTTGCTCTCTTCGTAATTATAACTGTATCAGAAAGAATACACTTGTAGATTAAACAAATGGAGCCGTTAAGAGATACTTATGGTAAAATCTCTATTAATGTAGTAATATTCTGGTTCGTCAAGCCGTGAGAAAATAACAATACTGTATCATTAGCTGCCTAGCCCTTTCCCAACTATGTTGGGGTCGGCTTCCAGTCTAACCAGATGCAGCTGAATACCAATATTTTACATGGAGCGACTGCCTATCTGACCTGGCTTTAACGTGCTTTCCGAGACACGGAGCGGTCTTGGAATGTAAAGATGGTCACCCATCCACGGACCAACCGGCCATAGCCACAAGTATAAATACAAACAAAGTGAAAATACAGCTTATAAAGCTATTAATATCTAATTTTGAGTTTGGTCAGACCCACCAGCTGTTGAACACCCCCCCCCCCCCCCCGCTATATCCGCACCTGAATACAGTGGTGTTAGTTACAGATAATGATTATCAAAAACCCGAAAATGGTGTTTTTTTTTTTACTATTTACTTGTTCTATGTAGGTTCACCGGTTCACCCATGATTTCTAAAATAAAAGCAGGTTTACCTACGGAATCTAACGTAACATTTTCCAGTGCATGTTTTCCTTAATAAGTCCTTTCACCACCTCACTTTACAAGTGGATTGATGTTATCTGATAACAATATTATTACCTAGTACTTAGACAATGCACGTGATAAGACAGTGTGAAATTGGTTTTGTTTGCAAAAACACAAAGATCTAAGTGTTCATCCACGGCAGAAGCAACTGATAGCCGTCGACGCGTCGGTGGCTGCCGTCGACAACATGCCGCTTGTTATTTGAGCACCATTCAAAAATACACGCGCGGCACGTTGTCCGCCATTCCCTCGTTTGTCTGCACACTATTGTGTCTGGATTTCTGGAACAACATGCCGCTCGTGTATTTGATCACGTTCAAAAATACACGAGCGGCACGTTGTCGCAATGCAATGATGCCTTCTATATCTTGCTATGCATATTATAAATTAAAGTCACTTCTCGGGTATGCTTGTGTGACCGCGTCGTTCTTTTAAACAACGCAACGGATTTCGATGCGGTTTTCACTATCATGTTAGGCTGATTCCTATAATTTACAGACCGTTATTGGTTAAAATTAAGACTTTTGTATCTTTACCAGCAAAGATCCCTTCCAATGGAAGTAGCTATCACAGGTAAAATTAGCTTAGGAATCTATCTAAATGCCCAGTTTGGCAAATAAAACAAAAAGTAGAAGGGGATCAGAACGGAATGACAAGTTTATAGTGGATCAGAATTAAAACGTAATGACCACCAGCAAGGGATCAGTTCAGGGGATCCGACCGGAATAACTCAACAATTCTACCATTGGTAAGCAAAACAATTCGTTTTTGTTTATAGGAACTGCTGCCCCGTTGGTCTCGTGGTCGCAAGCACGACTGCTATGCATGGGGTCCTGGGTTCGATTCCCAACTCGGGCAAAGTGTTATTGGGGTTTTCCATTAGGAATTAGCGATTCTGGTATTAAGCCTATGAGCCGAATTTCTCAGTAGCAGCCCGGAGTTTGGAAGTTGGCGGTGTGATACCCCCGTGCCTCGGAAAGCACGTTAATCCGTTGGTCCTGCGCCTGATCTCTCTCCGGTTGTGTCGGATTGCGTCCCATCGGACTCTGCGAGTGAGGGAAGAGGCAGCGCACTTGTGTCTGCACGCACACTTGTACACTGTAATATTATATCTCCCGCGCCGAAGGCTAGTCTCCGTTGAGATTGTCCGCCATGACCGAAATACGGTCAGGAGAACTTTAATTGTGACTGGAACAGAACACAATGATATCGCCAAGCGGTTAGTCGACTCTTCACGTGACCAGAGGGCTGGCCTGTTTCTTGGCCAAAGAATTAGCATCGCCATACAACGTGACAATGCTGCCAGCCTTTTGGGCACTGTTCCTGTTGACAGCGATGCGGACGAATTTTTTGATGCCCTATGATTCTTTTTTTTTTCACTTGTACATATGTATTATTGTTTTAGACTTATCTATGCATAATTGCATATTATAAATTAAAGTCACTTTTCGGGTTTTTCTGTGTGACCGCGTTTTTCTTCTGAACTGTGCAACGGATTTCGATGCGGTTTTCACCATCGTTTAGAGAATTTATTCCAGAAGGTTTCCAACTCAGGCTGTCTTCCAGTAACGTACGTTTTTTATGGGTATTAACCCTTCGTAGTGCCGTTCGGTGTAGGTCTCAAAAAAAAAAAACCATCAAATATTTTTTTTATCGGTTTGTGATATCGATACTCATCTCGCCGTCATAGTTCCGCTCGCTAATTTGATTTTTAACTTGCAAAAATACGTGGGTAATTCAGCTGCTAATGGTATGCTCATTATTTCTGGTGACCTAACTAACCCATAGATATGGGACCCAAGGGAAAAATAACTAGGTATGACGAACGGTTTTCCCCAGACCTACGTCTTGCAGCTTTTCGTAACTAATGAAAACACTTCATCTCTATGTATAAATATATATTTTATCATAATTGTTCTTTTCCGTTGTTCTTTTGTTTTTTGTGATATGGTTGCTTATAGCTACGGCTTCCTAGACAAGCGGTGAACGCTACATACATAATCACTGCTGGGACACAGACCTTCTCTCTACGAGAAGAAGTGGGCTGTAGTCCACCACGCGGGCCCAGTGCGGGTTGGTAGATGTCACATGTCTTCGAATTTTTGGTTCTAGGACATGCCGGTTTCCTCATGATGTTTTCCTTCACCGCTTTGAGAGCAGTGATGATTAAATTATTTACACAAAGTAAAGCGCGTGTCTGGGTCTGAACCCACGAACTAGAAATCGTATAAGTCGGGGCCGTTACCACTGGGCTACCACTTGGCATCTGCAATTTACCGGCGAACGACGTATTTAAATTCGGTAAAGCGAAAATAAAATAAAAAACATAAAAAGAGAGTATACCTACTTATTTATTTTTTTCTTATTTATCTTTAAAAAAAAACACTTTTTGCTACTCATCGCAACATTCTACAAATATTTGTGTTTCTTGGAGATAGTTTTAGCCTCTTTGCAATCAAAGTTTAAATTGAAATACTTGATCCGCACCCTAATTGCGTAACACACTCTCAATCACAATCTGAATCATTTTGAAGGATATTTACAATACATTGCTTCATATGTTTTATATATTTTTCTGCTCAACAACGTAAATAACGCAATGAAAGTTGTTGAACTGTCAAAATGAAAGCCATTGCTAGTGATAGTGTGTTACGCAGTTACTCCGCTGCTCGTTTTTAATTAAGATTAAGGAAGCTTTGTTCCTTTCATCTCTCCATTTTACATTTATAAGGGAGAAAAACCCAGTAACCATCAGAGTTACGTAAATAGAGTATTTAAGCGTACTTTATTGGCAACAAATCTGCAAAAATGTTCTTGGTTGCGTGAGTCCAGCCGATCGCCACCCCTCCACAGGGAGATGTGATCTTTGACAAGAACTGCTTAATTAAACCTCCTGATTTCTTTATCGAACCACCAGAGAGCCACCTATCCGGGCACAAGTTACCATGGCCTACTCGGAAAACCTTAAATAGACTTCGTACCCTAGTAGGCCGTAGCAAGGACAACCTCCACAAGTGGGGGTTCATGGACGGCTCAGACCTCCGGTGTGTGTGCGGCGTCTCTCAGCAGACAATGGCTCACCTCCCATCTCACCACCGCACCGCATGCCCTGTCACGTAATGGCTGCTTCAGCGAACGGTATTCGCGTTGCTGTATTTTGATCCAAACAAATTTAAAAAACTATATATTTATTCGTGTTAGTTTTGCCATCGTAACACTAAAAAGAAATTTGATGTCATAGATTAAAAGGTACACCTACGCGAAAAAAAGGATAGGAACTCTATTTTACAGTGCGGGTGGTAACTCTAGCCTTAACTTACTTACATAATTTTCTTTTATAAATTCCTATCCCTAATTCAAAAGCACATGATTTTTAAGATAAGCCTGCCAAAAGAGTTTCCAGAAGGCCATTCTATGTCTGAACACGTGGTCCTTCATTCCCATATTAACATCGATGTTCATGTACGGTCTGTTGGTACCTGAAGCAGGGGTGACAGGGATCCACTTCACTGGGAGTAGGGCTGTTTCTTGGGGCGTCGGGTTTCTGAAAATAGAAATGCATTTTGTACTTTGTTATGACGCAAGAATTTTACTTGCATGTATCAAAAAAATTAAATAAAAAATTTAAAAAACCCCCGACACAAAATAATAATAAAAATAGTATGAATGTAAAAAGACTAAAACAATTAAAAAAAAACGATTGAAAATAGCCACAAATAGAACAAGAAAGGTATAAACGTGACACCCTATAAAAAGAAAAAAATAACCTTGAAATTATGACCCTACATAAGTACGTATGAAATTTTTTGATTAAATGTTGTCCCGTCCGGGGACCGCTCTGATTATTAGCCTAACGTTCTGTTATTATTAATATAATTTATATTTTTTTTTGTTCTTTTTATTATTAATATAATTTATAATTTTATTTTTATTATTAAGTTGTGTCAGGGGTTTTTTTAAATTTTAATTTAATTTTTTATTTCATGCTTTTTGTCATGTTACTCCTTATTATTTCATTTTTTTTATTTTCTTGCGTTTTAAGATTTAGGTAATTTGGGGTTTAGTCAGGTTTTTTGTAATTCTCCATTTTGTGGTGGTGCCTACCTTGGATTAGAAATTTATCATAGTGTATAGTATTCTAGTAGTCAAGCCCTTTTATTTGATACCCATATAATAATATAAAATCGGTTCATCCGTTCGGGAGCTACGATGCCACAGACAGACACACACACACACAAACACACCCCCACACACACACAGACACGTCAAACTTATAACACCCCGTCGTTTTTGCGTCGGGGGTTAAAAATGAAAAGATGATGATGAAATATACAGTTAAATATTAGCATGTTTCATAAAGTCTTCTGCTAAATTCAGAGCTACTGTGTCTAACACTAGAGAAAAATCAAGTGTTTTTTTAATATCAACTTACCCGTGTTTAACAAAATTCGCCCACATCGTTGTCATTCTATCCCTTATCATCAACTGCTCATCAGTCGTCAATGGTTTCGCCCAAACCCAGTCGAAGAGATACTTCAGTTCCTCCGTATGCGGTGCTCCTGCACCAGTTATATTCTGATAGTCACTACCACCAATATATGAGAACAGATACTTATATACTTTAGCTCCTTGTTCAATATATCTGTTCACTGACCATTCAACACCGTAGTTGATGGCAAAATCTGATAAAAAATTACTCAGTTCTAATTGTACCTCCGGGCCAATCGGTTTTCCTCCTAGATAGAAATTCTGGACTATGTTACTCAGCTTTTCTAGATCATGTTTCGGGAACACGAACGTGTTCTTAAGCTGTTGGTAAAATGGATTTTCAGATTCACTGTAAAACGACTCAGGTTTGTTCGCGAACTCATATAACATCTCTTGGCTTGTGTAACCGATCATTATTTTTGTGTTCTTAATCCTTAATGTATCTCTCAAATGGAAAGGGTCTTCTGTTACGAAATTCGTGACGCCTTTAAACTTTGCCTCCTTACAAAGTGTTAGGACCATTTTCAACTGTCTGGTTGCTGCGTTTACTTCAATAGGATTTGCTTGTGCAAGAACCTCGAGAGCTTGTTTCGTCGTTTTAACACTATTTCCTAAATGTGTAGCAAGTTTAATTGCAGCATTATAATTTGGGTCCACGAAAATTCCTTCAGTAACATATATGGAGCCACTTTGGATGATAACTTTGTCGAATAAGGGCTCATATTTTGAATATAGATGTAAGTCTACTGCACCTCCACCGTAGCTTTCACCAGCTATAGTGACCTGAGTAGCATCACCACCAAAATCAGCTATATGTCTTTTTATCCACCTCAAAGCTTCAATCTGGTCCTTCATACCATGGTTGCCTGTCACAGAAGGATCATTCAAACACAAGAATCCATAAGGTCCTTGTCTGTAATTTGCTGTGACAACAATTATGTCTTTTTTTACCAAATGTTGGGCGCCATATTCGCCGGCGCTGCCGAACGCGAAGCCGCCTCCATGGAACCAGACCAATATTGGCCGTGGACTGGTGATGGCCATATGCGGCACATATATGTTGAGACGAAGACACTGCAGTATTCCTTTGTCGCTGTAATATACTTGAGGACACATTATGGAAGAGTCGTTAGCGATGAATGCCGTCTTGAATTTGGGATAGTCGAGGGTAGGCTGTAACAAATACATATAGGACACATAATATTTGATTTATTAAGTTACCTATGAAATATTTGGTTAATTTAAAAATTAAAAATTAATTTAAAATAGGTTAATCGAAAAATTCGTCCGCATCGCTTTCAATAGGAAACGTGCCCAAAAGGCTGGCAGCATTGCCACGTTGTATGGCAATGCTGATTCTTTGGCCAAAAAATAGGCCAGCCCTCTGGTCACGTGAAGACTCGACCAACCGCTTGGCGATGTCTCGAAATACTAAGTGGGCATTCGGACCCCATGGCCCCAGTTTTTCAACCCCAACAATATATTAATTGGACATATAACTGTTTTATGTTTTGTAGTGACAAAAATTTAAAAGAGTATGCTTAGATGGCTTGGTCATGTTGAGAGGATGATTGAAAGGCGACATGACAAAAGGTATTTACAAGGCAGATGTGAGTGGAAACACCGAGAGGGGACGCCATAGAAGGACAAAATAGTGACCTCATTGTTGAAGTTCTTCAAAAAGTTTGGGTGCGTAGTACTAGCAACCGGCTTGCGTGTATGACCAGTGGGGTAGTTGCGTAACACACAATCAGTAGCAATGGCTTTCATTTTAACAGTATATTATGTTATTTACGTTATTGAGCATACAAATGTTTCGAATATATGAAGCAATGGATTAGCAATATCCTTCAAAATGATTCAGATTGAGATTGATAGTGTGTAACACAATTAATGACCGTAAACGAGGCAAAAGGAGTCTGTAAGGATCGTGGCAGGTGGTCGTACATGCTTTCGGAGCCACGGAGGGGTTTCGATATGTAATGGATGGTCACCCATCCTCGACCCGACCGCGGCAAGCGTAACTGTTATTATTTAGCCACTAGCCCAGTTTATTCATAGATATTATTACTTTAATATTTCCTTAATATGATTTCAAACCATGATGATGTAACAGTCCTATAACGTCCGTTTCGTTTATCGTCAACAGGAAAATGAGACAAAGACTTGCTATCTATGGAATTACAATAATATTGTTGTTATTTGGTTTATCGTGGAAAATATTTATGTTTACCCTTGCGTTCTCAATTTCATAAACAATGTACAGTCTATTCAAACAATCAAAAGTCGTACCAAAAAGTCTCATGCATCAAGATCAAAATATTAGGTATAGTAATTATTTTCATCTTTTTTTACGAAATTACGCGTCGGGGATTTGATTTTTGAACAGGGAATTTAATTAATAAAGTAAAAAAGTGTTGATATTGTTTTATTCCCTTTACATGACATTCCGTTTCAAATGATATGATTACATAATATACCCTTAAATTTTGAATGTGTCATGATGATGTCTTTCAAAAAGCATGTAAAACAATTATACTTTGCCGATTCTACATTAATTAAAAATAACTAGAATCAAATAGAATAGAATTTTTATTTAAACGATTATCATTTTTTCAGAGCAATAATGGCCGTTCGTGTATGATATGTCAAACAAAATAAATTAGGCTACCCGAAACTGTCAAATTTTCCCAATCAACCTTGAACCTTAATGCTTTGCGATAAAGTTGAAAATCTATTAAAGAAATTTGACAGATTGTAGTAGCTTGATGTGCTGGCGTCTGTACCTAGTTTTCATGTTATTTCGTATTTTTTTTAAACTCCGAAACCCGAGTTTTGTTTATAAAAAGAACTTTTCTAAGAGTTAATATGATAAATGTAGTCTTATAACAAACAAAGTTTGACTTTGATGCAACATAGTACGGGATTCCACACATCCATCAGCATTGTCCTTTTTCAAATTTATGTCATTTCGAGTTAAACAAATATCAACTTTATTTTAATGCTAATTAAGTTGATTTCGATTCGATTAAGTCGGCGCTAAAACATAAAATTTTTGACAGATTGAGACAGAGCAGACTGTGAAAATTCTTAAAATTACGAGAATTGCCCCTGATCTCAGTCTCTCTATGTCAAAAATACCTCTAATTTCCCTACATTTTTGACAAGTTTTTGACATTGATTGTCGCTGAGATTAGACTGCGAATATATTTTGAACGTTTTAAATTACGAGAATTGCCTCTCAGATGTATGAACGTAAACGAGGCAAAAGGTACTTACTGTAAGTATCATAGCAGGTGGCGTTCTGTCATTTCTGCCTACCCCCATGGGTTCTTCCCATGGGGGTAGGCGTGAATATATATAATAAAAAAGAGAGAGATATAGAATATAAACACCGCACTTACCCCAAAAGGGTTGTCCTCGTTAACCTTAGCGTACGGCACACCAAAAAACGTATTATATCCATAATTTGTGTTTCCCAAAATAGGACCTTTACTCGTAGTTACCATTACAGTTTCTGCCTTACAATAAACCACGCACAAACATAATATAAATGTAAACCTGACCATTGTAGTAAGAATGTAAACATACAATGAGGATGGACGCGAGACTCCGTAGTATATAAATACTTTAGCGGAAAATACCGATGAGTAGGGTTCCTTGGATGTTACTGAGAATCTGGGTTTTCCCGACCCAGTTGTAACGTGCGGTGAATAATACACGTGATAATTTTTTAAGTAGGTATTTTCGATATTATTGTTCTGGTAATAGTCGTTAGTGATTGGGTTTTATTGTTCGAGAATTTCTAGGTATATTTGACCGGAAATTGGAAATGTGCCCAATAAATTCACTCTCTGTTCTTGGCTAAAACTGCACCCATAGTCTAGTAATTTATGTTGAAACTTGAAAACGAGCATTACTAAGGGCGAGTTGTTTCACGTTCACTTGACGCACGCGTATACGTCGAAAATGGCGCTAACTATCGTCAAACCAAAAAAAGCGTTATTTCAAATTACAATAACAAAATAATGGCCTTAACTTACGTCAAATAATTACGATTACGTACTCGTTATTATTTGACGTACGTATGTATGTTACGTTAACCAACCGTTAGAAGCACCTTAGCTTACTAGCTATCAGGGCCCCAAGTCTGCTATTTTTATAAATTCGTCATTCCAACACGATCCCATTCCCATCCCATTGTCATTTTGCTTAAAGTTCGTAATCTGCTAAATTTTTAATGGCGATCATTGGTCGGTCAGTGGTCTCGTAATAGAATAGTGTCATAATGACACTGTCGTATTGCCATTATTATAAAACCCGTTAGTAGAAATTATTTTCGAAAAACTACCACTACTTTATTTACGCCAGATTTCATTTATATATATTTTTACATATTATTTACCTATTAGTGTTTTATACAAGTCAAGTGTTTTATGTAAGTCAGTCATTCATTTATCATTATGTACGAGATTACCATTCTATGCCATTTCTTTGACCACTGGAAAGTTATAATGACGCCATTATGTTAGTAGATTACCAAACTTGTCAAAATCAACAATTATTAAATCAATGATCGACCATTCTGACACTATTGTAATAGCAGACTTCCCGGCCCAGGACGTCGGCGTCGGTAAAAAAATCAGTCGTTATAGTAATAACGACAGATTTTTTTGTCCTGTAACTGCCTTCCTTCCCTGACGTGACGTCGTCTCTTTAATCAAAATCAAAAGTCATTTATTCAAATTAGGCTGAGAATCAGCACTTTTCGAACGTCAAAATTACAAAAGACAGTCCCCCAAAAACGCCCGCCCTTCGCCACTTCCTAGTGCTATCGCTGGGAAGAAGAAGTGGCGGAACAAACTCCCCAGCAGCACAGCTGTCTGTTTAGTTAGAATATAGTTGCATGTATACAATACTAGGAACCTATGTTCAGTAATGAACATTACAAGAAGCTTAAATTATTTTCCATATTATGTCAGCTAGCCACGCCAATATACCAACAAATATAATAAAAACTATACGTACTCAAGCTAAAAAATAATTAATTAAAATAAAAATAAAAACTCACTACCTAAATAAAAGCCTCCAGGCATAAAGGGCGTGACAGCTTACATATTTATGCATTGCTGGGTTCGTCACATAGCTGTCACTTGCAGTCACAGATGATGAACTAGGACCATCGATGTGAAATAAATAAGTGAGTTAATACTAATAACAGTAACCTGTCAGTACCTACCTAAGCTAATTCTGGAGAAAGAACATGAACATTGTCTTGAGTTAATTAGGACGACCAACTATTCTTATCGTGTAAGTAGTCGTTGATGGAATAGTAAGCCTTTGAACAAAGGTTGAATTTTACTTGAGCTTTAAACGCATTAAAAGGCAAGTCTAGCAAAGAAGAGGGTATCTTGTTATAAAAGGTTATACCAAGCCCAACAAATGAGTTATGAACCTTATGAAGCCGGTGAAAGGGGGCACGTACTTTGTCCTTATTTCTAGTGTTAACACTGTGAATATCACTGTTTTTAGTGTACAAGTGCAAATTTTGCCTAATATATAGGATGTTGGCGAAGATAAATTGTGATGCAACCGTGAGAATACCAATATCTTTAAAAAAATCTCTTAGAGAAACTCTGGCACCTAGCTGGTAAATTGCTCGAACAGCTCGTTTTTGAAGGACAAATATATTTTGTATATCAGCGGCTTTGCCCCACAGCAGAATACCGTAGGACATAACACTGTGAAAATAACTGAAATAGACTAAACGAGCTGTATCAACGTCAGTGTATTGTCTTACTTTCCTGACGGCGTAGGCAGCCGAACTGAGCCTTCCTGCTAGACTTGATATATGAGGTCCCCACTGAAGTTTGGCATCTACTGTTAGTCCTAGAAAAATTGCCGCTCAATTGAAGCTCAACTACTTACACTTAATTTTGCTTGAATATAAGTATTGAATGGAATACTCTTTATTATGTACCTACACCATATAAATTACATACATAAATATAGACATTTTACAAAGGGAGACACAATGGGCTTATCGCTAAGAGTGATCTTTTAAAGACAACCTTTGGATGGATTATAAAAGAAGAAGGAGAGACAAATACTGTAGGTAGTCCATATGGTGTGCCATTTATATAACAATAAATACATACATAAAGTATATTATATTTATCTAAATAAATATATATGGTGTATATATCGTTAAATTTTGATCGTTTTAATCCTTAATAAGTGTCATTGTACTCATCATTATGAACAACTTTTACTACGGGACCAACCCTGAAATCGTAAAAAAAAAATCAGTTGATCCATAGATTTTTGTTCGCATAACTCGACATAATGCATGGATCAACTAATTCTTTTTTGACTGGTATATAATAATAAACATGAAACAGGAGCAAAGAAAATATAATGATGATGTTTACGGAGAGAGGAAAAACGGAGGAGGTTCTCAAGTCGACGCGTATATATATTTTTTTTTTATGTATGACTATGCATAACTTTTTACAGATTAGTCCGATTTTGATCATTCTTTTTTTATTGGAAAGGGTAAACCCCCAAGGTGGCCATATAAATTTGAAAAAAAATCCAACCCTAGGGGTGATTTATTGTTCACTCACAGATTTGAATGCTGAGTTGTGTATTATTACTCTACTCAGTGCCACTTATGCCCGCCCTTTGGCAAACAATTAGTAGATTATAGCCACAAAAAATTATAAAATAAAAACTTTTTAACAAAAAAATTAAACCGCCGAAAAACTGAAATACAAAAAATAATAAACCTTTTTTATTTAACCTTAATAAGTAAGTTCTTAAACTAATGTAAGTATACCTAAATAATTTTGTGTCGGCGCCGTTTAGTGATCTTTGTTTATTGGTTGTTTGGCGCCGACTGAAAATTACTTAGGTATACTTACACTAGTTTCAGAACTTAGTTATTAAGGTTAAATAAAAAAGGTTTATTATTTTTTGCTTTTCAGTTTTTTTGGCGGTTTAATTTTTTTATCAAAAAGTTTTTTTTTATCATAATTTTAAAAGTGGACAAATATTGAGCACGCCTTACCGACACGGGCAAGTCATTGATTGAATAAATAAGAAAATACCAACATACTTGCTACGTTCACGAATCATATTTTATTCTACATACAACCTAATACAGACCGGCAAATTGAAATTTAATTAATATAAATAGCTATTTATATTAATATTAAGTTAAATTAATAGAATTATGTACCTGGGTACATAATTCTATTAATTTACGGAACCACTCGTTTATTTAATAACAGTAATTTTCCTCAACGAGACTGCGCGTCTTAGTCACACAAGTGTTTTATGACAAGCGAGTCATCGACAAACAAACGTAATTAACCGACAAAATAAATATTATCGTGCAGTGTTCTTGCTATTCTGGGTTCATTCACAAAAAAAATACAGAAATACATTTATAATGTACATTACAAGTTGCAAAATCTGTACAAAGTTTATATAACCCAGTCCCTTTTTTTTTAGACTAGGATAGCCTGTATTCTAAGAGACAGTGTTCGGCCAAATAATTATTTAAACACGATTTAACACGTTAACGGTCGGTGCCGCTCGTGTATATGAGCACTAAGATAAAATAAATAAATAAATTTATGTTTATGTTTTTCAATGTTTTGTGGCTGTAGTTCATTGCCCGAGCATATTTACCGGTATGATCATTATTTGTCAAAAATTGGGAACTTAGCAACACTATAGAAAATGTAAATTGCCAGAATTACTATAACAGTCTGTTCACAGTTATTTTACTTCTGACAGCAGCAACCTAACAGCAACCTTATTGTGACGAGAATGATCATCACAATGCTTTTGGCATACTTATCAATGGTGGGAACCAACAGCAACCTCGACACCCGTAAGTTTTATATAAAGGAATGCGTGTTTTGCGAATTTGAACTTTATTAGTTACTAGAATTGTCGCACTGACAGGCGTCTGGGGGGGGACCACAAAAAAAAATAATTTAATTAATACAAAACAAACAGTTCATTTATCAAATTCATTTGTAAACACCCAACGGTTTCTTACTAAACTTCAACTATATCCGACGACCCTAGTTACTTATCTCCTTTGGTGACTAAACTGTAGGTACACCTACAGTTTAGGCCTACCCAATGACATAGATCAGAAGGCCAATTCCCGTAACTAAAAACGTTAAAAATTGAGTCGCAATCTCATCTCAGTGACAATCAATGTCATAAAAACTGTTAAAAAAAGTAGGGAAATTAGAGGTATTTTTGATAGATTGAAACTGAGATCAGAGGTGCAATTCTCGTAATTTTAAGAAAGATCACAGTCTGATCTCAGTCTCAATCTGTCAAAAATACCTCTAATTTCCCTAAATTTTGACAAGTTTTTGACATTTGTTTGTCGCCGAGATGAGACAGCGACTAGATTTTGAACTTTTTAAATTACGAGAATTGGCCTTTAGACTGTGAACGTTCTTAAAATTACGACAATTGCCCCTCAGGTTACTGGCTGGTCGTAAATCGGGTTTCTATCAAGTTTAGAGGCTATAAATCGTTAGAACCTCAATTTTCTTTTATAGCTACTCGTAGGTTCTCTACTCTAAATACTTGTGTTAGTTATTTAATATATTCTGTAATATTGGCTCCATTTTCATCAAATAAAAAAAAATGTATGTCTTGTGGGTGTCGTTCATAAATGCGCGTGCCTGGCGCGGGTAGTCAGTCGGTCGACTAGCTGTCAGATAGATAAGTTGTGTTTCAATTTGTATTTTGTTAATTCTGTAGTAATGTATCTATGAATAAACGTTGTATGTACTAGTCTTCGTGAGTATAATTTACAACAAGAACCCTGGAAATACACAAAAGTTAATACTTCAGAAGTGGTAAAACCCTTGGAGAAAGTCTGCTGGTATGTAACCTCTTTATTATAACGTAAATCACTACATGATCGGTTTGTATACTTACTTACAAAGATGTTATTTACATTATTTCACAATCTTAGTTTCTCGGGAATTAAGATCGAAGTAGGTTATACGTCATTTATCTTAAAAGGCGACAAGCAATGGCGATACTCACACCATTCACACTACAGCAAGTAGGTATCTGCCCTGTTATGAACAAACGTAATCACCTCTAGAACTAAACATAATACATTAGTGTCCGATTTAGTTGGTGTCAGGTCGTTTCATCTCACTGAAATGATTAGCCCACTTATTATTTTACAAACATGTTTACGGCGGGTGTGGTAATTATATAGTTTAATAGTGCATCTGAGGGTGTACTGTACATGCAAACCATATTGTGTAGGTAGGTATCTTCGAACAAAAGTTGTAAGTAGATAAATTATGGTCACAAAGCGCAAAGCCTATCACCTACCCACAGCCGTCGGAAGTAGGGTACCGGTCTTGTATCTGTTTATTTTGCTTTCTATGTTTATGATAACAAAGACTACGCACATAGTACGTCTATTGTTAGCAATTAAAATAATAATATGTACATGTGAAAAAATAAGCAAAAGATACACAAGACATCAAAAAAATCGTCCGCATCGCTGTCAACAGGAACAGTGCCCCAAAGGCTGGCAGCATTGCCACGTTGTATAGCGATACTAATTCTTTGGTCAACAAACAGGCCAGCCCTCTGAAGCTCAATTCTCGTAATTTAAAACGTTCAAAATCTAGTCGCAGTCTCATCTCAGCGACAATCAAATGTCAAAAACTTGTCAAAATGTAGGGAAATTAGAAGTATTTTTTGACAGATTGAGACTGAGATCAGACTGTGAACGTTCTTAAAATTACGAGAATTGCCCCTCAGGTCACGTGAAGAGTCTACTAACCAGGCGATATCTCGAAAAACCAAATCTTATGTAACACGTATCGCTTACTATTTTATAGTTCATGTGACCTAATCCCGCACTTAAGTCACGCTTGTCTGTGTAAAAATGGACTACTTCACAGAAATTGTGACTAAAATGCGGGTTTAGGTCACACAGTGCTATAAATAGTCTTTACAAGTGGCAGGATTGCCTAGTTGAACGGCAAAGCTAATCCAAGGGAAAACCAACCTTTAGGTCACGGAAAGTCATTTCTGTTAGACAATCGCAGGAAAATGCTTTGATAAACAATACGATAAATTTTAATAAACAACGTTGAGCGAAAGTAAACCTAACATAATATTTCGCCAAAAATGTAAACAAATATGAGTTTATGGAAAAATAACTTTAATTCCTACACAATAAAGTTCAGTATACGCTGCAACTTCAAACATTTTTATAACTTTTTCAATAGTGCTAGTCACTCTGAAATCAACTTAATTACTATTAAAATAAAGTTGATATTTGTTTAACTTGAAATAACGTCAATAAAATTTGAAATAGGTTTGCACTGGATTTTCAACACACGGCTTAACGCCGAGAGTTGAAAATCCAACTGTATGTTTTACCGTGTTTTGTGTTGTTCCAACAACGGTGTGTTTTGAACACCGAGAGTTTGATTTTTGCGCCTGCTGCGGTGCAGCCCGTCTGTATTTGCGCTAACCTTTATCCGACCACTACGCGGGCGAAACCGCGGGCAAAAGCTAGTTAAATAATAAAAGATATAACTAAATCTAATTAATTTCTTTACAGGGTCGCGTTGTAAAGACTCAGTACCCGAGCTGGGTGCTGGTGATTGCTGTCCTGATGATATTGGCGGGTGTGTTGCCAATCCCTGCTGTACTGCTGCTCCGCCGCTTCCAATGCCTGGCCTTCGACGTGGACATCCACCAGGGATCCATCAGGAGGATTGAGACCACTGTATCGACCAAGGAAATGATGAGTGACCAGGACGTAAGTGGATTTGTTTTTTGGTCTGTTCTGGGTAGATCTAACATTTGGGTGACGGGCTCACAATTAATTGATAGTTAATTATTTATTCATTGGAAGAATCGGTAGTTAAGAATCTACTCAAAATGTGTGAAAATATTTATCTTTATTTATATCCTGTCCATTAAATGAAATGTCCTGAGATATTATTATTATTATTAGGTAAACCGTCTTTTGACAGATGGAACTAGTGATTGCAGCAACACAAAATACAGTGCATACACGCACGGTATTATAATGTCTGTAAGAAGTCATAAATAAATAATTCAATAAGATTAGGCTGTTTGTATATTTATTTTATTACGCATATTAACGTTAACTTTTACGTAATCTGGAATAGTTATTTTATAAGGCAGCTGTCAAAAAACGGTTAACCTAGTGGACAGAGTATATAGAAAATCAATTAAAACTTTATAAATCAATTGTCATATATTCTAGTTATTCCGGGAAGAAATACCTACAGTCCATTCACAGTTATTTCACCTCGGACAGCAGCAACCCAACAGCAACCTTATTGTAAGGAGATAAAGATCACTGTGATTTAGATAGCCTTGTCAATGACTGCAACCCAACAGCAACCTTATTGTGAAGAGAATAAACATCACTGATTTTGATATCCTTGTCAGTGACTGCAACCCAACAGTAACCTTATTGTTAAGAGAATAAATATCACTGTGATTTTGATATCCTTGTCAGTGACTGCAACCCAAAAGCAACCTTATTGTGAAGAGAATAAACATCACTATGGTTTCGACAGCGATGCAAAGTCAGATGTAAAATAATTATGAAAGGATTGTATACGTATTAACGAGACCGTGGCCTTTTTGAGTAGATTTTTAATTACTCTTAACCTTCAGTAATGAATACCGTGCATAAAAACCTACAATGAGAATTTGGCTGACTCCATCGCCTTTAAAATTAAATTAAATCAAAAAAGCAATTAAATATGATAATGCATACAAGCTACAGTCACTTTTAGCCGACGTTCGCCCGAAAGTAAAACTATCGCGACGGGATTTTTTCACGCACTGGATTTTCAACGCACTGTTTAGCGCCGAGAGTCGAAAATCCAACAGTGTGGTTTTTTGATGCGCTGGGATGCGCTCTGTTGGATTTTCAATGCTCGGCTCAACACCGACAGTTGAAAATCCAGTGCGCGATAAAGTCCCGCCCCGATATTTTTACCGTGCAAACGTCAGGTTAGTCGGTTCGGATGAGCATAACATAGCATCATTCCTAAAAATCTAACGTTGGTTCCTATGCACAGTTTGTTTCATACATTTTCTTTCATTTTAAATGTGGGATCACTGTTAAATGGTTAACTTTCATACAAGCTAGGTGACACCTAATCATTCGCATACATGTAAATAATTGTTTGGAAAGATGTATTGATGTATAGATATTTATACTCCAGTCAATATCTTACTTGATACATCATTCTAATCTTATTTTGGCGTAGTCAGGAAAAATCCAACCCATACCATACTATAATTTCGTTTACATCTGTTATCATATTTACCCTTCGTCTTAATTTACCCAAGTATCATAATTACCCCTCTAGCCTTTTACTTTCAGTTTGTGATAGATACTTCAAATCACTACCTGGTAGTCCTGTCACTCTTGCATCCCCTGTCACATTGATCCGCTAACTAGTCAGTCATGATCTACCAAATAAACTATCTCTTCCTCGATATATTCCTGTTCCTAAACCTGACTACGCTATCAATGGCAAAATTATGTGCATTTAGCGAATTTCGGAAACCCTTTTCTGTTAAACTATCTACTAACGTATAATATCATCCATATTCCAATACTTTAGTGATCTTTTGTTTTTTTTTGGAAAAATATCGCATTTACATTAAACTAAGTGAACACTTTTTGCCTTTGGTTGAACCATCGTAACATGATCGTGCTAATGTACATACATTCATGTGTAATCGTGTGGCGCGTGTAAGGTGCTGTCTCCCGAGAACGCCCCGCCTGCGCCGGCGCAATTGGTTGCTGAGGCGGCCGGCACCAGGTTCACTATCGGAGACTTTGATGTAAGATCATTGTGGCTTATGGGGTTCAAAGACTGGATGGTATTAGCTGGTTTTAGTAGTAAGAATTTACAATTCAAGAGAGATGGTTGCTGTCCAATGGTTACACAAAAAGCTGTAAATATTGGCAAGTAAAGGCTGGCCCACATTACAGCTGCATCGCGGTCGCAGCACACCGCATTCCATGATCAAAAAACAAACAATCAAACATTTTCATATAAAACATAGTTCATATAAATTATTCGGAAGTGATGTAGGATTTTTGCAATGCAGCTTAACACGCCCAAATGTGCGCTATAAATGACAATAGTCAAAGGACAAGTCTGTCATGTTTTATTAAATCATACATCTTTAAATCAAATATCTTGGGAATGCTAAATATTCAGTCTTTGAGCCTACTAACATTTCTTTTTGTTTCATTTGGTTTGGGATTTTATTTGTTTTTTTCTGATTTTAGAAGTGTAAGTATTTTCAGGAAAATTCTTCTTTTTCAGTTTACCTTTAAAGTTACTTATTTTTAAGATAATTCCGTGTTCACTACCTACACAAAAGAAAATAGGCAAATTAAATAAAATCACCTTCAAAATATCTCAACTTGTAAAAGTTAGTTCAAGTAAGTAAATTAGTTCAATGAGTATTTTTCAGAAGTGTATTTCTTATTTCGGAGAAAAATTTACCTGTAAGGGAATGCACTGATGAATTATCTACAATAATACATTTCAATAGTGTATGTAGGACCATTGTAAAAAAAACATGATCTTCTCCATAAGAATTATCGACCGCATTTAAATAGTTTTTTAATTACAGTTTACTTTTTTTTATTTTAATAGGTCAAATTAATCTACTCTAGTTTTTAAAGGAAGTTGTTATTCAAAATTAACCTCAATGCACGTGGCTAAGTTGATGTGTATGTAAATATGTTGAATCCCAACTCTAGGGCGTGGATAGCAGTGACGAGAGGCCCAACAAGCGTCTGCCTGAGGTGATCGCACGCGGACGCCCCAAGAAATAAATGTTCGTGTTTTTCCTAACTCGCTTCAGCTTACTCCAATCTACCGTCAGATAAATCTAAGAAAACTAATTTGAAATTGAAAAGAGTTTTGTTTGCCATATATTTGGCTCGGTAGACAAGTGGCTAAATAGTAACAGCCGCAAGGATTGACCGTTGGTCCCGGCTGTCATTTCTAGATCTTTGACAATCGTTACGTCTAGTCAGACAGAAGCCCGAAAGTCTGACAACCAGGCTTACTAAGGGGTATCGTTTTACCCTGTAACTGGTTTGGGGAGCTCAGATAGGCAGTCGCTCCGTGCCCAACGTCAGCTGGGACCAACCGCAACGTAGTTGGGAAAAGGCAGATGATGCACAAAGATGTATCTGACGATAGATTGGTCTGGTAAATTGGTCTTTCGCTTCGCATGACGTTTGGTCTTTTATACGAGAAGGCTGTACCAGTGTACCTACAACAACTATTTTCTTATTCCTGCATTTTTTCTTTTTAATCATTTTGTATTAACCATGAATTAAAATGGTTACAGTTTTAAAAAAGTATTATTTTTATTTATCTTCTTGTTTAATCACTATTTTCAATGTACATATGATAATGTGTAGATTTTTATTTTGTATAAATTGGAGCGACCTGTTAATTAAAGGATGTATTTCTTGCTTTTATTACATTTTCTTTGAGACTACAAATAAGTTTATACTAAAACTGTATAATATCTAATAATATTTGCTGTTAACACCTTTGCATTGCGCGTCATGTATGTATTTATAGATCGATTGTCACATTATTGTATTTCACAAGCACATATATGTAATCATTTAACATTACACATACACACTAGTTTTCATATAGAAATTATATTAGTAGCACATTTTTTTAATATCGTTTTAGGATTTTCAATTCACAATATTTATTTTGAATGTAAGAGAAGCATTAAAATAAAAGAGTCAACTTGTATTTATAGAATAAATTACTCATCTTCTTAAATATTTACAGTCTTCAGATTCAGACAACAACATACGTACGACCGGCCGCTTCGACGACTCAAGCAGTAGTGACGAGGAAATTCTAAATACAAATTGCACAAAAGGAACCGTTCGTAGACTAGCGATGAAGCCCATTGGTCGAAAGCCGACCACTTTCAAGATGGACGTAGTCGACGAATGACCTTTACTTTTGAAAATACTCTTTTGTTTCCTACTAGATAATTTGAAACCGCCAAAGTTCGTGTCGATTGTTTTGGAGTAAGGTTAAAAGTGATGGGCGGTTAATTTAAATAATTAATCTTAAATAAATATATAATATATTTTAAAAATCGTCATTGCCCAGACAATATCAATATCTCTTAGCACTATACTTTCATGAATGTATGTACTTATATCATAATAACTACACTCTGGTCAATGTTTTCCATAAATTTAGGTATAAGGCAGGGCCGGATGTTAAGACATTACAAACAGTAATTACAAAAATTCTCCACAAAAAAAGTTTTATTCAAATTATTTTAAAGATTATAATAGATTAATCGCTTTTGTCAAAATTTTACTAAAATAATACTATAATTATAAGACTCAAAATGTCCCATCCATATCTGTAAGAAATACTAAGTCAAATACATGTTATTTTTAGGGACTAAACTAATGAAGGGTAGTCGTAGTATCATGTTTACCCTTAGCTCAGTATCAAGTTTACCCTTAGTACAGTACCAAGTTTACCCTTCGAGTTTTTACCCTTTATCATCCCGGCTCTGGAAAATAATTGTAAAATTGTTGACGATATTTATTAAATTGTTGAAATTTCATGCACACAGACTTTTATAATCATAATGTCATCTTGCGGTCTTCGTGTAGCATTTACTTTAGATAAAGTAGGTTTAAAAATGTCGTCACTACTTCAACAAGATCGAGATTATGGTTCAACTTTTAACTGCGAGGTAGAGGTTTAAGGCGCAGTGAAATTACAAATTATACTTATAACAAAATGTACTGATGTAAAATATGATATATACATAATTACATATACAGGGTGTATCAGAAATGTGCGGTCATATTTAGGTGTGTCGTTCAGACCATCGAACTGAACAACTTTCTCCATGGGACCAACATCGAAATCACGATGTTGGTCCCATCACACCACATTTCTGAAACATACTGTATATTGTTGGTTCCAAATACGTAATATTACGTAATGTCAGATACGTAATATTCACGATGAACGATATATACATAATTAAGTATTCATTCAAGAAAATTTAGATCTGAAC
This sequence comes from Apamea anceps, assembly GCA_951799955.1. NCBI lineage: Eukaryota > Metazoa > Arthropoda > Insecta > Lepidoptera > Noctuidae > Apamea > Apamea anceps. Next base: position 13,175,410 of record OX637521.1, on the reverse strand, counting down.
TGTCAATCTATCAATCAAACTTATACTATGATTGATGACATTATTGGATTCATTGAAAAAATATTGGATAGTGCTACAAAAAATAAAAGAGCTTTGAACAAATAAGGCGGTTATCACTGTGCACCCGGAAACCGCTCCGGTGTGCGGTGCTGCGGTTTTTAACTTTGACTCTACACTGCACGGAGATGCGATGTCAGTGTGTCATACCATGCGGTTTTTGTATACAAACCAAGATTCTACAGTCAACATTAAAAACCGCAGCACTGAACACTGCTCTGTTGTGTGGTGCTGGGGTTTTTAACCGCCTCATGACCAGTGAAATAGGCATAACAGCGGTATTTTTGGAGAGATTAAAGTTAGGAAAAATTAGATATTCGATTTGAAAGTATTCGTAAGTAGAAGGGCTTTAAGTATTGGCAAGATTATCAAATTAAACTGCAGTACGATTTTGTAATCATCTCACCGTAAAAACATAGGTGAAGTGAGCGCGGAGTGAGCTTTCGTTCCAACTTATGCTAAGGGATTGACGCTATTGACAGCTCACTCTAAGCTCACTTCACCAACTTTTCACGGTGAGATTTTTACAGAATCGATTGGCTGGACTCTTAAGAAATTGGTAGGTTAAAGAAAATGTTGAGGAAGTAAAACTTAACTATGGATCATGGATGTATTAAGAGTGGGTTTTCAGATTCAGGGAGAATTGTCTTGGACAAAAAAAACTGATGATTTAATTTAGTTTCACAAAATCAAAACTTTTGGTCGATTCTCTCTTAAACACTCTAGTTTTTGTCGAACTTAGGTAACTTTAAATAGTAACATGCAATGCCCAAAAGAGTGTCGCCTTTGTCATCATTTTGGTTATAGGTTCTCTACTTGGACGATAACGCCCCCTCGTGGGCGATTGAGACTTTCAGCGCAGTAGAAGACCCAAAGAAAATTATATATCCTATCTTACTACCATATAATATGAATAATATTAGGACACGTTTAAATATACTCGTAGCAATAGCTGTTTCAGATTCGCGACAAATGGTAAGTAAAAAAAATGTGGGCCGTGGGCCAAATTAGATTGAGAACCTATGAACCTACTGCTTTCAAACTCAAATCATTTGATTTCATTTGATTAAAGGGAAAAATCTGGTTAATATTGTGACCTCCTCCGAACTGCACCCATGATCATAACGACTTTATGAACCACTGTTAATCTCGATCTAGTGTATATGCACTATAAAACGTAGATTGAATCTATGACATTAAGTACGAAAAATGTTAATATTTCATTATACATTATTTATTGAAAGACAGAGTGCGTTTTGATTCAGTATTTAAAACTGACGGGAGAAGAGTACTGACTGAATTCATGCATCTTGTTTCCAAATCCTATTTCTTGTGGTTCAAAGGACCAATGGCCCTTTAGACTTCAATTTATACTGGATAATTTGTGACTAAACCAATAAATTAACTTTCAAATTATTAAAACTAATTTAAATTATTGAACTTTTGCTAATCACAGGTTCTACTGCTGAATCTGATCCGTCTACTAATGTATCGGTTAAATCAACCAATATTTCGGTTATATCAACCAATAATTCGGTTAAATGAACCAAATTATCGGTTACATAATATCCACCAATATGTCGCTGAAATCAACCAATATGTCGGTTACCTCAACCAAGACATTGGTTGATTTAACCAACATATTAGTTTAATTTAACCGAAATATTGGTTAAATAATTACCAAGGGGTGTATTACCCAGTAACTGGGTTGTGGAGGTCAGATAGGCAGTCGCTCCATGTAAAATACTCGTATTCAGCTGCATCCGGTTAGACTGGAAGCCGATCCCAACATAGTTGGGAAAAGGCTAGGCGATGATGATTGGTTAAATAATTACATTAGTTTAATCTACCAATATATCTACCAAATATACCAATATATTGGTTAAAACCACAATATATCTACAAAATCCAACAACACATCAGTTTAATCGACTAATTTATGAATAGAATACTAACAAATTAATTTTCAGTCAGTACTCTCAAAGTTTTTACTTTCAAAATCATGAATATAATGTTCGATACTGGAAGTACTAGAACATCGATGCTAGTCACAGTTATTTATCCGTAGTAAGTACTTATTAGATCACGCGTACGACGCACAGCTGTTGAGCTCTGTGTTATTTGGGCCAGACTGGCCATTATTTTGGGCGTTTTAGGCATATTTGTAGGTATTTAAGCTGGTTTTCGGGTGCTTGATATTTCTAAAGCATGGCAGAGGTATCCATTTTGGTTTCTCAAGATTTTTTGGCAGATGTAGTCATTTTAGTTTCTCAAGATTTTTTAGCAGATGTAGTCATTTCGGTTTTTCAAGACTTTTTGACAGAAACCGCAACTTAAATTTTTAAGGTTAGCTTTTGGGCCTATAGGCATTTACTTATTTTACCTAAATATTTATAGTTGTTTTCAGTGTTTTATTTCCTTCTGAGTAATGTTTGTAAGACTATGTATTCACCCGATCAATCGGCGGACTAGTCTATAACTGTATTCTGTAAGTAAATGATAGTTTAATAAGACCAGTCTGTCCCTAAGTTTGTGTGTAAGAGTCGCTGTAAAAAAAAACTAAAGCAAAATTATATTAGACGCAAAATTCTATTATCTTTCTGAAAGAAAGCTACAGACAGGTTGAAAAAAAAGCTTTTTATTGTAATTATTAAGAAATTTTTAAAGTTTTCCATTTATATTTCAAGTTTAATCAAAGATTTGGAGAAAATCGTTATGTTGTCATTTTTTAAGTCTCATGTTTGGTGGATAGCGAGGAAATGTTTAAAATGATGTACCTGTAGACGAAATAATGGCTACTAAATAAAAATAATTACTCAGTGAGTCATCAAAAGAAAACAAAAAAAAAATACAACTGACACATAATTTTTCATAAAAAACCGGAAAATACCGTAAATATCTAGTTTCACATCGTTATGCATCACACATCACTAATAATAATTATTAAAAAATATTTAATTCTGAATAGATATTAATTATTTCGAAGAATTACAATATGAAAATGTAAGAAAATATTGTTAGAATATCACTTTTCGAATTTTAAGGATTTTATATGCGCTGCTATTGTGACACCAAAAACTATGATAATGTGCAATATCAATCTACTCGGCCTATTGCAGCCCTCTGCTGGACTGCACTTATGTTATCTGTGGCTGGACATAGGCCTCTCCCAAGTTGCGTCATAAAACCTGGTTCTCGACCTCCAGCATCCAGTCTATCCCAGCTGCCTTTTTAAGAGCATCGCTAGCTGGGGGCATCCCGTACCTACGTTACGCTTGCATTGTCCTTGATTTACAACATAGGTACCACTGTTCATCGTTTCTGGTGTTTTATTAACCCCATCCGTACAACACAACTTGTATCTCGAATGTAAAACAATTTCATTTAAAAGCCAAAGGTATTTCCCAACTATGTTGGAGTCGGCTTCCAGTCTAACAAGATGCAGTTGAATACATGTATTTAAATGGAGCGACTGCCCATCTGCCCTCCAGAACTGCCCACAACCCAGTTACCGAGTCAACCAAATGGTCTTTCTCTACAAAAACAGCAAATTCATCTGCCTAGGTTTTCCCAACTACGTTGGTGTCGGCTTCCAGTCAAACCAGATTCAGTTGAATACCAGTATTTTACGCAGCGCGACTACCCACCTGACCTCCACAATTGTCCACAACCCGGTTACTTGCCGAGTTATCCAAGAGAGTGCAACTGTATTTGCGCACGAACTGGCGCATATCACGTGCCGAAGTCTTAGTCTCCGTTGAGATTGACCGCCATAGCTAAATTCGGCCAAAAGCAAGAACAGCGCATATAGTAGACCTAGTAGTGTTAACGATAGTAAACGATTAATGCTCAAGCGAGCTACGATTGTTAGTAGAAACCGGGATTACATCCCTCTCTAGTTGTAGGCAAAAAATGATATTAGCGGTTAAGAATGATTGTAAAAACATTTTGGATCGCAAGAATAAAGTATTGCTGTCAGATTGTGTGTGTTATTTATTTGTTACCTTCCTAGTGCTATATGAAGTGTAGTGTATTTTAATAGATCTGCAGTGCGATTCTGTAACCATCTCACCGTGAAAACTTAGGTGAAGTGAGCGTGGAGTGAGCTGTCATTCCAACTAATACTAGGGATTGACAGTATTGACAGCTCACTCTAAGCTCACTTTACCAAACTTTTCACAGTGAGATTTTTACAGAATCGTTCGGCTGCACGAGTAGCATGACCACCATAGAAACGGGGTTTGTCGGCGGAAGAACACTCAAATTGAAGAAAGATTTCTACCATCTTAATCATGGCGATGAAGTGAAGAATCTTTTTATTCTTCAGCTGACAAAAGTCTACAATGTCGCATGACGATCAACTTTTCTCTACTTCCGACACTTGGTAGAAAGTGTCAAATAGTGTCACATCACATTGGACTTAGACAAAAATCTACATTGATTTTAAAATTTGCTCGCCGTTATATAATAAATGTCTTTGTCTTCATAGAAACGCGAGTCTACAGGTCGCCCCGTGCTCGGGCAGAAGTATGTCGAGTTGGATAGAAAGAATTTTGTTTATTCTTGATAGAATGAGCACTGTCTCATTCACACAAGTACTAAGGTAACTGCTGTCACTAATGTCATCTGTCAGTCACCACGAATGGCGGGAAAATGCAGCGGTGCCTGCACGAGAGGCTTGGTGTCGTATTGAGCTAGTCAAACTGAAAGCATTTTTTTCAAGTAAACCAATTACAGCAGTTATGTAAATTATGTCAGTGGAAAATATTGAAACCGCTAAAAACCGCGTCAAAAGATAGTCGCGTTTCTGTTTCGTTTTGACACCTCTGACACACAATGACGCAATGACTTGACTTGAAGGTACAACTCCAAGATGCAGACAGAAGACGGTGAAGGAAAACATCGTGAGGAAATCGATGACCATACATTGTCAACAATTGTGCTAGCTAGGCAGAGATGCACCTATAGTACACCGGACACCCACATTTCGCTGGTTATGGTAGTCCCATGTAATAGAGCGAGATTCATAATCAGCTCGTTCCCACTGCTGGGACATAGGCCTCCTCTCTTCGAAAGGGAGTGGGCTATAATCTACCACGCAAGCCCAATGCGGGTTGGCAGATGTCACATGTCTTCGAATTTTTGGTTCTAGGACATAACGATTTCCTCACGATGTTTTTCCTTCACCGTTTTGAGAGCAGTGGCGATGAAGTTATTTACACGAAGTAAAGCGCCTGGCTGGGTTCGAACCTACGACCTACAACCCGTAAGTCGTGGCCGTTATTACTGGGCCACCACTGCTCTCTACGAATCGAGATTGCTACTGAGAAATGACAAATGGAAAACGCAATAACACTTTGCCCCACCCGGCAGTCACACCCAGGACCTCATGCTCATCAAAAAAAAAATCAGTTGATCCATAGATTTATGTTCGCATAACTCGACGAAAGGTATGGATCAACAGATTTTTGAAGTGAAAACTTCTTTAGCGGCGTTGTGCACTTTTTTTGTGATGAGTAAAAAATGTTAAACTCGCGTCAGGACACGTGACCTGATCGAAAATTCGTAAGACGGAGGGAGAGTTTTTGTGATGGGTAAAACATGTTAAACTCGCGTCAGGACACGTGACCTGATCGAAAATTCGTAAGACGGAGCTCGCGTCAGGACACGTGAACTGATCGAAAATTCGTAAGACAGATCTCACGGCAGGACATGTGACCTGATCGAAAATTCGTGAGACGGAGGGAAAGTAGACTGCATTCCAAAATATCAAAAATGCACAACGTTAATATTCAAGTTTTCACTTCTGCCGGCACTCCCGGAGTGCAACCCGTTTCTTTTTTTCACGATTTCAGGGTTGGTCCCGTAGTAAAAGTTGCTCACAATGATGAGTACAATGACTCCTTTTAAAGATTAAAACGATCAAAATTTAAGGGTGTTTAACAGGAAGAGAAGAGGCCCAAGGATGCTTCCTTAGGGCACTCCGGACCCATTGTGTCTAAATAAACATTTATATACCTTTGCAACAAGTTTATCATCAATACGGGATACCTACTTCAACACACTGTTGTCTATTACTGAGATAACTTTCAGCCATTCTAACGCTGGACCTCTGATCGGTACCGCTCGCATTTATCTAGGAGTGTATTGTGGTTAACGAGATCAAAGCGTTTTTTATCTATATTACCAACCTTGAACCTTAATGCTTTACCGATAAAATTGAAAATCTATTAAAGAAATTTGACAGATTGTAGTAGCTTGATGTGCTGACGTCTAGATTACAGCATCTACAGTACAGACGCCAGCAGGTCAAGCTACCCGAAACTGTCAAATTTTCCCAATCAACCTTGAGCCTTAATGCTTTAGCGTTAAAGTTGAAAATCTACTAAAGAAATTTGACAGATTGTAGTAGCTTGATGTGCTGGCGTCTGTACATTGCGATATTCTTATTTTCCCGTTTGCCGTCATTGCAAACCATTTACGTAGGCATTTTATTTGTGTACCTACCTATTATTAAATGAATAAATTGAACAGGATAAAGGGCCACAATAAATTAAAACGGTTTCATCATCAATATTTTAACCATAGTCACAGTGATTCTGATATCAAGTGAACAAGTACAGCTAGGATGAAATTATTATTGTTTGTACTTTTTGGTGTAGTGGTTCAGGTATTATTACTGTGTGTGTCGTAGTGCGAAATTGAAAATTGTTCTTACAATATTATAAAGTTATTACAAGAAGGAACTTTTTATAACATTTACAAAGGAATTTATAATTTGTGTTAAATGTGACGAGCTAAGTATGTAATTCAATTTGGAACCATGAATTCAAAAGTTTGTGTCCTGACAATTTTACTATTCTTGACCTTGGAAAATGTTTCCGGTTTAATATGTTGTAAGTTGCATACCTACTGTTTTTTAAATCAAAATATTTTATTTCACATAACCAACATGGGCACTTATGAAACGTCAGAAGCTAGTTGCACGGTTCCAATTGGTCGTTTCCTATGGAGAAGAGCCGGCAAGAAACTCCACGGTTACTTTTTTAAAAATAATTAATAAGTATACAAGGTTAAATTAAATTAGCTAGCGAAACTCTGCAGGCGATAACAATACTAGCGGCCGGCGGTGAGTGATACCCTAATTTTTTTTTTATTAAATCATTTTTTTTATTTTTTTTATTTTATCGTGTTTAGTTATCGGTACGAATAATTCCAACGATCTAGTACTTTGCTGAAAAAAAATATTACTTTGGTTTAAATTTAATAACATAATCACGAAAAACCACTAGATATGCGACGTTGCCACTAGTCATTATAACTAACATAAACACTCACACACACACACGCCATACACCCACACCACAAACACGCCACACACACACCACACAAACATTAAACATACACACCATATGCAAGACCATTATGAAAGAAAAATATGTTATTTGGGACACGTACAGAAAATACAAACAGTAGAAAAGGAGCATTTTAAACAACAACAAAAACTAATTAAATAATAATCATGCTGAGCGATGGCCGTTTTGATATGACGTGTATGTGACGGATATGACGCATATTTTCCCCCAACTTGTTGATTATTTGTGTTTTTGTTCGTCCTCTGCGGCATGTTTACCGCTAATGCCTACGCAGACCGGGACGGCATGGCAAGGGATTTTGCCGTGAGTCAGCGCACACTGGCCGCTTCGATACCGCGGCATTCCAGCACTTTGCCACGGCATGCCACTTCTCTACCCCCGCCGCCGCACCCCGCAGTATATCACTACGAGCGCCGGAGTCCGTGGCATGCCGTTGCCTACCGCAGTATGCCACGGCATCCCGCCACGGAAGCCTGTTTCGCGTCTTTTAATGCCGTGCGATAAAATCCCTTTCAATGCCACGGCATCATTTTAAAGCATAGCAATTTATGTCGTATTTCTGTAATAGTACGGTTGAATGTCCATTAGTAAAAATTAAAATCCCTTGCCGTGCCGTCCCGATCTGCGTAGGCCCTAATAAACGTATTTTCTTTCTCTTCTTACATACAGCCCGGTTCAAACTTTACGGCGGCTCGGAACATGAGGCTAATCGCTGCGCAGTAACAAATTAAAGGTACAAGTCCGAGATGGGCTGCAGTCCGCAAACTGCAAGCGATACCACTGGTTTCTATGAATCTCTATGAAATTGTTTCCGAGCGCGACAACACTGCGGCCTGCAGCCGCGGCACGCAGCTTGCGGCCGCGGCGCGCAGCGACCGCAGACTGCAGCACCAGTCATGGTGTAGCGAACCGCAGAGAGTTCGAGGCATATAGTAACAGCAAGTCGAAATCATCTTCCTCTTCTAACAAAGGGCATATTAGTAAACTATCGGTAGCGTTGTCAGATATTCTGTCTCGCACGAAGGTACAGACGCCAGCACATCAAGCTACTACAATCTGTCAGATTTCTTTAATAGATTTTCAACTTTATCGCCAAAGTATTAAGGTTTAAGGTTGATTGGGAAAATTTGACAGTTTCGGGTAGCTTGACCTGCTGGCGTCTGTACTGGAGTGACTGAGGCAAGGTTCTATACATTGTGCAGCCGCAACATGCCGCCGCATTTGGAATAGAAGCAACTGCGACCGCAGGCCACTGCGGTTAACCGCAGCCGCTAACTGCAGTGTCGCCTGTGGTTGCAGTCTACAGCCCATCTCGGACTTGTATGTACCTTTACGTTTCAGCGGGGTTGAGGGGTGGGGTTGGATCTAGTATCGTTTGGCAGGAGTTGGGGGATAAAAGGGGTTAGTAGGGGCTGGTAGGGGTTGGGTCCCCGATTATGACGCTACCATTCTTATTAAAAGGTAATACATATTTTTTGATAAATTGATGAAACAAAAATCTACCCTCAAATCAGATAAGAAGCAAAAACGAAACGTCAATATAGGCGATTGACAACCAAATCTGTCCTAGTATATTGTCCGTGGTGTAAAATGTCGTGCAAAATTTTATAACAACCTAGAAATTCTGCTCAGAAGAAAGTTAGTGTACCCCCACTGATCGTATGTGTGTACAAAAGGCAATGTTACCACTGTTACTAGGAGAAATTAGGATGCAAGAGCGAGCAAAGCGAGCTCGGGACTTGGGGCACCCCGACTCGGACAGGTTAGGTTCCAAGGAGATGGCAAACTACCGATGAACGGTCTAGTAACCGAGCATAACGAGTAAACTCCCGCCGTCATCCCCTTTTTGGTTATTTTTTTTAAACCAATATGATTTAGTCCGACTTCCCCTTTTAAGCAATTTGTTAACTTTTCATGGAATTAGTGCCAGGGGAGAGGGGGCACCTCCTCCTCCGGCCAAACGATACTACATTTTCACCGAAATCACCTCACCTCACTAGTCTCCACTGTGGAATTCGTAACCCGAACCGTAAGATACAGACGAACTGTCTAGTTTGGGGCTCACTGAGAAATAATATATTGTAACCTAGCTGTATGTAATATTTTAATGTACTCATGTCATCTCAACTTGTTATTTTGTTACCTTGTGAACCTGCGTGTTAATTGCGTAACATACTCACATGTATGGCTTCATTTTGACAGTTCAACAACATCCATTGCGTTATTTACGTTGTTGAGCAGTCAATTTTTTCGAAGATATGAAGCAATGGATTACCAATATCCTTCAAAATGAATCAGATTGTGATTGATAGTGTGTTACGCAATTGGACTGCTACTTACTGTATTACCCGACAATACAATATTTTCTATTTCTATTAACAGTGCCTTCTATCGGAAGAAATAAACCCAAGCAAGAACAACAACCTTCAACGGGTAAGTTATCGTTGTGCCATCGTGCCCCCGGATATGTAGAAAAAAAAAACAACCGACTTCCAAAAAAAAAACACTACAAAGTCAGTTAGTCAGTTGGTTCCGCATTTTCGTTTTTAACCGACATCAAAAAAGGAGGAGGTTCTCGATTCGGATGTTTATTTTTTTTTTTGACACCGGCTTTCGAAATTAAAGTTATTTTTGACTTTGTAGTGTTTTTTTTTGGAAGTCTGTTGTTTTTTTTTTTGTAAAAAAGTTTTTATTTTTCACATTTTAGTTGTACCTACCTACCCCACAGAAATTAATATAACACTACTTGTTATTTAAATATCAGTGACGGGAAGTTATTAAAACATCATCAATATAAATTATAAACTAAGTGGATAAAAATCGTATTATTAAAGCTAACTCAAAAACTACCCAAGCAAAGTTAATAAAATTTATATGGGACCATTTCGGAATAAACTTGTTTTGAAAAAAAAAAAAATTTTTGATAATCTGTATATGACGGAGTTATGCTCGAACATACATTAAAACAAATATATAAACACACAAACTGGCACCCTGTATACGGTACTAATAACAAAAAACATCCGAATTGAGAACCTCCTCCTTTTTTAGAAGTCGGTTAAAAACAGTTGTTACAAAAATTTCCTGTCTGTCTGTTTGTTCCGGGTAATCTCCGAAACGACTGGACCGATTTTGATGAAATTTGGTACGGGAATATTTTGAACCCTGGGGAAGGACATTACTTTTTATCGACATACCGGCCTCTGGGCTGGATTGAGGTCAAGAATGAGCCCATTGTCAATAAAAAAAAAACACATACCACGTGGGCGAAGCCTCGAACGGAAGCTAGTTATTACAGATACTTATAAAAGAAGAAATCACAGATGTAGAATGTAGAAATCTTACAAAGTGTGACAGAATAGGTGATAGGACCATCACTTACAGTGATTTTTAACACGTTTTTATTAGCTTCCCTTGTAACTAACAAACAATATTAAAAAAATCTTAGAAGCCCACTTCTAATTATCGTATTGAAATGAAACTTTGTATGTATATCTAGTCCGAATGACAAAACTATAATTTGGTATCTTGGAGCTGATCTGATGATGAAGCCAGGAAGTGGATAGTGGAACTCTTCAGTGGCTACTAGTAAACCCCTCGAGTCTGGGGTCGCATGATTCGTGTTGATGAGTCTAATATATTGTACTTGGTATTGAGGGTTTTATGATGGAGCGAGGAGGTGGATAGTGGAACTCTTTAGTGACCACCAGTAATGTAATTCGGATAGCAATACTATAATTTATATCAATAATATAATTTAACGGCACGGTTGGCGCAGTGGTTAAGCGATTGACTGCTGCGCTGCGTGTCGCGGGTTCGATTCCCGCGCGGAGCAAATATTTGTATGACCTACGAGTACTTGTTCCGGGTCTGGCTGTTTGTGTATGTGAGTTTAAATGTTTGTAAACGCACCCACGATACAGGAGAAATTCCTAGTGTGCGGTAACGTTACAAAAAAAAAAAAACAAAAAAATTGGTATCCTGGAGCTGATCTGATGATGGAGCCAGGAGGTGCTGCGCCACTTCTTCCCAGCTAGGACTGAAGGGCGGGCGTTTTCGGGGACCGTCTTATGTAATTTTGTCATTCAACGTTCAAAACTACAGTCAGCGTCAAAAATATCGGCACGAACAGACTGTTCAAAATGATCTCAACAACTAAGAAAATTAAACTTTGTCTCAATTGGATAAAGTTCTTGTCAGAATGACAGTTGTCGTGTACTGTCTTCATTCTGAAACATTCCTTGTGTCATTGAGTTAATATTTCATTTTCATAGTTGCTTAGTTCATTTTGAACAGTCTGTTCGTTCCGATATTATTGACGCTGACTGTACTGATTCGCATAATTTGAATAAATTACTTGATTTTTGACTCTAACAAAGAAAGATTTGAGAGTAAAATGTCCGGACTTTTTTGCACATACGTCCATCTTTTTGTCAGGACTTTTAAAATTTTGAAAAGGTATATCAATTAGGTTAGAAATAGGCTGAGTCTAAGCTGGTGCTGCGCAAGTCAATGCGCTCTCGAGGACCCAGACCTACTTAGGTCTTGCGCTCCGTACACTTTTCCGGAGGAGACGTGAAAAGAACGGGTGGTCTTGACTCTCAAAAGTGCCTTTCATTGGTATAACTCATTCTGAACGCATTATTGTACTGAGCCCTGCGCACTCAGTACAATAATGCGTTCAGAATGTTGTTGGGTCTGCCGTGGCGGTGCAGCGCGTCTGGGATGTTTGCTGAAGCCCGCACTGATGGTTTCCAGGCCATCATGCGCAAAAATGCCGTGGGTCATGTCGTGTGTAGGTGTGGCGAGTCATGGCAAATTATAAAAGTTTGTAATATGTAATGTGTACTAGGTTAAGGTTTCTATGGGTCTATGCCACCCGAAATAAAGTTATTATTATTATTATAACTGAAACAAATGATTTAACATTGACTTTGAACCTGCTGAAGTTTAGGAATACCTATTAAGTGGGCTCACTTGATGATTAATAGAGATACCTATTTTAGTTAACTAACCTCTGCTCGTGACTTCGTCTGCGAGAAACAAAAAAAAATGAAAAAAAAAAAATTTTGCTCCGCCGACCTACTCCGTCGCATCGCATCGCCTGCCCGCGCTGTTACTTTGTCTCGCTTAGTGTTCTTTCTTACTCTTTGCTCGGCTCCTTAGGGTCCAAGCGTGATCTTAAGTAACCTATAGCCTTCCTCAAGAATTGGGCTATCAAATTTTGAAATCCGTCTGGCACTTTCAGAGATTAGCGCTTTCAAAAAAACAGACAAACTCCTCAGCTTTTATTAGTATAAATTATTTTCTTTTTCAGGAATACCTGAAGATAAATGCTCAACTTGGGATTTCACTTGTAATCCTCAAAAATTGTGTCATGAATGGCATCACCGCTACCAAAATGGTAAGATTTATTTGTGTATTTTTTTTTATTTATCCCCATAGTACAGTCACCAAAGGAGATAAGTAACCAGAGTCGTCGGATACAGTTGAAGTTTAATAAGAAACCGATGGAGGTTCTCGAATGAAATTTAATTCGATAAATGAAAACATCCATCGGTTTCTTTCTAAACTTCAACTATTTCCAACAACACTGGTTACTTATCTCCTTTGGTGACCGTACCTACAAGTGTTATAGTTGTTTTACGGGGTGGCAAATAATCCCTTCTGAAGCTGTTGTTCACCAATTCAAGTCACTAACAGTACCTAATTTACTTAAACAACTTACACATTCAGTGTGGGAAAAAAAATGAATTATAGCACTGTGTGACCAAAACCCGCACTTAAGTCACGATTATCTGTGACTTAAGTAGTCCATTTTTACACAGAAAAGCGTAACTCTAAGTGCATATTTAGGTCATACGAGCTATAAAATAGTACTAAAAAAAGTGCTAAATAGTACTTGTAACTTAAGTAATCTGCGCCGTGCAATAATAGACTACTTAAGTCACACGTATGGTAATGCACTATTCCCATACATTTTGACCGCATTGGTTGTCTATGAAGCACTATATTTTTGTAACCGAAGAAAAATTTGGTGGAGAATCATGTACTGAATCCATCAGACCCAAATCCACAGGTTGCGCGTCGATGTCATGCGAATCAATGAATAATTGAATCCTAGTATCTTTACTTATATCACAAACGCGAAAGTTTGTATGGATGGATGTTTGTTACTCTTTCACGCAAAAACTACTGAACGGATTTGTATGTTTGTTACGCAGATTGTTTATAACCAGGATTAGCACATAGGATATCTTTTTATCTCGACATTCCCACGGGATCTAAACTTATGCAGGTGAAACCGCGGGGCGCAGCTAGTGAATAAATAAACTAACGTTTCCTTTGACTTTACAGGCGGTCTGCAAATAGGAACAGCAAACATACAAAAATGGGGCAAAAGAGCTCGATTAACGATAAAGGTGGAAACATTTGATAATAATACAGAAATATATTGTGAAAACAGCAAAGAAAAACCTGAACGGCCGGTTCAAGATCGAACAGTGAATGCTAAACTCAATTCAAATTTATCCTTTGATTCATACGATGATGAGCCCTATAAGAATTTGATAAAAATAAAGGCCAATGAAACTTGTGAGTATTGTTTGCGTCCACTATGGTAACTACGTCGTGCGTAACGTGTCAAAAAACGCTCTGTATTTGGACATTACGGCTGCATGTGGTCATCATCCATTGGTGTAATTGCCGTATGGCGTTCCAGTGTGAGGATAAATAAATAATAAATAAATAATTCTTCCCCCTCCTACTTACTATCTACCACCAAAGGAGCATCTGCTTGCAGGGTGTAACTCTCCGTGGTCCGTCTCCGTTTCAGGACACAAGGGAGAAGATGTAAGTCCAACATGGTAAACACCCTACTACAGTTCCGTCAAGTGAGCCCTACCTTGACGGAACGGCAGTAGGGTGTGATTGTGGAGCTATGTCGCAAACCATGCTCCACCTCCTATCCTGCCCCCTGTGTCCCAAAACATGCAGCCAAAGTGACATCTGCGCTGCCACTGACGACGCCGTGGAAGTAGCAAAGTTTTGGGCCAACAAAATTTAAAATACAGTCGTGTCAGAGACACGGAGAAGAAGAAGATTCTCTACCGTTGCTTAAAGAAAGAAAGAAAGAAAAATATTTTATTCTGCACAAAAAAATACGCAGTTACAACTAAATTACACAATTACAACTAAAAAATAATAATAATCAAAAAAGACATAAGATACACATAGTCAAAAAACTCGTACTAAAGCATAAAAAAAAAGATAAAACCTACCTAATACTGATTAACATTTTATCATCGTCATCATCATTTCAGCCCGGAATTACCCACTGGTGGGCTTCCCTTTTTCTGCCGTACTTCCCGGTTCCGTGCCTCCCTTATGTAGTCATCGTCCTTCATTATATTGCTTCTGCCTGGAACTTCATCGGCATGAAATTTCTTGTTCTACCGACCCACCCCGTCGTCCCCACCTCCGACTTTTTTTTCTTTCTGCTCGGCTCTTAAAGGTGACGTGACGTGAGGTGACGTGATGTTAAATAGACTAGAACCTTTCTCAAGAATTAGGCTACCAAATGCATCAGCAAAACCAAAATGTCAGAAGGAACGCTAAGCGAAAACGAAGTAATAGCGCAGGCAGGCGATGCGATGCGATGCGGTCAGGGAAACAAGAAATTTCACGCGGATGAAGTCGCGAGCAGAAGGTAGTGATTATATATTTAGAATCTTTTCTTAAATAGAGTGTCAGTACACTCGTACTACATAATCAACCTATAATGTTCCCACTGCTGGGACACAGGCCTCCTCTCTTCGAGAGGAAGTGGACTAATAATCTACCACGCGGGCCCACTGCGTGTTGGTAGATGTCAAATGCCTTCAAATTTTTGGTTCTAGAACATGCTCACACACTCGTACTGTCAGCCCGTAATTTTAACCTTACTTTTTCTGATTGCAGGGGAAGAAAATGAAGAACCACCATATAATACCACTATTTATTCTAAAGAGAATGAAAACGTTCCGTTTAGCTGTCCTGAACCCAGCAACACAACATGTGAGTCCTCTTACCGGCTTCAAAAAAAGACAAACATTATGTGTCCAATTGATGTTATTTCAAGTTAAACAAATAGGTATGGTCCAGTACAAAAAACATATCATAATAACGAAAAGGACGAATGACTCTAGGCTTCATTATAGTACATAACGATAGGGTGCTAAACGCCGTTCATTAATAGACTATTTCAGTCACACGTTGTATCGTACGGTATTTTATAGCACGTATGACCGTGTGACCTAAACGCGCACTTAAGTCACGTTTCTCTGTGTAAAAATGCACTACACAAGTCAAAGATCGCAAAACTTAACCGTAGAATACATAATTAAAGTGCCGTGTGTATTTTCATAACTTCACTTTGCACATAACACTGTCACAACACCAATTTATCTCGTCTGCTCAACGTTCGTGTGTCACTGCAGGGATCCAGCAGAAAATCAGCGTTAGGTATATTTGCCTGACACATGCTGAGCTGGACACCCATTTGGTGCAACATTGAGACGCACACCGCATTGTGTATTTTTCTTTGTTAATTTGATTATTAAATATGTATTCGTCATAGTGTCACTTTTACTTCGATATGTATGTTTTTCTTTTCATTTTTATATCGGCACTTGTTTTTATATTACTTTTGTGTGTTATGCTGTCTTTTGTGTGCGCCAAATAAATGGTTTATCTATCAATCCATCAGATAAGCGTGACTTAAGTGCGTGTTTAAGTCACAGAGTTCTATAAAGATATTTACTTTTATTTACAGATATTCAGTTGGGCTTATTAAACACGACTTCTAACACGATAAAAATTTTTGGTTCGGCGCACATAATATTGAATATAAAGCATAATGGAACAATTTTGTGTTGTATTTCCTATGTCATGACCGAAACTGCAGAAGAAATGCTGATCACTCGAGTTGTTGACAAAACTTTATTACATTACAATGATACTGTTCAACAAGATTCTCTAGAAGCCAAAGGTGATAATTTTTATACTAAAGAATTCTTATCCAATCTAGTCTCATTACATCAAACCTGTTTTCCCCGAAGAGTTAGGCAGAGCTGCACCGATAGTACACCCACATTTCGCCAGTTATGTTTAAGAACTATGTAATAAGGGGCGAGCCTATTGCCATCAACCGGGCATGAATTAATCCGCGGCCGCGACTTACGAGTTGAAGGTCGTAGGTTCGAACCAAGGAAGGCGCTTTAAAAACACTATATTACTTTTTAAATTATTTCATCACCACTGTTCTCAAAACGGTGAAGGCAAACATCGTGAGGAAACAAGCATGTACCAGAAACAAAAATTCGAAGACATGTGACATCAACCAACCCGCACTGGGCCCGCGTGGTGGATTACGGCTTATTCACACTCACAGAGAGGGGGCCTGTGTCCCAGCAGTGGGAACATTATAGGCTGATTATGCTATGCTATGACAAAAAGTATTTCCGCCATAGACTCCAAATAAAACTAATCCGTTGAAATCGTAGCACAGCGTGTGCTACGCCGTAGCTCAGCGTCTGCTACGCCGTAGCACAGCGTGACCTACGCCGCCGTGGTACAGCGGAGCTACGCCGTAGCACACATACAAAAACCTAAACTATTTTCTCGACAATTTTTTGTTTTCAGAAATTATCCTCAATAGTACCACTACTGGTACTGATTCTGATGCGGATCAAGGGCACCAAATAATTATAATAATTACAGCTGTGGCAGTAGTATTTATATTGCTAGTCATTATCGTATTATATTATATTAATTGTAAGAAATGGTGCCGTAAAAAACCGCAATCGGTAAGTTTAATTTTACTTTACTTTTAATCAACTCAGCCCACTGCTGGACATAGGCCTCTCCCAGGCTGCGCCACAACACCCTGTCCTCCGCTTTCTGCATACAGTCTGTCCCAGTCACCTTCTTTAAGTCGTCCGTCCATCTAGCTGGGCAGGGGGCCTACTCCGAAGTGCAAAGTGCGAATATTCGGATCGGACCGACACATGACCGAACCGAATATTATTGAAAAATGCGAAAAAAGTTCGGATCGGCTCAGTTGGGTCGGGACCATAGTCAATATTCGAAAGAGTGTAGGCATAGTATAAAGAGGGGAAGTAGGCTAACTCCGGCCCAATCCGCGATATAATTGCCTACTGTCTCAGGGTTGTCACTTTTAGCTAAATTTTATTTCAGTGCCTATAAATTGGCAAGAGTCGGGAAGTTGTATTTTTTACTTGTATTGTCTGGGTACAGGGTTTATGAGGTCGATTTTACCTAAACGATGATGAAACCTTTCACGGTGAAAGAAAGAGCGACGGGCCAGCCGACGGGCGGCGCGGGGCGGTGATGAGCACGAGTAAACGGTGGGTTACTGATAGTACTGTCACCAATTCATTACTTTAAAGCCCGGCCCTTGCCAAAGATAACACATCTCTGTATAACTAATTCAGTGATCATTAATCAATAAAGTTCAGCAATGGTTTTCCTAACAAAGACAGAAATGTATTCGAGATTCAGAGCAGTATTTTTTTAAAAAAGGGATAAAATAAACCAATAAAATAAACACCAAAACACACAGCAATACGTTCTCCTGAGATTATCACACATTTTTCATTCATTTAGCGGTGCCGAAAAGCCGTGACGCGCGAACCTCGTGCGGTGTTAGCCCCGACTGGCGCACTGAGAAACGGGTCGAGATTTTGTTTAAGTGTGCGTGCGGCGACGCATAGATACTTTGGCGCACACATACAAGCCGCGCGTGGTACGTTTGTATGAAGATAACTTACTTCCCTCTTTATACTATGGTGTAGGTGTGTAGGATCGGAACCTACCGAACCAAATGGTAACTTCGTAGCGGGAAACGGCCGAACATTCGGCCGATACTACTTCGGACTAGACCCCCAGGACTTGTCTGCTCCACCGGCCATCGATCCTTCGACAAAGATGGCCAGCCCACTGCCGCTTTGCTTACTTTTTTAGTTAGTCTAGTTTACTTTGGTTACATCTATTTGTCATCATCTTTTAGCTGAAAGACGTAAACTACTGAATTTATTAATAATAACCCAATAACAATAAAAATATAGCCTCAAGCTTCAACACAACGACCCTGCGCTTCACGCGATGTTTACAGTACTTTTATCTCTAAGCGACGCACGCTTTACTTGTGGTAAACAAGTATACAGTCTCCAAAGGAGATAAGTGACCAGGGTCGTCGGGTATAGTTGAAGTTTAGTAAGAAACGGATGGATGTTTTCGAAAGAAATTTAATTTGATAAATTAACTGTTTGTTTTCTATTAAATCGGTTTCTTGAAACTCTATGACTATTATACATTTTCAGGAAGCCAAAGTGCTATATGCTGACCTGGACTTTCTTCGTCAAATTCAACCAGACAGCCCTCCAAGGTCTGGACCAGCAGAAGAGTGTCCTTATGCACAAATTATCGGAGAAATGCGGCCTCAAACTACATGATTTTTTATTTTATTACGTAATAAAAAGAATGTTATATTTACCGTAATATTTACCGTGAAACAACGGGTATAAAAAATCGTAGTTTGAAGTGAAAGAACGGGGTAGCCCGCGAAATTCATATAATCATATTGCTTTTAAATAATCATAATTATAATCCTATTCTTCTTAGCGTGTCGATGGCAAAAATATAGTTTTTTTCTTAAATTCATTTGGCCCAGAATTCAGCAACGCGGATAGCATTCGCCGACGCAGCCTTTAGGTTCTGACGTGAGCAGGTGACAGGGCATGCGGTGCAAGATGGGAGGTGAGCCGTTGTCTGTGGAGAAACGCCGCACACACCGGAGGTCTGCGCCGTCCATGAACCCCCACTTGTGGAGGTTGTCCTTGCTACGGCTTACTTGGGTACGAAGTCTATTTAAGGTTTTCCAAGTAAGCCATGGTAACTTATGACCGGATGAGAGAAACTCTGATGGTTTAACAAAGGGATCAGGAGGATTAACTTGTTCTTTCCAAAGATCACATCTTTCCGTGGAGGGGTTGCCTTTGACTGAACTCACGCACCCAAGAAAATGATTGCGGCTTTTAAGCCTCTGTGGCACTGAATTAAAATTGTGCATTGAGTGGCGTGGGTCATCCTGTAGCTTCGCCCTCTCGATGAGGCTGGCTATAGTCCTGCGAATTTCTGGAGGCGCGATGCCAGTCAGTGGATACAGCATGCGCAACGGGGTCGGTTTTAAGCAACCTATAATCCTATTAATTTCATGCAATAGTCATTCAATAGGAGGAGGGGCTTGTGGCTAAATAATAACAGCCGCACGGGTCGATTCGACTTCGACTTAAACTGTTATCGCTTGGTCCCACCTATCGCGCAAGTCCGGGGTGTTACTGTATACTCGTAGATAGTATATATATGTCAAGTCATCATATTTATTCGTCATATAAAAGATATCTACATAATCAGCCTATAGTGTGCCCACTGCTGGGACACAGGCCTCCTCTCTGCGAGAGGGAGTGGGCCTTAGGTTGCTTTTCCACCAGAGATGTGCGATGCTACGTTGCTATGGATGCGTTTGTTATCCACCAATCATATTCATTGGTCCACATAGCATAGCACTGGTGAAAACGGATTCAACTAAGCTATGTTTTTATACGGAAGGATGCGTGCTATGGATGTGCGAGTGGTGTAGCTATGTGCAGAGCAGAGTACCCCCCGTGCTTTCCCTACTATCGATGCATCGCATTTCTCGAGTTGAGCATCTCCCTCGCGCAGCTACCTCGCGGCGGCGCATTTTCATAGCACATCTTACTCGCTCCTCTACAAAGCTTAGCATTAGTGGAAACGGTCGCACTGTTTCGTAGCTTAGCTTTCACATCCTCGCAGCATAGCTGCATAGCACATCTCTGGTGGAAAACCAGCCTTAATCCACCACGCGGGCCCAGTGCGGGTTGGTAGAGGTCACATGTCTTCGAATTGTTTGGTTCTAGGACATGCCGGTTTCCTCACGATGTTTTCCTTCACCGTTTAGAGAGCAGTGGCAGTTGTTTAGGCTATGTGGTGTCGGGTTTGAAACTGTTTCAAATGGAGAGATAAAGGAATTTAAATACCTAAGGGCTGCCTTTTTCAATCGACAGTTAATTTTTATTCTTGGAATAAAATTGACGTCTGACAGTTCTTCTATGGAAGACTTGCCAAAAATTTTCAAAATTTATCTGGCGTTGGAAAAATCAGCCCTAAGTAAATAAAACAAGGAATTAACGAAAACTATATAATTTTATTAACATTTGAAAACTTTGTTGGATAATTTACTTTTTTTCAATACATTTTCGTGATTTATTTATTAGAATTGTTTTACATAAGATTTCTGGAAGCTTTTAATGTCAAATCTCATATCAAGTTATTTGATTGCTTGGGTACTACACAAGCACTAACAATGGAATAACATGTATTTTGGACACAGCTCGTGTCACTCAAATGTTTGAACAACAATAGTGTGTGCCTCACGGACGTGAAATGGGCCTTTTTGGCGCAGCTGTGAATTTCAGCATTAATGCCAGACAGATACTGTCTGACACTGGTTATCTAATAAATGATAGTTGGCTGCGAAACCAAACGGACGCCAGGTAAGTCACCTACTACATAGCTGTATACATTTAGTTGGCAGCGCGGCCTGCATAGCTATTCACAACCACTCGAAACACTTCCTTACTGTATCGAACATCAATCAAACTATCGTATGAGTCCTCTAAATGCTGCTCACAAGTCCAACACCCGAAAATATTGTCAGTTTAAGGGCTGATTTTTCAATCGACAGATATTTTTATTCGTGGAATAAAATTGACGTCTGACAGTTTTTGTATGGTAGAACTGTCAAAAATTAAAAATTATTCCTCCGATAAAATTATCTGGCGTTGGAAACAGCCCTGAATCAAAAAGACGACCGCTGTTCTTTCGTCAGCTGTTTGTTGTGGGAGGCAAGGTAAATGAGGTTATCGAAATGTGTAATTTTCGATACGATAGCCTGTCGGATGGTTCTGAATAGCTATGCTGGTGCCGCCACCATGGCTTCCCAGTGAGGTATGGCTGTTAGGACAAGAGAAGGTTATGCTGTGTCGTTGTTTTGATCAACCAGTCACAGCAACGAACATAAAATTTGACAGTAGATTTACAAATCAGGCTTGTGGAAACCAGACGTTAAAAATATTTTTATAGCACTGAACCCGCACTTAAGTCACGCTTTTCTGTGACTTAAGTAGTCCATTTTTTACACAGAAAAGCGTGATTTAAGTGCGAGTTTAGGTCACACGAGCTATAAAATAGTATACGATACGTGTGACTTAAGTAGTGCACTAAATGCACGGCGTTTAGCATAATTATCAGCTAATTTCACGCCGTGCACTAATAGACTATTAAGTCAAACGTATCTTGTTGTACCATTATTATATTTCGACGGTTTCAATAACATTAACAAGAACAAAATAGATACAAGTACGGTAGGTTTGTCTTATCTACAAATACTAAAATTAGATTTAGCTGTAAAGCGAAAACTCAAATAGTCGCAGTTTAATACATTATTTTTTATCATAGGAATTTCATAAGTACATAATAATACAAACGTAAGCGTAAAAGCGAAGAATTAAAGCCTGAAGGAAGGAGTTTTATTTAATTTAAATAAATGCCGGCAGATGACTGAACGAACATAATCAATAAGTTTTAAAATTATTATATTTCATTAAATGTAAGTATTTCAATAGCAAAATAGAAACTTCCGTTTCAAATTTTATTTGTTAGTGGTGTTATTTCAAGTTAAACAATTATCAACTTTATTTCATGGTAATTAAGTTGATTTTAGAGTGACTGACGCGAACTATTGAAAATGTTATAAAAATGTTTGAAGCTGACCTTTATTGTGTAGGAATTACAGTTATTTTTCCTTAAACTCATATTTGTTTACGTTTTTGGCAAATAAATCGCGAATGCAGATTAAAAACATCCGCTCCACACGCTTTTAAAAATGCGCTAGCATACACGACGCGTAACTCATCCGTCATCGACCGAACTATGCTCGTACGTCGTCAGCCGAACTCAGGTGTTCAAACTATACATAATTTTAAAGAAAATGAATACGTAAGTACATTACTTCAACCGACATCGTAAGATTACCTACGCTCGATAACTAGGTGTATGCACTCACTTTCTTTTATGGATATTTTAGCTGGGCAGATTGATTTTACGCCCAGTTTCGTGTCTATACAATATATTATTTTTATTTCCATGGCAAGCATAACCAGCATCTATTTATATTAATTCAAAAGAAAGCACAGCCGATAGGTTTAATAAGTGTCGAAAACTGATGAGAGTCAAGTACCTATACGACTTTTATAAGTTAAAGAGTAACAACTTTATATGGTTTACAATCCGGCCGTCGAGAGAATGTGTTCCTGAAACCTGTTAGTGCGACAGTTCTAGTAGCTAATAAAGAACAAATTCGCAAAACACGTATTGGTTTGTATGACAGGTGTCAAGAACGCATTCTCTGTACGACCAGACTGTAGATTTTATGAAGCATTGAACTAAAGCCATAACATAAAGCCCTCGCACCGACAGGCGATTTTTCAATTTACTGCTTAGCGCCGAGAGTTGAAAATCGAACATTGTATTTTTTTGACTCGCTGGGATGCAGTTTGTTCGATTCTCAATGCTCGGCTCAACGCCGAGAGTTGAAAATCCTGTGCGCGATAAAATCGTCGCGGGAAAATCGCCCGTGGGGTACGAGGGTTAAAACTTTAATTACAATGGAATTAATTCCGGTTCAATTGTAACTTATTTAACATTATATAATTATAACTAAGAGATTCCAAAAAGTCATTAAAAGTTTATAATTTAATTTATAATTAGATAGATTTGCTTAAATACACTTTTATAATAATTTAGAATTTTTTCATTTACAATTTATAATAATATAGTAATTGGAAAGCTTCAGTATACACAGCGTTTTATTACAAAATAAGTACATTTTTAAATACTTATAAATACATTATGAGTTATGCTACATAATATTTAAAAATACAAATAATAATACATGTTCCCCTTAAATTTATTTTTATAAATTCATGATGAAATAATTTCACGAGTACGATACTTATTTAATTTATATAATTTAGTAAAAAAAAACTTCAATCATCATCATCATTCTCCTGCCATAAGGGCAGGAGAATGATGATGATGATTGAAGTTAGTCAATTTATTTGGGGTCGGCGCAATAAAAAAAACTTCAATAAAACTGAATAAATATACAATAGTATGATTTTATTTACAAAATACAATTTGAAAAGTGCTCT
Source organism: Apamea anceps (assembly GCA_951799955.1). Classification (NCBI taxonomy): domain Eukaryota; kingdom Metazoa; phylum Arthropoda; class Insecta; order Lepidoptera; family Noctuidae; genus Apamea; species Apamea anceps. The sequence continues at coordinate 13,151,625 of OX637521.1, read as the reverse complement.
GACGATACTAGAAGTCAATTTAAACAGTGTACTTTGATTTTCGACATTTCATTAAAAAATATTGCACTAAATTCTTAAAAACTAACATTTCTCGATACTAAGTACCTAGCTTACTTAATTGTTAATTTAGTTATTTTTTTATAAAAATCTATGCCCCTTATCTAAGTTTTCATTCCAATGACATGATATTTATGATATAAAACTTCATTTAAGTACATACAAATTAATTTAAATTGGGGCAGAAACCTACTTAATTGTACTAGAGGTCGCCGTGTTAGGCTTGAAAGATAGGAAGCCATTTTGACTTTTAGAGGTAAACACCTGTCCCACCGTCGTCGACTAACGAAAAGCGAGTAGAGCTAGCTTAATAAGCCAGCTGAAGTGGCAATGGGCCGGCCATATTAGCCGTAAGACCGATGACCGTTAGGATAGACATGTTCTTGAGTGGAGACCGCGAATCAGCACACGATCAGGTAGAGCGATAATCTTCGCAAGATGGCTGGTGGCAGCTGGATGCGAGTTGCCGAAAATCGAGTTGAATGGCGTGCAATAGGAGAGGCCTATGTCTAGCAGTGGACTGCTGTAGGCTGATGATGATAATAAGCAGAGAGTGCGTTACGGCGACGAGTGATCACTCGCTGGTATGTATATGCACCAAGAATGAGTCTCTCAGCGAGTGTTCTGCCTGCCAAGCGAGCATCGCTCAGCGACTATTCCGTTTGAACAGACAGCTGTGCTGCTGGGGAGTTTGTTACGCCACTTCTTCTTCCCAGCGAAAGCACTAGGAAGTGGTGAATGGCGAGCGTTTTGTGGAACTGTCTTTAGCAATTTTGACGTTCGAAAAGTGCATAATTTGAATAAATGACTTTTGACTTTGCTAGCCCTTGTTGCTGCGACAAACGAGTCACTGGCGGTGTGAACGGTCAGTTATTATGTATCTCTTTTACTTACGCGCTACCTATAATGTTTTGTACGTGTCTTGAGCAAGATAATCGATGATGGTTAGTCGCTTCCTCGTCTGCGATGGGACAGGTGCCTTAAAGAGGTTTTAGCTAAAATATAATTTATAATACATATTGGTTTAGTATAAATTATGATTAAATCGCGGACATAAAAAAGCTAATTCAGAAAAGGCAGATCTTTCACATAAAATGCATTTAATTATTTATATTTTCATTAAGAATGTGCTATGCCGACCTATGCTATGGGTCATTCTATAGAATTGTATTCAAATTTATTTATAACGAAAAAGTTTACGCAGTGTTTAGTTCCTCATCCGTCACTTTTTCTTTACTTTAAATACTTTACTTTAAATTAACTAAATTCTACAGTTTAAAAACTAATGAGATTTCTTTAATAATACATAAGGTCGTAAGTACATTAAATTCTTCTATTATTATAACCACATTTTTGGCTAATTCCACTCGGCCAACGCTTAAATATTTCAATGTAAATAGGGATCATTTATAAACGTTGCATAAAGTTAAGGCATTTACTGCCACCGCGGTCACCGGTGACCGCCAACAATAGATTTTCCATTGTGTCTGCTGACTGGCAGTAACGTGTTAAGAGACATTTAAACGTCAAAAAATGTGTGGTTAAGTAGACGTTAATCATTATTTAACTATAAGCAACGTTTATAAATAAACTGACATGTTTAATATAGGTATCAGCATTCTTGCCACCCATTTAAGTACAGACGCCAGCACATCAAGCTACCCGAAAATGTAAAATTTTCCCAATCAACCTTGAACCTAATGCTTTAGTGATAAAGTTGAAAATCTATTAAAGTTTTACAGATTGTAGTAGCTTGATGTGCTGGCGTCTGTGCCAGAATATCCCATGATGCTGACGCTAGCCGCTAACTGGGTAATACTGATATTAGCCGGTCATCGTTAACATCGACCGTACTACAGTTGCTGTTTATTAATATTGTGTATTGTACAGAAATATACAAAATAAATAAGTACAAAAGCTTATTGTCCAGCACGCGTAGCATGTCCGCCATAGAAACGGGTTTTGTGTTTTTTTTTTTAATGACAGATTTTGACATTTTATCTATCTGTCAATTTTTCTATCTGTAATTTTGTCTATTCTTCCGTCGACAAAACCGATTTCTATGGTGGTCATAGTACGCGTGCAGTTGATTTAATCTCCTTTCCATTTTTCTATGATTTTTAGTAGGTACCTAATGGTTTACATATTTTTAAACTACCATTTTTTTTTTTATTTAAAAACAAAATTTTACTAAAACACATTAAAATTAAATAATATCCAATGAATTGATGAGCCAATGAAATACTCTTTGAATATCCCGAGATCTTGATTTTTATATTTAGATTTTTTGTATTTCGTTTCAGCAACGTTAAAAATAAAAAGTACGAAAATAATTTAAAAAAGAAAGAAAAAAGTAATTACCGAAAATAAACGTATATTTTCGGTAAAAATAAGACGCACAGAAAAAACATAAATAAGAACAAAAAAGGGGGGAAAATATGCGTCAAATCCACGCAAAACGGACATCGCTCGGCATAGTGCTGTGACCCTATGCGAGACAGTACCTCAGCGCTGATTTTCAGCGACAGCCGGCGTTGACGTGTATAAAAGTATAATTAATAATAATAATAATATCCCTGGACATTTTTCATTAAGTATGTATGAGCCCAGTAATTAATTAATTAGTTTAATAAATATGAGGGGAAAAGGCTGTAACAGCTCTAAATTACTTCCAATAATATCAATAAATCCCTAAATAAAAAACAAATATTGTTCATTGAAATGTTCAAAGAGCATTTCTACGTAATTTCCCAAACTCTCTTTCGTAAGCTGTCAAAATCAGGCATTTTAAATATTCTTTTATTTATAATCATTTTATAATTAATATCATAAGCAAGCCAATTAGCCATAGAGAGAGGGAGAGAGCAGTAAACGGTTTATCAAATAATCTAGTAAACTTCTATAATAGAATTTTGAAATATGACGTTAAGCTTTTTTGCAGCTTTTTTTATAAAGTGCACGTTTGCCCATGAGAGGTCATAAATGTTCCCCTTTATTATGTTATTAAAAAAAAATGCTTTGGTTTCCTAATGCTACGACTAAATTGCCGCGATAACGCGAACTACACTTAGAGTGCTCTGTCTCGCACACTGGACCGGAGAATGGGACCTTTTGAAAATAGGACCTTCTGAGAATGGGAACTTTTGAGAAAGGGACATTTTGCATATAGGACGTTTCGCGAATAGGACATTCGTCTCCCGTCTCGCTGTACAACAGAGAGTGAAGTCTCTTCGTGTTATCCGGACAGTGTAGCCGTAGGCCCGTAGCATAAGAAATCGATGAACGATCATACAATAGCGGCTGTCCAAATACAGAGGGTTTTTTTGACACCTTAATGCCAAATAATGGTCAAAATGACAGATTGTCATGACGGATGTTTTAATATGACGGACCCGCTCTCCTATAGCAAACCAAAGCTTAAGTGATATCTACGTTCACCAAAACGGCTATACATCAACAACATGGCTTACAAAAGCACAAACAGCTACAATTTCTAGTAAAAACGATTAGAAAAAAAACTACAAGCACCATTTAATTTCGCGCCAAAATTTTGACAGCTCACTTCCAACCACAGACAACACAATCAACCTTCACGGTTGATAGCAAAAAGGGCATAGACTAAAAACGTACCGTTACATGGCTTCGCTTTTATTGTTCTTCTGGGTCAGTTTGCTAAGCGTACTTAATTGTGGGAAAGCTGTTTTGTTCTGTACGGGATTGAGTCTAGACGTCATGAATATGAATGGTTCGTATAAAGAAGGGCGGTCCATAGCGGTGACTTCAAAATGGCGGATCTTTTCCCGCGCGCACCAGTTTGACGCTTTGGAGCATGTGTTTTCTAAGCTGTTGACGTCATCGGGCCCTGTGCGGTTGCCGATGACCAGCATTACTACCTGTAAAAATGAAAATAAATTGTTATAAATAATGATTGGTCGGCTGGCTGATGATGTCTATAGCTCATCATTTCAACCGTACAGATATGAGTGAGGAAGAGTAGGTTTTCTCTCATTATATGACACGTATTACATCACATATAGCTTCTGCCCGCGACTTTGTCTGCGTGAAATTTCTTGGTCCCCCGATCCAGCCAGTCGCATCGCATAGCCTGCTATCATTTGATTTGCGCTCAGCGTTCTTTCTGACTTTATATCTTTTTGCTCGGCTCCTAAGGGTAATAGCGTGATGTTAAATAGCCTATAGCCTTCCTCAAGAATTGGGCTATCAAATGCAAAACTATTTTTTTCAAATGCAACCAGTAGTTCCAGAGATTAGTGCGTTCAAACAAACAAACAAACTCTTTAGCTTTCGTATTAATATAGATGTATAGATTATATGGAATCAGGGTAGGTCATACCATGGCAATACTAGCTAATTAAAAATTGGCCGTGGGTTCGCCAAACGCGCATATAACGGAAATATATAATGTCGCAGCCAACTGGTTTAATTAGCCGTTTAGTTAACCGCCTAGCCTTTTAACTGAACGGCGGCCGTTCAACTAACGGCCTGAATGATATTCAATAAATTATAGTTTAGGTTGGAACTGTAACCAATCACGTGCGAGCCGAATTGGTCGCAGTAACTAAGTCAGGGGACCCCGACCAAATGGGTTAACCCGTTGGCTGCGACATGTATATCTATGCGCATAACGAAGCCAAGAGACACTTGTACAATGTTACAACAGAATACGTAGATGACAAAGGATGATGGGACAAAATGGGCGTAAGTCCAACAGAATTGAAATATATCTCAAATTAAAGCTCTTAATTAGTACTATATTTCATACTATGGCAAAAAGTACCAAAGTCGCCGGAGAACAGAGATAGACTCAATTGAAAAAATTGCATTTTTCTGTATAATACCGAGGATTTTACTGCATCTGTCACGTTTAAAAACAAAAGGTCGTGTTATAAACATGGCGCACACGCAGGTAACAATGTATGCTCGAATTCACTCCCACTACTCCGCGCGTAAGCCGCCTCATGCGCGGTTCAGGGGGCTTACTACCAGCAGCAGAGCAGAAGTTAAACTGCACCGCTGTTTTGTTCTATGACTAAGTACAGTCAGCAAAGGAGATAAGTAACCAGGGTCGTCGGATATAGTTGAAGTTTAGTAAAAAACCGATGGATGTTTTCGAATAAAATTTAATTTAATTAAAAGAAAACAAACAGTTTATTTATCAAGTTAAATTTCATTCGAAATCATCCATCGGTTTCTTACTAAACTTCAACTATATCTGACGACCCTGGTTACTTATCTCCTTTGCTGACTGTACATAAAACCAGTGCAGATCAACTTCTGCCCTGCTATAAGAGCTGGTGGTAAGCCCCGAGTTCAGTCGGTGTTTACTTGTTACCGTAGTAAGACTTAATAACAATTTGTGTACGTATTTTTATAATGTACCTAGAACTGAGTTTGATTGATTTATTTATTTTAAGTATGTTTATTATTTTAAGTTTATCTTCTAGGTGGAATTAATGGATTTTAAGTTGGTTCTTTATTATTATTTTATCTTATTTAAGAGTATCCCCTTGTTGTGGATTGTCTATTTTCGATAGTGACATTAAAGCACTTGTCATCCAGACTTATATTTCATTACTACTACATGCCTGCGTTGTGTTTTTTCGGTATCATCAATTGATTCCGAATTCATGCTCATTATTGGACTACTGATTGGATTGCTAGCTACGATTTCTTAGCCCCTGCTAGTTATTGGACTACTGATTGGATTGCTGGCTACGGTTTCTTGACCCCTGCTCGTTATTGGACTACTGATTGGATTGCTGGCTACGGTTTCTTGACCCCTGCTCGTTATTGGACTACTGATTCGATTGCTGGCTACGATTTCTTAGCCCTTGCTCGTTATTGGACTACTGATTGGATTGCTGGCTACGGTTTCTTGACCCCTGCTCGTTATTGGACTACTGATTGGATGGCTGTCTACGGTTTCTTGACCCCTGCTCGCTATTGGACTAGTGATTGGATTGCTGGCTACGGTTTCTTGACCCCTGCTCGTTATTGGACTACTGATTGGATTGCTGGCTACGGTTTCTTGACCCCTGCTCGTTATTGGACTACTGATTGGATTGCTGGCTATGGTTTCGTGACCCCTGTTCGTTTTTAGACTACTGATTGGATTGCTGGCTACGATTTCTTGACACCTGCTCGTTATTCGACTACTGATTGGATTGCTGGCTACGGTTTCTTGACCCCTGCTCGTTATTGGACTACTGATTGGATTGCTGGCTACGATTCCTAGATCCCTGCTCGTTACTGGACTACTGATTGGATTGCTCGCTTACTTGACAGATTTTTGATTACTTGAAAGAAATCTTATGATACCAAAGGGTATTTTTGGTGATGAAAATAACACCAAGACAATAATCATCTGCGATGGTACGAGTACATACATTTTTATAGAAAAAAGCAGCAACTTTTTGTTTCAATACACAAACTTACACAAATTCGAGAACCTTCTGAAACCTTTCATGATTGTCTGTAGCGACGTTTACATCATTGATGTCGTCGGTCATATCCTGCGACAATGTCTGATGCAACTATTATGCAAGGACTTCTCAATGATGAAGAAAGCGCCTGGCATTGGTTGTTTCACCAAAATGATGTGATTATACTAGACAGAGGATTTAGAGACAGCGTTGGATGTCTAGAAGAACATGGATATGAATTGCATACCCCCAACTAAAGACAGGAATGACAACCGAACAGGCAAATAATTCTCGTTTAATAACTATTTGTCGATGGGTAGTGAAGACTATGAACGGCAAAATAAAGTAATGCTTCAAGCTTCTACATCAAACATACATTAATCGCGCCCTGACTCACATGTTTGATGATTATGAAATCGCTACAAGTCTTCTGAATGCTTTTCATCCCGTTTATGGAGATAGTAGGCATGCAATGGATATTTTGAATCTAATTAACCTGAATATGAACACGCCTAATCTGCTGTATGAATATGTCGAAATGAAAAACCTGAACCGCTAAAGGAGAAACTTCATTCGATTGGATGGCAATCTCCCGTTCCTAGAAGATTTTCCGCGCCTCACTGACGACATAATCTTACAGGCTCTGGGCACTTATCAGCAAAAACTAGCCAAGTCATACGTCGCAAAACACTTAATTTAATTTATTTTTATAATTTATCTCTCTGAATGCAATACTCGTATATTAGTTAACAATGTGTGGTTGCTGCGAGTACGGATTCAGTCAATGCACGTCAGAGCACGCACATATTTTACGTATATTTTGATTGACAGAGACCAGGTTAGCAGAAATTCAATAATTCATTGTTTCTGTACCTGCCTGACAGGAAAAAGGACCATTGGTACTTGTGCTCATATAGTTTCGATAATATGGTACCTTGGTTTGGGGCGACATGAGCCATTTATCGTCCCCGCACGTCATTTGCGTTAGTTTAGTTGAGGACTTTATTTTGATTTGATTGTTTTTTTTTTATACACATGCTTTTCATTTAAAAACCGTTCAAATAACATTTTTATTATTAAGTTATATCCAACTGTTAACAGTTACGTATCGTTGTATTAACAATAAAACGATACGTGATTAGTAAAAGTTTCGTGTTTTATTTAATATTTTCAGGTAAACCCGGTGGATGTGGCTAGGTTTATTTATATAATTACGATTCTGGCATTACGTCCGAACAATTGGCAATAGTTACAGTTCTGTTGGTCTTACGCCCAGGTTTCATACAAATTTGCCCATCATTCTTTGTGATGGGTCCTTTTACCCCATTTTTGTTACCATGCATTGTATTGTATTGTATACCTACATAAGTCGAGGAGGCTATAAATTATGCACCCCTTAGCGCAAAAACCAACCAAAAGTGTCCATTAAAGGAAACCTTGACCACAATGAAAGACTTATTCCCATTCCTTCAGCCGAGCTATTATTTAATTAAATATTTTCGCGTGGTTAGCTAGCATTCGTCGTCATTTATCGTGCTGAGCTCATTGTCAAGGCCACAGGGGACGCCCCTCGTGACTTTGTACGTGTCTGCCTGTCATCATTAACAAATTATTATGATGGGAAAGTATTTATTTAGTTTAGCTTCACACGCACTCTTACTTACGCACGAAGACCAGTCTCGCGAGAACTTAGAATAGAATAGAATGGAATACTCTTTAAGTACACCATATAAATTACAGAACATAAGTATATAGGTACATTTACAAAGGGTGAAACAATGGGCGGTCTTATCGCTTAGAGCGATCTTTTAAAGACAACCTTTGGATGGATTAAAATTAAGGAGAGATGAACAGTGTAGGTGGTCTGTGGTGTACCATTTACATTATACAATAAATATATACATAAAGTATATTACTAATCTAAATAAATATCTTAATATATATAATTCTTCTGTACGTGTGTTTGTCAACTAACTCCTCCTAAACGGCTGGACCGATTTGGATAAAATTTTGTGTGTATATTTCAATGGGTTCCTGGATGGTTTGAGAACACAATTGGACCCGCTAGGTGGCGCTGCTGTCGGTGTATGATGACTTAACCGGGCAGGACGACGTCTGCCGGGTCCGCTAAGACAATATAAACATAAAACAAGAACAAAGAAAATATGATGATGATATTACTTAGTATAATTTCTCAAATAATCGTAAGTAGTTGTTTTACAAGTGACCGAATGGTGGTATTGTTTTAGACTAGCTGACCCGACAGCCGACGGACTTTGACTTGCGGTCTTGAGTTCATACTAAAATCCTATAGAAAAAGCACTTACTTTTTTTTTGTTAATTTATTATTTAGTTAACTTCATGATTCACTTTAATCTAATTTTATTTATGTTTCAAACTGACGTTATTTCAAGTTAAACAAATATCAACTGTATTTTAACCGTAATTAAGTTTCTTTCAGAGTGACTAGCACTATTGAAAAAGTAATAAAACTGTTTGAAGTTGTAGCGTAAACTGAACTCTAATATGTAGGAATTAAAATAATTTTCCCATAAACTCATATTTGTTTACATTTTTGGCGAATATGTCGCGATTCAAATTTAGGTCTCCGTACTTATTAAATTTTTGTTAGCAGTTAGATATAGCATGTTTTTAATAGTTTAGGTGTAGAAAGAAACCAAAATGGCGCCGATTCCCTTGTTCAAAAACTAAACTAAATTTAAGTTCAATGCATCTTTTTCTTTCTATTTAATTTAGAAAAGGAAACAAGATAAATATTAGTTTATTCCTGTCAAATTAGTCAGCGCCTGACGTAAATTGACGTATTTTTAATCGCCAGTCGTTTTTAATCACGTCTAAAATGTCTATGTAGTAGGTACAGACGCCAGCAGGTCAATCTACCCGAAACTGTCAAATTGTTCCAATCAACTTTGAACCTTACTGCTTTAGCGATAAAGTTGAAAATCTATTAAAGAAATTTGACAGATTGTAGTAGCTTGATATGCTGGCGTCTGTATCTTAATGAAATAGAAAGAAAAAGATGCACAGAACTTAAATTTAGTTTAGTTTGTGAACAAGGGAATCAGCGTCATTATCTATTCTTTAAAACTTGGAATATGTTTTTTAAAGTATTGAGCAATTCTATTATTTGCGCTTATCTACTACAAGCAAAGATAATCGTATTTCCTAGTAATTAAAAAACCCTTTTAGTTTGATCAATAATGCGTCATTTGTGTTTTTTTTTATCAAAGGAGGCATCGGGAATGGCGTTATTTTTTCCGCCGAAATTCAAATTATTCATATAAATTTTACTTGTATTATTAACTAGCTTTTTCCCGCGGCTTCGCTCGCGTTAATTTAGATATTGACAATCAATTGATCTCGATTCGAATGACACGTGGCGCCATCTATTATAATAATAACGTTATTGTCGTTTTCCTCGGGAACAGCACTTTTTTCGGGATGAAAGGTACCCTATATCCGGTTTTCTACACCTGACATCGTATGTGCAAAATTTCAGTATGATCGGTTCAGTGGTTTAGGCGTGAAAAGGAAAAAAAAAACAAACAAAACCAACTTACTTTCGCATTTATTTATAATACTAGCCGCGACCCGCGGTTTCACCCGCATAAGTTTCGATCCGGTGGGAATGTCCGGATAAAAAGTATCCTATGTGTTAATCCTGGTTATAAACTAGCTGTGTACCAAATTTCATTCATATCCGTTCAGTAGTTTTTGTGTGAAAGAGTAACAAACACCCATCCATCCATCCATACAAACTTTCACGTTTATAATATTATTAGCTGACCCAGCAGACGTTGTTTTGCCATATAAATTATTTCTAGCTGCCCGGCGCGGCGCTACTTCGTTCGCGTGGTGTCCTATCCCCTACCCTACCCCTACCCTACTCCTACCCTACTCCTACAATATTCCTACCCTACTCTCACCCTACTTCTACCCTACTCCTACACTACTCCTACCTTACTCCTACCCTACTCCTACCCCACTCCTAACCTACTCCTACACTACTCTTACTCTACTCCTTTAAGTAAAACGCTGATTGATTGATAGAACTATACATTGAATTATTATTTACGATTGTCATCTTGCGCATCTGTGGATGGAACAGAATAATATAAAAATCGCGATTAAAAAAACAGGGGTTGATCGTATAAGGGTGAAAATTTGGAATTGTATGTATTTTTCAATGCTGAATCATGAAAAAATAAAAACAAAAAATTTTGTCCAAAAATTTAAAAAAAAAATTGGTCTGGACCACCTTTAACATTTAGGGGTATGAAAAATAGATGTTAGCCGATTCTCAGACCTACCCGATATGCACACAAAATTTTATTAAAATCCGTCCAGCCGTTTCAGAGGAGTTTGGCAACAAACACCGCGACACGAGAATTTTATGTATTAGGTAGTAGGAGAAGGATAGGTTAGTAGGATTACCAAGTTAGGATAGTCGAGGGAGAGAAGCTTGTGGCTAAGTAATAACAGCCGCACGGGTCAATCAACCAGGTTAAGCTACGCTTTCCGCGATTGGTCCGTGGACAGGTAACCATCTTTACATACCAAGACCCCCTCCGTGCCTCCGAAAGCATGTTAAGCCGTTGGTCCCGGCTGTCATTCGTAGATCTTTGACAGTCGAGTCAGTCAGCTTGAAGAACGACCCTTGCAGCTGTTATTATTTACCCACGAGCCCCCCATAGTTTGTAACAGCTATGAAAAATAATAATTTTTGTCAAAGAACCAATGGCCGGTGGAGCAGACGTGTCCTCGAGTGAAGACTGTGTATGCCGATACACAGTCTCCACTCCAGGACACGTCTGCCAGCCCTCACTACGCTTCGGCAAGCGTAGTGAGGGACCCCCCAGCTAGATGGACCGACGACCTTAACACGTTCAGTGCCGGGAGCCCTCCTGGAGGGCTCACTCAAATCCCATATGGGATGCCGGGAGCCCTCGCGGAGGGCTCATATTAAATGTACGTTTTTCTTAGCGAATACAGCATTATAAACTATGAAAATAAAATTAGTCGTATATTTTAACAAGATTGATCAGTATACTCGTTGGTTTTCAAATACCAGCATTTTTATTTTCAAAAATAATTGGGAGCTATGATGCCCGTATTTCAGGGGTGCTCAACCATTTTGCGGTTACAAATATTCACTAAAAATAAAAATATTTATTTTGAGATTATAAATTACGAGGAAGAGTTTAAAAATAGAAGCTTTTCAGGGTTCCGTATCAAAATGGTAAAAAAGAACACCCATGGTGCGACTTCGTTTGTCTGTCCGTTCTTTTGTAACAGCTGCTTATTTCACGAACTACTAATGCTATAGACTTGAAATTTGGAATAAATATAAATAATGCTTGTCAATGTTTATAGCAAGTGAATGAATTGAAAAAATATTACGATGCCTTTACCTACTTTGCATTTTTTTTTTTAAATCTGCAAAAATTTTTAACATGCATAGGTAGGTACTTACAAAATCGCAAAAAGATTAAATTCAAAAGTAACATAAGCGTTTTCCCTCGTTTTATGACACACTGCTTTAATTAACTAAAAACATGTATTCCTCTTACTAAATTGTTGTAACTCATTACTGTGTTCAAACATTTAAATAAAAATACAATAAATAAACGCCCAAATCCAACAGTCCATAGACAATGTACGACCACTAGAACTTATGAGTGCTAAGGCCCAAAAAATGCACTTTTTTTTTAAAAATCAATTTGCAGCTCTGTTCGGTCGTATGGTTGATCACAGTATGATACGCGGTTGAAATGATAAGTACCTACTAGGTTATTTGCTGAATAATAATCATAATAAATAATAATAATTAATAATATAATCATCATTAATATATTACAATGTCTCTTAAGTTTTATTTGTTTGGAAATATTAGACTATTCTGTAAAAACATAACGTTTTCCAGCAAATTTTAATATCTCGTAAATTGATAAAAATATGTTAATAATTTCTGCTAATTTGGTTCGATTTTCGTTATGATATCTTTCTCCTATCCAATCTCAGCGTCTACATTTAATTTCAAAACGATAGTACCTAGTGTCTCAACAATTTTGGACACAGCATCAGCTCATCTCTAATTAATTGTATTATCTTCGGAACGGAACAAGTAAGTATTCGAAGTAACATGAATGAAAGACAAAGATCGGAAGGCCAATTCTCGTAATTTAAAACGTTCAAAATCTAGTCGCAGTCTTATCTCGGCAACCTACAAATGTCAAAAACTTGTCAAATGTAGGAAAATTATAAGTATTTTTTGACAGTGAGACTGAGATCAGACTGTGAACGTTCTTAAAATTACGAGAATTGCCCATACTTCGCTACATACACGTCGTTTGGTATGAATTTTTGTCCTCTATGATTTCTGACAGCAATCACCTACATCATATTTATTCTGGCAGAATAGCTCATCGTATTAAGGTCAGCAGAAAAAAAAACGTGTTGGAAAGAGTAGTATTTTGCATACAGCCTTCTTACACATAGCATTTTTCGTGATGGCCAACCTTTAATTTTGCCATATTAATATACGCTGGTGTACATTTTGTTTTCAAATTTAATGTCCCCGTTGAAATATGTAATGCAATTGCAATAAAAAAGCTTAAAAAATTGCGTTAAATAAACGGCTATCTCAAAAGACTAGGATCCTAATTCGTAAAAATGAAAATTTAGTGGAAATATATTTGAAATTCGAATTTCTCGTTCCCGCGATTTATTTTACCTATTGCTGCTTTTGTATAACTGTTCATGTTCAAATCATGAGCGGCAAGTATTTATGTAACGTTAATAAGCTGTTACAAAATAATTACGTTTTGATTACATAAAAATCTAGTAGATTTTTATGTAATCAAAACGTAATTATTTTGTATATTGCATAATGTAATTGTTTGTTGTTCCTAGTCAATACAATAAAAAATTATTACATTAATAATAATAATAATATCCCTGGACATTTCACACCGCGCCATCTAGTCCCAAGCTAAGCAACCTAATGCTTGTGTTATGGTAACAAGATGGCTGATAAACTACTTATATACATTTTTTTTTTGTAAATACATACATATTATAGATAGAAAAACACCCAGACTCGGAACAAATACATGTAGGTCATACAAATATTTGTTCCGTGCGGGAATCGAACCCGCGACACGCAGCGCAGCAGTCAATCGCTTAACCACTGCGCCAACCGTGCCGTCAAACAAACATTGCGTGAAAATTTCAGAAAGGTTGGACACCCCTGTCTCGGGATCAAAGCGAGCGATTATACTTTTTCTTAATTTTTTAATATTTCAATATTTCACGTCTTCACCCCACTAGTACATGTAAATACCCCCAGGGATACTAAATACAGCAATAATAAATTGTAAAAACACTATTTTACTTCGTTTTACAGTGTTTTATAATACGGTTTCTAACCTAATGCCGACGACCCTCCTCGAGGGTTCACTTTAGCGCAAACGTAATGCCGGTGACCCCCCTGGAGGGTCCACTTGCAACATGTATGGCGGCATCCAGCATGAGCTCTATGAAAAGTGGGTGGAGTCGAAAGTGTTAACCGTATAGTTCGGTAGCGCCCCCGAATGGACCCGAACACACGAACCTCCGCTGGCTCAGTAACGGGTCCCATTGGACCTTGAAATGACGACATACGACACCCTTACTGATAATGTAAATATTGATTATGCTACCCATCAAATCTTATGAATGTGCGTTAATTAAGAGAGTTGGATAAAAAACTCATATGTTATCACCATTCAATCTTCCATATTTAGCGCGCAAGTTTATTAATTTACCTTTATTAAATTCAAGTCTGTAAATGCGATAATCGCCATTTTGATGACAGTGGTGGTCGAGGCTAAAAAACATAAAAATTGGGGATTTCGAAAATCCAAACTCCACCACAGGGGCAATGAATAATACATGATTTAATTATTTGACGAATTCATCCATTGTTCATGTTAAATAAGTAGTGGTAATGTAGTATTTTGATATCTAAAGTCGAAGTTTCGCGCCAATCGTGCGTGTTTACATTTTTACTTTTCACAAAAGTCACACACACACATGTAGATAAGATGTAAAATGTGAAAAATATTATTACAAATATTATAAAAAACACGAAAATGCCCAAATCCTAACGTAATATTGAAACACAGATCCAATAACACGTATTATTCATTACCACTACTTATTTGCGTTCAAAATCGCCGACCATTGTTGTTTTTTTTTTATTGTAATGATGTGCGAAAGCGATTATGCCAAACAATTTTTTTTTTAATTTCGATTGACCCGAGTAATTAATATGACCAATGTCAGAAATCGATTCTCAGAAATTGAAATAAAATTATTTTAAGCATTAAATACAACAAGCATTATTTATAATAATGATTTATGCTTTCCTAATGTAGTTTTAATCGTTTTTTGGACATTATATTGAAACTGAGTCAATAACAGAGGACCTATGACCATAGTAATTTATTCAATTTCGCGCCGAATTGTTTCTATATTTGAATTTATATTCGGAATGCGCTTGCTATTCAAAATTATTTTTATTTATTGTGCAATTATTAATTTTTGATACTTTCTAATAGTTTGCTACAGAATGCCCAGTATACATTTTTAGATATGCTTAGCAAAAGTTTGGAAATGATGATAGATTAATTAAGTATTCCGCAAACACTTTACATTTCATTATGTTTTGTTAGCTGTATGAGCTTGGTAGTTTTTATTCATATTAGTTTACTTGAGTAATAGAAATTGTTTACTTTTTGTGGTAGTTTCCCAACGAAATTAAAAAAAAAACTGGCCAAGTGTATGTCGGACCATGCACAGCGAAAGGTCCCGTACTTGGGATGAATATTTACGCATGCACAGCGCATATCATTAATTTGATCGACTGCAGAAATAAGTTTGTATTTCATAAAAGTTCTCGAAAAAACTGTAAAAAACCAAGTTAATTCTGCGGTTTTAAACGAAAATATCCCATATCTCAAAAACGATTGACTTTAAAAGTTAAGTCAATTAGAAACATCATTATAATTTTAATTATAAGTTCCAACAATACCCCCCACACGCTTGTATGCATAGATTTTTTTCAACCCTCGGGTACATGCATGGGGAATGCTACCTCTAATTATGTTTCAGATCATTTAAATTAGAAATCAGACAATTACAGTTCTTAAAATTTTATCCCAAGCTACAGAACGGCAGCTTGGGACATAATGAGTGCCTACTTCGTCCCACAACGCGCGTCCCCAAAAACGCCCGCGTTAACCCTTTAAGAAAGGCTGGCCGGTGCAAATTGGTCAAAATCTAGATTTTACGGTTAGTTTAGGTTTGTACAGACGGCAGAGAGGCAGACCGACCGGCACATAGACAGACGGCCACATAACTTTTGTTTTAGTTACTAAGCAAATATATTTAAAACCCCACAACAAGCCCTTTCATTTGATATGTCACACAGAGGTACAGCAAAGATTTTTTTTTATTTTCTAGTTTGCCCCCAAGAGTGACCCCATTTTCAAAATTAATTTATTTACGTTACACGTCCGTCTTTAGGTCACAGAAATTCATATGTGTACCAAATTTCAATTTAATCGGTCCACCAGTAGATTCGAAGCAAATAAGAAAAGACAAGACCCACAGACACAAGTGATCCTGCAAGGATTCCGTTTTTTCATTTGGACGTACGGAACCATAAAAAATTACACACCTAACCACACCGTACGTGTAGGTACGGTAATAAAAATGATTAATTTCAAAAATAAATTAATTCATGAAAAATATACCAAAGAGGATATATATAGTTTCTACACCTTTTTTATTTTTTTTTGCAAATTCCGATTATCGATTAGGCTTTATGCAATTTTTGAATCGAAATAAGAAAACTGGACGGATGGTCAGCACTAAGAAGTGTCATGTCGAAACACAATTTTTTGTAATTTTTATCAAGACTTGATTGCGTTTTATAAGTAGTTTAAGTAAGAAAAATGGTAAAAGTAAGAACGCGGAGAGAATGATAATATCTTTATTTTTCCCTTTTGCATAATTTCAGCAAGAGAATAGGTTGTTTATGTACATATTTCCAGCGAGTTTAAGGTGCCTACCTTTTGGATAGGTGTAGTAATACCTATTTTATACAACTTTCGTAATAGACTAACGAAGTTTGACCGACCTCAACAAATAATTAAAGATATTTGCCACAAATATATTGTATAAAATAAGCGCGGAAACATATTTTTCTTAATAAATTTGAATGCTGAAAGTTGATGTATTTTACTGAATTTCATGACGTAATTCGCAACATTCCGTCGAGTCAGCTGATATGTCATATGTCAAAGTCTAGTCGAGCAGAGTGGTTAAGAAGGTGGCTGGCATAGACTGGATGCTGAAGGCGGAGGACAGGGTGTTGTGGCGCAGCCTGGGAGAGGCCTATGTCCAGCAGTGGACTGCGATAGGCTGATTTGATTAATGAAACATAATAAAAATAACAATACCTCTTTCTTATCCTTATTCCGGTCGATATCCTTCTTCAAATACATAAGGACATCCAGTGACTCTGGTCTGGTGGTGTCATAGACCATAACAAACCCTTCGGCGAAGCCAAGGTAATGGCGCTGGAGAACTTGGTTGGCTGTCAGCTGCATCGTGGGGGACTGTGGTGGACCTGTGAATGAGGGATGAGATAAGTAGCTTGAGGTTAGAATGTTGGACACACTGATGTTATAAGTAAAGGAGTGTACATACGCCAGCACATCAAGCTACTTCAATGTGTCAAATTGCTTTAATAGATTTTCAACTTTATCGCTAAAGCATTAAGGTTCAAGGTTGATTGGGAAAATTTGACAGTTTCGGGTAGCTTGATCTGCTGGCGTCTGTACAGTGGCGATGCTCAAATACACGAGCGATATGCTGTCGACGGCAGCAGTCGACTGCAGTTGCCTCTGCTGTTGACGCGTGTCGTCTTGTGTCTAAGCACTTAGCCAAGTTTTCTTAGTCTTGTCTGTTTGTCGCTACAGATAATTTCGACATACCGTCCTACATCCACGTGTCATCTGAAGGGACTGTTGTAATTTAAAACGTTCAAAATCTAGTCGCAATCTCATTTCAGTGACAAAAATGTGGGGAAATTAGAGGTATTATTGAGAATGAGATCAGAGGGGCGATTCTCGTAATTTTAAGAATTTTCAGTCTTATCTGTCTCAATCTATCAAAAATACCTCTCAATTTACCTACATTTTTGTCATTTGTTTGTCCCTAACATGAGACTGCGATTAGATTTTTAACGTTTTAAATTATGAGAATCGGCCTTCAAACTGTGAATGTTCTTAAAATTACGAGAATTCCCCTTTGAAGATCGAACGTTGGGTAGGTAACCTATCTACCTCTTTTAACTCTTTTTTTTTTTATAAGTCATTGCCCCACACTAGGAATTTCTCCTGTATTGTGGGTGCGTTTACAAACACATACACAAGCAGCCAGACCTGGAACAACTACTTGTAGGTCATACAAGTTCCATGCGGGAATCGAACCCGCGACACGCAGCGCAGCAGTCAATCGCTTAACCACTGCGCCAACCGTGCCGTTGTTTTTCACTCATAACATCAATAGTGGACAGGTCATTTTCATTATCAGTTATCTTATCAGAATACGATGACTGGTCCTGCCCAGCCTGCATACAGTGGATGCACATTGCACTCCACTTTGCTTTGTGTGCCACTTTTTCTTCCCAGCTTAAATAAAACCTAGGAAGTGTGCTGATTCTCAGCCTAATTTGAATAAATGATTTTTTATTTAGATTTTTATATTAAATTGTGTTGGTGAAATGAGTTTAATTGCTTAATTATTATCGTATTTCATTTTATTAGCATAGCTACACATGGATCTAATTCTTTTTTATTTTCCTTTTAAAATTTTCAGACATGCATAAAGTTTAGTGTCATATTTTTGTGGTCCAGGAGAAATCTTTTTTTTTATATTAATCTGGGATTCTGTCCTAGGCTTGATTTCAATCTGGCTGAAATTGTATATTTACAAGAGACTGCCACCTGATCTCCAGGCTTCAAACAATTTAGTATTGTTTTTTTTATTTTTAAACTTTCCGTACACAAGTGGTGTAGAGATAAGTTGGTTGAGAGGAGTATAATAATAAAAAAAAATTAAAATACTTCATGAATAGTAAATTAAATAGGTACACAATTACAATAGGTACAATTTCTTAAATAACTAAGTGCAATTTTTGCAGTGCTTGTTAGGGCTCCTGTGCAATGTTAATTTTGAATAGCAACTTAAACAAATTAAAAATTTATTGTAGGGCTAAAGTAGATTGGACACAATCATTTCCAATCCCACTAATTAATAATAAATCTGTTAGACAATTTAATGATTCTCTAACAGTTAAAAATAGTTGTGGTGAGGTAATGGCTATTTAAGTGACCAAATGACCTTGTTTGTAAAACATATTGGACAACTATTGCAAAATCTGAGGAAAAGTGGAACATAAAGTTACATATTATATGGACAAAGTTCTTCTGCAGTGCAGGTGTAGTGTTTATTCTTTTTATTTTTATCTGTACACATTGAATGTTTAAAAATGGAACACCCATCAGTATCTTACCCATAGACAAGCATGATGAAAAAAATGAAATGCCAATTTCCAAGCAGTGCCAGCCGGCCTGTACAAGCACTCAAGCAAAAACAAATCAAACTAGACTAAACCTTTGAACTCGCCTGTAAGCGGAGGCTCCAGTCCCGCTGTATCATAGAAACAAACTCTCTCTTTCGTCCCTCTATCCGTCTCTATATTAGCCACATATATATCCTCAATCGTTGGGTAAAAACAAGACTTTAAATTCACATTTCCGTATATAAGCTGTTCTAATACTGCAGTTTTGCCTACCCCTTTCATTCCACATATAACGACTTTGCTTGTTTTCCCCATTTTCTTTGGAATTTACTATGTTTTTGTGTTGATTTCACTTTCGAAACATTGCGAAAGATTTCGATGCCTTATTTTTTATTAAGGTAAACTTTAGAATTATTATGAATTGGCAACTAATTGTCTTGCGTTGTTTAAGAATTTAAAATGTTATAAATTGGTTGCAAACTATATTAAAATATAATATTATTTTCTATTCGTTTCGTAAACTCTAATTTCGAGTTTCGCGACGACTGCTACACTACTTTTGTTGATAATGACAATGTCAGTTACGTCAGTGTCACTTTTGTAGTTTTGTGTTTCATTTTACGCAGACGAAGTAAAAAAAAATTAATAAACAATTAATAACTATTAAGAGTATTCGTAGAGGATGATACTTTATATCTCATTAGTATTGTCCATGGACGTATTATACTAACAATACGTCCATGGTATTGTCTAGAAAACAAGAATGTCTGTCAACTGTACACACTTCTAATGACAAAGGTATGACAGCACGACCGCCAAAATATGACCAATAAAACCGCAAATCACAAAAAATAGTCAATGCGTAATCATCTGATAGTGAACATTTATGTTTCTTTGATTATTTCAAAGTGGGTATAACTAATAAATCAATAAGTATTCAAGCAGCATTGTCATATCGTTTACTTTATTAAATTAAATCGTTTTGTTTACAACGCGACATTTACGTCTTAATTTATTTTGACATTTCAATCAAAATCAATGATATGACATTAGGCGGTGACATTTGACAGCATGGCGGCCACGACTTCGGATTCGGAGATCACGAAAAGTGATAAATATTCCATTTTATTGCCTACTTACAATGAAAGAGAAAACTTACCCATCATAATATGGCTTATAGTCAAGTTTCTGGATGACAGGTAAGGTATTTACACCTTTATTTCTCACTTAATTTTGAAACGAGAGGTCGATGTTTGTTTCACGTATTTCACGTAAATTCTCGCTTATTTCCGCAGTGGATACGATTATGAAGTGATTGTGATTGACGATGGAAGTCCTGATGGTACTCAGGACATCGCCAAACAACTGCAGAAATTATACGGTTCGAATAAGATAGTGCTTCGCCCTAGGGAGAAAAAACTGGGCTTGGGAACCGCTTACATGCATGGTATCAAACATGCGACCGGCAACTTCATCATTATAATGGACGCTGATCTAAGCCACCACGTAAGTTCAAAATTAATCCATTTTTATTTAGACTGAGTTACATTTTTCTAAAATACTGTAAAACACTTCAAAAGGTTAAAACAGACCTGCTTTAAATCTATAAAAGTGGCCGATTGCTGCAACCCCTTCAATAAAGCGCTATTGACATAAAAATAAAAAATCAAAATCAAAAGTCATTTATTCAAATTAGGCTGAGAATCAGCACTTTTCGAACGTCAAAATTACAAAAGACAGTCCCCCAAAAACGCCCGCCCTTCGAAGAAAGAAGCCCTTAAAGAAGAAAACCTTTTGAAGTGATCGAAAAATCCTTATAGTATAATAGTAAGTAGTAAGGAGGGTAGCAGGTGGTGTTCTGTAGTTTCTGCTTTATGTATATGTACACTATATTAATACAATTTATCTGAATTCCAGCCAAAGTTCATCCCAAGCTTCATAGAACTGCAACGGGAACATGACTTTGATGTGGTATCAGGCACGCGGTACAAGGATGGGGGTGGTGTTTACGGATGGGACTTCAAACGAAAGTTAATCTCCCGAGGAGCTAACTTTGTCACACAGATGTTACTGAGGCCTGGGGCTTCGGATCTGACGGGTTCTTTTAGGTGAAACTATTTTATTGTAATTATAGCAACATAAATTTAATACACGGGTAGGGCTAGTGGCCAGTAATCTTAAAATAATGCGTAATTTGAAAACTACCGCCTGCGCCGTTTGACAAAAGAGGCCTCTCTCACTTTACTTCCATTCTTTTTGCATGTTAGAAAATTGGAAACAAATAATAATGTTTAATGAAATTCAAATATGTTCATGTGTGTTACATTTAACACACATACGGTTCCTCGATTATGTTGCCATTAAAGCGCCACGCTGTATATTGGTTTTTTTTCTAAAAAGGTTGTCCTATAATATCAACTGTTTCTCAGACTGTCTTACGACTCTGTGTAATCTGCATTTGTCAACATATTCGCCAGAAATGTAAACAAATATGAGTTTATGGAAAAATAACTTTAATTCCTACACAATAAAGTTCAATTTACGCTACAACTTCAAACATTTTTATAACTTTTTCTTAATAGTGCTAGTCACTCTGAAATCAACTCAATTACCATTAAAATAAAGTTGATATTTGTTTAACTTAAACTAACGTAAATTTGAAACAAATAAAATTTGAATATAGATATTTAATCTTCTTTAAAATTATGAAATCAATTTACAATTATGAAAAGAACCCATTGAGGGTCCACTTTGTTTTGTTAGTAAGTTTTGGTAGTTTTCAATTCCCGTAAATAATATATTTTCTGTTTGCATTTTCAGGTTATACAAAAAAGATGTGCTACAGAAGTTGATTGACAGCTGCATGTCCAAAGGCTATGTCTTCCAAATGGAAATGATAATTAGGTAAGACTTAGACCATTTTTTATCCTTTTATCTAATCTAGTATTACTCTAGTAGCAACTAGAGTAGATTTAAAGCCAAGTGTTCAAATGCCAAAACACACTGAATAAATAATTGGGTATCCTCTCTTCTTCTGACCCTTGTTGCAGTTTTTCTTTTAGTAAATGCTACACCTAAACCTAATGTAAACTTCTGTAAACCATCCTATACTTGACAGTTCAAAGAAAAATAATGTTGTTGTTAAAAATATAATTTGTATGTACAGTCAACAAAAGAGATAAGTATGCAGGGTCGTCGGATATAGTTGAAGTTTGGTAAGAAACCAATCGATGTTTTCGAATTAAATTCAGTTTGATAAATGAACTGTTTGTTTTCTATTAATCAAATAAAATTTTATCCAAAATAATCATTCCGTTTCTTACTAAACTTCAACTATATTCGATGACCCTGCATACTTATCTCTTTTGTTGACTGTACATTTATGAGCTGGAAAGAGAGTAATAGTAAAGTCCTTTAATAAAGATTGGTCCTTGGCATCTCTGGATAGAGAGAGTTGGAAGGAGAATATTGAGGCCTTTGCCCAGCAGTGGGACATCAACGGCTAATAAAAAAAAGTATGTTTATGAAATAAAGGAGGAGGGGCCGTGGCTAAATAATAACAGCCGCACAGGTCGATCGGTCAGGTTAAGCGACGCTTGCCGCGGTTGGTCTGTGGATGGGTGACCATCTTTGCATACCGAGACCCCTCCGTGCCTCGGAAAGCACGTTAAGCCCTTGGTCCCGGCTGTCATTCGTGGATCTTAGACAGTCGTTACGAGCAGTCAGAAGCCCGAAAGTCTGACAACCAGTCTTACCAAGGGGTATCGTTATTACCCAGTAACTGGGTTGTGGAGGTCAGCTGGCAGTGGTTCCATGTAAAATACTGGTATTCAGCTGCATCCGCTTAGACTGGAAGCCGACCCCAACATAGTTGAGAAAAGGCTAGGCAGATGATGATGTTTATGAAATAAAGTTGATACGTAATAATAAAATAATTTTTCATTAATTTAAACTTTTCCACATTTCAAGGGCAAGACAATTGGAATACACAATCGGAGAGGTGCCAATCACATTCGTGGATCGTGTCTACGGCGAGTCCAAGCTAGGAGGCTCGGAGATCATACAGTTTGCCAAGGCATTACTGTACTTATTTGCTACTACATAAAGTGATATTTTCATTCCATAATCGTTAAACTGGGCTTTTTTGTGCAAGTAAACTTGCATAGGAGAATGGGTTCAATAGCCAGCGTTATGCTAAAAACTTTGCTTGAAAGTTGTGTAAAAAGGAGAGTGCCGAAATACAGCACCCTAATTGCGTAACACACATTTATCAATCACAATTTGAATCATTTTGAAGCATATTGCTAATCCATTGCTTCATATGTTCGAAAAATTTGTCTGCTCAACTACGTAAATAATACAATGAGTTTTGCTGGACTGACATAATGTAAGCCATTCCTACTGTTAGTGTGTTACGCGTTAATTACGTTAAATTACCCCGCTGATAAGAAATAAGTACCATTTCTGAGTACCTTATTAATTCAGTACATATAGTATTTGCCATCTCTAAAGAGTATGAAAAATTTGTCTGTCCAACTTTTAAACATTGTCCTTTTTCACCAAAGTATGACGTCATAACTTCGTGCAAGCTACTACAATCTAATTTTTAATTTGCTAGACCAAATGACAGCTGTGGTGTGTAGTAATGAACACTGTCAACATGACAAAAAAGGTCGATTGTAACTGTCGTTTTGGTGAAGCAAATTAAAAATAAGATTCTAGAACATTTTTTTGTAGATGTTGATCAAAGTATACCCTGTCCATTAGGTTAACCGTTTTTTGACAGCTGTCTTAGAACGTACATCTTCCAGATTACGTAAAAGTTAACTTTAAAATGCGTAATAAAATAAATATATTAACTGTCTTATCTTATTGAATCATCTTATTTATGGCTTCTTACAGACATTATAATACCGTACGTGTATTAATCAATGTATTGTGTGTTACTGCAATCGCTAGTTCCATCTGTCAAAAAACGGTTTACCTAATGGACGGGATATACAGGGTGTTTTTGACAGCCCTCCGCAAACTGATAGGGTGGCTTCAGTACATCATATTAAGATGACTGGTACATGAAATTCTTTCAGGAACATTAAGGGAATCCAAAAAACCAGATTTGTTTTATTACCTCACACGCAATGTATCGTTACCGTGGCAAAACGCACGCAGCGGACGGCAGCGCAGCGAGCTTGAGCGAGCGAGCGAGGCTGCCCCCGTCCCCCGCACGCTCCCCGGCGCCCCTGGGCCGCGTCTTTTATTACGTTACGTTACATTGAAACGAGTGACAACGAGTACACACACGTACACAGTAAAACACGTACACAGATAAAAAAAATAAGTAAGAAAATAATTCTACCTCAGAATCGCTCCGGTCGTATGAGATACGGCTCGAAGTGACCTCCACCGAGGTGTTCACACACATTGGCACGGCGCAGGGTCTCCGCGTGTAAGCGGGGCAGCAAGGTGGGATCCTCATTGCAGCTGTAGCGTAGCTGCTGGAACACGTTCGTGATGCGTTCTCGCATTTCCTCCTCACTTGCACATGCACTCACAAACACTTTTTCCTTTACGTAGCCCCACAAAAAGAAGTCCAAGTTTACCGACCAACGCGTTTGATGTCCGGTCTCTTGGATCTCGAATGGATTCGATTGCGACCAGTAATGCGCATTTCGACGATTCCACATACCGTTGCGCGTAAAAGTCGACTCGTCGGTCCATATCACATGAGCGATAAAATTACGATTTCGATCGTGTTCAGCTCGCAACCACCGGCAATACGCTACTCGATGATCACGATCACGAGGCAATAGGGCTTGGACCCTATGTATTACATAAGGCCGTTGCCGATCCCTTCGCAGCGTTTTATGCACGAAGAAGTGTGAGACGCGGGCTCCATGATTCCGCCGCAATAATCGAGCTGCAGTGCGTGTTCCTAGGCGTGGATTTCGACGGATCAAGTCTAAAACCCTTTCTGCAATTACACCGCGAAGTGGTCTTCCGGCGCCTTCCTGATTGGGAACTATGGGCTGGTTATCTAGCACTCGTTGAGAGGCATTGGTAATTATCCGGGAGTCTGATGGATGCCGACGGTCGGGATACCTATCAATGTAAATTCGGAGGGCTTTCCTAGCATTTCCCCGAGCTTCCCCGTAGCACATCATCATTTCTCCATACTCACGCGCACTAAATGTAGCCATTTTGCACAACACAACAACAAAAAATTTACGTTGTAACACACGAACCGAACGTGTCACAACGCGACTGCACGGGCGCACCGAATCGACGTGCGCTTACGCACAATAGCGAGCGATACTGCAGCAAGTTGCATCCTGCTCGCGATGCGACGACAAATGTTGCCAACTACACGAAAATTTCGCACGAAACCTTGTGCAAAATTTTCGTTTTTGCGCTACTTTTAATCATTTAATCATAAATGGATAAAAGTTAGCTGTCATTTTTCGTGGCGGACTGAAACGATTAATTTGTCAATCTAATTTAAATGTTATGTTAAGTAAAGTATGAGTAGTGCAAGTCCCGTGTAAGGTTAGGTTGCCATTGCAGAGGGCATAGGTTCGATTCCCGACTCTACTATCAATAGCAATTTTGGCCAATGTACGCGTAAGTGGTTATAAAAGAGGTTCTTAGGTTTAAGGTGAACCAAATTTGTCCTAACATTTTTGTTCACAAATTAAGGTCTAATAACTTGGCAACACTGCAATCGTGGCATTGTACAATCGTGCAAATCTACTCTCTCTCTATTGGTTAGGAGGGAAGTGTAGGTAGCATGCGGCCAGTTCGATGAACTGTAGCTAGGCATAAAGTGAACAGCTGATTTCAAGCGTCGTTCGTTTTAGAGTATTTCAACATCCATTGCCGTTTTTTTTAATTCAGCTGTTTTATTTACATAAATGGAGTGTTGCATACAGAGAATGTAATTTTACATTGAAATAAAGGAATATCAGCAGAAAAAACGGCATAATTTTTTTTTTTTTCCTGAGAAAATTTCCAGTGGGATATGATTCAGAATAAGGAGCTGAATCAATCCTGTGTTTTTGTGGAGGGCTGTCAAAAACACCCTGTATAATATTGATAATGTCCGGTCAATGTATAAAAGTCAGACAAAGTTTGCTTTAGAAGTAATAATTATCATGATTTTCATTGTTGAAAATATATTATTTTTCTAATTAATCAAAATGATCAAGAGTACAATAATAATTTATTTTAAAAAGTATATACATATTCTATGTTTTAAATATTAGTGTATTAGCCTCTTTCAGCATAAATATGCCAAATAAATAAATATTAAAAAAAAAAAAATTTTTTTTTACAAAAGTAATTAAGCATGCAGTTACTTTCAGCAGTGAAAACTTTAATGTAACTATAATAAACTGATTTTTTTCATGTTATTATACTTTGGAGGGATGTTGGAGGATTATAAATACATATAATTTTAATAAA
The DNA here is from genome assembly GCA_951799955.1 of Apamea anceps. NCBI lineage: Eukaryota > Metazoa > Arthropoda > Insecta > Lepidoptera > Noctuidae > Apamea > Apamea anceps. The sequence goes on along the minus strand of OX637521.1, from coordinate 13,125,012 downwards.
TTGATATTTTTTAATTTTTAGCAATTTTTTATTTGAAAGAATCATAATAATATTATAAACGCGAAAACTACTGAACGGATTTAGATGAAATTTGACACTATTATTATATTATTATTGTGTATAATAATATAATAATAATAATAATTTATTGTCTCCAAAGAATCTTAGTACTAAGTACTAACAATCAACATCAACAACACAAATCGTTTATAACCAGGATTAACACTTAGGATACTCTTTATCCCGATATTCCCACGGGATCGAAACTTATGCATGTGAAACCGCGGGGCGCAGCTTGTACCTATATATTAATTCATGGCAACGATTGAAATAAAATGCTGTCGTTTCTTTAAAAACGAATAATAATTCATAATATTGTTATTAATTTGGTTTAGCTGTTGGTTCTCCTACTTTTAAATAAATAAATAAATAATTATCAGGTCTGGGCCCTATATTTCTCGAAACTATTAGTTTACTAGTATATTAGTTGGTCCTGCCTGCCTGTTGCGCTTTGAGTGCACCGTGCACGGATCAATCTCATCTACATAGATTAATCAAGAAAAACAGGTTTTGCTGTGACTTTGTTGCTTTGTTTTTTTTTTCTTATCTGTATTTGTAATGATATGTACGTGATTACTAGTTTATTAATTTATTTATAAGTATGTATTAGTTATGTTGAAACTGTGTGTACTCCCCGTCACTTTTCCCTAAAGGTTCATTAGAAAACCAGCGTCAGACAGCATCTGTCTGGCATTAATGCTGAAATGAACCTTATTGGCGCAGCCGTGAGGCACACACTATTGTTGTCTGAAACATTATTATTTATTTTATTAATTTTGTATTTTGTGTTTCACGAACTGTGTCCAAATAAACTTTTTTTCTTTCTTTCTTTCTTCTTACTAGTGTAAAAATTACAAGTCCTAATATTTCCTGTTTCTCAAAAACAGGTACTGGACTAATAACTAATAGTAGCAGACTAATAAAAAATATTAGGCTGGCTATTATTAAAAGTGTTGTCCCGAATTTCTGGACAGATGTCCTGGAAAAAATGTAGTCCTAAGGAAGTCTCCGTTTCTTGTCTCTGTTCTTCGAAGTTTAGGCAAATAGGCACTACCTATTCCTATCACTGCTAATAAGTTTCGAGAAATAGGGCCCTGTTTAATAAAATCTTCAAACTGCTAGTTGACACTTCCCGTGACCCAAGGGCTGGATTCTGTACCTATCAAGTATACCTTCAGTACCGACCAATCAAAATCAAAAGTCATTTATTAAAATTAGGCTGAGAATCAGCACTTTTCGAACGTCAAAATTACAAAAGACAGTCCCCCAAAAACGCCCGCCCTTCACCACTTCCTAGTGCTATCGCTGGGAAGAAGAAGTGGCGCAACAAACTCACAGCTATCTGTTCAGTTAGAAAATACTTGATACTGGATTGTATACAATACTAGGTGTTAAGTAATTAACATTACAAGACTCAGAAAATCAAATTAAATTATTTGCTTTAGGTCATGTATCTATCTATCAAGTATTTATTCAAATGCATGCAGAATACTTTGTCGCTTACAACCTTTTAATATTACAACTAACTTATTTACTCAGCTGAAATAAAAATTACGCAGTTAGGTTTTGTTCAATTATTTCACAAATTAGTTCATTATTTACACTTAATAAGAAACCATAGCCAAGCTATGTTGCGTTTATTAACATTATTAGTTCTTATTTTAAATTCTTCGGCGAAACTTTTTAATTCTAACGCCTACGACGAAGAAAATGGTATACAGCCTAAAAGTATTGAGTCTGTTAGTGTTCTGGCTGAATTTGTTAATAGGGGAGACCCGTTATGGGTTTTAATTTTGAGTGGTGATGATTGGATGGCTCCGAAATTAAGGCTGGGAAATACGGCTGAGTTAGAAGAGTTTTTTCAATACATTGAACCGTCGATTATAAAGTAAGTAATATTTTTACAGTTTTTTGGTGTCGCCTTAAAAAAAGTTTTTATTAATAATAATGGTGGTTTTTAAGATTCTTACCATACATACATAGCATTGTTTAATTCTGCCTACCCTCTTCTGTAGAATGGGTTGATGTAAAAATCTAAAATACTTTCTCCGATGGTTTGCTTACGAGTGTGTTTGTTATTACATAACAAAGATTTTGGCAATCTTTCTAGCTTCAGAAATGAATAAATTGGAGCACCGTTCACTCTGGGTGGTTTTAATTCCTTCTGCAGAATACGTACGGCTATTTCGTCATGTCTCTCGAACCTTCGATAGCTCAGTTGGTAGAGCGGTGGACTGTAGCTGGTTTTAATTGTCATCCATAGGTCGCTGGTTCAAATCCGGCTCGAAGGAATTCTTTTTGTGTTTTATTTTATTGTGGCCACATTTTGTTTACGAAATGATATTGATTATGTAGCAAGTTATATGTATAATATTATCTTTCATGATAATGTTGTGTACTTGCTTGTAATAGAAGGTAGATTTAATGTTATCGTGTTATTATAAACACACAAGCTTGTAATTTTATAAAAATAACAACTAAGTTATCGATCACTTTAAAAATAACCGTGTTATGAAGATAAAATCACCTGTATGAGAAACTCAGAATTTCATTCACTCATTTAAAATGCAGGAAAAATCTCATTTAAAGATTTTTCCTGTATTTCCTACACGAGAGAAGTTATCTATTGAACAGAGTCTATAGTCTAGAAATTATCGGATCACAGTATCTGCTAAAGGAAAATGCCAAACATGATAAACTGACGTTGTTAGTGGGTAGGTGTGTACACACAGTAACACATCAAGCTATACTATTCCATTCTATCTAGCTGACCTCGCATTGTATAGGTTTTTCGTACAATCAGAAGTCAGCTTATACTGGTTGTATGGTTATCTATAACTTTATGTGTAGCCGTGCGTAACTGCGTACCCTACGTAAATCTGCTTAAGAATAATGTTCCTTGGCTGAAGCTGTGCCAAAAATACTGCACATTTCAGTACCTAATTATAGTTAAACCTAGGTATTTCTCCTCCTAGTCGGTTAACCAGTAGCATGGTCCAGCATACCTATCACAGTACCTACATTATAATATACTACTATTCACAACTGTTCGTCAGGCTTCCGAGTCGAATACCTTTATAGACACATTTCCAGAAGACAATTCCCGTATTTTCATTTTGGACAAGTTTTTGATATTGATTGTCGCTGGGAGACTAGATTTTGAACGTTTCTAATTATGAGAATTGGCCATCTGATTTGCTTAGTCCCCGACAGCAAATGGCGCCGATTCCCTTATTCACAAACTAAACTTAGCTGTCGGAATAATAGTAGTCGTCTATTTGGTTTAAACTAAAAAAAACCGGCGGGTTAATTGCGTAACACACTATATGTAGCAATGGCTTTCATTTTGACAGTTCGTCAACATTCATTGCGTTATATAAGTCGTTGAACAGACAATTTTTTCGAACATAATGTAGCAATCGAGCAATTCCTTCAAAATGATTCAGATTGTGTTTAATAGTGTGTAACGCAATTATGTTGCGGATTTTGAGTTTGTGAACAGCATTTAGATTTAGAGGACTTCTTCGATACCATTGATTGCTGTCCGATACGGCACGGAATCGTATCAAATGATTGTGGATAGGTATGCAGAATGACGGAGCCAGTAAAACGCCCGGACCGTATGGCCCAATACTCTATCGTGTGGACATTGTATACGTCCAAACGCCTCGTCTGCTTCACAAGAGAGGTGTCCTCACGCTCATTTATACATAATAGTCTATATCCTCACGCACGGGGCAGCCCATATCATTGTACAGACGCCAGCAGGTCAAGCTACCCGAAACTGTCAAATTTTCCCAATCAAGCTTGAGCCTCTACGCTTTAGCGATAAAGTTGAAAATCTATTAAAGTTTGACAGATTGTAGTAGCTTGATCAATGATATTCTAGTAAACAGATATGTTATACACTTACAAAACAACAGAAAAAAGTGTCTCCGCGCCGAGAGGCAGCACACATACACACTTTCCATTCATTTTACATTTCACTACAAGTAAAAACCGGCCAAGTGCGAGTCGGACTCGCCCATGAAGGGTTCCGTTACGTTACGATTTATGACGTATTAAAAAAAAACTACTCACTAGATCTCGTTCAAACCAATTTTCGGTGGAAGTTTATATGGTAATGTACATCATATATTTTTTTTTAGTTTTATCATTCTCTTATTTTAGAAGTTACAGGGGGGGGACACACATTTTACCACTTTGGAAGTGTCTCTCGCGCAAACTATTCAGTTTAGAAAAAAATGATATTAGAAACCTCAATATCATTTTTGAAGACCTATCCATAGATACCCCACACGTATGGGTTTGATGAAAAAAAAAATTTTGAGTTTCAGTTCTAAGTATGGGGACCCCCAAAATTTATTGTTTTTTTTCTATTTTTGTGTGAAAATCTTAATGCGGTTCACAGAATACATCTACTTACCAAGTTTCAACAGTATAGCTCTTATAGTTTCGGAAAAAAGCGGCTGTGACATACGGACGGACAGACAGACAGACAGACAGACAGACAGACAGACAGACATGACGAATCCATAAGGGTTCCGTTGCCATTTGGCTACGGAACCCTAAAAAGGATAGAAAAAGGATAGCTCGATAAAACCAATAAGAAAAAAAGTGACAGCTAGATGTTGTCAATTGCGCGTGAATGTAAACAAACATTATTCGGGCCACCAATCACCGCACGTTGGCATCATAGACTAACAAATTAACTAGGCAGAAAGTACAAACCGCGTGTACAGAATTTGCAGCCGGGATTTGTGCCTATGCAACGAATAAACACTATTAAAAGGTAGGTAGGTGAAAAATAAAACACGTTTTAAGAAGAAAGAAATATATTTCTATTGTAAAAATAATCATACACATTCGAAAAGATTTAATTTATCTCTTTTCTGTCTCTTAGAGAGCTTTTTATTTCGTGAGCGGAATGGAGGCGAACTGTTGTATACTTATCAATTATAGTTTTTTTGTTTAATTTATAATTAAATATATCAAACAAAATTATAAAGAAAAGTTATTAAAAGGGAAACAAGAACTCTGCTGTAAAGATGACTTTACTGCCTAATATTCGCATCTGTACTTTTATTCTATGTCCGGAGTGCACGCATCCTTGTCGTTCATACTACAAAAAATGTATTTTCCATCTCTTTCTTTTTTCTAACCTCCAAATATCAGAATATTAGGAAAATAATTGAAATATATTAATAAATCGAAGTATATTGTGTACTTCTGTGTGATAGGAGATCCCTTGTGTTTTGTTAAACTTTGGTATCATAATTGGTACACTTTCTAAATACACAAGATGGCATTTTGGATGGTAATTACGTAGCAGCGCGCACCGTGTTACTCGTAGACGTGCGTGACACAGACTAAAGGCAATACGTCCCAATTAGGACGTTTTCTAGTCTTCACGATTTGCGCGCTCATATCTGTTTACTAAAATATCATTGAGCTTGATGTGCTGTCGTCTGTACTCTGTGGCTCGACCAGTGTGAGTTTTGGCGCCTGAAGCCTGAATGATATTGATAGGAGGGCGTTGTTGACATTTGTTTAATGGAAAAACTTTTCTTTGTTTATGGGAAAAATCAAGAATCAAGATGGTGGCGTTAGTTCAGATTTTGGCCACGCACTGAATGAACTTCTAGTGTTGTAGCCTCGGCTATTTGATACTATTGTACAATAGTCTTAGTCTATGGTCTTTGGCTATTTGCTAAGCCCAGGTGACATGTTAATGCAAAGTGCTTGATTATAATTGGTATTCCAGCACAAGACGGCGACGTCCTGCAGTAAGAGTAAAGAAAGATGACCCGGAACGACAAAGTTCTACTGATTACCCCGTTCATAGATCAATAAGTGATGCCAAGAAGGATTTTATAACAATGATAAACAAGTTTGCGTAAGTATACTTTTTACTTTTGTTACCTAATGTCAATAGTTTACGCCAACTTGGATAAGTCAAATATTGGGGAAGTAAAGGTAAAGGTGTAACCACACTTACTCGACCATTGGTGTCGTTCAACGTTATTAATCGATCTACTTCGATTAAAAACGTTATGTCATAAATTCTTCTCTTTTAATTATAATTATTTATTTATTTTCAGTTTATCATCCAGTATTGAACCAGATGCATACATAACGGATAATTCTCACTTTTACGATAATAGTCCATCCATAGCGGTATGTTCAGTACCTACCTAATTAATTGAGATTATTTCAAGCCGCCATGTTGTGTTCTGTCTGTTTTGTGTTTTTAATAAACGAAAAACGATAATAACGTTCATATAAAAATATAAACTCTCGCCTATTTCCATGGAGGTAGGCAGAAACTACAGAACATTGCGTGCTACAATTTATTTTTACAACCTTTTTAATGCATACATTTTTAACATGTTTTGGTGTCCTTTTATTTTACAGTTGCATTTCAAAGGACCGTACTCCGTCCTGATAGTGGAATTAGGGAGAAAGCAGTGGCACTACTATATCAAATCTCGATCGTCGCTCCCGGAATGGTTCTATGAGAAACACGATACCCGAGACAGTCCCATAATTATACCGGAAGATGTTAAAATTCAATTATTTAGTTCATTATGGCGTTTGTTACATGTTTTCTTTGGTTATCCTGTGTAGTGTAAGATTTTGTAGATGAGTATTAAATGTGTAGTTAAAATTGGCTGTTTCTTTTACCATAAATTATAACTTGTTTGTCAAAGTAATTCTCCCTACAGTAAAGCAAGCAAGATAGTAAACAGTTTACAGAAACAGAGCTTAACATATACGAAATCCATATTTTGTGGGCCTAACACAGGTATATCATTAATTATTGATCTAAAATTCAAATCACAACTCACAGACATTATGTCTGTGTCATACTCATAACTCGACAATTTGCAAGCCAAAATCCTCGTATCCAATAATAAAAAAAATTGATGATGAATCACGACTTTGACGTTTCAATTTCATTCGCAAATCGCAGATTGTTTTTTGTGACTGTGCAGTTGTATTGTTTTTTAATCTAATTTAAAGTTGTTTTCGCGAAACTAATGTAGGATACCCCCAAAAATGTCGTTCGGTAGTTTTGAGAACGTTGGGTCATTTATACGGAACTGCAATGGCTCGACATTGCGATTCGACCAAGCTTGTTTACAAATTATCACGGACCGACCAGTGAGTTTTTGGAGTCAGTATGAGGAATGTGAGGGATGTATTTTGCTGGAGACAGCGAAAATACCGGAGACTCGTGCCCTGATCTTGGACACAGTGGGCCCATTAAAGTATGCGGTGCGAAATGGCAATGGAGAAATATGCAATGGTTAGTACAAATCATTTGTGTAACATGACACATTATTTGCTAAAATATTATTGTTCCGCCACCTTTTGTCTTTGTTCGATAGTAAACACAACACGCTTAACGATGTTTTAAAATTAGAACGATGCGTTCAAAGACAAAAAAAACGGGATTGCTATTAACATTACACGTGAAAACCTGCAATTATCAAGGTCCTTTTTAATTTTATGATAATAGCATCGAGTCTGTTATTTGTTTTGCATCGAATGAGTCACACAGCTGCCCATTTCTGTAACATAGTGAAAGTCTCAGTAATAGTAGTATTTCGTAACTACTTTGGTTCAATTTATAGACTTTTTGGTTGAATAGATATAATTGTTGCTTAGGTAGGGAATATGCAGGTTTTATGTATTGGCATGATGAGTAATACCTTTGCCATTAATATCTCAATGACTTTGGAACAAGATTACTGCATTGCGTATTTTGAATCTTTTTGTAGTTAGGTAGGTATTTTATTTAGTTGTAATCATAGGTGCTGTGTAATAAAAAGTACATTTAGATTTTTATCTTTAGCATCTGGTGAAACCCAACTTATAAAATGTTGAATAATAACCAGGAAGCTTTAAATATAATCAATAACAATAATTACGCAGTAGAGATTTTACTGGACATGAGCAAAGCCTACGACAGAGTTTCATATGAAATTTTGGTTGGAGTGTAGCCTTAGGGGCGCTATGGCGCGGGACTTAGAAAATTTTTCGAAAAAATTTTTTTTTTTCAAATTGGTACCATACGCTTATAGACACCATGAGCGGTGCAGAAAACGAAAAAAAAAATTTTTTTTGGTTAAAAAAAATTTTTGGGACTTAGAAAATTTCTCCTTACTTTTCACCTTGAGTACGGTTAGGGGCAAACACTTAGAAAATTTTTCGAAAAAATTTTTTTTTTCAAATTGGTGCCGTACGCTTATAGGCACCATGAGCCGTGCAGAAAACGAAAAAAAAAATTTTTTTTGGTTAAAAAAAATTTTTGGGACTTAGAAAATTTCTCCTTACTTTTCACCTTGAGTACGGTTAGGGGCAAACACTTAGAAAATTTTTCGAAAAAATTTTTTTTTTCAAATTGGTGCCGTACGCTTATAGGCACCATGAGCCGTGCAGAAAACGAAAAAAAAAATTTTTTTTGGTTAAAAAAAATTTTTGGGACTTAGAAAATTTCTCCTTACTTTTCACCTTGAGTACGGTTAGGGGCAAACACTTAGAAAATTTTTCGAAAAAATTTTTTTTTTCAAATTGGTACCATACGCTTATAGACACCATGAGCGGTGCAGAAAACGAAAAAAAAAATTTTTTTTGGTTAAAAAAAATTTTTGGGACTTAGAAAATTTCTCCTTACTTTTCACCTTGAGTACGGTTAGGGGCAAACACTTAGAAAATTTTTCGAAAAAATTTTTTTTTTCAAATTGGTGCCGTACGCTTATAGGCACCATGAGCCGTGCAGAAAACGAAAAAAAAAATTTTTTTTGGTTAAAAAAAATTTTTGGGACTTAGAAAATTTCTCCTTACTTTTCACCTTGAGTACGGTTAGGGGCAAACACTTAGAAAATTTTTCGAAAAAATTTTTTTTTTCAAATTGGTACCATACGCTTATAGACACCATGAGCGGTGCAGAAAACGAAAAAAAAAATTTTTTTTGGTTAAAAAAAATTTTTGGGACTTAGAAAATTTCTCCTTACTTTTCACCTTGAGTACGGTTAGGGGCAAACACTTAGAAAATTTTTCGAAAAAATTTTTTTTTTCAAATTGGTGCCGTACGCTTATAGGCACCATGAGCCGTGCAGAAAACGAAAAAAAAAATGTTAGGTACAAAAAAATTTTTTGGGACTTAGAAAATTTCTCCTCACTTTTCACCTTGAGTACGGTTAGGGGCGAACACTTAGAAAATTTTTCGAAAAAAATTTTTGAAAAACTAACTTAAAACTAACTGAAAACTAATAAGAAAATAAAAAAAAATTAAGACTAAAAAATAAAACAAATTAAATCTTACTAAATAAAAAAACACGAAAACAATCAAATAAAAAACCACTAAAACAAACTAAAATTAAAAACTAACAAAACGAAAATAAAAAGAAACAAACACTAAATAATATCAAATTACAACAAACTACAACGAATTATCTAACGACAGCAAAAACTTTGGATCGCCCGAGTATTGAGAATTCCCAATAATTCGCGTATTTTTAGCATAGTTGAGGTAGGGTCGAAACTTTACCGTAACGAGAGCCACTTGTTATGGAGAAATTTTCTAAGTCCCAAAAAATTTTTTTAACCAAAAAAATTTTTTTTTTTTCGTTTTCTGCACGGCTCATGGTGCCTATAAGCGTATGGCACCAATTTGGAAAAAAAAAATTTTTTCGAAAAATTTTCTAAGTGTTCGCCCCTAACCGTACTCAAGGTGAAAAGTGAGGAGAAATTTTCTAAGTCCCAAAAAATTTTTTTGTACCTAACATTTTTTTTTTCGTTTTCTGCACGGCTCATGGTGCCTATAAGCGTACGGCACCAATTTGAAAAAAAAAATTTTTTCGAAAAATTTTCTAAGTGTTTGCCCCTAACCGTACTCAAGGTGAAAAGTAAGGAGAAATTTTCTAAGTCCCAAAAATTTTTTTTAACCAAAAAAAATTTTTTTTTTCGTTTTCTGCACCGCTCATGGTGTCTATAAGCGTATGGTACCAATTTGAAAAAAAAAAATTTTTTCGAAAAATTTTCTAAGTCCCAAAAATTTTCTAAGTCCCAAAAATTTTTTTAACCAAAAAAATTTTTTTTTCGTTTTCTTTGCTTCTCATAGCGCCCCTAAGGATATACTCCAACTCCTAAAAATCCGCCCCTAAGGCTACCCACTGACCGAAATTTTACTTAATAAATTATATGCGACATCGCGGCCAGGCCCAGACGGAGATGGCGGGATGAGCTGGACTCCTTCAACAAGAACTGGTCCTTAGCAGCTTTAAACAGAGAGAAGTGGAAGGAGAGTAGGGAGGGCTTTGCCCAGCAGTGGGACATCACAGGCTTTTAATAATATATATATATATATATAAGTTATATGCAATAGGTGTTAGAGGTACAGCACACAACTGGTTCTGCTCGTACCTAGAAAATAGGGATCAATTCGTAGAGGTAGAACATTGCGAACATTGCTTAGTATATTCCTTTGCTTTAAATTACAACTACTGTCCAAAATTCTGTTCCTAGTAGACTAGCTCCCACCCGCTGCTTCGTCCGCATTAAATTTCTTGTTCTCCCGACCTACCCCGCTCTTTTTGTTTTCGCTTAGCGTTCTTTCCGACTTGTTTTCTTTTTGCCCGGCTCCTAAGGGTCATAGCGTGATGTTCAATAGCCTATAGCCTTCCTCAAGAATTGCAAATGCAGAAAGAATTTTCGAAATCCGACTGGTAGTTCCAGAGATTAGCACGTTCAAACAAACAACCTCTTCAGCTTTATTATTGGCATAGCATAAATATACGTATTTATAGATTAAGAGCTGATTTTTCAATACTCAGATAACTTTTACTGAAGAATAAATATGGCTATTTGACAGAGGTATAGGAAATATGTATAGCTGTCATATTTATTATTCCCATAAAATTTATCTGTCTGCAGAAAAATCGGCCGTTAATGAAGTAACATAATCTAATCTGCATTCGTGATTTAGTTGCCAAACATGTAAACAAATATGAGTTTATGGAAATATAACTTTAATACTTGCACAGTAAAGTTCAGATTATGCTACAACTTCAGAATTGTTCACATTTTTTTCAACGGTGCTGTCATTCTGAAATCAACTTAATCACTACTAAAATAAAGTTCATATTTGTTTAACTTTAAATAACATTAATTGGAAACCTTACCTTGAAAGACCTTAGAATGCTTTTTCGAAAAAAGAATGAAACAAATAGAATAGAATTACTCTTTATTATGTACACCATTTAAATTACAGAACATAAATATGTAAATAGCATATAGATAAGTGAAAAAAAATATATGGAAAGTAGCAATCATTATCTTTTGCTTGTAATTGAGCTCATGGCTAGAATGACTAACAAAATTCCTACCCAGCTCAGTCCAGTACATAATCAAATACCTAAAATATCAGCGGCTTTGCTGTTCAACTGGTTTTGTCATAATAATCAGGTCATTTATTTGCAGAGAGAACATGTTATGCTGATTTTGTATAATGTAAGCAAGTTCCTTAGGACTTAATACTTTACTTATATTAACCCTTTTGCCCGTGGCTTGTGCCATATGGATTTTGGATTATATTATATTATTATTTTATATTCTAGAATCGTGCAAAGCAAAGCTCTTTATAAAAGAAAACTTTTTAACAAAAAAAAAAAAAAAAAAACAACCATCTTTAAAAATACACACATCAACACAATCTAGGGATATTTTTGTTGTTCATGTATTGAAAAGAAAATACTAAGAAAAACTTATGACATACTTATTATTACTTATATCAAAATGCGCAGTATAAATCTAACTAAAACAAAATGGCTTTTATAATAGACATAAAAAAACCATGTACAGACGCCGGGCACATCAAGCTACGCAAAGAAATTTTACAATCTGTAAAATTTCTTTAATAGATTTTCAACTTTATTGATAAAGTATTAAGGTTCAAGGTTGTTTGGGAAAATTTGACAGTTTCGGGTAGCTTGTAGTACAAAAAAAACGTAGTCGTGTTTTTGGTGATTAAAAAAAGAATTCAAATGAAATGAAACATTAAATTGTGTTATCAATTTAATGTGTTAAAATTGTGTTCTTCATACTATATATACATATATATTTATTAATATAAAGTGATAATACAACAGGTTTCACTAGGAATATAAAAGATAAATAAACACGATAACCATTCTTTCTGGGTATGCTGGTTGGCTAGGGATCCAATTTCACCGCGGCGTTGTTACATTTCCATAATATCTACGCAATAGGGACAGTTAAAAATCAGATGTTTTCCCATGACATGGAATAATAAACTTAGTTAATAAATAAGTTTCATAGTGCAAAATTGTGCGAAAATCAAACAAATACAAGGCGTCGCGACCGCCCAATCTCATTTGCACTTTATGACTTTCACAATGAAGTCTACTATTCAATGTCATTAGAAAGTCCTCACCTTCTGCACTTATCCATAAAAATGAGTTGCCAATTTCCTGCTCAGCATTTCTTTTTTTTTGGGTGGGTAATCATTGAATAACTTGGAGGGAGGGCGTGTCAGACTTTTACTGACTAAAACCCACCCGTGTCCCTTCAGTTACCTGTGCCAGGGGCCACGGTATCTCTTTCGAACAACCCGCGGCCATGGCAGGCATCGGCCCTAGCGGACCCCGTCACTTAGTGCTGACATCTCTTCGAGGCGCGCGTGGTAACATAACGCTCCGTCGACCCGCTCAGCTGCCATCAAAACATTCGAAATTAAAATCAATTTTATTTTTTACAGGCCTCTACCAATTCGGCGAATATGGCCAGTATGCTCTCAACGTCACTGAAGTGACCTCAGATCCATGCATCCCGCGAATGACGGCGGAACCAGATGCGGCTTACCTCCCAATACTGACGGCGGTAGTCATACTGTTGTCTATGGCAACACTATGGTATGTCGTCAAGGGTATCGGCAAGAGGGTGGTTGCTGGACGGGTGTATGCTAGATATTTTGCTAGGTTAGTATTTGAAGAATAAGTTCTTAATAGTATACATTAGGGCATTGTAAAAACTGTAGCCTTTGTAAGTGGGACAGAGCAGCACCTTAATTGCGTAAGGGCCGAAATACACGGACAGCTTCAAGCTGCGACTGCATAGCGAGCTACAGTCTTCTACTTACAGTAGGGGTCATTAATCCATTATCACCTTAAGGACTGTATTGCTGTGAACGCGCGCTAAAGGCCATACTTACGTCTGTGTGCATAAAGTGATGTATCAACACAGACCGCTCACCTCATAATTCGCACACTGGCTGGCGTCGAACGAAACAAAAAACATACCGTCGCTTTTGCACACAGGCTACGTAATTACGTATGAGCATGGTTGGTTCATACCATTGCTAAAATTGAAATCATTACATCAAGTACAGCACCCTAATTGCGTAACACACAATTAATCGAAATCGGTTTCATTTTGACAGTTCTACAACATTCATTGCGTTGTTTACGTGTTGAGCATACAAATTTTTCGAACTTATGAAGCAATGGATTAGCAATTTGCTTCTAAATGATTCAGATTACTATTGGGTTCCAATCTCGAGTTGGGACTTTTAGTTTTCTTTTCCAACAATAATCTTTATCGGTTATTTTGTTATTCGTTTTTTTATAGATTAATAAACAAGAATCATAATGTAATAATTATTTTATTTTCATGATTATATTGCTACAATACGGGGTTAAAATAAAAATGTTTTATAAGTGATTTCAAAATGTTTATTCGTTATAGTTTTATAAACTAGAGAGAAAAAAACTTCTAGTCAAAACAGTTTATTTTCTCATAAAGAACAATAAAATACACCAAATAAAATAACGCAATAGATGTTGGTGAACTTTCAAAACGAAAAATTCATTGCTGCCGCAAGACCAGCAAAATAAATGCATTCACGACAAAAATGTAAACAAATATGAGTTTATGGAAAAATAACTTTAACTCCTACTCAATAAAGTTCAGTTTACGCTACAACTTCGAACATTTTTATAACTTACTTCAAGAGTGCTTGTCACTCTGAAATCAACTTAATTGCCATTAAAATAAAGTTGATATTTGATTAACTTGAAATAATGTCAATTAAGTTTGAGTGTAGTGTTTTGGTCACTAGTGCGACTGCTGACTGTTCCGGTTTCAATACCCAACTTCAAAATTATCAGTCGGGCAAAATGTTATTGGCATCTTCCTCTAGGAATTGCTTAGTATCAACCCGGAGTCTTGCACAAAGCAGGACAGCATGGCTCTAAAGAGAGGAGCCCTATGCCCTAGAAACAAGGCTGCAAATGATGATCGCGCGCGAATGAGAAATTGTTTATTAGAGTGCTAGCTGCGCCCCGCGGTTTCACACGCATAAGTTTCGATCCCCTGGTAATATCGGGATAAAAGTATCCTATATGTAAATCCGGGTTATAGACCATCTGTGTGCCAAATTTCATTCAAATCCGTTCAGTAGTTTTTGCGTGAAAGAGTAACAAACATCCATCCATCGATACAAACTTTCACGTTTATAATACTAATAGGATAAGTCAACTCAAACTCAAACTCAAAATATTTATTTCAATTAAACCATTACAGGCACTTTTGAATTGTCAAGGGGTCGGTCAGTCAGAAAAATGAAGCATATGAAGAAATATAAAGAAGAAGCATGAAGTAATATAAGTTAGGTTTTATACACTCGTGTACATTAGGTTCACGTTGTAAATATTCGTATGCCGCTAGTAGCGGGCGGCGGAAGTGTCAAACGTATCAATATGTACCAACCATCTTTGTAGCTACCATACCCGACGAATAAATGTCTTTGTCTCTGGGTTCATCACCATTCCTTCAATGGTGATGAACCGAGAGTACGGATTTCTGCCCGACTAGCGACAATATGCTCACCTCTTTTACATGAAACTTACAACATTACCCTCGAAATGTGGGTGTAAAGTCAACCACACATTCCTGGTAACAATTACACATAACAGCACCTGTATTACGTAGCAATACGGGCGGTTTTCGTAGTTCAAGCCAACTCTTCCGAAGAATACAACCGGTTTTATGTAATTTCAGAGAAGACAATGAGCTTGGGTCCGAAACCCGAGTCCTGACGACTGAGGCCAGCATCCCACGATCACCGACCAGGTCCAGACTGCGCTCCCTTGACATCTTCAGAGGATTCGCTATTGCTCTTATGGTAAGTTAACAAAAAAAACTACTAACTAAAGACTCTACTCACAGGAGCAATTCTCGTAATTTTAAAAACATTCAGTCTGATCTGTCTCAATCTGTCAAAAATACCTCTAATTTACTTACGTTATTTAACCGACTTCTAAAAAAGGAGGAGGTTCTCAATTCGGATGTTTGTATTTTTTTTTTTTTTTTTTTTTTTATGTTTGTTCGGGCATAACTCCGTCGGTTGCCAACCGATTTGAAAAATTCTTTTTTTGTTGGAAAGGGTGTACTTCCCAAATGGTCCCATAGAAATTTCATCAAAAACGGTTTAGTAGTTTGGTTTTTAAACCAAAATTACTGGTAAAAATTACAACTAAAAAGTGAAAAATAAAAACTTTTTTGCAAAAAAAAACAACCGACTTCCAAAAACGACACTACAAACTGAAAAATAACTTTAATTTCGGAAGTCGGTGGCAAACAACGAAAATGCGAACCCAACGACACCGACTTCCGAAATTAAAGTTATTTTTCAGTTTGTAGTGTCGTTTTTGGAAGTCGGTTGTTTTTTTTTGCAAAAAAGTTTTTTGTTCAAGTTTTTGACATTGATTTACGATGTTTTTGTGTTGTGAGATGAGATTACAAATCATAAATCATAAAGTTTATTTGTAAAACATAGGTATACAATAGGTCATACATATAAAATAGTACGCTATGTTTTGTCTTAAGACATATAAATATGGTAACATGCAAAGTAGTCAGGCTAAACAAAATGTTACGACTATATATTAAACGTTTTTAATTACGAGAATTAAGCTTTAGGTGTAGTGTATCGGCGCATGCAAATATGAACATCAGTTGTTAAACGGACAACTCAATTGCGTATTAAAACGCTCGCTCTTTACTACATGGGACTTAGTGCTCATACACAACAGCGACAGGCATTGACGACAGAGGCAACTGTATCCGTCGACACCCGTCGACGGCTGTCGCCGACGCGTGTCGTTCGTGTGTATGCACACTAAAACATAAAAGTGAAATGTGCGGGTACTATTAGGTCACCTCTGCCATACCCTTCGTGATACGCAGGCATGACGGTATGTTATGCATTATCATTCTCCTTCCCTTATCCCAATTTATTTGAGGTCGCCGCAACATGTCTTTTCTCCCATACTTCTCTGTTAGTCGTCATCTCGGTAGTCACCCCCTTTCCCCCCTTT
Source organism: Apamea anceps (assembly GCA_951799955.1). Classification (NCBI taxonomy): domain Eukaryota; kingdom Metazoa; phylum Arthropoda; class Insecta; order Lepidoptera; family Noctuidae; genus Apamea; species Apamea anceps. Next base: position 13,108,549 of record OX637521.1, on the reverse strand, counting down.
CTAACCATATTCATCATTCACACAGTCCATCCATCGTTTCTTTGGTCTTCCCCTACTCTTATAGCCATCGACATTCATACTCAAAACTCTCCTCACGATATTTTTCTCATTTCTCCATAACACATGCCCATACCATGACAACCGGTTTCCACACAACTTCTCAGTTACCGGTGCCACTTTCAGACTTCCCCTTATGTACTCATTTCTTACTCTATCTACTCGTGTAACACCACACATCCCTCTTAGCATTCTCATGTTATGTTATGTACAGACGCCAGCAGGTCAAGCTACCCGAAACTTTCAAATTTTCCCAATCAACCTTGAACCTTAATGCTTTAGCGATAAAGTTGAAAATCTATTAAAGAAATTTGACAGATTGTAGTAGCTTGATGTGCTGGCGTCTGTACGTTAAGGCTACGCGCAAACGAGCCACCGGCTGCAGCCACCGACAGCCCAGCGACAAGCAGTCCACATGCTTTTTCATACTTTTTCTATTGATTCAACGCACACGTGTGGCCGGCGGCGGCCACCCGCTGCAGCAGTACTCAACACCGCAGCAAGAGGTGACGGCCACTGGTGGTTGTGGCCGGTGGCTCGTGTGCGCTTACCCTAAAATTAAATGAACAAAGGGAAACTGCTAACTAGAAATAATAATAAAATGCAGTATCGTGTTTTTATGACTTATTAAAATTTAATAAGGATAATTGGGTTATTTAACGTATACCTATTGTCCTTAAAATGCTTTGTTATTTCTCTTATCTTGGTCCTCTAGTTCTGTTTAGGTACAATTAGCGAAACAATGGTAGTGATAACGGTTAATTATGTATTAACTTTCATAGACATGTACCTATTTTTCGCCAAGCGTAATAAATATGAGGCTTCGCTGTCCGTTCGTGCGTCTGTCTGTCTGTCACTGGGTTGTATTTATTAGCATTTTGTCAAACTCTTCAGATTTGAAGGTCAAAGTTTCAACTTTTTTCACGAAAACATGGATTAAATTTAACTTAACTTTAAATACCCCCACAACTACTATACCGTTGCTTGCATCAATAACGCATCCGATAATAAAGCGCCTGTGGGGGAGAGCCTTAAACCTGACAAGAACCGTCGGGCATTCGCCCACGACACAATACCCGTCTGTTCGGAGGATCCTCCCTTTTCTATGGAGGATGAAGAACTGCCGTCCCTCCTTCCAACCCATACCTCTATAGTTTCTCTATAAACCTTGTCATTATCTCCTCTAGATCTTCGTGAACGCAGGCGGCGGTGGCTACGGCGTGTTCTCGCACAGCGTGTGGAACGGGCTGTCGGTGGCCGACGTAGTGTTCCCGTGGTTCGCCTTCGCCATGGGAGAGGCGCTCGTGCTGTCGCTCAACGCCAGGCTTCGGACTTCTCTGCCAAGGATTCAGGCGCTGCAACAGGTAATTATATTAAAATAAACTAATATCAGTTACTGTTATCATGACGTCGTTTAAGGGGGCATTAAATTGTTTTGTATAGAAGAGCGGTGACGGCTGTCATAAAAATGATGAGAGCGGTAAAGATTTTGTAGCGGTATCTACAACGCCACATGCGAACTACGCATCATACTGACGTCACGCATATCCTGCATCGCGCAAGCAGAGTTTACCGCGCAATTAGCATCCATACAACATCCCGACATCAATCGTTGGACAGTTGCCCGCCAGACACAACACCCGTCTGGTCGAAGGATCCTCCCTTTTCTATAGAGGATGAGTGAACTTTACACCCTGTTCCTCATACCTCTATAATTTAAATCGTAAGATTCGCCCTACCACGTTAAAATATAGTCAAGGTAGCGCCACTTTGCCAGGTTGGACTTACATCTTCCCACTTGTGTCCGTGGAGGGTTCAGGGACTTCCAAGTGACCACGGAAGGTCACACCCTGCAGGGAGATGCTCCTTTGGTGGTAGATAGTTAATAGAAGGGGAAAAAGTATCCTGCCACAGTTAGCAACGGGCGTCGGCCGCGTTTCCTGACAGAGACGCTGTCGATTTTAAGAAGCTGTGCCTGTGGGGTTACCTTGACGAAACGGCAGTAGGGTGTGATTGTGGAGCTAAGTCGCAAACCATGTTCCACCTTCTATCCTGCCCTCCGTGTCTCAAAACATGCAGTCAAAGTGACTTCTGCGCTGCCACTGACGACGCTGTGGAAGTGGCAAAGTTTTGGGCCAACAGGATCTAAAATACAGTCGTGCCAGCGACACGGAGAAGAAGAAAAGATAGACGCTTTTCTATTTCGTTTTGGCACCTCTGACACACAATGACGCAGTGACTTGGCTTGACTGTCATGTAGATGTCACAGCCAACTGGTTTAATTAGCCGTTTAGTTAACCGCCTAGCCTTTTAACTAAACGGCGGCCGTGCAACTAAAGGCTTGAATGTTATTCAATAAATTATAGTTTAAGTTGGAATTTAACCAATCACATGTGAGCCGAATTCGTCGCAGTAACTAAGCCAGGGCACCCCGACCAAATGGGTTAGGTTAGAAGTGTGATCAACCGCGTGCGAGCCGAGAGCGAAGCGAAGCGAGCACTACTTCCAAAGGCCAGGCGGTTGACTAAACGGCTAATTTAACCAGTTGGCTGCGACATCGACAATATCAGACATGTCACAATAAGGAATATGCATGTCATTCAAATAAAAGTCCAATATTTTTTAAAATATTTTTTTATCGTATTACACAGTGACTTGGTTGTGGAGGTCAGATAGGCAGTCGCTCCATGTAAAATACAGGTATTCGGCTGCATCCGGTTAGACTGACCCCCAACATAGTTGGGAAAAGGCTAGGCAGATGATGATGATTTTTTTTTAATAAACTGTGTATCTTGAGAATGATGCCTCCATCAATATTTTTGATTATAATTTATTTTTAAAAAAGAAATATAAGTATGTATTTGAAAAGCGACGCTATTGCTCAGAGCGAATGTGACGTGGAAGTTCATGACAATCATAAATGTCAATGTCATATACTATGACGTGTTGGTTGGCTATTTTAACTTTTTTTTAAAGTGCTATTTTGGGGTTAAATGTTTTGAACGAATTTCCTTATCGCGCGTTGCGAAAGGGGGCTAGACGGAAAAAATAAAGATCAAAAGTTGTAACGACACTTTTTGCTATAGTTGTAAGGCGTGCGCGTTTTTCTCTGTCTGTCTCTCTCTCTCTTATAGAAAGCAAGCCAGTTATTTTCATTTCGTCTTTCTATTTCGCATTGAACAGTGTGGTGTCGCGACGATTATTTTTGTTGAGTGTATACAGGTTTTTTGTACATAATAAATAATAAAAAAAATATATTACAATTCCTTCACTAATTAATCAAAAGGAACTTCGTTCCATCCGGGTGTCCCTTGACACCTCTCAAGTTTTTTTTTACTATTAAATGGCAATGTAAACTTATAAAAAAAAAACATGGATATTCCCTATTCATGGGTCAGTTTGAACACTAACGCGATTCATACCATTCCAGGTGGCACAGCGATCTCTAATGCTATCCCTGATCGGCATAATCCTGGGTTCTGCTAACTCGTCCTGGATAGACGTGCGACTCCCCGGAGTCCTACAACGACTTGCAGCTATGTACTTCATCGTCGGCGCTTTAGAGTGCGCCTTTATGAGGACCAGCCAGGATATTACACCAGGTAAGACCTTAACATCATCATACAGCCGAAAGGCACAGATAAAACAAAGCATTTGCTTGGCACAGTAGTCAACAAAGAACGTATTTGAACAAATTAAAATCTTCTATACCAATAAATAAAATTGAAGTGTCTGTAATGTCAAAACAGCTTTTTACAAAAATGCATATGAATGTATAATGATTCTTTTAACAAAAACACATATTTTTTCTGTCTGTCTGTTACGACTAATCTTCGAAACGGCCGTACCGATTTTAATGAAATTTGGTATGGGGATACTTTGAAACTTGCGAAGCCGCGGGCGAAAGCTAGTCTAACATAAAAGACGTCGACTGCTGGACCTATGCGAAGCAATCCATGCTTAGGGGAGGCCACATGGACTGGTCCATCACCACTGCCCTTAAAACTGTGAGAGAAAATCGACATGTCCTTGAACCAAAAAAATCGAAGGCATTTGACATCCATGCCAACCGCCCACTTCTGTGAGAGGAGGGTTGAGTCCCAGCAGTGGGGACACTATAGACTGATTATGACCACTTACCCTTCAAAGAGTACTATCTCCGTTTCTTACTTATAAAATAATGTATTTTGTCTCCTTCTCTCCCAGGTCGTTCCCTATTCCGTGACATCAGAGCCGGTTGGCAACAATGGCTGGCAACACTCGTCCTTGTTTCCATACAGGTAAGGTTTAAAATGAAACGATGCAATTTCAACTCGTACTCTTCGAAATGATTGTGACAAAATTCCTGTACGATAGCAACTTCCCGACAATGTTTAAGCATCCAAGTGTTACGCTGTAGTAAATCCGACAATACTGATTAAATTATAAATGGGAATCCTACTAATAATATTATAAACGTGAAATTTTGTCTGGATGGATGGATTACATAATGCTAGAGTTTGACAGTAGTGCACGAACAAGGAGCTAACTTTGTGAGAGATTGGAGCCTGAGATAGGTTTATATAAAAACCTGTATTACAGGATAGATGGATGTTTGTTACTCTTTCACCCAAAACCTACTGAACGAATTTGGATGAAATTTGGCTTTATCCCGATATTCCCACGGGATCTAAACTTATGCGGGTGAAACCGCGGGGTGCAGCTAGTATAAAATAAAACTCGCATCAGCAAATTTTACTAGATAAATTGTAACACTTGCTGCGGACTTTGTTGCGCCAATTCTTCTTTCCAGCGAAAACCCTAGGAAGTGGTTAATAAATTAAAAACAGAATTTGTATAAAGTTATCTTCCAGAAATAAACCAAAAAATATTTGAAAGTGTTAAAGTTCTGTAACTATTGAACTCTTAATTGCAGGTGTGCATAACCCTGCTGGTTCCCGCTCCTGGCTGTCCTCGCGGCTACATGGGCCCCGGAGGGTTACACCTGTCAGCTGTCAGCAACGTGTCGCTACAGAACTGTACTGCAGGCATTGCTGGCTACATAGACAGGTACTGTTTATATTTACATGATTTGTTTCTGCTTCGTGTGATCATGAGTTCGATCCCTGAGTTAGGCAAAGGGCTTTGAAGGTCCGTGGCATACCTATACCAAGTCAGACATTTTTTTTTTCAAAATGGCCCCCACGTGTAATACTTATATAAATCGATAGCTGACATCAATGCCAACAGAAAACATAAAAACAAACTCCGTAAAGTGTCACGTATCCGAGATATTAACGTTCAAAGTTGATCACGTGACATCCATATTTTTTTTTTACGCAAAATACGCGCATTGTCGTGGAGTTGCGGACATCAGCCCGTTGTAACTATCCATATTTTTTGAACTTGCGTACATCTTGTTGCATAGATATTTGAAATAATTATCCCAGCAAAATTGCGCACCCTCTTGCTTTTCCCGACCACACCACCGGGTTGCACCGGGTTCGTAGTCAGAAAATCTTATGATAATCATGTATTTTTATTTAATCTCTGTGCTTCTATTTCAGGCTGGTCCTAGGCGAGGCCCACTTGTACCAGCGCGGTACTTTCCACAAGATGTACCAGACGACTGTCCCACACGACCCTGAGGGCATCCTGGGCATTCTGTCAGGAGTGCTGGTCGTGCAGGCAGGCGCGCACGCTACGAGGATCATGCTGGCCTATAATCATGCTAGGTAATATATTATGTTATGTTCAATATGTACCACACGATAAAAAAAAAATTGTTTATTAAACAATAAGGGTTCATCATCATCATCATCAGCCTGTAGCAGTCCACTGCTGGACATAGGCCTCTCCTATTGCACGCCATTCAACTCGATTTTCGGCAACTCTCATCCAGCTGCTACCAGCCATACTGCGAAGATCATCGCTTCACTTAGCCTGAGGGCGTCCCACCTGACGTTTACTGATTCGCGGTCTCCACTCAAGAACACGTCTATCCTTACGGTCATCGGTTCTACGGCTAATATGGCCGGCCCATTGCCACTTCAGCTTGTTTATTCTGTGAGCTATGTCAACAACTTTGGTTCTCTGCCGGATCACCTCGTTTCGGATTCGATCCCTCAGAGAGACTCGAAGCATAACCCGTTATGTAAATTATTATGTTATGGTTAATATGTACCATACGACAAAAAAGAGTTGTTTATTAAATAGTAAGGCTTGCATTATTCTAAACACAATATTCTGTTAATGACCCCTAATAGAGCAGTGGTGATCCAGTGGTAACGGCCGTGACTTACGAGTTGTAGGTCGTAGGTTCGAACCTGTTAGGGTTAATGGATTAACACCAAGAAAAGGCTGTTATAAGGATTTATATAATACGTTTATTATCCTTTTATATTTATATATTGGAAGGTGTGTTTACTACTGTTTTAGTGTTTTACTTTGTGTAAGTTATTTCCATTACCATTGCTCTCAAAACTAAAGAAACCGGCATGTCCTAGAACCAGAAATTCGATGACATAGCAAAACCCGCACTGGGCCCGCGTGGTGGATTACGGCCCACTCCCTCTCACTGAGAGGAGGACTATGTCCCAGCAGTGGGAACATTACGGGCTGATTGTGCTGACCCCAAATAAATTGGGATAAGGGCAGGAGAATGATGAATATTCGTTTGGGGTTGAAACATTAGGGCCTTGGGGTCTGAGTGCTCATCTAATTTTTCGAGACATCGCCAAGTGGTTGGTTGACTCTTCACGTGACCAGAGGGCTGGCCTATTTTTAGCCCAAAGAATCAGCATTGCTATCCAACGTGGTAATGCTGCCATCCTTTTGGGCACTTATCCCATTGACAGTGATGCGGACGAATTTTTTGATGCCCAATGAGCTCCTGCCTTTTTCTTTATTTTTTTTTATTGTATACTTGTATACGGGTATAATATATATATATTTTTTCGTGTTAGTTATAAAAATAGTAGTTAATCAGTGTATGTTAAATAAAGAATTAAAATAGTTAATATTCTATTAATAATATGTAATTATGTATTGTTACAGGGCCCGCATAATGCGTTGGGTATTCTGGTCCCTTATCTTCGGCATTGCCGGCGGAGCCCTATCCATGTTCTCAAAGAACGGCGGTCCCATACCCGTGAACAAGAACCTGTGGTCGGTGTCGTATTGCCTGGTGACGGCATCGATGGCGCTGTTCATACAAGCTGCGCTGTACTTTATTGTGGATCTCAAGACCAAGTGGGGAGGCAGGCCGCTGTATTATGCTGGTAAGTTAAGCTTAAAATAAGGGACGCTACAAACTCAATTACGGACAAAGACAAATTAGGGACCCCGTGACCCTAGTAAGAGTCCCAATGACCCCATTAGGGATACTATTACCTCAATTATAGGGCAGTAGGGCCCCAATTAGTGACCACGTGACTGAGACACTATGACCCCATTGGGGATACTACTACTTCAATTATGGGGCAGTATGGCCTCAATTAAGGGCATTATGTATCTATGGGTATGTGTTATCTACTAAGCGTCAGTACTCTGTGAGAATAGCACAAAAAAAGGAGGCCCCATACCCATAAACAAGAATCTATGGTCGATGGTTTCAAGAGCATGTGGGAGGCAGGCCGCTGTATTATGCTGGTGAGTTAACCTTATTTTGGGAATTACGTCCCTGATTCGGGCATGAGTTCCCTATTATTGGGGTGCTATGTCCTTAATTTGGGCATAAGACCACTAAAATAAATTAATTACTACAAATGATCCCTAATTTGGGGCACTGTCCCTATCCATTAGGGTTTGACAAATCCCTGATCTTGAGACCGTAATTAGGGAATTATAGGGTATATTTAGGGCCATAGGCAGAGATGGAACACCGTGGTGGTTAGCCGGTAAGAGTCCGGCATACCGCTCTATCGCCTCACGATGGAGGAAGTCCATGAGGATTACCAACGCGCAGCAAAAAAAATAAAATTTTGTTAATTATCTATAACAAAAGATTGTCTATTTTGCTGTTTTTATCTGTAAATCAATCACAGCTCTGTTGCAGCTGCGACATATTCGATTTGAAAGCGTGTTAGTTACCTTTGTGAAACCTGGTGTACAGACGCCAGCAGGTCAAGCTACCCGGAACTGTCAAATTTTCCCAATCAACCTTGAACCTTAATGCTCTAGCAATAACGTTGAAAATGTATTAAAGATATTTGGCAGATTGTAGTAGCATGATATGCTCGCTTCTGTACCTTGTTCCAGACACCGCATTAAAGTAATTTTTTTTACAAATCATTTACTTTTATCTTTACTTTCCTACAGGTCAAAACGCCCTCTTCCTCTACATCGGAAGTGAACTCCTCAAACGTAACTTCCCCTTCCACTGGGCGCTCCCCTCTCCCACTCACGCTCAACTCCTGGCCACACACGCCACCGCCATGCTTATCTGGCTCGCTGTCGGCGTGGCGCTTCATAGAAAACGCGTCTTTATCACGCTGTAAAAAGGTTTGTTTTGGTGTAGCAAGCAAGCTGTAGTAAGGTGCGTTTTAGCTTGACACGACGGGACTGAAAAAACAATTGAACAATGATTACTAACATATTTTAGAGCGAGAATTATTGAAAATGTATCCTTACTACAATGTTATAAGGTTCTTTTTAGTATGGTAGGATGGGACTGAACGAATTGGATTAATACTTTTGAAAAGGATAGATGTGAAAATGTAAGTGAGTTGAAATATTTCTCGTGTTGAGTATAGAATGCCAAATTTAAGTCCTTAAAATTTACTAAAAAGGTTTAAAGTATTTTCAAAAAATCAAAATACTATGTAGTTTTTCACATCGGACTAAGACATTCATTTTATATGCCTTCATCATCAAACATGCTAACAAAAATAAATTCATTTAACAAGGTACTTCTCATCCCGAGCATTCGTACGCGAGCATTCGTTCACTAAAATACATTCGCGAGCATTTGTGCGTTGCGACGGCCAAAGCTCGAACGTTTGAATGATTGCTAAAGCGTTAGACGTTAATTTTTGTTTCATTTTAGGTTCTCACGACACCTACAAAATTATATAGGAATGAACGTTCATATGCCCATCATTCGGTGGGTGAGTGAAAGATTCCAAGTGGGGTTCAATCCAACGTCGGTAAATAATAAATGATTTTATTTTGTAAGTAGGTTGGTACAAACACTTTTACACGTCAATCATATTTTATAAGTAGATGAGGTCGGTGTTTCCTATCTGACTACTCTGAGACAAACTCACAGGTCACAGTCTCTTTTAAAGTCCAGACATAATCTTGGTCAGATCATATGAAGACCATGTAGATTGATGTCAGAAATGGTTTTTTGCGGAAAGAACCACTTAGATTGAGTGGACCTGTGCAGTCAGTGCACGCATTTGTCAGTAATCGTGCAGCTCAACTCAAAACTTAAGGAACTCATCGTTAGATCGGATAACAATGAATTCATTTTGCGTTCAGACGTTTCACACCGAGTGAAAGATGCCGAATGAAAGGCAAAATGGACATAAAGTAAAGCGGGTGATATCGCTTGCCGAACGCTCGCGAACGAATGCTCGCGGTGTGGATGTACCTCTAGAAATTAAGTCCTATATGATCTGGGTTCTATTTGGCAAGGGAAGCCAGCACCCTAATTGCGTAACCCATCATCAATCTCAATCTGAATCATTTTGAAGGATATTGCTAATCCATTGCTGCATATGTTCGAAAAGTTTCTCTGCTCAACAACGTAAATTACGCAATGAATGTTGTTGAATTGTCAAAATGAAAGCGATTGCTACTATTAGTATGTTACGCAATTACCCCGCTAGCCAGTACAGCAAATAAATAATTAATGATATGGCATTGAATGAGGGGAAGAAAATATATAAAAATCTAATGTTTCATAGACAAATAAATATTGTTATTAATAAAAGTTTTGCTCAAAAATTGAGATGACTATGGTTTTTTGAAGCGAAAGCCGTTGGTTTAGACTCAGCCGTAAAATGGTGGGAATGATCTAAAATAATTTAGTTGGAGGGCAAAAATGAATTGATAAACGTTTGATTAGCAATGAAAAAAAAATACATACTTTTATTTTTCTTTTTAATTTTTTCTTTTGTTTGTTTTGCATTATTAATATAACTTGTCATGTATAGAAATGTATAATTAATTAAAATATTAGCTTAGTAATGTAATCGACTTTTTAAAATATAGAAGCCAGTTTTTTTTCGCGCGATTGAGATCTGATTGCCATGTTCAAAAATTCATTATTCAATCATTATTTCTTCAATTTTTAGTTGATGTTTATTATTCATATTTATTTCATTGATTCAATTCTTAACAAAAAACTGATATGGCAGTCTAATCAGAATCTCGCAATTTATCAATTTGAAACATAAATTAAAATATTATAATTATCTCATTTGTTAGAACTACGTGTTAAAATGACGTTACTATCAATATTTACATAAATAATCCATGATATTAGAGGATAATAATATGATAGAGTTGATACATTTCACGAGAGCGTGTCGATCATTGCAAATTAAACCTTATAGAAATGACGTTAAAGTCCTATATCGTGCGTACACTCGTGATTTTTGCAACGACTACACAATACGGCCGATGAATCATGGCCGGTCCGAACTTTGCGAAGGATGCGCAATAACATTTTTTAGGAACCCTATGGTGACATGAGGTGGGAGGGGCTTGTGGCTAAGTAATAACAGCTGCACGGCACGGGTTGATCGATCAGATCAAGCTACGCTTGCCGCGGTTGGTCCGTGGATGGGTGACCATCTTTACACACCAAGACCCCTCCGTGCCTCGGAAAGCACGTTAAGCCGTCCCGGCTGCCATTCGTGGATCTTTGACAGACGTTGCGGGTTGTCAGAAGCCCGAAAGTCTGGCAACTAGTCTTACCAAGGGGTATCCTATTACCCAGTAACTGGGTTGTGGAGGTCATATAGGCAGTCGCTCCATGTAAAATACTGGTATTTATCTGGTTAGACTGGAAGCCGACCCCAACATAGTTGGGAAAAGGCTCGCGCAGATGTTGAATGACATGAGGCTAGAGTGAGTTGAGAAAACACGCGAATGGTTGGAGAGCCTATGTTACGACCGGCCTTGATACATCGGCTGTATTGTACAGACGCCAGCACATCAAGCTACTACAATCTGCCAAATTTCTTTAATAGATTTTCAACTTTATCGCTGAAGCATTAGTTCAAAGTTGATTGGGAAAATTTGACAGTTTTGGGTAGCTTAATGTGCTGGCGTCTGTACAGTGAAATATTAAAAAAATGTTTAAATAAATATGAGAATTCATCAGTTTTGTATTTAGATCTTATTATACTAACTTAATTATATTAGATAAACTTGACGAAAAATATAAAGAAAATGTAAATGGCGGTGAGAAGTCGTAATTAATCGTGTCTTAATAATTATCTGGGTCGAACAAAATATATAGGAACGTTTATTTTTTGTCAAGTTTCAAAGATTATAACTACACGTGATTATAATAAAAAGTTAAGTTTAATTCATTATTGTTTTATTTTAACTTGTAACACTTTCGTCCGTATTACACTGGTAACACTTAAAATCATGAATCATCAATGGTTACACGAAGTAGGAATGATTGCTGTGTGGTGAGGAGGTAAAGGGATAACATTAACCAGCTAATTATGTAGGTAATTCAATTATCACACATTTTCAATATTTCAACAATTTGCAAATTCGACCTTTGCCAGCGTTATGGACTGTTTCATTGGCACCTTTAAATATTATTTTAAGTTTTGTATCTCGTTAGATGAAGATGTCTGCCATAATTTGTACGCTTAGTCATAGTGAAATTTTGAGATAACTGCTGTCAAAGTACGTATATGTAGATGATTTTTGAAAATAGTTAATAAACTTTTTCTGTTTGATGTTTTAGAAAATTTGGTGACACCAAAAGATATGTAAGATAACATAATTTATATATATAAGATAACGGAATAGCAATAAAAACCGTTCAATTAGAGAAAAGTGATAGTCAGTGACGAATTTTTGGAAATTTCCAAAAAAAAATATTAAAATTGGTTTTTATCGAATCCATCATTCGCCTAGGCATTATGGGGTGCTTAATTGTTGCAAATGGGTCCCACTGTCACGCCCTAGAAGGAATAGGTACGTCAAATTACCAGTCACCCTGTATAATTTTGTACGTCTCTCGAAAACTTTTGTTAAAATATAATAAATCAGCGTTTAGGCTGATTTTTCAAAAATTCAAGCATTAGTTGAGGACAAGCTTTGGACATCAAATCCGATAAACGTTCCGTTTGTCGGGTAACGAAACCCTATCGCGACTGCCGGCGGTGTCTGGTGGTACAACGCCATCTATCGAACTCGTCGGAACTAACTTTGCAAGTTAACTGTTGAATGCAGTACTAATTAGAAGATTTTATGCACTACAAAATTGAATTTAAAAAAAATAAATTGCGCGTGCAGCACCGTGCACGAGAAAGAAGTGAAACTTCTTAAAAAATAAAATTCATAAATAATAAAATATTATGTACGACTTTATTCATACTTAGTGGTGACAGGTATTTAAATACTTTTTGTCCCAAAAAATTAAACCAAAATGGTGTAGCCCTATTTACACGAGTGCGGCGAAGCTCAAAAAGAGAAAATTCACAAAATATCTGTCTCGAGAGATAAAGCCGCTCTTGTGACCTTACTAAGAGAATGCAAGAGCGAGCGTAGGGAGCTAGAATATTTAGGCGTCCTGACTCGAATAAGAAAAGTTTTCATTCGAAAGTACGAGAAGCGAGCTCGATAATTGATGTCTTCATCTGACATTTTAGTCTACACCAGAATGCAAGAGCTAGTGAAGGACCTAAAAAATTTGTAGCAAGGATGCTACAAATTTTTTAGGTCCTTCACTAGCTCTTCTAATCACACAGAAAATCTAACCTATCCGAGTAAGGATACTCGGATAGGTTAGATTTTCTGTGTGATTTGACTTAATGAATGCAAGAGCTTGAGTTTTGGCTCGCATCCCGTATCACTGATACGCTGATACGGCCGATAGCTGCACCCTTGTTCCTAACGAAAGGCACAATAAGTCAATAACAATGAACTCGAACCCATGTTCAATAGTCTCGTTTGCCCCCCCTAAATCAACAGCAGTCTTATCATAAACGTAGGTAAACAAAAAAGTTTATGTAATAATTGAAGTACTTACTTTAATTACCTATTAATTACAAGTTTATTTCTGTTTTCTAACGTTACCTTACAAATACATTCAAGAAAATAGCAGAAAGTTTAATAATGTGAGACCAACAACAAAACGCGAATAACCTTCAAATAACATTGAAATGTCAAAAAGACGTTTGTTATCAAGACCAATACTACAGTTATTCAGCGGCCGCTCGCGTAGAACCTGTTCAATTTCATTGAAAATCATGGATCCTAAAGTAAATTTGAGACAGGACCCAGCATACGTGGAAATCCAAAAGTTCTACGATGCTAACGCGGACAAAATAAATATTCAGCAATTATTCCAGCAAGATGCCGATCGCTTCAACAAATTCAGGTTTGTACCTTTATAACGTGTTTCTGTTGCTAATATAAATAATAACGTGTCGGTTTTTAAGTTATTTGATAGTCCTATTAATATTTAATTGATTAAATTAGCTATTGTTCTGAGTTTCGATTAGTTTCGTAAAGTTATATCATCGACTTTTAAGTTCTTGTAAAGGTCGCGCATGTACAGTTGTCATTTTTTTTTTGTGTTTTAGTTTGATAGCAATGACATTTAAATTATTAATCACAATTGTTTACGTTATGATACAATTGTATGTCACCTTGATTTATCAAGTTATTGTACGTGTAGATAACAATCATTTATATTGTTCTGTATGTTGCTAAAAAAATATACATAAGCCTTTCTATATTACCTATTAATAAAATTATTTCAATGATACATGCATATTTCATGTAATTTATTCTGAACTCAACATAGACAATATTCATACACAGTCACTATTAAATTAATGTACAGATGCCAGCAGGTCAAGCTACCTGAAACTGTCAAATTTTCCCAATCAACCTTGAACCTTAATGCTTTAGCGATAAAGTGGAAAGTCTATTAAAGACATTTGACAGATTGTAGTAGCTTGATGTGCTGGCGTCTGTACAATTACTTGAATAAAAACATGATTGGTTTAAAAAATTTACACATTTCTTATTAAAAAATTAATCATAAAAAAAAATATACTTACTGTATAAATATTCTGCATGTGATGTCTTACAGCCCACTTGCTCTCACTGACAGGAGGCCTGTATCCCAGCAGTGGGCACATTATAGGCTGATTATGTATATATACATATACAATTGTATACTTAAATCTAATATATTTTATATTTTTTAACATGAATCAGAAATTGTCTGGTATGGAAAAAGATATGGTATTGAATTGATTGATTGTATGGATATATATATGATATATAATGGGTACTTTTTCCAAAAAGGTGTTGTCTTTTTATTTATCTCATTACAAAAAATATATTACATAATATTACAAATAAATTATATTTATGCATTAAAGCATAAACAACATTTTTCTAAAATTATTATTTTGAGTTCAGTCTCCGCATCCCAACTCCGAATGACGGAGAGATCCTGCTGGACTACTCCAAGAACCGCATCAATGAACAGCTGTGGGGGCTGCTCCTCAACCTCGCCAAGAGCAGGAATGTGGAGAAGGCCAGAGATGCTATGTTCTCAGGTTGGTGGACTTCACATAGTAATGTTTATTTTTAACCAGTTGAATGCCATAATTACAGAAACAATTAAAAACCCGAGACACAATTCTCGCATGGATCCACATTCAATATAAAGGGTTAAACCATTATGCAATGAAGGTATAGGTTTTTTTTTTGGCAAAATGGAAAGACGCCCCGTCGACAACGTGCCGCTCGTGTATTTGGGTACGGAGTTCACGAGCGGCATGTTGTCGACGGCTGCCACCGGCACGTGTTCGCGGCTGCAGTTGCTTCTGTCGTTGAGGCGTGTCGCTCTTGTGTATGAGCACTTAGGATTCTTGCATTATATAGTTTCTGCCTACTCCTATTGGAAAAAGATGTGAGTTTAATACTCCATAGAAAAGGGACGATCCTCCGACCAGACGGGTGTTGTGTCTGGCGGGCAATTGCCCAACGATTGATGTTGGGAAATTGTATCTATGCTAATTGCGCGGTAAACTCTACTTGCGAGATGCAGGATTTGCGTGACGTCAGTATGACGCGTTGTTCGCATGTGGCGTTGTAGATACCGCTACAATATGTTGTATCATGTTTTATACCATCTAGACATCAGAAGGCCAATTCCCGTAATTAAAAACCGGCCAAGTGCATGTCGGGCCACGCGCAGTGTAGGGTTCCGTAGTTTTTATAACAGCCAAGTGCGGGTCGTATTCGCTGATTGATAGTTTCGTACCATGCTCTAACTAAAAGCCAAGCATGACTACCTACCTAATTTGACTTCCTATACAAATCCTCACCTGATCCGACAATTTTGCACTGAAAGTTTTAATTCTTTTTTTTTTTGAGATTTGAATAAGACTTGTCATAGCCGGTGTACCAACTGTTTTTTTTTTTTTCATAAAACTTATTTAGGAATGAAACAATAGCGCGATACAACTGACGCTTAGTGCCATCTATCGAGATTTCTATGGAGTTCTTCGAAATTTTCGAGTCTAATACACTTGGTCGACTATTACTCGTAAAATTGTAAAGCCTACTTAAGTGTAATAGTTTTCCTTGAAACTTCGTTATATATAGGTACTACTGCCGTGACATTTGAATTTCTAACTACAACCGTTTAGTTGGTAGAGGGGGGGGGGGGGGGACACTTGACTCTAACGAAAATTGGTACTTTAAAGCTTGATAAGTCACGAACGGTTTACTTAATCAAAAAACGGTCGTCCCAAACCCGTAATATTTTTGAAAGACCTATCCAACGATATCCCACACTATGGGAAGGACGAAAAAAAAAATTATCATCCCCACTTAACATGTATACTCATGCCAAATTACAACTTTCTAGAACCAATAGTTTTTGAGCTAAACCGCGGACAGACAGACAGACAGACAGACGACATGGCGAAACTATAAGGGTTCCTTGTTGACTACGGAACCCTAAAAACGTTAAAAATCTAGTCGCAATCTCATCTCAGCTACCATCAATGCCTAAAACTTGTCAAAAATATAGGGAATTTACACCCTGTCCATTAGGCTAACCGTTTTTTGACAGCAGTCTTAAAACATAACTATTCCAGATTACGTAAAAGTTAACTTTAAAATGCGTAATAAAATAAATATATAAACTGCCTTATCTTATTTATGGCTTCAATTCTGACATACATTATAATACCGTACGTGTATCAATCAATGTATTGTGTGTTGCTGCAATCACTAGTTCCATCTGTCAAAAAACAGTATGAATATTACCTAATGGACAAGGTATCGAGGTAATTAGATTGAGACTGAGATCAGAGTGTGAACATTCTTAAAATTACGAGAATTGCCCCGCTGGTTGTTACTTCTTGGGAACAATAGGTGACACAGTCTAAGTCCAGCTGGTAATTAGCATCTACTTAGCGACATAGTAATGCCTATGTCACACCGCATTATTATGAGCATCGTTAGTTTATAATCTACCTCGCAAATTATACCTCAGGAATTGGGCTATCATTTTTTTTTCCTTTAATAAGCAGATCGAAGGTAAGACCTTTCTTCTTAGTAATTGATTACAATCTAGCCTAATAGAAAAAAAAAAATCAAAAGTCATTTATTCAAATTAGGCTGAGAATCAGCACTTTTCGAACGCCAAAATTACAAAAGACAGTCCCCCAAAAACGCCCGCCCTTCGCCACTTCCTAGTGCTATCGCTGGGAAGAAGAAGTGGCGGAACAAACTCCCCAGCAGCACAGCTGTCTGTTTAGTTAGAATATATGTAGTTGCATGTATACAATACTAGGAACCTATGTTCAGTAATGAACATTACAAGAAGCTTAAATTATTTGCCTTATTATGTCAGCTAGCCACGCCAATATACCAACAAATATAATAAAAACTATACGTACTCAAGCTAAAAAATAATTAATCAAAATAAAAATAAAAACTCACTACCTAAATAAAAGCCTCCAGGCACAAAGGGCGTGACAGCCCACATATTTATGCATTGCTGGGTCCGTCACATAGCTGTCACTTGCAGTCACAGGTGATGAACCAGGACCATCGATGTGAAATAAATGAGTTAATACTAATAACAGTAACCTGTCAGTACCTAAGCTAATTCTGGAGAAAGAACATGAACATTGTCTTGAGTTAATTAGGGCGACCAACTATTCTTATCGTGTAAGTAGTCGTTGATGGAATAGTAAGCCTTTGCACAAAGGTTGGATTTTACTTGAGCTTTAAACGCATTAAAAGGCAAGTCTAGCAAAGAAGAGGGTATCTTGTTATAAAAGGTTATACCAAGCCCAACAAATGAGTTATGAACCTTATGAAGCCGGTGAAAGGGGGCACGTAGTTTGTCCTTATTTCTAGTGTTAACACTGTGAATATCACTGTTTTTAGTGTACAAGTGCAAATTTTGCCTAATATATAGGATGTTGGCGAAGATGAATTGTGATGCAACCGACTAGACTAATAAGCAATTTAACTCTAACTTAATATTTTACGAGATAGATTATTTTGTAACTAAGAATAGTGTCAATTTGCACTTTCACACAGTTTCGTAGCACTTTCTAAGGGTCTGATAATTGATGACACTTTGTTCATGTGTATGTATAGCTCCATTAGCACCGCACTATTATTCATTCGCTATATAAATACTACACTATGGGCTGATTTTTCCAACGCCAGATAAGTTTATCTGAGGTGGAATAATTTTATAATATCAGTTGATTGAAGAATCAGCCCTAAGGGCTAATTTTGCCTTCGCCAGATAACTTTTATTCGAGGAATAAAATTGACGTTTGACAGTTTTTGTATAAAATAAATGTCAAAATTTCAAAATTATTCCTCGAATAAAGCTATCGGATGATTGAAAAATCAGTCCTAACTCAAATGGTTTAGCTAAAATATTATTTCAAATCCAACTGGTAGTTCCAGAGACTGGCGCGCTCAAACAAACAAAGTCTTCAGCTTCATTATTACTACTATAGATTTAGAATCAAGTAAAAAAAAAAATTAACTTAATTTACATTCTTAATCACCAGGTGAAAAGATAAACTTCACTGAAGACCGAGCGGTGCTGCACATCGCTCTCCGCAACCGACAGAACCGTCCCATTCTGGTGGGAGGCAAGGACGTCACTCCTGATGTCAACGCGGTGCTCGCACATATGAAGGAGTTCTCTGGTCAAGTTATCAGCGGACAGTGGAAAGGGTAAGTTCCGACCGTTTCACTTCCATCCTCGCTGTCGTCACAACGCCTCGGTCCGTGTCCGCCCCGAACCTTGCTCGAGCCAGCCCGCGACGCTGAGCCTGTAACTTTAAAAATCCTACTAACATTATAAACGTGAAAGTTTGTATGGATGGATGGATGTTTGTTACTCTTTCACGTAAAAACTACAGAACGGATTTGTATGAAATTTCGCACGCAGGTGGTTTATAACCAGGATTAACACATAGGATACTTTTTATCCCGATATTCCCACGGGATCGAAACTTATGCGTGTGAAACCGCGGAGCGCAACTAGTACTTCATACTTCTACCTACCCCTTTGTTAATACAGGCGTGATGTAAAGTATGTAAAAGAGAATAACTTGTCGTATATTGTCCAGGTACACCGGCAAGACAATAACTGATGTGATCAACATCGGTATCGGTGGCTCCGACCTCGGTCCTCTGATGGTCACCGAGGCGCTCAAACCTTACGCCAACCATCTCAAGGTAATTATTGTATTAACTTAAAGAGCACCAAAGATAATCAAATCATCATCAGCTGCCTAGCCTTTTCCCAACTATCTTGGGGTCGGCTTCCAGTCTAACCGGATGCAGCTGAGTACCAGTGTTTTACATGGAGCGACTGCCTACCTGACCTCCACAATCCAGTTACTGGGTTATATTATACCGCTTGGTAAGACTGGTTGTCAGACTTTCGGGATTCTGACGACTCGTAACGACGTTCAAAGATCCACGAATGACAGCCAAGACCAACGGTTTAGCGTGATGGTCACCCATCCACGAACCAACCGCGGCAAGTGTAGCTTAACCTGATAGATCTACCCGTGCAGCTGTTATTACTTAGCCACATTCAAATATTAGTATCTAAATCTCTTTGGTAAGCACCACTTTACAATTATGTAATAAAAAAACGCTTTTTTTTACACAACCATTTGTTAGAACTGAGTGCAAGATGTATCCTGCATTTTTTTTAAATTTTAGTCTGCAAACATTGTTACGGCTAATTTATCTGACAGATCATTTCATGCAAATTCTATTACATTAAATTAAAATCATTTGTTTTGAAAGAAAATACATCTATTAGCGGCAAACATGACGCATAAAAAAGAACACAAACACAAAAAAAATAATAAGTTGGGGGTAAACATGCGTCACATCCACGCAATACGGCAATCGCTCTGCATAATGCTAAGACTCCTATGTTTCGAAGAGATCCCTGTTTCGATGTCTATTGGGAAAACCTTAAATCAATTACTGAAGCCGTCAAAGGACAATGATCAAAAGTCGTGCCAAAAAGTCTCAAGATCAAAATATTATAGTACTTATTTTCATATATTTTTACGACATTAAGCGTCGGGGATTTGATTTTTAATTTAAGGTAAAAAAGTGTTGATATTGTTGCATTCCCTTTACATGACGTTCCGTTTCAAATGATGTGATTAATATAACGTTGAATTTTGAAAGTGTCATGTTCACGTCTTTCAAAAAACATGAAAAAAATTATACTTCGCCGACTCTACATTAATTAAAAATAACTAGAATAAAATAGAATAGAATTTTTATTTAAACGATTATCATTTTTTTTAGAGCAATAATGGCCGTTCGTGTATGACATGTCAAACAAAATAAAGTACCTAGTTTTCAGGTTATCTCGATTTTTTTGAAAATCTCCGAAACCCGGGTTTTGTTTGCAAAAATAATTTTTTTAGGAGTTAATATGCTAAAAGTAGTCTATAAAAACAAAGTTTAACTTTGATGCAGCAAGGTACGGGATTCCATACATTGAGCATTGTCCTTTTAACTTTACAAAAAATATATAGTCAATTTTTCATCACATAACTTCTACGGCAGGTACACTTCGTCTCTAACATCGATGGAACCCACTTGGCCGAGGTTCTGAAGCGCCTCAACCCTGAGACGGCGCTGTTCATCATCGCGTCCAAGACCTACACCACGCAGGAGACCATCACCAACGCTACTTCAGCCAAGACCTGGTTCTTGGAGGCTGCTAAGGATGTAAGTCCTATTTTCATCTTAATTTGTGTGTCCTACTGACCGAATTTCATTATAGAAAATATTATAAGTTTAGCTTATCACTAAAATTGTCAGGGGGTTTATACTAATAATAAACCCTCTGACAATTTTATCGAACCATCTGAGAGCCTTCCGCCTGGACATGCGTTACCGTGGCCGACTTGGAAATCTCTAAATAGACTTCGAACCCAAGTCGACCGGAGCAAAGACACTCTCCATTTGATTCACGGCTCAGATCTCAAGTGCGTATGCGGCACTTCCCCACAGACAATGGCCCTCCTTCCATCCTGCGCCGCATCTGTCACCTGTGCACTAACGGCCGAACCCAATTACCTATCTATCACCAGTTTTGCCAAAATGGAGGTAGAAAAACCTATCTATCTCTGGTTTTAACGTCCCAATAATCTATATCAGTTTCGATCTGTATGATTATATTATACTGGGTACCATTACTAGCGATCTGTCTTTAACTGAAAAAAGGTTATTGGCCCTGATTCCCTTGTTCACAAACTAAACTAAATTTAAGTTCTGTGCATCTTTTTCTTTCTATTTCATTAAGAAAAGGACAGAAGATAAAATATTAGTTTACTCCTGTCAAATTAAGATACTCCATCGACAGATTAGACGTGATGAAAAACATGGCTGCTAAAAATACGTCAATTTACGTCAGGCGCTGACTAGTTTGACAGGATAAACTAATATTTATCTTCTGTCCTTTTCTAAATTAAATAGAAAGAAAAAGATGCATTGAACTTAAATTTAGTTTAGTTTGTGAACAAGGGAATCGGCGCCAATATTTATTTATTTTATTTTACAAGTTTATAAAATAATCTTATAACCGTTTTCACAGTTTGACTGTGGAAATGGAACAAACAGTATTACGAATAAGGTTTCTTATTAGTTATTAACTTATAAAACTAACAATAATCTTATCTTATATGTATGGAAAGTAAATAAAGGAAATATCTTGTATCTTATAGTACTACTTAATTACTCATCTGCTCTCCCCCATCGATCTGCAAACCACTTTCCTAAGAACATCGCCCACAAACTCTCGAAAAAGAACAGCTTAAGTAAT
Source organism: Apamea anceps (assembly GCA_951799955.1). Taxonomy (NCBI): domain Eukaryota; kingdom Metazoa; phylum Arthropoda; class Insecta; order Lepidoptera; family Noctuidae; genus Apamea; species Apamea anceps. The sequence continues at coordinate 13,086,939 of OX637521.1, read as the reverse complement.
TTGGCAAAATTACCTTTTATTTTCTGACTTCTTATATATCAGCAGGCAGATTGAGCAGGTATGGTACTCTTTTATTAAGCGTTAATTGGGTTCGGCCGTTAATGATCTTATGACTGCGTGAGTGAGCGGAGTTCGCGCGGCTGAATTTTGGGCCGAAAATATTTAATTATTACTATACATATTTAATAAATACTATTTGCCATCGAATCTTGTTCTAGCCGTCAGCGGTAGCGAAGCATTTCGTGGCTCTGTCGACGAACGCTGAGAAGGTGACGGCTTTCGGCATCGACGCTGCCAACATGTTCGGATTCTGGGACTGGGTCGGTGGCAGGTACGATCATATTTTACACTTTTTTTTTAACAATCCGCCTTTTGTCTGGTTACTGAAAGCACTTATGGTGAGAGCGTGGGGGTAGCCCGCGAATTTTCTTACGTTTTATGCAATAGGCTATTTTCCTAAACAAATCTAATTAGTCCGTCAGCGGTCAGTTAGATTATCAAAAAATATTGAACCCGTATTTTTTCTTTTGTCAATTATACAAGAAATGATGAAGATATCGCCCGTTAAAGTTCCGCGTGACGTCACTTGCTTGCGACACTTGCAAGCAAGCGACGTCACGAACCCCACTCCCAAATTTTGAAGCGCTTTATCTTTGTCATTTTTTGTTTGATTGACAAAAGAAAAAATACGTGTCCATTATTTTTCGATAATCTAACTGACGGACTAAATATAATTATAATTTTTTTACCCAGGCAACTACCCTATTGCAGGTCAGTATCAGAGGGGCAATTCTCGTAATTTTAAGAACGTTCACAGTCTGATATCAGTCTCAATCTGTCAAAAATACCTCAAATTTCCCTACATTTTGACAAGTTTTTGACATTTGTTTCTCGCCGAGATGACACTGCGACTAGATTTTGAACGTTTTAAATTACGAGAATTGGCCTTTTGGTTATATGTTGATCCGTCCCATCGGACTATGAAAGTGAGGGAAGAGAGAGTGTACCTGTATCTGCGGAGACACGCGTGCACTATAATGTCTCCCGCGCCGAAGGCATTGACATTGACATTGACCGCCATGACCGAAATACGGTCTGTAATACTTTATGTTAATCTTAATATGATTCGCGGCCGTAACAAACATTTATTTATAGAATTACTAATTATTATTATCATCCTACTAATATTATAAACGCGAAAGTTTGTATGGATGGATGGATGTTTGTTACTCTTTCACGCAAAAACTACTAAACGGATTTGGATGAAATTTGGCCCACAGATAGTTTATAATCAGGATTAACACGTAGGGTCACTTTTTATCCCGATTTTCCTACGGGATCGAAACTTATGCGGGTCAAACCGCGGGGCGCAGTTAGTTATTATAATTATAATCATTTAATTCCATAAATACATATTTGTTACAGTCGCGAAAAAAGAAAAAAAAAATATTCTGTACAAACAAAACGCACATTACAAATAAAAATAAAAAAAGACACGAGGTACACATACTCAAATAGTCAAAAGCCTTGTACACACGGCTACACATCAAGCTATGCAAAACCAGTATTGGCTGACCGTTCATTGTGAGAAAATATCATACAAAGTGAGGCCAAGACAAACTGGTTTTGTATAGCTTGACGTGTAGCCGTGTGTACTCAAGCATAAAAATGTTGACACTTTGGTCTATAAGCCTTGTACTCAAGCATAAAAATGTTGGGTAGCGGGATCGTCCGAAAGGGTTACCGCTGCCCTGGAACATAAAGGAACACGGGTGGGTTTTAGTCAGTAAGAGTCTGACACTCCCTTCTGCTCCACCCAGAGCGGGAGGGGTCATTTGATGATTTCCCATGCTCAAAAAGAAAAAAAAAAACCATAAAAATGTTGACACTTTGGTCTATAAGCCTTGTACTCAAGCATAAAAATGTTGACACTTTGGTCTATCACAATCACATTTTAATCAACATACAAACTGATAGTGACCTGCAAATTGCAAAAAACTTAAGTAAATTTTAATTTCGCAGCCTAACTTATCGCATCCCCTTTAAGCTAAAAACTTTACACCTTAAGTATTAAAAAAGTAGTAGACGGGAAGTGCAAAAAACTTCATCTCACATCGATAACTGTCACCAATATTTTCATTCGTTCAGGTACTCGCTGTGGTCAGCTATCGGCCTGTCGATCTCGCTGTACATCGGTTACGATAACTTCGAGAAGCTGCTGGAGGGAGCCAGCTTCATGGACCAGCACTTCACTACAGCGCCGCTTGAAAAGAACGTAAGAATATTTTCAACTCTTTTTTAAAGCACTCTCTTAAGTTATGTTTCTTTATTTATAAAAAGGTATTTTTTGCGACTCGTCCTGGAAGATCACAAATTAAACTAAACACAGTCAAAAATAAAAAAGTAAATTATATTTAAAAAAGTAACAAAAAGAAAAATGATACAGAAAGTCCTATACGAGGCCAAAAGGCTCCTATCTCAGCATGATAGTATTCTGATAGGGCCCGTAAAGCAGTCTTGTACTTCAAACTATACCCCACTAAACCGTTAAGTCTGTCGGAACAGCGGAGTAACTGCGTAACACACACGTATATCAGTAGCAATAGTTTTCATTTTGACAGTTCAACAACATTCTTTGCGTTTTTTACGTTGTTGAGCAAGCAAATTTTTCGTACATATGAAGCAATGGATTAGCAATATCCTTCAAAATGATTCAGATTGTGATTGATGGTGTGTTACGCAATTAGGGTGCGGATTTTAGAAAATAAAGTTATGTTGGTGGTCTGTGACAAAGGAAGAAAAATAACAGCAAAAAATAACGCACAGTAAGTTACCAACATGGAAAGGAAAACATTTTCCCAATCAACCTTGAACCTTAATACTTTAGTGATAAAGTTGAAAATCTATTAAAGAAATTTGACAGATTGTAGTAGCTTGATGTGCTGGCGTCTGTACATCATCATCGGAGGTGTACCTTTGTTACCCGACTGCGCAAGGGAAGGTTATAGCGGCATCTACATCGCCACATGCGAATTATGCATCACACCGACGTCACGCAAAATCTTGTATCGCGCAAGCGAAGTTTACCGCGTTACTAGCATAATTATATACAACGTCCCGACATCAATCGTTGGGCAGTTGTCCACCAGACACGACTAACGAAGGTTTTTTTTTTAGATAGCTAACTGAAGGTTTTTTTTTCAGGCCCCTGTTATCTTGGCGTTGCTTGGCGTGTGGTACTCGAACTTCTACGGAGCTGAGACGCACGCGATGTTGCCATATGACCAGTATTTGCACAGGTAAATAAACTAACCATTTTATACAATGTGTATTTTTTTTATATCCCATAACTCTAGGGTATGAATGAAACCATATCAAAGAATTAACTGGCATATGAATTATTTTTCAATTACATTTTTTTTTTTGTTTCATTATTCATAAAAAATAATTCGACAAAGTCACGATTATTAATGTAAAACACCCTTACGTGAAATATGACAACGTCGCATCGTCTTAACTTTAAATATGAATGATTGGTTTGAATGAAAATTAATTATGCGTATTTATCAATGAAAGTCCGCAGTCCCTTAATCAAAGCACCTGCCATCTAATCTCTTCACCACCCTTGGTTGACTGGTAGAGAATGCCTATGGCATTAAGTCCGCCTTTGTACCTTTTTGTGCGAAAAGTTTAAATAAATAAGTAAAGTTACATACCTACACAGAAACATATCTTATATCTTCGAAACTATGCATTTTTGAACCACATATTCTAGAACTTTTTGTATTATTTTTACTTATAGAATATAACCCTCGAGTTATGGGATATAAAAAAACACGTTGTATAGTAACTATTATTTTTTATGTAAAAAGTAATTTTCCTTATTTGCCAAATTAAAACAACAACTGTAAACAAGTTTTGCGTTAGTACTTATTAAAACGTGTTGCGCCGACCCCAAGTTACATGGGATAAGGGTAGGAAGATAGCGGGATTGTCCGAAAGGGTTACCGCTGCCCTGGAACATAAAGGGCTAAGGAAGGAACACGGGTGGGTTTTAGTCAGTAAGAGTCTGACACTCCCTCCTGCTCCACCCAGAGCGGGAGGAGTCATTTGATGATTTCCCATCCTCAAAAAAAAAAAAAAAAAGGCTAGGAAGATGATGATGACTTATTATAGCAGTGGTAGCCTAGTAGTAAAGGCTCCGACTTATGATTTGTAGGTCGTGGGTTCGAACCCAGACAAGCGCTTTACTTTTTGTAAATAATTTCATCACTACTGCTCTCAAAACTGTGAAGGAAAAAATCGTGAGAAAACCGGCGTGTACAAGAACCAAAAATTCGAAGACATGTGACATCTACCAACTCGCACTGAGGTCGCGAGGTGGATTATTGCCCACTCCCTCTCACAGAGAAAAGGCCTGTGTCCCAGCAGTGGGAATGTTAACGCTACCTATTATACCCACTTGTAGCGGTATCTACAACGCCACATGCGAACAACGCGTCATACTGACGTCACGCAAATCCTGCATCTCGCAAGCAGAGTTTACCGCGGACTTAGCGTAGATACAATTTCCCAACATCAATCGTTGGGCAATAATTGCCCGCCAGACACAACACCCGTCTGGCCGGAGGATCCTCCCTTTTCTATGGAGGTTGAGTGAACTTTACACCCTGTTCCTCATGCCTCCAAATACTTATTATAGTATGAATTTTTAAAAAAAAGTCTGGTGTGTAAATATTATCTTAAAACATTGGCTGCCTTTTATAGCAGACTAAGGGCTGATTTTCCAATCTACAGATAATTTTTATTCTTGGAATAAAATTTACTTCTGACAGTTATTGTATGGTAGAACTGTCAAAAATGAAAAATTATTTTTTCGTTAAAATTATCTGGCATTGGAAAAATCTGCCCTAAACATGATTAATTAATCTAGATACGACAAACTAAAAGACTCTACTAACTGAAAGATTTGTTTTTTTTTTTTCAAATAAAATACTTTATTAAATACAAAACTACTCTTCTCGTTTCAAGTCGAATTAAAAGGCTACAAAATTGCCCAATGGCCGTAAAATGTTGTTGAAAAATGAAGGTTTTATTTTTTTATCTTTTCTGGACAGATTCGCAGCATACTTCCAACAAGGTGACATGGAGAGTAACGGCAAATACGTCACCCGTTCTGGAGCCCAAGTAGACTACAGCACCGGACCCATCGTGTGGGGCGAGCCCGGAACCAACGGACAGCATGCCTTCTACCAGCTGATACACCAGGGCACCAGGTCAGTTACATAAGGTCTATCCAAATTAATGTTTCCTATTGATGTTGATTCCATTTAAACAAATATCAACTATATTGTAGTGGAAATTAAGTTGATTTCAGAATGACTAGTACTATTGGAAAAGTCATAAAAATGTTTGAAGTTGTAGTCAAGTGTAAACTCAACTTTGTAGGAATTAAAGTAACTTTTTCAAAAACTCATATTTGTTTACATGTTTGGCAATCAAATCGCAAACGTAGTATAGTTAACTTTTTTACCCTTATGTCTTCTACTCCTAAGCAACGCCCCTTCCTTCCACTGCCTGCTGTGGCCGGATATCGCAAGACTGGAACCCTGAGAGCTGTTTCAGGGCCTTTTGTGGCCCAACATTCTTTAGTCTGCTAAGAACCTTTTTTTAAAAGTCTGTTAAACATGATCATAATGTTTTGCCCACAGACTGATCCCGTGTGACTTCATCGCTCCCGCGCAGACGCACAACCCGATCTCAAACGGAGTGCACCACAAGATCTTACTTGCTAACTTCCTGGCACAGACTGAAGCGCTCATGAAGGGCAAGTCTTCTGACGAGGTGAGTCGTGTCTCGTGTAGTACGAGAATAACTCATAGTTGGGTTCGGAAACAACTCGTATGGTGGTGCAATTATTTTACTTTAATGTAATATGGAATTGGTAGTCAACCAAAAAGTAAGGTATGTAAGAAATAATGAAACCTACTTGAATAGACGTTTCACGTTTCATTGAGTTTGTGTCCTCAAAACTTGAAAATTATTCTATTCTAAATTCATAAAATAAAAAGGCAGTAGTGGTCAACGCTAGTAGGTATATTTTAAATTAAATATTTGATTTAATTAATTTCCAGGCTAAAGCTGAACTGGAGAAGTCAGGCATGGCGGCTGACGCGATCGCTAAGATCCTCCCACACAAGGTGTTCAGGGGCAACCGCCCCACCAACTCCATCGTCGTCAAGAAAGTCACGCCCTTCACTCTAGGAGCTCTCATTGGTACGTTATTATAAAATTATTATTTATAGCCCCATTGTCTAATGGTCGCAAATGCTACAGCTAAGCGGGAGGACCTGGGCTTCAATTTCTAAGTCCGGCTAACTGTTATTGGGTTTCTCCATCTGGAATTTCTCAGTAACAGCCCAGAGGCTGGGTTTCTGCCCAGTTCTTGGCAATAGGCGCGCCCCTTTTTGACGCGCTAGGATGCGTTCTCAATGCTCGGCTTAATACATAGAGTTGAAAATCCTATGCGCGATAAAAAAATATCTCCCGTGCGGCTAATTCTTTCGTCTCCACAGCAATTTTCATATTTTTTTAATTTTACCATTCACAGCTCTCTATGAACACAAGATCTTCACCCAAGGAGTGATCTGGGACATCAACTCCTTTGACCAATGGGGCGTCGAGCTCGGCAAGCAGCTCGCGAAGGCGATAGAACCAGAACTGCAGGACAAGACGCCCGTTTCGAGCCACGATGGCTCCACCAATGGGCTTATCAACTTCTTGAAAGCTAACTGGTAATTTTAAAAAGAAGCCGTTTGGGAGTAACGTTCTTATGTTTTTTTGTTGAATTTTATATACGACTTAGTAATTTTTTTATCACTTAAAAGTTGAAAGTCTAACGTTACAAAATTCTTTTGGCGCGTGACTAGTGGTTGCCCAGTGGTAAAGGCCGCACCTTACGAGTTGTAGGTTCGAACCACAGAACAGATAAAATAGGTTAGAAAGGAAATAGTTCCTGATTTGTATTAAAACGCGTGTCGCCGCCTGTCTCCTACTCCTGTCTCTCCACTACAAGCAAGACATCAATACGTACGCGAATTACGCACACAAATAAACCACATGCACTTAGATCGCGTGTTTGCTATTGGTTCTCACACTAACGCAAATACTGCTCTGGACGTACACTCACACACGTGTAAAAGCAAATAGTTACGGCGACCAAAAGGTCGATTAATCATATCGATAAAATTACTGTAATTTTGTTAATTAAAGTTTTGCAATTTTTTTAGTTGCGGGTACGGTACGAATAATGTGGACATCCTAATTACATATAAATAAAATTAAATCAAAGTCAATTTAAGGGGGAACATCCGTTACTGCCGCGTTGCAGCTCTGTTTTACGTCATAATAATAGAAAGAAAGAAAAATAGTATTTTGAATTTCTGAATAACGTAAAACAAAGCTACAATATGCAAAAAAACTAAAACGAAATTTTAAATTTCACGGCCATATCGAATGCTAAGTCGAATTAACATAATAAAATCTAATTAATGTATTGTGAATTACTCTGTGAAAAATGTATTTATTAACTGTATCATGTTAATTTATGAATAATAGCTGTGCCCGCCGGTTTCTCCCGCGTTAATTTGAGGCAAAAGCCTACTAAAATAATACATATATTCCATTACTTTAAGAGTATTACTTACGATTATCACTTAGTACATTACTATAGGAAGCTAATGACCGGCCGCCTTGCGGAGTTATTTTAAAACCATGATATCTCCTAAGATATTCATTGAAATCTAAAATCCAATCAAGGACAATTTTGTTCAAAATTAAATACTTGTGATGAGTAACGTATTTATTTGGATGAGGATTAATTAAGAGGGGCAATTCTCTTTATTTTAAGAATGTTCACAGTCTGATCTGTCTCAATCTGTCAAAAACACCTTTAATTTCCCTACATTTCTGACCAGTTTTTGTAATTTTTTTGTCGCTGAAATGAAACTGCGACTAGATTTTGAACGTTTTTAATTACAAGAATTGGCCTTATAGGCTCTGTGTCCGGGATTAACGTCATTCAAGCGTACAAAGATATGGGCTAAATAATAGTAATCCACATTATACAATAATAAAATTAGTGTTAATAAAAACGAAGTTGTATTAATTGTAACATTACTGAAAATAATCATTCGTATAATACACATACTTAATATCGACATTGTTTACAATTTGGTACAACACTATCGATGCGCATAGATTTCCTTGAATAGATGCTTTGGCTCGACACACGCGGCGTTCGCAGTGAACGCAATACATTGCGCGACCGCTCACGTCGTACAAGATCGTACCCATGCAATAGCAAGCAATGTATAATTTTGCATCTGAATGCGATTTTATCGTTTTTGTCTACAAACTACATAATACTTTTGCAATAATTACAAATATCACTCGTATTTTAAGGTTTTTGGACTTACCGGTGATAAGAAATCCCTCCTCGGGCCACATTACACTCCTGACTTCTTTTCCGACACGTTATGATAGCGCAAGACGGCATAATAATTTTTTTCCGCGGAGTTTCGAACGATGTCACAACAAGAGCGCGATTGTTGAGCGGTGATTCAAATTTCTGTTGACTGTGAGCGTCTGATCAACGTGGCGGCGCGCCTGCCCCGCCCACAAGGCCGTTCTAACCTCTTTTATCTGTTCTGTGGTTCGAACCCAGTCAGGCTTTACTTTGTGTAAACAATTTCATCACCACTGCTGTAAAACGGTGAAGGTTAACATCGCGAGGAAACCGGCATGTCCTAGAACAAAAAATTCGAAGACATGTGACATCTACCAACCCGCACTGGGCCCGCGTGGTAGATTACAGTCCACTCCCTCTCGGAAAGAGGACGCCTGTGTCCCAGCAGTGGGAACATTATAGGCTGATTATGTGGGCTTGTCTAATTTCTTTTGTCGATGCAATTTCTGTGACAATTCCACAAATGTTTATCAACAGTGCTCCCCAGCCAATGTAATTCAGGCGCAAAAGACCTTTGTAGCACTTTAATAGTTTTAAGTCCCTAAGGTTGAATGTCACTTGTCCGTCACAAAACGGCAAGGTCTATTTGAACATGATTGTGACTGTTACCTAGATATTTTGAACCTTACTGAAGTTTCAATTTACTGGGAATTGTTATTTTAAGAGGTAAAGGAATTACGAGGTCAATTTGATTTTGTAATAACGACGAGTTGATTGGTTACTACACACACTTTTTCAGCTCTGTTCAGCTTTTGTTCATTGAAAACAACGATTTTGTATGGAATGCGTATGCATCCGTAAAGCTTAACGGATGCGTACGCATTTCCTAAGGAAGTTTTCACCTCTTAAAATCTTCTCGTTTTTACTACATACTATATTATTATATTATTACAATATTGTGTTTTTGATTGAAAATATATATTTTATACTCGTAAATTGATATTGTTCTTATGCTGCGAGTTAGTATTTTGGAATAGTGGACCACAAAAATCTCGTTATAATCAAAATTGTTATATTATTTTAAGTTATTAAATTATTTGGTAAGAATGATGAATTGATGATATTGAATTAAAATTCTATTTCGAATACTGATTTTTATCTAAAAATATATAAAACCAAGAACGTATACAACTAACGGCGTAAATATGTATACACATTTATTTAAATAACAAATGTGTTTATTTTTCAGAAGCAAACATTTTTATCGCTTTTTCTCATTTTTGTGGGATATTTATCAGCACCCTAATTGCGTAACACGCTTTCAATCAAAATCAGAGATTTTTGAAGGATAACCTAATCCATTGCTGCTTAAGTTTGAAAAATTCGTCCACTCGACAACGTAACTAACGCAATGAACATGGTTGAACTGTCAAAATGACAGGCTTGCGGTCGATTGACATTTCATGTGTGTTACGCAATTACACCGCTGTATTCAAAATAAGCATAATATGCAGTTGAAACTGTAAGGAGGTTGGTTATCATGGAGCAGGAATTCGAAGAAATTAGTGTGTAATGTATGCTTTTTTGTGTCGCACACTTTTTAGGGGAAAATAATAAATTAATTATTATAATAACTTAATTAAGTTTTAAACTGAACAAAAATGTAATCATTTTTTTTAAGAAGTCGTTCGACGTGGCACTGGAAAAGAGTTCCAGGAAGGATGTGGGGGCCTTTGCCCAGCAAGCTTTGGGACAGTATAGGTATAAAAAAAAGAAGTTATTTGTAGTAGCCTGTATTGTCACACTACTGGACAAAAGCCACCCTCTTTCCACGCAATTCTGAAATATATAAACAAAATATTCTTTAAAAATGCTCCTAAATCCCTATAGTGTGCTTTAATGTTAAGTGTATGCGTTTAATGTAATAAAAAATTATGATTTGTTACTCCTAGTGAGACGTATTTAATATACTATGTATTGTATACTATTGTAAACGTAATGTGTTTTAGAAATAAAACATTTTTTCGCACGATTTTTTTGTTTAATTACACACAATACTTTTTGTCGACCGATTAATAGATGACATGACACATTCATTAACCTTGACCTTTGTCTACTACTTTAGACAAAGGTGAAGGTGAAGGTCATGGTGAAGGTCACCTATTAATCGGTTGACAAAAATTCCGGCGGATGATGAAAATTTTATTATTATTTTAATCCAGGGCGTCTAGTTTTTGATCTATTTTGCGGAAAACTCAAAAAGGGGATTCCAAGTGATCCATTTTAGGAAGCAAACAGACTATTGTTAGTTTTGTCTGAATCCATAAACAACAAAACTCAGCCAAGTGGAATAAGCACTTTAGGAATTTTCATGACATTTTGCAAAATTCAGTAATAATTAGAAGACAAAGGTCATGGTCAATGAAGGTCATCCATTAATCGGTAGATAAAATCCCAAGGGGTGATGAAAATTTCATCATTTTTGACCCGGGACGTCTTAATCAACTCAGCCTATCGCAGTCCACTGCTGGACATAGGCCTCTCCCAGGCTGCGCCACAACTCCTTGTCCTCAGTCTTCCGCATCCAGTTTGTCCCAGCCACCTTCTTTAGGTCGTCCGTCCATCTAGCTGGGGGGCGTCCCACACTACGCTTGCCGATACGCGGTCTCCAATCCATGACTCGTCTGCTCCACCGGCCAATTTCGTCATCTAGTTTTATGAGATATTTGCTAAAAGGGCTAAAAACTCAAAAAGGGGATTACTATTGGTATTACAATTGTTTGAATTCTAACACCACAAAAATCAGTCAAATGGAATAAGAGCGTTCGCAAACGACATACAATCGGTGGCCGATTTTCTGTAGGAGCTAAATGAAACAGTACGAGGTCGAGATCAAACGTATCAACGCACACGTCCTACAAAACGGAGGTCATACAATAAAACAAACAACAATGTGTGTTCAGTGTTTACACAATTCCAGTGGCGAATGGGTACATTCCAGCGCTGGTCTGGAATAGTTTTAAGCGGGCAATATCGTTGGTCAACCGAACAGTGGTAACAATTTGACAGTGACAGCGCCTTTATGTCGTAGCAGTAAGAATGATTTTCGTGTTGCCACTGATGTGCGTTTGGCTGTCATAAATACCTCTATGAAAGTCAGAAAAAAAAACAACGTTTCTTCTTAATTAAGTTTATTTCAGGCAGTTTAGTTACAAATCATAGTTCTTATCAAATATAGAATCATAAACAGTTATTAATTATAAAGAATATGTCGAGAACAGTTTCAAATGCGATCCAGCGCACGAGTTTGTTGAGATTATTTTGTCTACAGGAACTTAGTCAACAATACAAAAATACTTTCATCTATCATTCATTATTATTTTGCACAATGTTGGTTTAAAGTTATTATTATTAAAACAATACAATATTACTCTTTTACTCACAGATTTAACTTAAAAAGAATGAAAATTCGAGCTGTGTGTGTCTATGATGTCTCAAATTCCGAGACAAAAATATATATTACACTATTACAAGATCCGTCAACACCGCATTCAACATTTATAATTCAGCAATCAAGGTGGAAATTGTCGTAATACAAACTCAAATCATTTAATTCAACTAAACCAATTACAGGTACTTTTGAATTGTCAAAGGGTCAGTCAGTCAGAAAGATGAAGCTAGTTGCCCATTCCAAAGCGTAGGTACCTATGGAGAAGAACGGGCAAGAAACTCCACGGACACTTTTAAATCATAAAATTGTTACAAAACATTTGATTACATCATTCGTGTTGAAATTAACCATGTGAGAACGATGTAGAAAGACGTGCACGTTAAAACAGTTCTAACAAAAACAAACTAGCGACCTAATACAATTGAGAACTCAAACAGACAAATTATAAAAGTAAACTCTTGTTAAATGAAAATTCTAAGCCTAATAATATTATAAAAGCAAAGTTTATTTAAATGGATGGATGTTTGTTACTCTTTCACGCAAAAAAACGGATTTGGATGTTTGGCACACTGATAGTTTATAACCAGGATTAACACATAGGATACATAGGATCTTGGGACACTTATGGGGGTGAAACCGCGGGGCGCCGCTAGTATGACAATAATTTGTAGTTTTGTTACAAGCTTTTATGTATTTAACTTGCGATGTATGAATGTAACTGTTTGTTCGGGTGGACTCTTGCAACTCAATTTTAAGGCATCTTCAACCGATTGAGCTGAAATTTTGCATGCATGTGTAAATCGGATGACAATGCAAAATTATTATGACATGGAGCTGATCTGATAATGGAACTGGAAGATGGCCATAGGAATTCGGCAATTAAACGACAGAACCCCATCGAGTTTGGGCTTGTATGATTCGTCTTGACGAGTACTTTGGTGCTAGATGGTAACCAGGGTCTGATGATAGAGCTGGAAGATGGCCATAGGAACTCGGTAATTAAACGACACAACCCCATCGAGTTTGGGCTCGTTTGATTCGTCTTGACGAGATGGTAACCAGGGACTAAAGATGAACAGGTAGCTTAAGTGCACTAAACGCATATAACGGAATAACATTGCTACGCGCTACGAACTACGCCGTAGTCAATCTCGCATCAAAAATACTAAAAAAATAAAACACGCTTTTATTTATTTCTTATCAGGTTTATATTATTTTTAAATTTTTAGTTCTTTTTATTAATAAGTAATAAAAGCTTGTTTCAAGTTTTTTTTTCTCTTTTATTTACATTTTTAACCGACTTCTAAAAAAGGAGGAGGTTCTCAATTCGACGGTTTTTTTTTGTGTGTTTGTTACGCGATTTCTCCACCAATTGTGGACCGATTTTCAAAATTCTTTTTTTGTTCGAAAGGAGATACTTCTGAAGTGGTCCCATAAAAATTTCATCAAAAACGGTGCAGTAGTTTGGTTTTTAAACCTAAATTACTGGGAAAAATTTCAACTTAAAAGTGAAAAATAAAAACTTTTTTGCAAAAAAAAAACAACCGACTTCCAAAAACGACACTACAAAGTGAAAAATAACTTTAATTTCGGAAGTCGGTGGCAAAAAACGAAAATGCAAACCCGACGACACCGACTTCCGAAATTAAAGTTATTTTTCACTTTGTAGTGTCGTTTTTGGAAGTCGGTTGTTTTTTTTTGCAAAAAAGTTTTTTGAAACATCGTTCTATGTTATAGGCCATTCAAACAGCGCTGTGCTGAACGATGTTTTGCTGTATAATGTTGAAAATCTAGCTATAGGAGCTGTGGCTAAGTAATAACAGCCGCAAGGGTCGATCGATCAGGTTAAGCTCCGCTTGCCGCGGTTGGTCCGTGGATGGGCGACCATCTTTACCCATGAGGCCCGGGCTTCGGAAAACACGTTAAGCCGTTGGTCCCAGCTGTCATTCGAAGATCTTTGGCAGTCGTTACTGATCGTCAGTAGCCCGAAAGTCTGACAACCAGTCATACCAAGGGGTATCGTATTACCTAGTAACCGCACCCTAATTGCGTAACACACGATCAATCGGAATCTGAATCATTTTGAAGCAAATTGCTAATCCATTGCTTCATAAGTTCGAAAAATTTGTCTGCTCAACACGTAAATAACGCAATGAATGTTGTTGAACTGTCAAAATGAAACCGATTCCAATTGATCGTGTTACGAAATTAGGGTGCTGGGTTGAGGAGGTTAGAATGGCAGTTGCATCAAGTAAAATACTGATATTCAGCTGCATCCAGTTAGACTGGAATCCGACCCCAACATAGTTGGGATACGGCAAGACAAATGATGAATGTTGGGAATCTAGCTAGTCGTTATTCGACGTTGGAGACGAGTTCCTTACACTACGCACATTTTATTACTTTTTAATCCTTGTTGCCTTAATAATGCAGCGAAGTCGTCCATTAAAATATTAAAGCAGGAAAATAGTTGTTCGCTTGAGTTCCTTTAAATCTAACAGTTATTAACAATGTCTTAACAATACTTTTTACTTAGGTTTGCGTCCTCTGCCGCCGCCGCCCGTCTTGGCTTTTTTCTTGGCCGCGTTCTTTTTATCTTCCTCAGCCTTGCGTTTTGGGTTCGGCGTGGTTGATATCTACAATAAAAAAAATTGTATAATGAAATACATATGATCTATCTCGACATATTATAAAACAAAATCCCCCCGCGGCGGCGAAAGTTGAGACAGACAGCTGTCTCAACGCGATAAACAAAAAGTACTGAACGGATTTTGATTGATGAGTGATTTGGTTAGTTGGCGAAGGAAGGTTTAGGTGTATCATTCATTAAGGTTTCGTGTAAATTGTCTGAAATATGACGATCCTTGTTGAAGGTGTCTGTGGTATATTTTCCGACATCCACGCGGGCGAAGCCGCAGACAAAAGCTAGTAAATATATTAAAGAAAGCCGCTTTTCGTATCTGTCTGTGACTAGCTTTATATTTCCGACTGACCAACTCCTTGACAGTTAAAGTGGCTGTTTAATTAAAATATATGCTTTGAGTTTAATCTAATCTGGTTAGTTTTTCAATACTTCCTGATGGATTTTGATGCGGTTTCAAGATCATTTAGAGAATTTATTCAGGAATGTTTATGTGTTACTGTTAGCCTGCAGCATCCCACTGCTGGGCAAAGGCATCTCCCCATGACTTCCAGCTCTATTTCTGTTTCATTTTTCCTTCTGTTACTTTTTTATATACTTTGTTTTATTTTTATTTTTAACTGTGTTTAGTTTATGATCCTGTACGATTCGCAATAAATACTTTTTCTTTCTTTCTTTGGATCCTTGGTTAAAGTAGACCACTGGTCGTTTGTTTTGTCCAGCTCGTCCCGCCATCTTCTACGGGGTCTGCCGTGACGCCTTCTAGCTGTGTCAGGGCTCCACGTGATGGTTATTTTGGCCCACAGCTTATTGGGCATTTGGCAGACGTGGCCAGCCAGTTTATGTGTATAATATTTAAATTTTTGTCCCATACGTCGTCCCATCAATAGATTAAACCCGTGCGAAGCAGGGTCGGGTGGCTAGTTTGAATATAAATATTTACCGTAAAGAACCCGTCAAGTCGCCCCTGGGTGGACCCGCTGCGCGCCTTCAGCAGTTTCTTGGCTCCGTTGCGGACTCGCTCTTCGTTGAACTGCTTGTCGCCACACAGGAATCTGACTAGTCCTTCCTCGTCGGGATCCGACCATTTTAACTGGAAATAAAGAATTTATTTTATGGAACTACAATATTAGTGTTATTGGGTTTTTTCAACAGAAATTTATCACTGAAATTTCGACAAAAAAAAAAAAACGGTTTTATTACATCATCTGTGAAGTTTCGCCTATTAATTTTATTTAACCATGTTGGTATGAAAGTTTGTCCAACTGTGCATTCTGTACATCAAACTAAGAAAAAATAAAAGTCTTTCCCCAGTAATTATTTTTATGCAATATAAAAATAATCGCTAGGAAGCAACTTTTATTTTTGGTGTGAAAATTTGCCGTTTGTGGCGGTGCGCAATGTAACACACGCAAAACACTGTGCTTATGGGTGCATGCAACGGTACAGGGGTCGTGGGAGTATTTAAAGTTGCATTATAACATTAAAAACTCGTTTTTCGTCATAAGACTTTCGTAAAAGTTGGAATTCTGACCTTCATATCTCCGTAACTAGAAGGTTCCCAAGTATGGTCCCGTAGGAAAACATGATTACAATGACGGAGAGTACAGTCACGAGCAAAAATATGTACACACTCGGCTTTATTCAAAAGCGATTTACTCCTTTATTTTTGAATGAAATTTTATGTTGCTACGAACATAGCATTGTCGAACCCATAGGTTTTTGTAATGTGTCGTATTTCAACGTTGCATTCGTTATTTGACGAAAAAATTGCAATTAAAAAAGTATTTACATATTGATGCTCGTGACTGTACAAGTGAGTCCCTACTTCGTTTAGTATCTTTTTATACCCGTTATTTATCTCAAAAAATACTCTCGATTACGCAAAATAGAAGAAAAATCATCATCATCATCATCTTCCTGTCCTTATCGCATGTTACTTGGGGTCGGCGCAACACGTTTTCTTCTTCCATTCTCCCCTGTCAGCCGTCACGCTATCATTCACTCCCTTCTCTTTCATATCATTCCTCACACAATCTATCCATCTTTTCTTCGGCCTTCCCCTCCAAATTAGAAAAAAAGAAAGAAAAATGTTCATTTTGTCAGAGAAACAAAAGCTACACTGTAAAGTTCATGATCGCTGAGGGGAACTCATGCGGGTGAAACCGCGGTACGCAGCCATTAATTGACCTCAATGTCCTAAGAATCGAAATTAGAGTAAATGAATAACTAAACATTTGTGAGCCTGGAAGATTTGGTGGAGTAGTTTAGTTGTGATAATATTGTTATTTTTGAGAGCAGTGGTGGCCCAGTGATAACGGCCGCGACTTACGATTACGAGTTGTAGGTCGTAGGTTCGAACCCAGACAGGCACTTTACTTTGTCTAAATTACTTCATCACCACTGCTCTAAAAACGGTGAAGGAAAACTTCGTAAGGAAGCCGGCATGTCCTAGAACAAAAAATTCGAAGACATGTGATATTTACCAACCCGCACTGGGCCCGCATGGTAGATTACAAGCGTACAGCCCACTCCCTCTCACTGAGAAGATGCCTGTGTCCCAGCAGTGGGAACATTATAGGCTAATTATGTAATACTATTTGCGCCCCGTGGTTTCACCCGCATAAACTTTGATCCCGTGGGAATATCGAGATAAAAGTATCCTATGTGTTAATCTTGGTTATAAACAATGTGTGTGCCAATTTCATCAAAATTGGTCCAGCCGTTTGAGCGTGAAGAAGTAATAAACATACAAAAACGCACACTTACTCACAAACTTTCGCCTTTATAATATTATTAGTGATTGTTATTTTTAGCTGCAAGTAATTTAGTCGTTTGCATGATTTTAGCTACAACTGACCTCAATCTCCTTAGCATCAGTGACCTCGGGCTCCAAGAACAGCTCCCTGGCTCTCTGGTAGTCCCAGTTCTCCGGCGGTTGGTACTTGTCCGTGTCTATGTTGCGCAGCACTTGCTCTAGCGAGCGGTGCTGACGGATCAACTCTATGGCTCGCTTGGGGCCGATACCACGGATAGATCCGCAGTAGTCACAGCCCAGGAGGATGCACAGGTCAATGAACTGGAAAGATATATCATTTATTACGTAACATAACACTAGAAAGGGCTTGTGGCTAAATAATAACAGCCACACGGATCGATCGAAGTTAAGCTGCGGTTGCCGAGGTCGGTCCATGGATGGGTGACCATCCGTTACATACCGAGGCACAGAGGGGTACCCTGTTCCTCGGAAAGCCTGTTAAACCCTTTTTTTTTTTTTTTTGAGGATGGGAAATCATCAAATGACCCCTCCCGCTCCGGGTGGAGCAGAAGGGAGTGTCAGACTCTTACTGACTAAAACCCACCCGTGTTCCCTCCTTAGCCCTTTATGTTCCAGGGCAGCGGTAACCCTTTCGGACAATCCCGCTACCCTGGCAGGCTTCGGCCCTATCGGGCCCCGTCACTGATGCTGACATCTCTTTGAGGCGCGTGTGGAATACATACGCGCCGTCCGGCACGGGCCTGGTCCTGATCGGACGGTGAGTTACCCATTACTCACCGCCCGCAGGCCCGCGCCTACGGTGGCCGGGAGTCGTCACGCGGCTCCCGACGCCCGGAGCGTCTCCCGCGGCGGCTGAGGCGTGAGGTGCGTTCCCTCGCCCACCCCGCCACCTCCTTCGCTAGCATGACTGCTTCGCAGAAGGAGGTGACTGCCTCCCACTCCCTCTCGCCCCGGACCATGGCTTGAACCAGGGCCGGACGCGAGAGGTCGCCGCCGCTGCCGATCGCCTCTACGAGGACACGGCGGTGCTCTGCCCAAGCAGGGCAGACCTCCACCGTATGCTCCACCGTGTCCTCTGGGCGATCCTGACAGTGGTGACACCCGGGCGTCTCCTCCCGCCAGATTATGTGCAGGAACCTCCCGAAACATCCGTGTCCGGAGAGGACCTGCGTCAGGCGGTAGGTGAGAACGCCGTGACGTCTCTCTAGCCACTCCTCAAAGAGACCCCTCTTTGAGGAGTGGCTAGAGAGACGTTACCGCCGCTATCGTGGCGTGCCCTGCCTGTTAAACCCTTGGCTGTCATTTGTATATTTTTTACAGTGGTCAGTCAGAAGCTATAAGAGTAGGGGAAGACCAAAGAAACGATGGATGGCATGTGTGAATGATGATATGGTTAGAAAGGGGGTGGCTACCGAGATGACAACTAATAGAGAAGTATGGAAGAAAAAGACATGTTGCGCCGACCCCAAATAAATTGGGATAAGGGCAGGAGAATGACAATGGTCAGTCAGAAGTTCGAGAGTCTGACAACCAGTTTTACCAAGGAGTATTATATGTATTACCTAGTAAGTGGGTTGTGGAAGTTGGATAGGCAGTCGCTCCATGTAAAATACTGGTAATCAGCTGCATCCGATCAGACTGGAAGCCGACCCCAACGTTGGGAAAAGCCCAAGCATAAACATAACGCCTTTATTTCCCGAAAGGGTAAGGCCAGTTATTTATTAAGATTACATTCAAATTAATCATTAGTATGGTACTGATAACAGTAAAGATACGATTATCAAGAAATAGGTTATAAGGTTATTTGTAATTATATGGATTTGGCTAGTTCACCTGACGGAACGATTTCTTTTACGATTTTTTTTTATAACCAACCAAATTTTTCTATGCTAGAATCATGTGCTGAATTCATGGTTTAAGTTTACGCGACGATGTCCCTGCCGCTCTGTATATATTTTTTTTCAATTTGGGTTAATTTTTTCTGTCCTTCTGTTAAAAAAAAAATGACTCAACATTAATACTGGCCAGTTTTCTTACCTCCTTCTGCTCCAACTCCAGTCCCTTAAGCACGTCATCTAAATGGAACTCCTGTACTGGCATCTTGCGTGCTTCGGAGAACGTCAGGTGACGCAGCAGTACGTTGGTGCCGAACGTTAGCGCGTCCATGTCTTCAGTCGCTGAGGCGAACACTTTGCCGGCTTTTACCTGAGAAGAGACAAATGATAAATTTTAAAAACTAGATGAGGTTAGCGTTTCCTATCTGAAAGACGATTTGTATAATAACTCTAGGCTGGCGCCGATTCCCTTGTTCACAAACTAAACTAAATTTAGTTCAGTGCATCTTTTTCTTTATATTTCAAAGAACAGAATATAAATATTCTGTTCTTTGGAAGGCTGAAAAGAACAGAATATAAATATTGATACTGACGTAAATTGACTTATTTTTTTTTAACCCCCGACGCAAAAACGACGGTGTGTTATAAGTTTGACGTGTCTGTGTGGGGGTGTGTGTGTGTGGGGGGGGGGTGTGTGGGGGGTGTGTTGGGGTGGGGGTGTGTGTGTGTGTATGTCTGTCTGTGGCATCGTAGCTCCCGAACGGAAGAACCGATTTTAATTTTGTTTTCTTTTGTTTGAAAGGTGAATTTGTCGGGAGTGTTCTTAGCTATGTTTGATGAAAATCGGTCCAAGATGGCCGCCGCTACAAAATGGGGGATAACATATTTTTTCACAACTCCGTCATTAGTAGCCAATTTTTTAATCACGTCTAAACTTGTCTATGGAGTAATAACAGAACGTCCGTATTTCCCCAAAGGATTAGGTGGAGGTGTTTTGTTAATTGTGTTTAACTCTCATGTAAGCCTATTGCCATCAGCCGGGCAAAATTCCAGGATCTGGGCTGCTACAAAAAAAAAATCTTGATGGAAAAACCCAAAACACTCAAAAACCCAAAACACTTAAAAACCCAATAACACGTTGCCCAACCTTGGAACCGAATCAAGACAGACCCTCAAGACCTCAGCTGTAGCGTTTACGACCACTAGACCAATATGGCAGTCAGATCAAGGTATGCAAACAGTAATTGTTGGAGAAATTGATGAAATACAAGCTGTTGTTTTGCATCCTCGTCAAATTTCAGGAGGCTGTTATGAAAGACATAAATAATCAAATAAAATTACGATCCCTGGTAAATAATGAATACATACTTGTTTTTTTTAGTTATTTAAGTTTGACAGTATTTCAGAATACATCACTTTCAAAGAACAGAATCGCGTTATGGTATCGTGTCCGTTAGAAAGAAAAAGGTCTGGCTGGGGTAATGTTACCCCAGCAGGATATGTTTTTGTGGAATAATTAAAAAACTATAAGCGCAACAAATTTAAAAATGTGTGCAACAATTACAGAAGCCGCAAAACTAATTATCTATAAGATTCAAATGACCATTTTCGACAACATCTGGCTGGGGTAACGGACACTATGGTTGCTATGGTATCGTATAAGCGGACGCGTTTTTATGTGTGTGTAAAAGGGCAGTTACAGTGCGGTCTCACACAGCCCCGTTTTAAAATGCGTGTTCCACACATGCCGATTTCCGAAAATTAGAAAATAACCTACTAATTTTATGATTGATTCGTGTCGAGAATCGGAAGCATAGTTACCTCTTTGAATTTGACGAGGATGCAAAACACCTTGTGTAATTTGAAACATTCTAAATACAGATGAATGTGTTACAAATTCCCTTCAGTTAGTAATTATGTTTAATGTAATGGCAAGCAACATCTCGGCAGGCCCAGGCAGAGATAGCGGGATGAGCTGGACTCCTTCAACAAGAACTGGTCCTTAGCAGGTTTAAACAGACAAAAGCGGAGAGAGTAGGGAGGCTTTTGCCCTGCAGTAGGACATCACAGGCTTATAATAATAGTCATTGGCCCTGATTCCCTTGTTCACAAACTAAACTAAATTTAAGTTCAGTGCATCTTTTTCTTTCTATTTCATTAAGAAAAGGACAGAAGATACAATATTAGTTTACTCCTGTCAAATTAAGATACTCCATAGACAGATTAGACGTTATTAAAAACATGGCTGCTAAAAATACGTCAATTTACGTCAGGTGTTGACTAATTTGACAGGACTAAACTAATATTTATCTTCTGTCCTTTTCTTAATGAAATAGAAAGAAAAAGATGCACTGAACTTAAATTTAGTTTAGTTTGTGAACAAGGGAATCGGCGCCATTATGTAACAATTTAACTTGAACAGGGTTTGTTTAAGCTTTCATCAGAGATTTTTGGAACAGTCCATATTAACTTACTAGGGCAGCACACTGCGCCTCAGCCTCGCACGGCGCCTCCACCACAGGTATACCCATGAGCTTGAGCAGAGTTCTCGCCTCCTCGTTATGCACCTTAGTCACCTTCACCAGGCGACGGTTGAATTTCTCTATGGATTCTTGATCACCTGCGGAAGAGGTTTTGAAAGATGAATAATATTATGATCCATAAATGATTACGATTGCTAGCTTCTTATTACATGGGACTTAAACGTAACTGTCGATATTTGCGTTAATTAGACAAACCTAATCTAACCTAACCTAGCCCTTCAGTACTTTTTGCCTACCAAAACTGTTCATAATCAAAATCAAGAGTCATTTATTCAAATTAGGCTGAGAATCAGCAAACGCCCGCCCTTCACCACTTCCTAGTGCTATCGCTGGGAAGAAGTGGCGCAACGTTCAGTTAGAAAATACTTGATACTTGATTGTATACAATATTAACATTACAAGACACAGAACATAAAATTAAATTATTTTCCATAATTATGTAAGCTAGCCAGGCCAATATACCAACAAATAAAAACGATACATACTCAAGCAAAAAAATAATTAATTAAAATTAAAATGTAAATAGGCATAATAAATGAAATAAATAAATCTTTATCCGAATCTATTTGAATGTTTTAATGATGAGAGAATTTAATTTAACTAATTAATTTTATGTTTTAATGTGATTTATTTTATTCATGATTTTAATTTTAATTTATTTGAAGGCTTTAATTTAATTAATTGTTAAACCAATCTCATACTATTTTTATGAACTTGTTATTGTAATTAATTTGTAATCGTTATAATCAATTAATTTACAATTTTTTTTTGTATCGTTAATTAATGTTATGAATTATTTTAATTGCTTAACCAAAAATTGTGTATGTGGTGTTAGCCTATAAGTAATTGTTACACTTGTCAATGTAGGCATACAATTAAACTTAATGTAAGTGTTGTGTAAACAATTGTTGGCTAACCAAATAAATAAATAATAAATAAATAAAGGGTGTGACAGCTTACATATATATGCATTGCTGGGTTCTGTTCAAATAGCATAAACTAGGACCATTGAAGTAAAATAAATAAAAAACTGACTAAATGTTCGATACTGAACTCCAGTTGGCCAGCGAAGTCAAGTACCTCGGATTCATACTAGACAGTAAGTTAAACTGGAGTAGTCATCTGGACAACCAACTAAACAGGGCCTGCATGTTCTTTTGGCAGTGCAGAAAAATGATCCACCCCATGATCAGCTACTGGGCCGCGGTCTGGTGGCCCCGCACCAAGCTAGTTACAGCCTCCAACAAACTACAACGCATGCAAAGACTAGCCTGCATGGCCATATATACCACCATATATATATATATGTTTTGTTATGTGTTTAGTATAACCCAACACCCTTTGGTCAGACTACAGTATTTACCCAAGACACTATGCTATCCGCTTTCAAAAGATATTAATTCTTTTAAAAGTTAAACAAATAATATTGCAAAATATAATCATACCAGCTTCTGTAGCCTTCTGCAACTCCTTCTCCGCTTCCTCCCTCCTCTCCGCTCTTTTATTCAGCTGATGAGACTTCATATCCGGGGGCTTTCCGTCAAACACGTACACTGGTTTGATGCCATTCTCCACCAGCCTTATTGTGCGGTAGAAAGTGCCCATCAGATGGGATGTTGTTTCTCCATCTACGGATACTAGTTGGGACCCTGAGGAGAAAGTTAAAAGAATTGATATAGGGAACAGCGTTTACAGGATTTCTACGATAACGTTGATTGATGTTCGATACGGTACGAAGCGTATCGAGTGGTTGAGAATAGCTATGCAGGACTCGGTAAGGTTAAAATGTGACAAAGAATAGTTAGCCGATGTAAGAACAAAATGTTTATCACTTACCTTCACTTCTTACGGCTATTAAGAACTGATACAAGCTCATATACGCGTCAATAGCAATTTTACGTCCTGAAAAATAAAAAACAAAACAGTAAAGTTTACATTCATCGAGGTTAAAATATCGATTCATACAAAATGAAACTCACCAAAGTAGTTTTTTATCTCCATTTCTTTGATAGCATGTGGTGCAATATCTGCAATTAACTTAGATAAACCTAGAATACCCATCCTGCTGTTGTATTGCCAAATAGATGCAAAAATAGGTTAACAATTTGCAACAAACCAACGTTAGGTACGTTTATATTTTACGCTTGACAAATTTGGCGGGAATAAAACCGAAATGTCAAGTTGTCAAAACAACACTGTCAAACCAAATCACCAAACGTCAAAAATAATAGTGTTGTGCGCATTATAACGCAATATTGATTATGAGCAGTGAAGAATCGAGATTTACAATAATATTATTAATTATTATTTTTATCCATTTGCATATTTTTAAAAAATATGTATTTTTAATTTAATGATTATTATACGCACTTGACGTTATTGTTGCAGTAGAATTAAAGATTAACGCAGTAACAAAACGTTAATACGCCTTTGTTGGAAAAATGTTTTGACAACAAACAGTTGACGGCAATGGCATTACACAATTTTATAGTCAGGGCAGGGCTTCGATCGTGTTTTGTTGTAATTTTTGTTTAATTAAACAAAATAATAAGTCTTCATGATGGGAAACTACATTACCGTGAACATGGAAGAAAATTTTAAAAAGAATCAAGAATTCATACAAACCATCAATAAAATTAAGGTAAAAATGTTGCAAAGATTTCTTATAAAATGATTTAAAATATGTTAAATAAAAGTTTTCTTTAGATGGAGAGACAAATTCAACTTCAATATCAAATGCAAGAACGACAAATGGCATTGCAGATAGCGAAGAGCAGGGACACCTGCCTTTGGTTTACTGCATTTTATGTTACTGCAACAACAGGGCTCTTAACAGGGTAATAATTTTTTTATCTAACATTATAGGGTCAAAGATCATTAGTTATGTTCATTAGTTAACTATCCTACCCACACGATAAGAAATATTTCTTTCTAAATATGCATAAGTACTAAAAACACATAAAACTCGAACTGAACATTTAATTTAGAAACATATCTATTACAGTTTCAGAAGGACGAAAAGACCATATCTTCTGATGCCATTGATACCTCTCACGTTTGCGACTCTGTACTATTGGGACCTTGCATACGGAAACAAAGTACACAGGATCAGAAGTAAGTAGTAGGATAATAGGTTAAAAATATTTGAATAGCTGAAACTATCAGCCAAAGACTACAATAGTATACTGTCTCTATCAGCTAACTTCCTTAATTTGATTAAATCACATGCATGAGTCTCCATCATCGTTTTAAATGTCAAGCTAAAATAAATTATTTGAAATGACCCGAAGCGACCAAATACTTTATTTTGAATATAGATTACCTACACTTCTATTAATTTATACAGACTTGGGTTTATGCCAGCTTTTTAATAATTTTCTAAGAATACCTACGTATATGCATTGATTCATCTAGGTTAATTTATTATGAATCGCTTCATGGATTTTTTTTTAATAAAGTACTGTATTGACGATCCTTATTAAAATTTATTTGTATTCGCATAAACAGTTTTCAGGGTCTAAACGAAAATCTATAGTTTATTCATTTTCAGTTTAGTCGTTATTAGTTCATAACCCAATATTGCAAGGACGTTTTATAATTTGTTTGACGGAAAGAATTGATTTATGCCTCAATCCCCCAATCCAACCAATTTCATAGACCATTCATCACAAACCATTCCAAATCTAACTTTACAATTTGCATCGATGTAATACATAAAATGCGTTACAGTGGAAGCTGAACACATTATGACACACGAAGCAGACTCTCTCGAATGGCCCTGCGGTCTTCCCACACCGTCTTCCATTGATCTCGGACGTTTGGACGTCGAAGAAAAGAAGAAAATTCATCCGCCACTGTTGTAAACTGAATATGCTCAATAATGACGTCCTGTGCCTTCACCGCAGAGTAGATCAAAATAGCGGGTAGCTTAGACCTTCGTCTTTTCAATAGGCCGCATTTTCCAAGATGAAAATTGCTGGAGATATACGGATTTAATTTTATTAATTAATTAATGGGACTACTCTTGACCTCGATCTCGCGCGATGGAAAGTGGAAAGCGATGGACTTAGATTATCTCGTATGTTTTCTGTTTATCCAGAAATAGATAGTAGATAAGAAACATTTTTGAGGTGTGGACCTAAGCTCAATACAGTAAATATTATCTAACATTCCTCTGGGCTTAAACAAAGGATCCATATACATATTATGCGCCACAACAACTAATTGTAAATACGGGTAAACATGCTATTACTAAGCTCTAAAGGTCAAAATTTCCAGAATATCTCTCGTGAGAAATATAACAGCACCTAAACGTTTTTAGTTTCTGAAGTTAAACGACGCGGTGACGCGTAAAGTGGAGTAGGGTACTCTTATGTAAGTTAAGTAAGTACTCTCTTTAGAGTCAATGTCAAACTATTCACCTGACTGTCAGTCGTTAGGTTTTATTACCGTAATAACTGAGCAATTTTCAATGCGGAATGCCTTTTTGAGCAGAAATTTTCATCTAGATGGAAAATGCGGCTATAGTGACAGCTAGATTTTAGAGGCACTTCTATAACAAACGTAAAATAAATGTAGTTATATTCTAACGAACGAACGAACGAAAATTACGATTAATTTCATATTGAATTTTATATAATTATTTGGGTTTTGGGTCAGAGTATCGTAACCGTAAGTATGTAACAGCAATTTAGTGCAGTAATTAAATTCTTGTGTATGTGTAGCCAAACAAAGTAATGCCTCTTGTGTATGGCAAGAGGTTTTTGAGGCGGCATTACTTTGGGTAGCCATGGAAACGTCAGGCGCGTTTTTTCCGACTAATTAAAATAAGAATCTCAATATTTAGCCATTACCATTACTATTGAAGCAATTTAATATGCCCGGTGGCCATTTCGAATTTTTAACTTTTCTGCTGAATTTGAACGTTTTAATGAGATTCTAGTTGATAATCATTCTTCTCCAATTTTGAACTGTGCGTGTTTGTAATCTAGGAAACTCTCATAACAATGCACAGTAGTACCTAGTTACTTACATAAAAAAATATTACTGAATAGTAGGTTTAGTCAAGAAGCCATACCGACGTTGCTAAAAATATCCTGTTAGATGCGCTAAGTGGCTGGCGAAAATCAGTTTTTCTTACGTTTTTTGCAATTTATATATAATCCTATCGATTGACATTTCATGAAATATTCATTCAATAGGATTTGAGGAACTTAGAGGGTTGTATTGATGATTTTAATTATTATAATTCTGTAAAATCATACTTGTTACGCTCGCGAATCATAATAAAAACAACATTTAACATGACTTACCTGCAAATCGCAAAACACGTAAGAAAATTTAAATTTCGCGGGCTACTCTGACGCTTCTCCCTTAAAAAGTCGGTGGGAAAACCTTCTCCAACAGAGAAGGAATGAGCATTTTACCACGCTAACTACCTCGCAGCGTTTATACGCTTCACCAACACCAGGATCAACAAAAAAACGATAAAAACGTTTTAAAATAACATAGATTTTATATTTTGTTTATGCTTATTTATTATTTTTACATAATTTTATAGTAGGTAGTTTAAGTATGTATGTGTGTGTGTTTTGTTACACATGTTTTTGTGATTAGATATATATTTTTTACATGGTCGATGTGTTCCAGTCAGTAGTTTTTTTTTAAGATTATTTTCAATTTTATAAGATAAATAGGCACATAGCGCCTCGTTATTATAGGTAATATTTAATTTTAATGTTTAAAGTATACTCGATACTTATCGCATTTATTATAAGGATAATAACAATAATTTACAACTTTATAAAAGCGAATATTTGCAATAAAATGTCATTCCTTAAAAAAAGTAATAAGCATTTATGAAATTATCGTCTAAGTAAAAACGTTGAAGTATTACAAGACAATTAATAGATGTAATCCCTCACTGTGTTTATTGTCAGAATTCCTGTACTAATGTTAAATTTAAAATAAAGTTTCTGAAAAATAGGAAGTTGTTTTTTATTTCTTGAAAAGAAAAGTCATGAAGTGTGTGTTACAGTGAAATTGTGAAACGAAACTTTTTCAAACATTTGAACAAGTTTTAAGTTTCAATTTTTGTCTATTTCAGTTTGTAAGAAAAAATAAGGAAGTACATATAAAAAAAATCTAACATTATTTAATGTGCATAAATATCGAATATACATTTTTTAGCCCCATTACTATAGTTGACATCTTGTGTTACCATGGCAACTGACAGGTTGTTTGGGCGGCCGTAAACAAATGAAACTCGACTGGCAGAATTCAAATGTGCCGATGTCTATCTAGTAATATTGGCAAACTCCCCAGATTTAAATAAAAAATAGCAAACGTATAATGGGATTTGTGAAGTATCATTGCTATTTTTTACGTAAGTAAAATTAAAAATCTTTAAATTTTAAAATTGTGGTGGTATTCCAACTATCAGTTTGTTATCGACATGTTTCTCGTTGCTTAGCGTAAATAATCAATATTTTGACAATGATGGTAGTCACGCTTTTCTGATATTCAAATAAGCTCACGATACCCTTCGAATTTACATTTTTTATAGACATTTGATAGCAAAACATGAAAACTGCGAATATATGAATTTTAATTTATATCGATTACAGAATTTGATTTTACAGTCCCCGCGTAACTAGTTGTGTCGACAAGAAGTGCTAATGTCTCAAAATCAAGGTAAGAAGGACGACCGGAAGAAAGATGTGGGCCAGAAACCAGTTCAAAAGAAGAGTCCAGATAAAAACATGTCGGAAATTGATGAGCACATTCTTAAAAGATTCGAAATTAAGAAAAGGCTTGGGAAGGGCGCCTATGGCATTGTCTGGAAAGCTACTGATAAAAAGTCCAAGGATGTGGTGGCGATTAAGAAAATATTTGACGCTTTCCGGAATCAGACAGACGCTCAGCGGACTTTTAGGGAAATAATTTTCCTTCAGTCATTCCGTAACCATCCTAATATTGTGAAACTGCATAGTATACACAGGTAAGTCTTTTTTATTATTATATAGCTTGTACAATATCATTTAGCATGACTTCTGTGTGTGGGCTTCACTTTGGTCCTGGACCCCCCTTCGAAGTTAAATTGCTGGAAGTTATCGGGGAAGCCTTTCGCCAGGTTTGGTACGGTGCATGCTGACTGTAGCCAGTAACTTCTGTGTATGATTTTCACAATTAAAGCAGAACTTACCCTAACCTAATGTAAATAACTAACTTACCGAAAATTATTTTTATTTCTATGTTTTTTCTTTCTTAAAATAACATACTACCTACTTTACATGATTATCAAAAATGTGTTCCGTGTACTTGCCACCCAAAGGAATTAATGTAATTTGGTTTATCTATTTTTGTCTCTACACAGTCACATAACTTTTAAACATTTATAAGTAGTTTACAAGAGTCCGTTGCCATAGGGGCTTGTGTAGGTAAGCAAGTTAATTATGGCTAGTCAATTTATTTAAACAGAATTCTGATAGTATAACATAATGCTTTGCCAAAGGAATTGAAATCCATGTTGAACAATTATTGTACTTGAGGTTCCCTATTCAGCAGTTCACATGAGTAAACATACAAAGATGTGTCTATACAGGGTGGCAGGGACATCGACAAGCAAACTCTTACCATGGATCCAGTACATGATTCTGAAATCTATTATGCTGAATATTAACGTCGGTTATTAAAAAAAATTGCAGTTTCATACACTTTGACCGCATAGGCATTGCACTTTTCCATGAAACAGTTAAGTAATTTTTTTTTGTAAGCAGGAAAAAGTGTGGCTGTAGGCTTGCACCAGGGATCGGCTTTAAGTCCTTACCTCTTCCTGTTGATTATGGACGTTCTTACGTCGGACATCCAGGAGGAGGCACCCTGGTGCATGTTGTTTGCCGATGACATTGTTCTCGTCGGTGAAGATGGACCTGAGATCCAGAGCAGATTAGAGAAATGGCAACAGAAGCTGGAGAATGTTGGCTTGAAAATCAGCAGAACCAAAACGGAATATATGTTCTGCGATTTCGGCGGTCTCTCCAGTTTTGGAACCATAGCGCTTGATGGCGCACTTCTCCCAGTCTGCTCCGACTTTCGGTATCTCGGTTCACTCGTGCAAAGCGATGCCGAAGTAGATCGGAAGGTTATGCACAGAATTAACATTGGATGGATGAAATGGCGGCAGGTCACGGGAACAATCTGCGACTCCCGCATTCCCCTTAAACTTAAGGGGAAGATATATAAAACCATGATTAGACCTGCTGTCTTGTATGGATCAGAATGTTGGGCTACAAAAGGGATAAATGAAAGGCAATTGCATGCAGCTGAGATGAGAATGCTAAGAGGGATGTGTGGTGTTACACGAATGGATAGAATAAGAAATGAGTAAATAAGAGGAAGTCTGAAAGTGGCACCGGTAACTGAAAAGTTGTGTGGAAATCGGTTGTCATGGTATGGGACATGCCCATACCATGACAACCGATTTCCACACAACATCGTTACGGAGAAATGAGGAAAATGTCGTGATGAGAGTTTTGAGTATGAATGTCGATGGCTATAAGAGTTGGGGAAGACCAAAGAAACGATGGATGGAATGTGTGAATGATGATATGGTTAGAAAGGGGGTGACTACCGAGATAACGACTAATAGAGAAGTGTGGAAGAAAAAGACATGTTGCGCCGACCCCAAATTAATTGGGATAAGGGCAGGAGAATGATGAGGAGGAAAAATTCCTAGAATCATGTGCTGAATTCGTGGTTACAGTTTGGGTTTGCATGTCGATGAATCGTCGATTCGTCCCTGCCCTCCTGTATAGAATAGAATAGAATACTCTTTATTATGTACACCATATAAATTACAGAACATACATGTATATATACCTTCTTACTGTCTAGCAGATGTTATCATTATTGCATAAGATGTTCCGGTATATCTTGGAATGCAGCGGGGTAGCGTGACAGGGGAAGAAATGATTCTCTTAACTTTAATGCGTGCACTGACTGGACAGGTCCTCTCAAACTGTTTGGTTCTTTCCTCAAAAAACCATCTCAGACATTAATCTACATGGTCTTCACATGATCTGACCAAAATTATGTCTGGACTTTAAAAGAGACTGTGACCTCTGAGTTTGTTTCGGCCTTTCTTCTCAGACTAGTCAGATAAGAAACGCCGACCTCATCTAGTTTTTAAATATGATTGACGTGTAAAAGTGTTTGTACAAACCTACTTACAAAAATAAAATCATTTATCATTATCATTTACCAGAATATCATTGTACAGCTGATTAATTGCAGAGTGCACTTTGGCGAATTTAGCAGTTGCATACAATAAAACATTTGCTTGTGTTACTGTTATTCTGTACCTGGAATTGCTAAGTACTTGTGTCCCGGTTTTACTTGTGCCAAGGGGACACCTGTCCCCTTGGCACAAGTAAAACCAATAAGACAATAAGACAACTACGTGGTTGGTTAGTACACAGGAATGTAGTCTTAAAAATAAATATATAATAATAAATAAAAGTTAAAAATAAATTATAATATAAAAATCCTCTCACAGAGAGGAGGCCTGTGTCCCAACAGTGGGAACATTTAGCCTGAGTATGCTTATTTATAAAATAGACAACCTAGAGAACCAAAAAGATGGTCATTTCCAGAAGTAGTCTTTCTGTACCCTTGTCTACATTTTACCCTTTTTATTCTTACCCTTACCCCAGAGCTCTGAACAACCGCGACATCTACCTCGGCTTCGAGTACATGGAAACAGATCTACACAACGTGATCAAACGTGGTAATATAC
Source organism: Apamea anceps (assembly GCA_951799955.1). Classification (NCBI taxonomy): domain Eukaryota; kingdom Metazoa; phylum Arthropoda; class Insecta; order Lepidoptera; family Noctuidae; genus Apamea; species Apamea anceps. Next base: position 13,055,427 of record OX637521.1, on the reverse strand, counting down.
TCAAGGATATACATAAGCGATACATTATGTACCAGATGCTGAAAGCGACGAAATATATACATTCGGGCAATGTAATACATAGGGACCAGAAGCCGAGCAATGTGCTGATTGATAGCGCTTGCAGGTAAGAAATCCTATTCTACTTCCTACTAAAATTATAAACACGAAAGTTTGTGTGGATGGATGGATGTGTTACTCTTTTACGCAAAAACTACTGAACGTGTTTGGATGAAATTTTCAGGATTAACACATAGGATACTTTTTATCCCGATATTCCCTCGGGATCGAAACTTATGCGGGTGAAACCGCGTGGCGCTGCTAGTAACACATAATAGTAACATAAACATCACGCCTGTTTTCCCTGAAGGGTTGGGCAGGAGTGTACATACCGCCACATTTTACCAGCTATGTTTAACTTCCATGTAGTAGGGGTCATTGCCATCAACCGGGCACTAATAGCTGGACCTGGAAATCGAACCCAGGCCCTCATGCTCCGCAATTGCGCTTGCGATCCGACCAACGAGGCAGTTCTTATTTAAGATAAAAAAAGGAGACGCCCTTGAAGGACATACTCTGACCTCATTGATTCTTCGAAAAGGTCAGGCGTCGAGTACTTGCAACCGGCGCGAATGTATGAATGAACGTGGTCTAAGCAAAAGGGGTATATGTGAGAATCGTAGCGGGTGGCGTTCTGTAGTTTCTGAGTAAGTCTAGTTTCTGTGTGTGTGGATTTTATGTAACAGCGCGTTGGAAAGCGCAGTTTGGACGGTGTTCAGTCATTTTTGCTCGACTCCAACGGGTTATGTTTTCTTCTGCTAAGCTTAAAATTTGTCAGCATATTCTCAACAGTTAATTCTTAACAGAAATATCTGATGAAATGAGTTTACCCTTTCTTTCTATTCAGATACTCAAAGAAACCTTTTATTGGCTTCGATTACCAAATAAAAATATAAAAAAAAGGTTTTTTAAACTCTCAAGTTATATCATGCACTTTTAATTAAATATGTTCATTTGATAAATAGTCATCATCAAATTATTTATGTGTGTTCTATGATACAGGGTGAAGCTAGCCGACTTTGGTCTTGCCCGGTCTGTGTCGAGCCTATATTCAGGTGGGGAAGAAGGAGCGGATCCATGCCTCACAGACTACGTCGCAACGCGCTGGTACCGCGCGCCTGAGATACTCATCGCTAGCAAGAAGTAAGTACCTACTATTAATTTACCCATATTATGCAAATAAACTCAATTAAGTAATCAACTGAACATTTAAATTGGGCATAACCAGGCCTCCGTCACTCCATGTATTTGCGCGCTATAATTACCTACCGCGCGGCCAAGCGGTCTCGGGCCGTCTGCGGACCAAATTCAGTGCAGTTTTCGCAAGCGAAGCGCACGCACGTTGTTCAATTTTCAACTGTACGCTTGGGTATTTAGGCACATTTTAGCATGCAGCGGTTGCTGACGCGACGGAGTAGGTTATTATAGCAGTAGGTATTGGAAATTTTCTACTGAGTGAAGTATCTGTTACGTAGTAACTATTTAGTAATCTGTGGCATAACACACATACTGGATTACGGACTTACGGACGGTTTTACAGACTTAAAAAAGGAGGGGGTTCTTAATTCGTTGAATCTTTTTCAATGATTATAGTTTAATCCTCTTGTGTTACAGCTACACCAAAGGCATAGACATGTGGTCGCTTGGTTGTATCTTGGGTGAGATGCTGACCGGCAAGCCACTGTTTCCCGGCACCTCGACCGTCAACCAGGTGGAGAAAATCATGTCTGCGTTACCCAGGCCTTCTCCTGAGGGTAAGTATCATAATTGTATTAAACTTGAATTCATAATCTGTCATTTACTCAACTATCGTCTTAGTGACCATGTTGGTTGTAATGGACCAACATGGACTTTGACATGTAAGACATTCGAGTCTGTGAAAAATGGTCGCTGCTAACCATATTTTCAGTTTTATGTTTAACGTCCTAATTTATATGGTGTACATAATAAAAGAGTATTCTATGCTATGTTAAACTTTGGTAACAAAAATTGTATTGCATGAATTTTACAAACCTGCCACATATTTAAGTGTAATGAAAGTATTTTTTTTCCTGTTTTCTACTTTTACCTTCATTTCTCATTTCTATTTTAGACATAGCGATAGTATGCAGCGGCTACGGCTCGTCTTTGATCCGGGAGCAAGCCGGCAACCCGAACGGCGGCGCCACCCTCACGGCGCTGCTGTCGTGCGCGCCGCGGGACGCCGCCGACTTGGTGCAGAGGCTGCTAGTGTTCAATCCTGCTAAGAGACTCAGCGCTGAACGGGCGCTGGATCATGAGTATGTGGGCAAGTAAGTATTGGAAATTTTATGAGTATTTTTGTAACTTCAAGGCAAATATGAATAAGGTAAACTTCAATAGTCTTATGGTACAGACGCCAGCACATCAAGCTACCCGAAACTGTCAAATTTTCCCAATTAACCTTGAACCTTGTGGCTGTAGCGATAAAGTTGAAAATCTATTAACGAAATTTGACAGATTGTGGTAGCTTGATGTGCTGGCGTCTGTACAAAAGCCTCATTTACACTATGCAAGTTTCTTGCCTATACATTGCACACAATACAATTGAAGCAACAAATGACTTGAATCGTCTAAACTCTGTAAACAGTGTTTATCGTTGCTGCAAGTAATGTTATAAACACACGCAATTAAATCGCACCGTGACACGGTCAGGTTTTAGTGAGCGAATCCGACTCGCGATTTTTTTTCATATTTAGATTTTATTTTCATTTATGCATTTCTGTCTTTTTAGATTCCACCGTGAACGTGACGAACCGATATTACTGTCCGATGTCCTCTTACCTCTGAGGGACGACAAGCAAATGTCCGTGGATGACTACAGGAACAAGCTGTACAGTATAATGGCTAAGGGATCTCAAACAACGAACAACGGACAACCTAGGAAGACTTATTCCAGGTATGTGGCAACGTAAAATGTTATCATTTTAAAGGTCAATACTTTAGCTATTGGATAAGAGACTTTTCTTTTTCACATTGGAAAATGTCAAAATGAAAAAATACGAGTGAAGCTTGGAAGAATTTGTAATTTACTATAAACTAGCTACGCCCCGCGGTTTCACCCACTTAAGTTTCGATCACGTGGGAATATCGGGATAAAAAGTATCCTATGTGTTAATCCTGGTTATAAACTATCTGTTTCCAAATTTCATCCAAATCCGTTCAGTAGTTTTGGCGTGAAAGCGTAACAAACATCCATCCATCCATCTGTACAAACTTTCGCGTTTATAATACCTACTAGCTGCGCCCCGCGGTTTCACCCGCATAAGTTTCGATCCCGTGGGAATATCGGGATCAAAAGTATCCTATATGTTAATCCTGCTTATAAACCATCTGTGTGCCAAATTTCATTCAAACCCGTTCAGTACTTTTTGCGTGAAACAGTAACAATATTAGTAGGATTTGTACCTTCGAACTGGTTTTCAAATAGTTTATGACCAGTCAAGTGTCAACCTACTTCGCCGAACCGTTTTAATACAACATTATTTTGTTTAAATTAATTCTCTGGAAAAAATCTAGCAGGTTCTAGCTGTCAATTTGTAAAATAATATTGTTTTATTATCGTTATAGTGATCTTTTAGTTAGTTTCATCGACTTATAATTTTAGTCTATGTAAAATGTGTAAAACAAATTACAACAATAAGTGGAAAGTCTTGAAAACATCGTGTGGAAACCGGCATGTCCTAGAACCAAAAATTCGAAGACTTTTGACATCTACCAACCTGCATTGGGCCCGTGTGGTGGGTTACGGCCCACTCCCTCTCACCGACAGGAGGCCTGTGTCCCAGCAGTAGGAATTATAGGCTGATGCTATTCTGCTAAAATATAACAAATATGACTACTATTTTACTAAGTGACAGCTAAAACCTGTCAGTTTTCTCCAGTGAATTAATAATACAACTATAATTACTATTCCTTACAGCAACAAAACGCACCCTCTACCTACGACCACGAGCAAAAGCAGTAAGAGCTTTCACGAACCGGACACGTTAAAATGTTACGCAAAGACCAAACATTTGAGCGCATCCGCCGACCAGAAATCTCGACCAAAAGCCAGACCACACTTGGAACGACCCTTCAAAGAACATAGACCCGACCAGAGTGTAACAAAACCTCTTCGAGCGACGAAACTCTTTGAACATAGACACGAATGGGTCGAAAATACAAACTGTCATGGGGATTATTTTCAGCCAGCGACAAGGCAGAGTCCCACAGAAACTGGTTTTATGAGTGGTGGTAAAAAGTCTATGGTTCAACACAGAAGAAATTCAACCTCTTTTTCGACAGTCACTATAGGTGGGGATGCTGATTATGGGAGTTGTATTGGCAAGCCAAGGCATGGGGTTATAACAGCCAGTGCCTTGATGGATCTGAGGACTAGTATACGGTAGGTAAGCGAACTAGGCGTTAGGTTTGCGAATCTCTGGAACTGTATTTTTATAGCTAATTCTCAACTACGGAGTTCAATCGCGACCTCACACGATAACCTGAATTCAGAATCTTAGATAATTATCAAGTATTGCAATCTCACCTCAATGTCATACACGGCAAAGTTCATTTCTTCTTCTATCATCTCTGTCTTCAAAATACATGCTTAAATAAATATGACCTTGCCTTTTTTCTCCGTAGTCGGGTAATTAGTAATTTGTTCGTAATTCTAGAGACTGTGCCGTAAGGTGTCAGGAGTTGATATTGTATAGCGCCACAAACTTATCTAACCCGGTGGCCCAAAGTGGAACTAACAGAATCACTGAAAATTGGCAAGGTTTGCCATTTTTTGTTCAGCGACAGTGCCGCCGCCTGCCGTCACCGGGTTAGATAAGCTGTATGTTAGGTTTTCCTTTTTCCACTAAGTTTTTCTAGACTTGGAACTCTCTTATTATGTATAAAAAAGTCTAAATACTTTTCGCTTTGTCCCTCTTTAACCGTTTTTACCCTCGGGCCTGTACTACTATTCTTCTTAATTTTACCCTTCGACGTGTTTAGGGTAATATCAAGAAGTAATATTTCTACCTAAAATAATACCTATTAAGGCACTCTAATAAATGGTTTTTACTACCGTAAATAAATTTATTTACATTTTAACATAGCAAATAAAAATACATGTTTATATTATTTTGGAAATAAGAAATCCAAATTAATGGCCATGAAATATATGAAAAAAAAAAAAAAAAAAAAAATTAAAGCAGGTTCGAGGTGACGCGGGATAGAGAATTCCTGGAGGGATTTGAGGCCTTTGCCCAGCAGTGGCACAGTATAGCTGACCGATTCAATTACCTTTAAAGCAGAAAAGATAGACTTAATTATAAAGAAAAATAACTTATTCGCTCCTTGAAGCATGTCCGGTTTTCTTTAATGTTCATTTCTTCCACCCAGTCTGTGTTATCATGTCTAGTCAATTTTGTTGGTTATTTGTTTAAAAGTTGAGTTTTTTTTAATGAAATGTTTGATTCCGTCCATTTTGAAGACACTCGTTATGCCTAACGATATATCGTCAGATTTATGGAAAAAAGAAGACTGCAGTGTCACGTTTGTCGTCAAATAGTGTATTCATTTAAAAATATACAGGGTGTAAAACGACCCACCATCAAGCCATCAAACTTAGGGCCTTTTCACATGCATACGGTTGCTGCCCAAATGGCTCAGCGCCGTGTCGTGCTAGCTCTTTCAAATGTACACGGTTTGCGCACGGCGAGACACCGTGGTCGCAAATAGTCTTACTCATAGAGCTGGTTCACATTAGGTCGGACCGAAAGTTTTACCGGCCCGACAAACGTGTCGGATCCATATTGGCGTATGTATGTCAATAGCGCCGTTCACATTAGGGCGACCCGACCAAACTGTCGGAGCCGACACTTTTACCTTACGTCCAGCCACGATTTCTGTCGGATCGGACATAATATTGGCGTACTAGCAAGTATGGCGCCGTTCACATTTGTCGGCGCGAAGCGGCGGCGACACCCGCCTGCCAAAAATATTGGGTGCATCCAATTATTGGATGCAACCCAATATTTCCTTTTTCTTTTTTTCTGCCTTCTATTTAAATACCACATTGCAATGAAAACGTTGTCGTCGTCCATCCTATACGAAAGCCAACTCACAACTGTTTTGTGACGACCCAGGCCGGGCAGTAAAACGACCGTACCGACAGTTATATTCACATTAGGTCGGGTCGGCGGCGTCTAGTGTGAACAGCAACACCTGGCAGTCGGTGAACGGCAAACTGTCGGTCCGACCTAATGTGAACCAGCTCTTATTGTATCGACGTCGTCAGCGACGACTTCATTACACATCTACGTCAATTTGATTTTCGTTAGACATTCTGCGGAAAACGGCCATGCCCCTGTCAGCCCCTGTGATGTTAGCGGTCGAATGGCATTTCCCGCGCTCGCCGTGCCGTTTTGCGCTTGTGTCATGTGAACGTGTCTATACAAGTCCATACACTACTGCAAAGACGGTTGCCGCGTCGAAACCGTGTTTATAGTGGATAAGTTCTTTAGGATCTTTTCACATGCACACGGTCACGGCACGGTCGCCGTGCCTTGTGAAAGCTGTCTATGTAGCTCTTACATTTCTACTTTACATGGCACGTGACGAGACCGTATGCATGTGAAAAGGCCCTAAGGAAGGAATATTGAGCAAAAATAATATTGCAAGTTGAGAAACGACTTTTGATTTTCGTATGAAACATACCAGAAGTTCACAGGACCAGTACCTACCTATAGAATTTCACAATGACGGAAAAAAATGTGACTCGGCTTCGTTCAAGGGTATACACACACACAACACACCCGTTATATTATATTTTAACTAATATGATGATAACTATCTAAAGTTAATATTAATCTGACGATACATTGTTTGGCGTATGGCAGAATTGTCTTAAAGTATAAAAATATGTTAGTAAATATATTAGGCTAAAACGTGTTGATTTAAAATTTAAATCGTGTTTGTTTGCAATATTGCAATGTAAAATCCTAACCTGTACCTAAAACAAAGTTATAAAAATATATTCCTGGTATTAGATTGATATTTCATACACTAATTAGACGATATGACTTAAAATTACACTGCCATAAAATATATTATATGAAAAATAGACAAATAGATAGAAAATTCTAGATATATTCACTACAAAAGGTCTCTTATACCATAAGAACATGCATTACTGTCCATAGAATCATGGCCGGTCTGAAAACAGGCTCTCCGAACTTCCGCGCATGCTCTCTCACTCACACTCCTTTTACTGACTAAAACACACCCGTGTTCCTTCAGTTGCCTGTGCCAGGGGCCACGGTAACTATTTCGAACAAACTGCGACCCTGTCAAGCATCGGCCCTAGCGGACCGCACACTTTGTGCGGACAGCGCACTTTGTGCTGACATCTCTTTGAGGCGCGCGTGGAACACAACGCACCGTCAACCCGGGCCTGGTCCTTACCTTACTCAGACTTGCCTAAAGTCACCATATGGTCCTAAAAAAAATATTGCGCTATGAATTGTATATCGTAAAAAAGTTGTTCTGAAGCAGTGGTAGCCCAATGGCAACGGCTGATACTTAACGAGTTGTAGGTTGTAGGTTCGAACCCAGTCAGGCGCTTCACTTTGTGTAAATTATTTCATCACCATTGCTCTCAAAACGGTGAAGGAAAACATCGTGAGGAAACCGGCATGTCCTAAAACCAAAAATTGGAAGATATGTGACATCTACTAACCTGCATTGAGCCCGCGTGGTGCCAAGGTGGTGTACAAGCCCACTCCCTCGCACCGAGAGGAGGCCTGTGTTCCAGCAGTTGGAACATTGTAGGTTTAAGAAAGTTCGGACCGGCCATGATTCGTCGATCGTATTGTATTTTACAAACCGTAACAGATTTTTAAAATACTATTTTCCTTCGTAAGGTTAGCATTTGAAATGAGACTTACATTTAAATTGAAAGTAATTAATGTAGTATTAGTTTATAAATTCAACTATATAAATATTTGCTCAGATATTGAAAAAATAAGGTTACAGACGAAGTGGCCTTATTTGTAATCAAATAAAGAAAACTAATGAGTTTGATATTAAACATAGAAATGTTAGCTCAATAAATGTAATGTAAACTCTTTGATTATTTTAATGTAACTAAATAATCGAAGTGAAAAATAATATTCGGTATTGGATTGTGTGAAATCGAATGGTTTTATTGTAAAATATGCTGCACATACGACTTATTAAAAATATCAATCTTAATTTAAGGCAACAAATAAACAGCTTATAAGAAATAATGAATGCACCATTTCTTAAAATCCGTCAATCTACATAAATAAAACAAAATCGGGTTAGTTAAACCATTTAAGTTATAAATGGTTTAACTAACCCGATTTTGTTTCAAGAACGGCTTGACCGATTTTTATGATCTTGACTGATTTGTTTAATTTTTCTTCACCCCAAATAACTATTAAAACGTGGGAAAAGTTCATGAAAAAATAATAATAAATCTCTCGATACATTTTGTATGGAACGGATTTTTTTATTCTGAGGCGGGAAAAAAAAAGCTAGATAGTCAGCTAGGTATTGATATTTTTGTGAACTGCAAGAAATCTTAAGAAAACCGTTTAAATGATGTTCTACTTAAAGGGTAAGAAGATGTCGTTTTACCCTCAAAACTGGAAGGGTAATTTCCGTAAGTAAGGCCCTTATTACCCTAAGGAGTTGTGCTAAGTTGTATGTGCAGGAATATTTGAAATATGATTGATCTACGCCCATAAAGAGGTAGACACAATTCCTATGTTGGTTGGTATGGACTCTTTTGTAACGTATTTTACACGACGAATAAACGGTTGTACGTGACGATATTGTTTTATTTTTAATTATAATAAATCACAAAATAACAGTAGGTAACAAAATACGAAAAAAAAAGAAAAAAACTTTTTTAGGTGTGAGCACGACAATTTATGCTTTTCTGTTTAAAAAAAACCGTAAAATTTTTGCTGAAGTAAGTTTAAAGTAAGTTGTTATTCCACCTGATGATGTGGATGACTGATTGTATTACATTACACTATTGTCATCTCACTTCACCTAAGTTTTCGCGGTGAGATTTTTATTATTTCGATTTCGATTTTTTTTTGTCAGACAATTTTTGTTCGTGGAATAAAATTGATGTCTGATAGTTTTTGTATGGAATAACTGTCAAAAATTCAAAATTATTCCTCGGATAAAATTATCTGGCGTTGGAAAAATCAGCCCTTAGTTAAATACTTCTGCCTCCAAGGTGAATATCCGCTAGAAGAGCCTCTACGACTCACACCACGAAGGGCGGTCAGGCTACGAAGATTGCTACCTCAAAATCAATCTGCCCAGCCTTTTCCAAAACTTTGTCGGGGTCGGCTTCCAGTCTGAACAGATGCAGCTGAATATCAGTATTTTACTTGGAGCGACTGCCTTTCTGATCTGAACAATCCAGTATCTGGGTAACACGAAACCCCTTGGTAAGATTGATGTTCTAGGCAGGTTCGATTTTTGGAACATTTTTCGTCATGAGTGTCGTTTTCATGGTTTTATATAGAAATTTTCGCTGTCGGTATCTTGGATTTTCATTTTGAAATTGGTTTCTGCCGGGGGTCCCCCGACGCCACAGGTTATATTTTTTTAATGGGGAGTGAAACTGTCAGAGTGGCGCTGTTGGAGTCGAGATTGAAGAAGAAGCCTTAAGCTTGTATGTAAATATACAAGATTATGGCTAAAGCTATCGTAGAGAATTATTTTAATTAAACAAAGTTTGAGGTTATGCCGGAAACATTTTGAAGAAAAAAAATTACGAGGAAATAGGCAATACTTATTTAAAAAAATGATTTCAGACACTCGAATGTTGAATAAACATTAAATTGAAAGCACCAAAAATAACGAAATAGTGAAATTAAACCAGTGAATGAATGAACACGAACCGGAATGAATGAACGGAACGTCAAATTTTCTAGGCCGTAGGGACCTAGCTATGTATGTTCATGCCACCTATAACTCTGTCCATTAGGTTAACCGTTTTTTGACAGCTGTCTTAGAACGTACATATTCCAGATTACGTATAAGTTAACTTTAAAATGCGTAATAAAATAAATATATAAAATTCCTTATCTTATTTATGACTTCTTACAAACATTATAACACCGTACGTGTATCAATCAATGTATTGTGTTGCTGCAATAACCTAGTTCCATCTGTCAAAAAACGGTTTACTAGTGGACAGGGTATTACATAATTAGCTTTGACCGACCTTCCCCCTGCAGCAGAGTATCTGGCCGCTAATAAAATCTTCCTCTAACAACACAACTTCAACGATGTCAAAGAGTTGTCAAAGCATGTCCACATTTTGTAAAACTTTACAATATAGAATAAAAAAATAGTAAAATCATAATAATGAAATATATTCTCACGTTCCTAGTTTATTTTACTTTTATACTGATCAATGTCAGCTATGTCGTGTGTAAGAGTATGGTTCCCGTGCTCACTTTGTTGGAAGACACACCAACCCCTCTGATTGAAACTTCCTCTGTTACTCCTGACAACGAAACAGATATGAACTTAAAGGTAAAGTGTCTTAGTATAGCATAGTCAGCCAATAATGTTCCTACTGCTGGAACACAGGTCCTACAGGTCTCCTCTCTGTGAGAGAGAGTGGGTCTTAATCCACCACGCGGGCCCAGTATAGCTTGGCAGATGTCACATGTCTACGAATTTTTAGTTCTAGGACATGCCTTCCTCACGATGTTTACTTTCACCGTTTTGAGAGCAGAGGTGATGAAATAATTTACTGCTTAGGTTTGGACCCAGGACCTACAAGCTCGTAAGCTGGGGCCCCTACCAGTGGGCCACCACAGCGCTCCAGTTGTGTGTCATGTTGACCTTGAGTAGTTTAGTGCTTTTTCTGTAGGGTGTATGGGGCTTCTCTCTTCATATATTACTGGGATTGGCGCAAAAGGTTTTCTTCATCCATTCTCCCCTCTCAACCGTTAATCTCGTGATTGACTTAAACAAAGCAAAACCCCCTGGTTTAATTCAAAACCTTGTAGTACAGTCAACAGCAAAAGTAGATGATCAAAATCAGAAATTCAATACTAATGAACGGAGTTCGCAGCTATATGGCAGCTGTACTAGTGGTAAATGTTTGGTCTAATTTAAAATCACATACCTACTTTTGAATCACTTCGACGCCACACAGTTCTGACGCGAACTCTGTTCATTAGTATTGAATTTCTGATTTTGATCATCTACTTTTGCTGTTGACTGTACAAAAATACCTACATGAATGGGCTGAAACAAGGCTTTTGACCAGCAATGGGATGTTACAGGCTAGAATAAAATGCGGTCCAACATATTTCACGTTTGACTTCCTCACATATCCTCTTTGGTCAAAAACGTAATTCCAGCTCTTTCTTCCAGTACCTCCCCTTCATAAGTTTGATTGACAAAGACAAGGATACGAGTGAGTTCTGGCGGGAAACAGAGATTTTGTCTCTGGTGCGGAACAACGAAATTGGGATAGACTATGATAGATGCGAACAAAACGCCCTGGATAACAGCGTGGTGCAGATTATCAGTCCGAGGACCGTTAGGCCTATTTGTAGGAACAGAATCGGTAAGATTTCTTCATAGAATTGTTCTAGAAAGATAGAAAATATACCGAATATATCGTGGAAATCTATACATATAAATAAATCAAAGTCGGGTTTGTTACACCATTTAAAGAAAGAAAGAAAAAGTATTTATTGCGACTCGTACAGGAAGATCACAAAGTAAACTAAATAAAGAACTAAATTATATATAAAAAAAGTAACTAAAACATAAATTAAACAGAAAGTCTTATGTCCTATATGAAACAGAGGCCAAAAGGCTATTTTATAACGCAAGGACCAATTTTTATGATCATTGATTTGTTGGATTTGTCACCGCCCCGAATAGCAGCAAGCTATTAAAACATGGGAAAAATGCCGCATAAAAAGAAACCAACCTAAAAAAAAAAACTAAGAAGAAATAATCTGAAGATCGACGGGTGAGCTAGTTGGTAATATAAGCCTTTTTGGGTAAGGTGGTCCTTTTTGAAACATCGAAATGTAAATTATTAGTTATATAGCATTGCCCGTTCCAAAACTGACATAGCAAATATAGTTAAAATGAAATTGGCAATATCAGGAGGTCTTGCTGGGCCAGCGAAATATAAAACACTACATTGCCGGTTCTAAACCTAACATCTAACAATAGTGTCTTTCGAAGTCACCATGATCCATATCGAAGTTGGGGGTTAAAACTTGTTAAGTTTTCTTTCTTCGTTTTGGCATTGTAAGGAAACCAGGACCGGCGGGGTAACTGCGAAATACACTATCAATAGCAATGGCTTTCATTTTGACAGTTCAACAACATTCATTGCGTTATTTACGTTGTTGAGGGGACAAATTTTTCGAACATACGAAGCAATGGATTACCAATATCCTTCAAAATTATTCAGATTGAGATTGATAGTGTTATGCAATTAGGGTACAGCTGCAGCTTGGTTATCAATGGTCCATCGTTCTTCAAATACCCTTTTCCCATTGGATATAATACAGGCTGCTAATAAAAACTTCGTGTTAAGAACTTTCCTAAACGATTTTTTCATAAAAAACCTTTGTATACAGAGTTACTCCCACAGCGCCGTAGTCTCGACGAGCCATGTTCTTGCGACAAATTTCGTCCTGATATCTACAAAGTCAACAATAGGACATACTTACATAATCATACGTGTCCATGCTTCACCAGAAGACGGTTTGAGATCAGCAGAAACTACAAGAGTTTCAAGACGCGAAAGAATCTCAATGCTCGGAGACTATTGCCTACGGCAACATCGGACCTCGAATTTGATAGTACTTTTAATGGTTTTTTTTTTGGCGTAACATACTCATATTAATGATGATTCTTTCCTAATGCCTGGGTTTCATGAGGCTAGTTTATGGAGCTAGGATAGCAAATATAGTGCTACCAAATAGGTAAGCTGACACGACCTTTATACCTGGAGGCTTTTATTTAAGTACTAGCTTCTGCCCGCGGCTTCGCCCGCGTGGATGTCGGAAATTATCCCACGGGAACGTGCTAACAGGATAAAATGTATGTGCACCAGGATGCCATCTATCTCGCGGGCCCTTTGTGGCTAATTACAATAGAAAACCAATTGTGTCTCATTAATGGTGATTAAGAGGGTACCTATATGATATCTTTACCTAAGTACCTACCTAATTAAAAAAATGAATAAACTCAATAACAGAAAATAAAATACCTACCTACCTAAATAAACCTATTTATGACGATAACTAATCTAAACTCAATCATCATCTGCCTAGCCTTTTCCCAACTATGTTCAGGGCCGGCTTCCAGTCTAACCGGATGCAGCTGAATACCAGTATTTTACATGGAGCGACTGCCTATCTGACCTCCACAACCCAGTTATTGGGTAATACGATACCCTTGGTACGACTGGTTGTCAGACTTTCGGGCTTCTGACTACCCGTAACGACTGTCAAAGATCCACGAATGACAGCCGGGACCAACGGCTTAACGTGCTTTCCGAGGCACGGAGGTGTCTCGGTATGTAAAGATGGTCACCCATCCACAGACCGACCGCGGCAAGCGTAGCTTAACCTGACCGATCGACCTGTGCGGCTGTTATTATTTAGCCACGGGCCCCTCAATCTAAACTCAATAAATAAGCAAAATCTCTAAAAACTAATATCTATACGAATGACTATCCTACCTAACAGTATTATAAAATAACCTACGGTCACTACGTACACTATCAAATATACTACCTATACTTTAAAATTAAAATCTATACCTACGACTTATATAAAAATAAACCTAAATAACTCTAAAAAGTAAAAGGAATAAAAATGAACTCCACTGCGTGTGACCTAACCTACGACAAACTTATTATTTGCGGTTGGTACAGTAATCGGATCTAGGGATCGAACCGCAAAATTAAGTTTGTTTTTTATTGTATATACTTTTCCGGGATAAAAAGTACCCAGTGTGGTGCCCAGGATATTAAAGAATAATTATACCAAGTTTCATCGTGATCGAACCGGTAGTTTTTGCGTGATGCCTGAACAAACAGACAGACAGACAGACAGACAGACAGACAGACAGACCGACAGACAGACAAAAATTTTTTTAATCACATTTTTGGGTTCGGTGTCGGTCTAGTAACACCCCCTGCCATTTATTTTTTTGATATTTTCAATGTACAGAATTTTCACTTCTACAGATTTATTATAAGTATAGAATAGATTAAGTTTTTGTTTAGATTTTTAATTTTTAGTTATAATTTTTTTCACTTATTAAATCTTTTTTATTTTTTTATCGTGTTTAGTTCTCGATACCCATCACGGCTGTAGGAGCTTGTGGCTAAGGACTAACAGCCGCATGGTTCGATCGATCATGTTAAGCTACGCTTGCCGCGTTTGTTCCGTGGATGGGTGACCATCTCTACATACCAAGACCGTTAGCCAGCCGGTGGTAAGCCGTTAGTCTCGGCTATCATTCGTAGATCTTTGACAGTCGTTACGGGTACTCCAGAAGCCCAAAAGTCTGGCAACCAATCTTACCAAGGGGTATCGTATTACCCAATAACTGGGTTGTAGAGGTCAGATAGGTAGTCGCTCCATGCAAAATACTAGTATTCAGCTGCATCCGGTTAGACTGTAAGCCGATCCCATCATAGTTGGCAAAAGGCTAGGCAGATGATGAGGCCTATCACGTCTGCAGAGTTTCGCTAGCTATTTTAATCTGACCCTGTATACAGAGGTTCTCGCTTGTTATCCTAGCTTTGAAAAACTAGCCTCGGGTATCTCGGTTAGGAAAAGGCAGTGTGTTAAAAAATTAAGACATCTTTAATCGTTTTCGAACTTTAAATCCTCTGTCCTAAGTTATAAAATGACTCCAGCAAGTGGTTGGTTGAGTAAAACAGAATAAAAACATAAAAGTTTCTTGCTAACAATTTTATTTCTTGTAGATTACCAGCTGTGTCCCCAGTGTCCTCATTTCAATAACAACACGGAATGCGAGCTGTTCCGAGACTCTTGCAGGTAAAATACTTTTTGTTATTTCTCT
This sequence comes from Apamea anceps, assembly GCA_951799955.1. NCBI lineage: Eukaryota > Metazoa > Arthropoda > Insecta > Lepidoptera > Noctuidae > Apamea > Apamea anceps. The sequence continues at coordinate 13,040,241 of OX637521.1, read as the reverse complement.
CCCTTCATTTTGTGGCTAAGTAATAACAGCCGCACGGTCCAATCGATCAGGTTAAGCTACGCTTACCGCGGTTGGTCCGCGGATGTGTGACTGCTGGACATTGGCCTCTCCCAGACTGCGCCACAACACCCTGTCCTCCGCCTTCCAGTGCAGTCTACCCCAGCCACCTTCTTTAGGTCGTCCGTCCATCTAGCTGGGGGGTGTCTCACACTACGCTTGCCGATACACGATCTCCACTCCAGAACTCGGCTGCTCCAGAGGCCATCGGTCCTTCGACGGACATGGCCAGCCCACTGCCACTTCAGTTTGCTTACCCTGCAAGCTATGTTGATAACTCAAGTTCTTTTCTGAATAATTAAATTCCTGATTTTATCCTTCAAAGAGATTCCGAGCATAGCTCGCTCCATATCGAGCTGAGCGACCTTGAATTTGTGGACCCTGGTTTTCAAAAACTTGACCTTGAGACCTTGGTCTTCAAAAACTGCGGGATAGGCGACGAGAAGACTTGACGAAGTTACCCAAATGCTGCCCAACCCAACTGGATCCTTCTATCGGCCTCTTTCTCAAAGTTGTATCAACCAAGCTGAGCTGAAACTGCTGTAGGTGCTCATATCAACATCAAAATAGCGTAAAAATAATCAGCTGTCCCATACAGCCGGGTCGTAGGTATTGATGTTTTGTATGGCACAACTCGGCCATGAATCGGCAAACGTAAGGTAGGACGCTCTCAGGCTAGGTGGAGCGACGATCTTTGCAGGATAGCTGGTAGCAGCTGGATGAGAGTTGCCGAAAATCGGGTTGAATGGCGTGCAATAGGAGAGGCCTATGTCCAGCAGTGGACTGCTGTAGGCTGATGATGATGGCACAACAACTGCAAATTTTTTCGCGATGACGATATTGGTCCCATGGAGAAAGTTGTTCAGTTCGAGGGTCACACCCTTAAATATTATGACCACACATTTCTAATACACGCTGCATATCGAACTATAGTTTAATTCGTTATCTTTCTAACTAAGGGCAGGTTGATTCACGTCCACTTGACGTCAGACGTCGCGGTCGTCAAAAATTGCGCTAACTATCGTTAAACCAAAAAAAAGCGTTGTTGAAACAACTAGCGCTAAGATGAGAAGTTACCACTCAAACCCAACACAGTTCGCTATTCCCAGAGAACGCAGAGTGAACCCAGCAGACTATCACTACTGTGACCGAAAGTACGGCAAGTGGCGCGCCATGTTTGTGCCAGCTGACTACTCCCAATGCCGTTGTTGTGATGAGTGCATATTATATAGAGGTAAGTGCCCATACACGAGCGACACCCGTCAATGACAGAGGCAACTGCGCAGCCGTCGACAACATGCCACTCGTGTATTTGGGCACCGTAGTCAAATACACAAGCGGTATGTTCGCGTCGACAGTCGCCGACGTGTCGACGGCTGCAATTGCCTACGCCGTAGACGCGTGTCCCTTGGAACTTTAAAGGAGAGATGTTGTTGGAGAAATGTTGGAACCGAGTAGCGCCCAAAATTGGAAGTTTTTACAAGTGTCGGTCGTCTGGTCATAGTATAAAGAAGGGAAGTAGGCTATCTCCGGCCCAATCCGCGATATAATTGCCTACTGTCTCAGGGTTGTCACTTTTAGCTAAACTTTAATTTAGTGCCTATAAATTGGCAAGGGTCGGGAAGTTGTATTTTTTACTTATATTGTCTGGGTACAGGGTTTGTGAGGTCGGTTTTACCTAAAAGATGATGAAACCTTTCACGATGAAAGCAAGAGCGACGGGCCAGCAGACGGGCGGCGCGGGGCGGTGATGAGCACGAGTAAACGGTAGGTTACTGATAGTACTGTCACTAATAGCCCGGCCCTTGCCAAAGATAACACATCTCTGTATAACTAATTCAGTGATCATTAGTCAATAAAGTTTAACAATGGTTTTCCTAACAAATACAGAAATGTATTCAAGATTCAGAGCAGTATTATTTATAAAAAAAGGGATAAAATAAACCGGCACATTTTTCATTCATTTAGCGGTGCCGAAAAGCCGTGACGCGCGAACCTCGTGCGGTGTTAGCCCCGACTGGCGCACTGAGAAACGAGTCGAGATTTTGTTTAAGTGTGCGTGCGGCGACGCATAGATACTTTGGCGCACACATACAAGCCGCGCGCGGTGCGTTTGTATGAAGATAACCTACTTCCCTCTTTATACTATGGTCTGGTGTTGAAATAGGCGCACGAAATTTTTGCTATCCTAGGTAGAATTTGAATGAGCGTGGAGATTGGTACAAGCAACGAGAGGTATATGTACTGCAGTGGATGAATATCGTGGAGTGCATCCCAAGGAACAAGACATGAGCTATGCGTTGGTGTGGATGCAACCACACAAACGCATAGCTCATATCCTGTTCCTTTTTCTTTTCTTTTCTTGTTTCCACATTCTTTACAAACCAGCGGGGTAATTGCGTAACACACTATCAGCTGTAGCAATGGGTTTCATTTTGACAGTACAGCAACATTCATTGCGTTATTTACATTGTTGAGCGTACACATTTTTCTAACATATGAAGCAATAGATTAGCAATAGCCTTCAAAATGATTCAGATTGAGATTAATAATTCGTTACGCAATTAGGGTGCATTTAGGACACTGATCAGTCAGCGCCATAAGTTGCGCACTGTGAGCCCTAATTGGTCAGCCAATTACCCTTTTAAACTCTTTATCTAATACTAGCGGCCCGTCCCGGCTTCTCACGGGTGGTTAAGTTTTAGTAAGGATCCCTAATCTGTTCTAGCAATAAATATAGCCTATGTCATTCAGGGTGAATGCAGCTTTCCAATAGTGAAAGAATTTTTGAAATCGGCACAGTAGTTTTTGAGTTTATTCATTACAAACATACACACAAAAATACAAATCTTTCCTCTTTATAATATTAGTATAGATAACTCTAACAATACGAATATTGCAGAATTGGACCAGTCATGTGTCGAAGATGAATACAGTTTGGTCACAGAAGAGTTCTTGCCGGCAACTTCGATAGGTTTGTATTCAGGGTGGTGGTAGGGACATCGACGCGTAACCTTTTATGATTCTGAATCCCTCTGCGTTGAAATTTGTCGTGGGTTATTAAAAAAAATGTTGCTGTTTAATACTTTCTGAGTCTGAAGCACTTCACTTTTCTATGAAACAGCAGATTTTTAGATTACCGACGAATTTTTTTGATGTTAGTCTAGAATCATGTGGTTACAGTTTGCGCGTCGATCGAAGCAAGCACCACTGACCTAATTATACAAGTACGCTGGACTAAATATGTATACTATACCTAATCACAGTTGTTTTTTGTGCCGATTCAAAGCTCCGCTCGAGCGTCTCAGGAGCTAAAATTGACACATTGCCGCAAACAGCAGTCGTTTTGTTCTGACGACTTAGGTCTAAATCGTAGAATATTTTTTTTTGTGTATTTTTTGTTTACTAGGTACTAGATATTTAGAACATTTTTATTATGAGAGTACGCGCATCTTGTAAAACTCGCTATCAAAAATATTAGTTCCCCGGACGCTCACGTTGCTGTCAGCGCCAAATTGGCGAAAATCAAATGTCTCCATTTTGTCATCGATAGTATAAAGACAGCGTATTTGTTTATCAGTGGCGAGCACTGATTCATCATATTATGGAATATGTGTATACTCGTATGAGACTAAGAAGTAAGTAATTATAATAGGCTATTTTTCTAAAAAAAATCTAATTAGTCCGTCAGTTAGATTATCAAAAAATATTGAACCCGTATTTTTTCTTTTGTCAATTATATAAAAAAATTATGAAGATATCGCCCGTTAAAGTTCCGCGTGGCGTCACTTGCTTGCGACATTTTTGCAAGCAAGTGACGTCACGACCCCTCACTCCCAAATTTTGACGCGCTTTATCTTTGACATTTTTTGTTTGATTGACAAAAGAAAAAATACGTGTCCATTATTTTTCGATAATCTAACTGACGGACTAAATATAATTATTATTTTTTTACCCAGGCAACTATCCTATTACTGTGCTATTAGAAAACACTCACTCGCTCCCTTACTTGAATACTTTTCACACTGATGACATGCAAGCGGAGACAGAGCTACGAGCATCTTCTCTATTCACGAAACCGAGTCCTTCTAGCCATCTTACACCTACGTAAATCGACTACCCTCTTCACTGAAAGGCTAATGTTACACCTCTGACCTTTTTCAAAAAAGGTCAAAGGTAACGACGGCCTTCCACATGAAATATGAGAGGCAATATCTAAGCGAAAACTTACCCTGGCAATGGTCCAAGAGCCCGGAGATTTAAAGCTAAAGTATACGTTCTAGATTTCAGAGCCGGATGCAACCAATATTGGGGTCACCCGGAACAAGAGTTCAGAGCGTTGAGATGCGACAAGATACTGCGGCGATGTGAGTATTAAAAGTCATTTATTCAAATTAGGCTGAGGAACAGCACTTTTCGAACGTCGAAATTACTTGAGGCACACGCCCTTCCCCACTTCCTATTACAGTGCTTTAGCTGTGAGGAAGAAGTGGCGCAACAAACTCCTTAGCAGCACAGCTGTCTGTATAGAGCTCTACTTTGAATACTGCATTTATCTTAACAATACCGGACGACAAGACATACGGCGATGCTCTACCGTAATAATATGGTGGACACCGTCATTAATAACATTTTTTAAGGTACTTTTTTGCACGCTGAAATACCTAAGTAACCAAAATATGTAAAAACATTTATCATCAGCCTACAGCAGTCCACTGCTGGACATAGGCCTCTCCTATTGCACACCATTCAACTTGATTTTCGGCAACTCTCATCCAGCTGATACCAGCCATCCTGCCAAGATCGTCGCTCAACCTAGCCCGAGGGCGTCCGATCTTACGTTTGCCGATTCGTGGCCGAGTTGATAGAAAACATCAATACCTACTCGACCCAACTGTATGGGACTGCTGATTATTTGTTCGCGATTACGATGTTGATGTGAGGCCCACCTTCAGCAGTTTCAGCTCAGCTCGGTAGACACAAGTTTGAGAAAGAGGCTGACAGAAGGATCCAGTTGGGATGGGCAGCACTTGGTAAACTTCGTCAAGTCTTCTCGTCGCCTATCCCACCTTACATTTACCGATTCGCGGTCTCCACTCAAGAACACAAACCTATACCTATGTATAACTAACTAATGCAGTCAGGTATCTATGTAGATGTGCCCGGTTGATGGCAATCAACTCGCCCCTATGACAGTGTACTTAAAATACTGGTGACATGTGGGTGTACTGTACGTAAAGCCAGGGGCTTTTAGAAAACCTCATGGGTGCTCATGCTCATTTGATGACTCGAAAAAGTGGCGAAATCCAATGGAGCGTAGGTCCATACGCAAATTTTAACAAATAGGCCTAGTTTCCATACTGTTCATATTTTATACTGTGCCCAGGGCGAGGAAAGTGGCGCGAATCATAACAACTACAGAGGCTCTATTCTATTCGGTCAGCTCTTAGGTTGGTATCAACCCCCCTCCGATTAACTAACCGAGCGTGTGTTTCGTTTTGTTCGCATCGGCATCGCGCATCGAAAAACGTACAATTTTTATAACAGATACCGGCATCAGTAACTGGCATCCGTTGCCCGCATCGTTATAAATAAGTAATAATAAATTGAGACAACATCACATACATTGTCCTGGTCCCAAACTAAGGTTTTCTCTTGTACTATGGAAACCAGAAACAACGAAGGTACCACAAACACCCAGACCCAACACAAATATCTGTTTCATCAACAAACATTTGTGTTGGTGCGTCTCAACCGGCGCTCTAAACCACTGCGCTAAACGGGTCGTTGGGTAATGAAAAAAACGCCCATCCCTAAAAGGCGATTACTGATCTGTTTCTTGATGTCTATTCTCAGGGGTGCTCGGCACCCACTGTTTATTTCTCATGGGTGCTCGAGCCCCCGAGCACCCACAGAGTCGGCGCCCCTGGGTACAGCTCTGCCTAAGGCCTGATGTTATATGTATTACTAGCTTCTGCCCGCCGCTTCGCCCGCGTGGATGTCGGAAATTATCCCACGGGAACGTGCTAACAGGATAAAATGTATGTGCTTCCCCAGGATGCCATCTATCTCGCGGGCCCTTTGTGGCTAATTACAATAGAAAACCAATTGTGTCTCATTAGTGGTGATTAAGAGGGTACCTATATGATATCCTTACCTAAGTACCTACATAATAAAAAAAAAACTCAATAACAGAAAATAAAATACCTACCTACCTAAATAAACCTATTTCTGATGATAACTAAACTCAATAAATAAGCAAAATCCCTAAAAACTAATATCTATACGAATGACTAATCTTACCTAACAGTATTATAAAATAACCTACGGTCACTACGTACACTATCAAATATACTACATACTTTAAAATTAAAATCTATACCTACGACTTATAAAAATAAACCTAAATAACTCTAAAAACTAATAGAAATAAAAAAGGTCGCACTGAAAAACACGGTTTAGAATTGCAAGTAGCAGTTAAAATAAGAACGAACGCTCGCCACTCAACACGTCCGTTCAAATCAAAGTTCAAAAAATATCCTTATATACGGTAGCGATCCGTGGCGGCCGCGCGCCACGCGTGTGCTGCGAACGGTGCAAGCCAAATTCAACCTTCAGCACTACATTTAGAGCATAACTTTAGTGAACTCAACTGCGGGTAACGTAACCTACGACAAACTTATTATTTGCGGTTGGTACAGTAATCGGGTCTAGGGATCGAACCGCAAAATTAAGTTTGTTTTTTATTGTATATACTTTTCCGGGATAAAAAGTACCCAGTGTGGTGCCCAGGATATTAAAGAATAATTATACCAAGTTTCATCGTAATCGAACCGGTAGTTTTTGCGTGATGCCTGAACAAACAGACAGACAGACAGACAGACAGACAAAAATTTTTTTAATCACATTTTTGGGTTCGCTGTCGGTCTAGTAACACCCCCTGCCATTTATTTTTTTGATATTTTCAATGTACAGAATTTTCACTTCTACAGATTTATTATAAGTATAGATAGATGTGGTGTTATGTGATGTTGTGTTATGTAAAGTGGCCTTTTTTTTGTTGCGCGGTGGAAAATCTCATGGACTTCCTCCATCATGGGGGTGACAGAGGGGTATGCCGGACACTTACCGGCTAAAACCCGTGGTGTTCCACCCACAGAACAGATAATTATCTGTTCTGTGGTTCCACCTCTGCCTATGGCCGGGGGTACGGGATTCGCACAAGTATTCACCGCTCCCTCGACAGGTCTCGACCCGCTGTTCTTCAGCGGGTCACACCTCCCCGTGCGGCCATTCCCACAATGGTCGTACCCACTCTCGAGTGGTGCGCGTGGAACACTGCGGCGCCAACTCGGGCCTGTCTGGTCGGACGACGGACGCCCCTAGTCCGCCGCCCGCAAGCCACCTCTCATGGAGGCCGTTTTGCACCCTTCTCGGGCGCCCGGTGCGTCTCCTGCGGGAGGGGATGTGTAGAGGCCTGCGCATACAATATAACATCACGTTCCGGGTGTTGATGGGCTGCCGCGTTTTTGTAGCGCGTCCGGCATGTTTGCCGACACGGACGTTGACAGTTTTTCGGCCATCATGCGCAAGAGATCTGCTCTCGAAACGGCGAAGGAAAACAACGTGAGGAAACGGGCATGTCCTAGAACAAAAAAATTGTAGACATGTGACATCTACCAACCCGCACTGGGCCCGCGTGGTGGATGGCCCACTCCCTCTCGCCGTGTGATCGCCCATTCCCTCTCGCCGAGTGATGGCCTGAGTCCCAGCAGAGGGAACATTATTGGCTGATTATGATTATGCGCAACACATGCACATCTCTGCTAAGTACGCAGTGTTCGCGGCAGCCCCAATACCATTCTTAAATCATTGGCTGATAGGTGGGACTCTCCGATCTTGGGGCGGTGGATACGACGCACAGTCAAGTAGACATTCCCCAGGAACGGCGTGCCTCACGTAGCTTAGAATAAATGTTACTAACACTAGTTTATGTTTCAATTGTTACTAACAAATATGGAAGTGATTCTGAAATAAATGTTTATTTATTTAATGTCAGTTGAGGGGTCCGTGGCTAAATAATAACAGCCGCACAGGTCGATCGATCAGGTTAAGCTACGCTTGCCACGGTTGGTCTGTCGTTGGCTGACCATCTTTACATACCGAGACCCGTCCGTGCCTCGGAAAGCACGTTAAGCCGTTGGTCTGACAACCAGTCTTACCAAGGGGTATCGTATTACCCAGTAACTGGGTTGTAGAGGTCAGATAGGCAGTCGCTCCATGTAAAGTACTGGTATTCAGCTGCATCCGGTTAGACTGGAAGCCGACCGCAACATAGTTGGGAAAAGGCTAGGCAGATGATAATTTAATGTCAGAAAAAAACGTACTTTACTAAGTAAGGATTATTTTCAGGTGTTCCTGTATCAGTTCCAGAGTTACCGAAGGGATCGCTTACCATGTAAGTCGTCTCATCTCACTGATTTTTACAACAAAAACCATTTTAGTATGGTGAAAACATGTATTATCTTTTTCAGGGTTTTAAAATTAGCGTCCATAGGTTAAAAAACTAAAGTCTATTCAAACATATGTTTCAAATTCATGTTATTTTAAGTTACACAAATATCGACTCTATTATAATGGTAATTAAGGTGTATAGAAGGCTCGCTGACCTTGTGTATGTGGGCGGAGCTAAGCGCTCTACCCCCGAATACGTAAAACGCGCGCGGTGGCGCGCTGTACTAAAACGACGATCAAAGAATATGCAGAAGCGCAGAATGCCGCACGCAGGTCGTCATTTTTGCCTACGATTCCAGAGGGGAATGGCGGATGCAAAGCTGATATATTTTGTATAGATTGATACTTACTTATGTTACGTATATTTTAAGTTTTTACTGGACATTATTTTTTAGTAATTTTTCATTTAGAAATTTTGTTTAAAATCATACGTGAGAAGGGACTTAGTTCATAACGGGGGTAAAACTTTAAAAATGATATCGAGTATTTTCTTAGGAATAGAATATCATTTTATTTGCATAGACTGTAGGTCTTCTTAGGACTTACATAAAAATGAGATTTTATAAAAATGTGATCCTGTTTCATGAATTTGAATTATTATAAATCAGTAATAAATATGCGCGTCTGTCTGTGTTAGTGCAAATATTTACGAACGAATTGTATCAGTGTGCGTTTATTGACTAGCTCGCTGCAGATGGCCCATTTCTATTGTGCGCGTGGACGCTTACGATAGTAATACAAGTAGTAGGCATATCTAAACTATTATTAAAATGAGAAAAGATTGGATTTGATCAAAATAAAAGTCCAAGATGGCGGCTGCAAAAATTTTCAAATATTTCATCATGGGTGTCGTTTTTACACTTTTCGAGGGTGACAAAGCCGATAATGAGGTCAAAATAAAAATCCAAAATGGCGGCTGCAAAAATTTTCAAATATTTCATCAAGGGTGTAGTTTTCATACTTTTCGAGGGTGATAAAGCCGATAGTGAGGTCAAAATAAAAATCCAAAATGGCGGCTGCAAAAATTTTCAAATATTTCAACATGGGTATCGTTTTCATACTTTTCGAGGGTGATAAAGCCGATAGTGAGGTCAAAATAAAAATCCAAAATGGCGGCTGCAAAAAATTTCAAATATTTCATCATGGGTACCGTTTTCATACTTTGCGAGGGTGATAAAGCCGATAGTGAGGTCAAAATAAAAATCCGAAATGGTAGCTGCAAAAATTTTCAAATATTTCATCATGGGTATCATTTTCATACTTTTCGAGGGTGATAAAGCCGATAGTGAGGTCAAAATAAAAATCCAAAATGGCGGCTGCAAAAATTTCCAAATATTTCATCATGGGTATCGTTTTCATACTTTTCGAGGGTGATAAAGTCGATAGTGAGGTCAAAATAAAAATCCAAAATGGCGGCTGCAAAAATTTTCAAATATTTCATCATGGGTGTCGTTTTCATACTTTTCGAGGGCGATAAGGCCGATAGTGAGATCAAAATAAAAATCCAAAACGGCGGCTGCAAAAATTTTCAAATATTTTAACATGGGTATCGTTTTCATACTTTTCGAGGGTGATAAAGCCGATAGTGAGGTCAAAATAAAAATCCAAAATGGCGGCTGCAAAAATTTTCAAATATTTCATCATGGGTATCGTTTTCATACTTTTCGAGAGTGATAAAGCCGATAGTGAGGTCAAAATAAAAATCCAAAATGGCGGCTGCAAAAATTTTCAAATATTTCATCATGGGTGTCGTTTTCATACTTTTCGAGGGCGATAAGGCCGATAGTGAGGTCAAAATAGAAATCCAAAATAGTGGCTGCAAAAATTTTCAAATATTTCATCATGGGTATCGTTTTCATACTTTTCGAGGGTGATAAAGCCGATAGTGAGGTCAAAATAAAAATCAAAAATGGCGGCTGCAAAAATTTTCAAATAGTTCATTATGGGTGTCGTTTTCATACTTCTCGAGGGCGATAAGGCCGATAGTGAGGTCAATATAAAAATCCAAAACGGCGGCGGCAAAAATTTTCAAATATTTCATCATGGGTATCGTTTTCATACTTTTCGAGGGTGGTAAAGCCGATAGTGAGGTCAAAATAAAAATCCAAAATGGCGGCTGCATAAATCTTCAAATTTTTCGTCATGGGTGTCATTTTCATAGTTTTCAAGGGTGCTACAGACAGCCGATAGTGGGCTCACAATGTAAATCCAAATGCAATCTGTCAAATTTCTTTAACAGATTTTCAACTTTATCGCTAAAGCATTAGGTTCAAGGTTGATTGGGAAAATTTTACTATTTCGGGTAGCTTGATGTGCTGGCGTCTGTACCTAAAATCAAGTAATCATTAGTTACTTAATAATTTTAGTTTGATCAGAATAACTTAGGTTATTCGAAGTTCCTTATCACGTATGATTTAAAAACAATTTTTTGCAGCCGCCATCTTGGATTTACATTGTGAGCTCACTATCGGCTGTCTGTAGCACCCTCGAAAACTATGAAAATGACACCCATGACGAAAAATTTGAAAATTTATGCAGCCGCCATTTTGAATTTTTATTTTGACCTCACTATCGACTTTATCGCCCTAGAAAAGTATGAAAACGACACCCATGATTAAATATTTGAAAATTTTTGCAGCCGCCAATTTGGATTTTTATTTTGACCTCACTATCGGCCTTATCGCCCTCGAAAAGTATGAAAACGACACCCATGATGAAATATTTGAAAATTTTTGCAGCCGCCATTTTGGATTTTTATTTTGACCTCACTATCGGCTTTATCACCCTCGAAAAGTATGAAAACGACACCCATGATGAAATATTTGAAAATTTTTGCAGCCGCCATTTTGGATTTTTATTTTGACCTCACTATCGGCTTTATCACCCTCGAAAAGTATGAAAACGATACCCATGATGAAATATTTGAAAATTTTTGCAGCCGCCATTTTGGATTTTTATTTTGACCTCACTATCGGCTTTATCACCCTCGAAAAGTATGAAAACGATACCCATGATGAAATATTTGAAAATTTTGCAGCCGCCATTTTGGATTTTTATTTTGACCTCACTATCGGCTTTATCACCCTCGAAAAGTATGAAAACGATACCCATGATGAAATATTTGAAAATTTTTGCAGCCACCATTTCGGATTTTTATTTTGACCTCACTATCGGCTTTATCACCCTCGCAAAGTATGAAAACGATACCCATGATGAAATATTTGAAATTTTTTGCAGCCGCCATTTTGGATTTTTATTTTGACCTCACTATCGGCTTTATCACCCTCGAAAAGTATGAAAACGATACCCATGTTGAAATATTTGAAAATTTTTGCAGCCGCCATTTTGGATTTTTATTTTGACCTCACTATCGGCTTTATCACCCTCGAAAAGTATGAAAACGACACCCATGATGAAATATTTGAAAATTTTTGCAGCCGCCGTTTTGGATTTTTATTTTGACCTCACTATCGGCCTTATCGCCCTCGAAAAGTATGAAAACGACACCCATGATGAAATATTTGAAAATTTTTGCAGCCGCCATTTTTGATTTTTATTTTGACCTCACTATCGGCTTTATCACCCTCGAAAAGTATGAAAACGATACCCATGATGAAATATTTGAAAATTTTTGCAGCCACCATTTTGGATTTTTATTTTGACCTCACTATCGGCCTTATCGCCCTCGAAAAGTATGAAAACGACACCCATGATGAAATATTTGAAAATTTTTGCAGCCGCCATTTTGGATTTTTATTTTGACCTCACTATCGGCTTTATCACCCTCGCAAAGTATGAAAACGATACCCATGATGAAATATTTGAAATTTTTTGCAGCCGCCATTTTGGATTTTTATTTTGACCTCACTATCGGCTTTATCACCCTCGAAAAGTATGAAAACGATACCCATGTTGAAATATTTGAAAATTTTTGCAGCCTCATTTTGGATTTTTATTTTGACCTCACTATCGGCTTTATCACCCTCGAAAAGTATGAAAACGACACCCATGATGAAATATTTGAAAATTTTTGCAGCCGCCATTTTGGATTTTTATTTTGACCTCATTATCGGCTTTATCACCCTCGAAAAGTGTAAAAACGACACCCATAATGAAATATTTGAAAATTTTTGCAGCCGCCATCTTGGACTTTTATTTTGATCAAATCCAATCTTTTCTCATTTTATTTTAATAATAGTGTAGATATGCCTACTACTTGTATTACTATCGTAAGCGTCCACGCGCACAATAGAAATGGGCCATCTGCAGCGAGCTAGTCAATAAACGCACACTGATACAATTCGTTCGTAAATATTTGCACTAACACAGACAGACGCGCGTAGTCGATCGATAGCCGGAGCGTAGCAGCGAGCGACACAGCCATCCCGTCTCAATGCTAACGCACGACTGCCGCCCGCGCCCGCGCAGAGCACCTCTGAAGCTCGATCTCAAAGTGGGGACATTTCCTATGCAAATGTTGATTGATTTAAATAAGCTATGTCACATCTGTAGTACCTTTAACCATCGATTTTTCAGTGTAAAAATTTTTCCAAACATCAAAGCCGTTTAGAAGTAATATCGAAAATCAGAAAAAAATAGCGTGTTGGTAAATATTTTTTTAAGGCAAAAGTATTAGCCATACGAAAAAATCCTATGTCAGAAATGTTGTTCATGAATCTATAGCAAACATATATTTTTTTCAGATCTTTTAATCAAGCCGTTAATGAGAAATATTCGTCATAAAGTGACCGTATTACGGTACTAAACGAGAGTAAGGCCCTTAAGTTGATTTAAGCACATATAGCCATCAAAATATTTTCACTATTGTTTATTTTTTCTCGTAGCCGTCATAATTTTCGCTACGAGGTTGCTACGAACGAAGACTGTCCAGTGTCTTGCCTCGGCTACGGATGCAAGGGCGGCCGCGTGCATGAAAAACATTGCGCTCTTGGAGGGTTCATACCGGACAAGGATCAGTGTAACTGCTGTGGAAAATGCAGTGCATATCATCGTAAGTTCTGTTTGTCTCGCTCTATCTCGTAGCTACAATGCTGGTGGTGTGACGAGGGAAGAGATATCGTTCTTGGAGTGTTCCTACCCACAGAAATCTTAATAATAAGGCAATAGAAATGCTATAGTACTAAATTTTATATCGGGACGAGTGTCGCCGGGTCACAGCTACTACTACATAAACAAAAAATAGATACACAATTACACCTACAAATGCACTTTGCATTGCTGCTACAAAATAAAACTTTATTCGATGACATTACGCAATATTTTTGATAAACGCATAATGTCAGGGGGCGCGACTCCTGCAGCCAATAAGAAACGTGTGCGAAAAGCATAAAATGATATTGCGTGCTCACTCTCACTTAAGAATAGTGCAGTGCAAACTATTACGAGCTGATATCGATAAATTATATTTTTCCGTTGAGTGTTAATAATCTCCAAGGAGTCCAGCAACAATACATAATTAATTTTATTGAAAGTATTTCTTTCGTCAACGCCCTTTTAGACGATTTATTTATGAGGAAATGGAATACAATAAAACAATAAGTGTTTGTATATAATAAACAATGAATTGCCATACGTCAACTGTTGGTACAGCTGATTTAACCAAAGTCCGTCTTTTTGTCGACGAGTTAAATTGTTCATTTATGAAATGAACAGAACAAATTCTGCTATTGTTTGTCGGGAACCAATTTCTTTTTCCAGTAGCAGATATCCATTTGTCTTTAATATCTGGATCTTTTGGGAACCTGTAATAAAAGCATTGGATAAAGTAAACAGATGCATACAAATTATGTAAATTCTGTAATGATTATCTTTACAATATAAAACTTTGTATACTTAATTATTTTAACATGAAAAAAGCATTTGATAAATCTTGAAAACGTCCTTGTATTATATAAAAGGATACTCAACGCAGACTGCTTTTTAACTTACCCACGTACATAACAATAATAAGCCTTCCTCCTATTAATTTTCTGAATGAGAAAGTAGTTTAAAAATACGAATTAATAGTTAATCGTTACAAAAATTGGTTTGTAAACTATTTATGGTGCGTTTGTTTAGGTGACTAAAAAAAGGTAAACAATCTTGGTATGTGAAGGATAATTAAATTTAGTTTATTACCTAACATTAATTTAGGTAAATATCTAATTGTAAACATTTTAATTGTAAAAAAAAAAAATGTATATAAGTAGTTTATCAGCCATCTTGTTACCATAACACAAGCATTAGGTTGCTTAGCTTGGGACTAGATGGCGCTGTGTGAAATGTCCAGGGATATTATTATATTATTATTATTTTTAGATACAATATTTAAACAACTTTTAGATAAAAAGACATACCAAGATTGTTTACCTTTCTTTAATCACCTAAACAAACGCACCATAGATACAAAGAAAACAAACACAGTGAAAACTGAAAATGAAAAAGGTACATCTCATATTTAAATATTAAAAAAAAAAAACATGATACATTCCAATTTGGTAAAACGAAGTATTAAGCTGAACGTAAATAATATCGATACAGAATATTAGTAGCACGTCACTAAATTGCGGCCAACTCATGCGGCTTGTACCTAGAATTTACGCAAACGGCGATTTTGTTTATTGCGTATGACTATAATTTCATTGCTGCTTTTAGCAGTAGTAATAGTAGACATGAATAAGCTTAAGCGTTAATGGTTATTGATTTGACAAAAAAATCGTTTCTTGTGATAAATCGTAGTAGTGATAGTGAAAATATTTGATTTGTCTATATTTGCTAAAAAACGACAATATTTCAAAAATTAAGTACTTACATATGAAATGTTATTCCTTTATTTGTTAAGTTACAAGTTTTGGACGAGTTTCCGCAGTTGGATATGCTGCAAAACACCATGTTTACCTCTCCGCGTCTCAAATAACACAAGAAACCGCAACAAACGCTCCGCGTGCACTTGTGTCCTCCAACACATAAGCGCGGCGACAAGGTCACGCGTCTATGCGACTTCTATTGCCTTATTATTAAGATTTCTGTGGTTCCTACCGGACGAAGACAACTGTACCTGACTGTCGTGGAAAATGCTGTGTGTATCATCGTAAGTTCTGCTTGTCTCGTTCTATCTCGTAGCTACAATGCTGGTGGTGTGAGAAAGGAAAGAGATAGTGTTCATGAAGTGTTCCTACCGGACGAAGACAAGTGTTACTGTCGTGGAAAATGCTGTGTGTATCAGCGTAAGTTATGTTTGTCTCACTCTATCTCGTAGGGCTACCATGCTGGTACTGTGGTTAGGGAAAGAGATAGCGTTCTTGAAGTGTTCCTACCGGACGAAGACAAGTGTAACTGTTGTGGAAAATGCTTTGTGTATCCCCCATGCATGCATGCATGTTGTGTTGTGCATGTTTACCCCCAACTTGTTATTTTTTGTGTGTTTATGTCCTTTTTTTTTATGCGTCATGTTTGCCGCAAATAAATGCATTTTCTTTCTTTCTTTCTTCTTTATCAGCGTAATTTCTGCTTGTCTCGCTCTATCTCGTAGGGCTATCATGCTGTTGGTGTGGTTAGGGAAAGAGATAGCGTTCTTGAAAGTTTTATGTCGGAAAAAGATAAAGGAAATTCTGCTCGTAAATTGCTAGGTACTGCTTTTTTCTTTTTAACAGAAGTAGTGATGGACCTCAAACGCTGCAACAAAAGATCCATGGAGCAACATAGGCTTAATATAATCCGGTATATTTTTTGTATGTATGTATGTACTAGCAGCACCCCGCAGTTTCACCCGCATAAGTTTCGATCCTGTGGGAATATCGGGATCAAAAGTATCCTATGTGTTAATCCTGGTTATAAACTATCTGTATGCCAAATTTCATGCAAATCCATTCAGTAGTTTTTGCGTGAAATCCGTCCATACAAACTTTCACGTTTATATTATTAGGATTTGTATGTCATGGAGAATTTGAAAATATATGCATTATTGCCGACTAATGCATTTTTCCATGACACACAAAAAGTTAGGACAATTTTGTTTGCAGAACTGAATGAGAAGTGTGCAGAATTCAAGAATACATTCCAGAAAGTCAACGGCTCTGTTGAGATTGAGGTAACTATGAACATAGAAGTAAGTAAGTACTTATATTCAATTTTTATTCATGTTTCAAATTGAGAAAATCAACTTTATTTTAATTACTATTAAGTTGATTTCAGAGTGACTAGCACAATTGAAAAAGTTATACAAATATTGGAAGTTGTAGCGTAAAGTGCACTTTATTGTGTAGGAATTAAAGTTATTTTTCCATCAACTCATATTTGTTTACATTTTTGGCGAATATGTCGCAAATGTAGATTAGGTAAGCGGCCTTAAAAAGATGATCCTTCAAAGGTGTGTCTGTCGAGCACTTCCGACGTTTGGCCCCCAAACTGGAACGGGCCGGGGCCGCCCTAAAGCGGCTCTTGCCCAACCTGAGGGGGCCAAACGCCTCCTGCCGGAGGCTTTACGCGGGGGTCGTGCGGTCCATGGCCCTATATGGGGCCCCGGTATGGGCGCGTTCACTGCGGCTACGAGCCGCACACTACCTGAACGCGCCCCAAAAGGTGGTAGCCATAAGGCTAATCCGGGGCTACCGCACGATCTCGGGCGAGGCAGCAAGCCTCCTTGCCGGACTGCCGCCTTGGGATCTGGAGGCGATAGTGCTCGCGCGCCTGTATGATTGGCGCGCGGAGGCACTACGCCGGGGGGAAACTCCGCATCCGCGGCAGACTGCGGCGGAGCGGACGAACCTCCGGCGCGATCTCATGGCGGCATGGAAGGAGCGACTATCGCAACCCAGCGCAGGGCACGCCACGATAGCGGCGGTAAGACCCCTCTTTGAGGAGTGGCTAGAGAGACGTCACGGCGTTCTCACCTACCGCCTGACGCAGGTCCTCTCCGGACACGGATGTTTCGGGAGGTTCCTGCACATAATCAGGCGGGAGGAGACGCCCGGGTGTCACCACTGTCAGGATCGCCCAGAGGACACGGTGGAGCATACGGTGGAGGTCTGCCCTGCTTCGGCAGAGCACCGCCGTGTCCTCGTAGAGGCGATCGGCAGCGGCGGCGACCTCTCGCGTCCGGCCCTGGTTCAAGCCATGGTCCGGGGCGAGAGGGAGTGGGAGGCAGTCACCTCCTTCTGCGAAGCAGTCATGCTAGCGAAGGAGGTGGCGGGGTGGGCGAGGGAACGCACCTCACGCCTCAACCGCCGCGGGAGACGCTCCGGGCGTCGGGAGCCGCGTGACGACTCCCGGCCACCGTAGGCGCGGGCCTGCGGGCGGTGAGTAATGGGTAACTCACCGTCCGATCAGGACCAGGCCCGTGCCGGACGGCGTGTTGTGTTCCACGCGCGCCTCAAAGAGATGTCAGCATGAGAGACGGGGCCCCATAGGGCCGTAGCCTGCCAGGGTAGCGGGATTGTCCGAAAGGGTTACCGCTGCCCTGGAACATAAAGGGCTAAGGAAGGAACACGGGTGGGTTTTAGTCAGTAAGAGTCTGACACTCCCTCCTGCTCCACCCAGAGCGGGAGGAGTCATTTGATGATTTCCCATCCTCAAAAAAAAAAAAAAAAGGTGTGTCTGTGTAGCCGTGAGAGGGTGTGGGTGTGTATGTAGTACACTAAGTACTTATACTTAATGTATAAGTACTTAGATAGATCTTTTAAGGTTGGTCAAACCCAGCTGCCAAAAGATTTAAATCGCTAGATGTGTCCTCACCAGGCGTGGTCCGAGAGGGGGTCATGACCCCCCCCCAAAATCATTCAAGCTGTAGAGAGTCTGCATGATTTACGTGCCTTTCTAACTTAAGTTACTAACTTACTACTTGGTGACCCCCCAAAATCTTGGGCTGCGACCGCGCCTGGTCCTCGTCGTACTTAGTCACACGAAAAAGTATCCATATCGAGACGAGTGAGCTCACACATTATAAAATAGTGTTTCCAAGACAATCAAGTCGAATCCCCGTGTCATTGTGTGTCAGAGGTGTCAAAACGAAACGGAAACGCGACTATCTTTTGGCGCGGTAGGGCGCATCCAACGATTTAAATCTTTGCCGCTATCATCGGTTTCATGACAGCTGCCATTGGGGTTATTATATGAAACCGTAGCTTTCCCCTGCTCCGCACGGTTTTTAGAACGTGATAAAGAATCAACATTTCTTTATTATTCACCGTGTTCCGGACGATATTACATAAACGTCGATCAGATGTTCAGACCATGGAAATAAGCATATTTCATTATGGACACATTAATGAATTTTTATTTTTTGTTAATTTTCATACAAACTAAATAGGTACCTTGAAGTAAATCACCCGATATGCATGCCTCTTTATCCGAAGCATTTGATAGAATTATCATTTTAATTGCACTAAGCGGCAGCATAGGACAAATTAAGACCCTGACTGCACAGCTCAATTAAATTTCATTAAATGAAATTACAAATATCTTTGTAACTAAGCCTTTTTAAGTAGTTCATTTGTTAGGTTAGATTTGTAAAAGCTATAGAAGCGTTTGCCAAAGTATATGGATAACGTGAAGAACACGGTGTATATTAGTTTAATATTAATACATATCGATACACGTAAACCTTCCGATATAAAATCTCAAAATAATAGTGAAAACCGCAACAAAATCTGTTGTGTAGTTTAGAAGAACAACGCGGTCACATGGACAGATGAAAAGCGAATTTAGTTTATAATATACTAACTTTTGCCCGCGACTTCGTTTGCGTGGAAGTCGTAAGATACACGGCGTGTAAAATAACAGCTACATTTTATAAAACTCTTCCTCGCTATTATTTCGTATTCGCTTAGCGTTAATAGTAAGAATTAGGGTATCAAATGCAAAAAGATTTTATTCAAATCCGACTGGTAGATAGTTCCAGAGATAAGCGCGGTCAAACAAATAAACTCTTCAGCTTTATTATTAATATAGATAAAAGATAAAAGCCTCTTCCTTTTTAAAATGTTCAGGTAGAAGAGGAATTCTTGGAGCCCGGCTGTGACGACGGCCTGGTCTGTCGACAGGGTCGCTGTCAGGACATACATGCGGTGCCCCCCGCAGTTGGAAATCGGCGGAAGAGGGACGAGCAAGAGGCCCAAGCAAATGGTTAGTATCAAATCATCATCCACCTAGACTTTCCGACTTGGGAGCAGCCGATCGATTTTGTAAAAATCTCACCGTAAAAAGTTAAGTGAAGTGAGCTTAGAGTGAGCTGTCAATAGTGTCAATCCCTAGCATTAGTTGGAATGACTGCTCACTCCACGCTCACTTCACCTAAGTTTTCACGGTGAGATTCTGCAGGTCCTGGTTTTTTACCTGACTACGACAGAGAGTATACATTACGGAAGCCTTTACATAATGAACATTAAGTACACAAAACATATGTACCCTCTCGCGTTTGGCCTACCTTTATATTCATAATTGAAAAAAATATATAGTAGTAGGTAGTTTATGAAACTGTGGCGGCATGCTACATCGCCACATGCGAACTGTGCATGACACTGGCGTAACGCGAAATCCTGCATCGCGCAAGCAGAGTTTACCGCGCGACTAGCATATACAACGTCCCGACATCAATCGTCGGGCAGTTGCCCACCAGACACGACACCCGTCTGGTCGTAGGATCCTCCCTTTTCTATGGAGGATGAGTGAACTTTAACGAAGCCAAGAGTGTCACTTATACTCCCCGTCATTCTCATTGGGTCCATACCTGAGATCCTCCTGGTTACGGAGATAATGAAGGTCAAAGTGCCAATGTTTTTTTAAACTTTTTGTCACGGGTTCAAATTTTGAATGGTTTTACTTAACTTTAAATACGCTCACAACTCTTGTACCGTTACAGTCATCCATAAGCATTTGTTTTCTTTAAGCACAACGATTTTTCACTCCAAAAATTAAAGTCGAATCTCAAAATTGAGCAAAAAAAAAAATTGCTCAATGTATACTGTAACTTAGTTTGATGCACAGAGAGTGTAGATAACGGCTATGTAATGGGTTTTTTTTAATCGCTGTTTACCTATTCTGTTAATCCCAAATATTCCCAAAGCATTATCAACACCTCACTTCACCTAAGTTTTCACGTTGAGATTTTTAAACATCATCTTGGTCATGATCAGAAGGCCAATTCTCGTAATATAAAACGTTCAAAATCTAGTCGCAGTGTCATCTCGGCGACAAACAAATGTCAAAAACTTGTGAAAATTTAGGGAAATTTGAGGTATTTTTGGCAGATTGAGATTGAGATCAAACTGTGAAAGTTCTTAAAATTACGAGAATCGTCGCTCAGATCATATGAAAACCTTAAACTCGTAGATTGACGTCTGAAATGGTCTTTTGAGGAAAGAACCACACAGATTACGAGGACCTCAGTCCTCAGTTTCCAGTCCGTGCACGCATTTGTCAGTAATCGCGCAGCTCAACTCAAAAACTTAAGGAGCTCAACGTTGAACTACATCCCACTGCGATCACAAATTCAAGCTTTAATTTGTATTATTTCTATCGACACCCAGAGCCGTGCAAGCGTGAGCTAAAGTATTTTAAGAAGAAGTTTGGTGTTGACGGTCACCTGCATTACAACGCGCCACAGTGCACACCCTTGTGGCTATACGCTCCTGTTCAGGTACGTAACTTATACAATCAGTATAGAAGAGCTCTCTGTAAGAAGCTGGTCCGGGAAAGTACTACCACCTTACCCATATCTGCTTGAAACCTGCGATGCTGTGATCAATGGGGTAATTGAGGAACACACTAACTGTAGGAATGGCTCTCATTTTGACAGTTCAACAACATTCATTGCGTTATTTACGCTGTTGAGCAGAGTTTTTCGTACACATGGAGCATTGGATTAGCAATATCCTTCAAAATCATTCAGACTGTGACTGATGGTTTGTTACGCAATTAGGGGGATTCGGGATTACTCTCTATGAGAGAGAGTGGGCTGTAGTAATTCACTTGAGCTCAGTGCGGGTTGGTGGATGTCACACATTTGTCATGATTTTTTTTTTCTAGTACATTTAGGGTATTACTTATACATATAGGTAGGCATACACGTAGATCAGAGGGGCAATTCTCGTAATTTTAAGAACGTTCACAGTCTGATCTCAGTCTCAATCTGTCAAAAATTACATCTAATTTCCCTCCATTTTGACAAGTTTTTAACATTTGTTTGTCACCGAGATGAGACTGCGACTAGATTCTGATATTTCAGCTTTGGATCTGGGATGAGATCTTTTTTGGCGATTTTCTCATGGACACCTTCAAACCTGGAGTTGAAGGCTTCGGTGGACTCGGTTCGTTCAAAACCTTCACGACGGTCGTCCGCAATACATACAGAAGGGCTTTGCAACATCTAAGAGTTCTGTTTCTTTGTGCAGTGTCGTCGTTTCGTGTGTTACTGTGCGCTTGAAGATGGCAGCTTCATCTTAGGTATCAAAGTGCCAAGAGTGGAAGTCTCCAATATGAACTGTGGTAAGCATGGTAGTTATGTAAATGTTTCTTCCGTGCCCCAGAAAGCACGTAAAGCCGTCGGTTCCGGCTGCCATTTAAAGATCTTTGATGAACGAAAGTCGACAGCCAGTTCGTGTTACCCAGTAACTTGTGGAGGCTAGGCAAATAATGTGTTGTTTCTTCTCATTACTTGAGTACCTACATCTTCTAGCGCCACTGCTGAGTATGAGGTTCTGGTTTCGATTCCTAGGTTTGAGGGTGTTATTGGGTTTTTCCGTCAGCAATTTCTCATTAGCAGCCCGGAGCCTAGATCCTCGGTTGACGGCAATAGGCGTGCCTATTGCATGGGGCTTAAGCATAACTGGCCAAATGTGGGTACCATAGCTACAACATCATCGGTCTATACTGTTCCCACTGCTGGGACATAGGCCTCCTGTCATGAGAGGGTAGGCCGTAATGCACCACGCGGGCCCAGTGCGAGTTGGCGGATGTCACATGTCTTCGAATTTTTGGTTCTAGGACATGCCGGTTTCCTCACGATGTTTTCCTTCACCGTTTTTAATCTCATCACCACGTGAGTGCAACTCGTAAGTCAGGACCGATACCACTAAGCCGCACTGCTCCGGGAAGCCTAAAACTTTGGAGAAGGCGTGATTTTATATCTTCTTTTCATGGTTGATCTTTGTGCTCACAGATTGTGCCCGTGAGAGATGTCGCACGGGATCTGACGTTGAATGTGACGGTTACGGCAACTACAAGGACGCAGTGTTTACCCCCCATCAGGATGACTGGCATACGGACGCTGAGATAAATCAAGAATCTACGTGTAATGTTTTACAGTGCGGCCGACGAGAGAATGGGTTCTTGACAGCTGCACCCTAATTGCGTAACATACTATCAGTCTCGATCTGAATCATTTTGAAGGATATTGCTAATTCATTGATTCATATGTTCGAAAAATTTGTCTGCTCAATAATGTAAATAACGCAATGAATGTTGTTGAACTGTCAAAATGAAAGCCATTGCTACTGATAGTGTGTTACGCAATTAGCCCGCTGTCAGTTTCATGCAAACGAATTGTCGTACTGACAGATGTCAGGAATGCATTCTCTCGACGGCCGAATTGTAATGTGTATTGTGAATTTTTTTATTTGTTTTATTATTAACGAAGATCCTTAACTCGGCTTGTGGTAGGAGTGGATTGGTACAGACGCCAGCAAGGCAAGCTACCCGAAACTGTCAAATTTTCAACCTTGAACCTAATGCTTTAGCGATTAAGTTGAAAATCTATTAAAGGAAACAGATTGTTGTAGCTTGATGTGCTGGCGTCTGTACAAATCGTCACAAGCGATATGCCCCCTCTATGCGACTTTCTCTCTCTCCTCTCTGTCTCTTTCTAGTTTATACAAGTGTGTGTATGCGTGCGAATATCGCTTAAGGAACTTTGCTCCATGACAGGAATCCAATCCATATCTAGGTTTTTTAATTGCTTAATGGGCCCATTTTTGAGTTCGATTTCGCCTGATGGAAACTGATGGATGAGGTCGACGATGGAACTGAACCAGACCAGAGGATGCCAGCAGATCTATTGTGTAATCTTACCGTGTAAACTTATGTGAAGTGAGCTGTCAATAGTGTCAATCCTGTTAGGGTTAATGGAGGAACACCAAGGAAAGGCAGTAATAAGGATTTATATAATACGTTTATTATCCTTTTATATTTATATATTGGAAGGTGTGTTTATTACGGTGGAATCGCAGCTCACCTAAAGTCTATTCAAACTAATGTTTCTAATTGATGTTATTTAAAGTTAAACAAATACCAACTTTATTGTAATGATGATTAGGTTGATTTCAGAGTGACTAGCACTATATAAAAATGTTTGAAGTTGTAGCGTAAACTGAACTTTATTGTGTAGGAATTCGTTATTTTTCCATAAACTCATAATTATTTGTGTACATTTTTGGCCATTAAATCGCGAATGCAGATTAAGTTTTCACGATGGGATTTTTACAGAATATACCGACAGTTCACTCTTCCCCTTCTTTTCGAGTCGATGATACTAGGGAATGCAAAACCGGCCAAAATGAAAACCCGGTTTTTTTTTCGGGTTTCGTATTAAAAAAACCGGTTTTCGGTGAACCCGGTTTTTTTTTTCTTTGTCTAAGTTTTTTAATACTACTTGTGAAATTCAGGCCGCCTACATCTTGCATATTTTCAATAATTAAATAAAAACGTATCTATTAAAAATAAATACATAAGTATTCAAAATTTCAATGAAAATGCAGAAATTTGTTTAAGTAAAATGTTTATTTGCTTTTGTGCTTCACCCTAGTAGGTACAATATCAACAGTATTAAAAAGATGAAGTTGAACCTCCAGACCACAAAAGTATTTTATTGCAATACTTGTATTTTGCTTCCGATTATGATTTCGATTTAAAAAAATGACCCCACACGCTGTTTTTATCCTCAGTTTTTCTGATGTTTTCTACAAAGTCATCCATAGTAATCTGAAAGCGACAAGCAAGAACACTATCTTGATCTGTTTAATTATGAAATTAACAAGAATTATACTGGACTGGGAGAGGAAGGAAATTATAATGTTCCAGGCTGATCCAGGCACTTCCTGGGCATACTGTAAAAGTTAGGTAAGGAAACAAAGGCAAATCAGTTTCGTAGGCGATGGGCAGACGGCCTATGCCTATCATTACAAAAACGTTGTTTTATAAATTAACTACTACCTTACCTTCTGCCCGAGACTTCGGCAGCGTAGAATAAGTGGAACATCATTTTTTCGGGATTAAAAGTAGGCTATGTAGGTAGCCTTATAGCCTAGCTATCTCTATTCCAAATTTCATCCAAATCTATCTAGATTCTAGCTGTTTCTGCGTGAAAAAGGAAAAAAACACAATTATAATATAAAGCATTGTGTGGCACACTGTGTGAATATCTTAACATTTAAAAATAGCAATTTGTACCTAACCTAAGTACATACTATAAATGTCAAATACTTACAAAAATAACTGAATTGCACGACAAATTCACTAAACACCTTCACTCAACTATTGAAAACAGTTAAATGTTACCAAATTACTAATGCTACAATAAACAACGTACTTTCCACAAATAAAAAAATTTGAATCTTGTATCTTTTCACTAGCAACCGTTGGCAACGGTTGGTAAAACAAAATGGCTGACACCAAATTCATAGTTTTGACTGACACGTGGTGTTGGGTGTTGCCATTTGAAAACAATAAAAAACTCGAAAAACCGGAAACGTGAAATAAAAAACCGGTTTTTTTAATAATTTCAAATATTCCGAAAAACCGGGTTTTCGGTTTTCGGTGAAACCGGTTTGCATTCCCTAGATGATACTCTTCCTCGTTGTTTTTAGGGTTCCGCAACTCAAAAGGAAAAACGGAACCCTTATAAGATCACTTGTTTGTCTATCAGTCTGTCCGTTTCCACTGCTGCAATCCTTTGCAGCAGTGGAAAATCAAACTTCGAAGTCAACGCAATCAAAACATACAGGCGTTTATAGAGGGTACTTCCTCTGATGTATGTAAATTGATTGTATTTTTGACAGATTGAGACAGGTTCATAAAAATACGAGCTCTGGTCAGATCCGCACTGGGTGTTAGATGGGTCAATACTCAGTAGTCCCTACTTCGTCAAGTTCACTCTTGCTGGCTTCATTCCATAGAATTGCTCATGTAACTTATACTTGTTACAGCAAATGTGGTTCCGCTAGGGAGCATGACGTCAGAGACGCTGCCAGAATTTGAAGGTGTGAAGGTTCCTATAATATTTCTGCTTCTCTTCAACAGATAGCCAAGAGACATTCACTACGAAGATTCCCGAGGCGCCTCTGCGCACCACAGCCCCTTGGAGGCCTAATTCTCGTTCTCACCCACTTACACATGTCATAGATATGAGCGATTAATTAAATGCGTTTTAAATAACTGACCAGCTGTTTGTTATTGTCCAGTTTATTATTAGCATCATCAGCAATTTTTTTTTTTTGTAATTGAACACAAGCAGTAGTTCGTACCGTACCGTACTAATAATAAAGCTGAAGAGTTTGTTTGTTTGAACTCGCTAATCGCTGGAACTTCCGGTCGGATTTGAAAAAATATGTTTGCATTTGATAGCCCAATTCTTGATGAAGGCTATAGGCTATTTAATGTCACGCTATGGCAACCCCGAATCTAGATTTCTTTTGAGGCGGGGCAAAAACTGCACCCCGCCGCCCGCGCCCCCCACCCCGTTAATCCTTTAATCCTTTAACCTTTTCCGTGGAGCGTTTTTTATACAATATATATGGACATGTCGAACATTTATTTTAATTCGGATAGGATAGAGTTTGAAATAAATAAAAAATTAAAGCATACTAGCTTCTGCCCGAAACTACGTCCGCGTGAATTTCTTGTCAAATGCAAAAATACTTTTTTTTTTTATCCAACCGATAGTAACAGGTATTAGCGCATTCAAACAAAAAAAAAAAAACCGGCCAAGTGCGTTCCGTTTCATTATCTATACAACATTATACAGATTAGACTATATATTATAACATTTTTTAGTTTAACTAAATATTCTGTGAATATTTCAAGCGCCGTAGATGTTGCCCTTATTAATATCGAGCAAAAAACGGCAAAAATCACGTTGTTGTATGGGAGCCCCTCTTAAATATTTAATTTAATTTAATTGTTTAATTTTAAAGTGAATATACAACTAAATATTCTGTGAATATTTAAAGAGTCTATCTGTAGCCGTTATTAATATCGAGCAAAAAACGGCAAAACAATCACGTTTGTGGTATGGGAGATTTACTTTATTCTGTTTTTAGTATTTGTTGTTATCTGTGAAAATTTCAACTGTCTAGCTATCACGGTTCATGAGATACAGCCTGGTGACAGACAGACACACTGACAGACGGACAGTGGAGTCTTAGTAATAGGGTCCCGTTTTTACCCTTTGGGTACGAAACCCTAACAAACAAACTCTTTAGCTTTATTATTAGTATAGATAGAAGATAATTATTATTATTCAAATAATTGCCTGATAAATAGTATCGGGAACAGAGTCGTTAGGATTACTAATTATTATAATAAGTTTAGATTTCCAACTGCAAGACAAAGGAAGGCCTCCCTCCTCCTCCTCCTCCCACTTCTCTCTATCTTGGGCTATTTTGAACAAAAGTATTGCATAATAGAGAAAATTATAGCAGCATACCGCGAATTAATAATAATAACCCCACAGCCGTATCTCTACGTTGACGTCGTGGTGGGGCTTGCGCACTCTAAACTCTAGGTCTGTGACGGAAGAGTTTACTTTGCCGGATCAGGTCTAGAGTGAGGAGCCAGACCAAGAGAGATACAGGAACCCGCAGGGCAGCATGTAGCGAGCTGTTGGGCAGTAGCGACCCCACGGACCGTATCTCCCGGGAGAAGTCTTGTTCCTCACCTCTGGCTTGCCTTTATTGGTCGGCTGGAGTGAACATTGACGAGGAACAGAGCTCCCACCTCATTCTTGCCTTTATTGGCTGGCTTGAGTGTGGATTCGCAAGAGCAAACGTGCTCGGAGGAAGGAAGTATTTCAGTAAGATGCTGGTAGGGATCTTGACCGTACTTCCGGGATTGTCCTGATAGCCGTAGAATACCTTTCCACTCCTCGTAAGCACCTCAGGACATGTTGCCCCCTTGTCGCTACGGCACTATGTGCTAGCGACCGTTTTCGGGGGCCCATTATTGAGTGTGCAAGTCACAGAAATCTTAATAATAAGGCAATAGAAATGCTATAGTACTAAATTTTATATCGGGACGAGTGTCGCCGGGTCACAGCTACTACTACATAAACAAAAAATAGATACACAATTACACCTACAAATGCACTTTGCATTGCTGCTACAAAATAAAACTTTATTCGATGACATTACGCAATATTTTTGATAAACGCATAATGTCAGGGGGCGCGACTCCTGCAGCCAATAAGAAACGTGTGCGAAAAGCATAAAATGATATTGCGTGCTCACTCTCACTTAAGAATAGTGCAGTGCAAACTATTACGAGCTGATATCGATAAATTATATTTTTCCGTTGAGTGTTAATAATCTCCAAGGAGTCCAGCAACAATACATAATTAATTTTATTGAAAGTATTTCTTTCGTCAACGCCCTTTTAGACGATTTATTTATGAGGAAATGGAATACAATAAAACAATAAGTGTTTGTATATAATAAACAATGAATTGCCATACGTCAACTGTTGGTACAGCTGATTTAACCAAAGTCCGTCTTTTTGTCGACGAGTTAAATTGTTCATTTATGAAATGAACAGAACAAATTCTGCTATTGTTTGTCGGGAACCAATTTCTTTTTCCAGTAGCAGATATCCATTTGTCTTTAATATCTGGATCTTTTGGGAACCTGTAATAAAAGCATTGGATAAAGTAAACAGATGCATACAAATTATGTAAATTCTGTAATGATTATCTTTACAATATAAAACTTTGTATACTTAATTATTTTAACATGAAAAAAGCATTTGATAAATCTTGAAAACGTCCTTGTATTATATAAAAGGATACTCAACGCAGACTGCTTTTTAACTTACCCACGTACATAACAATAATAAGCCTTCCTCCTATTAATTTTCTGAATGAGAAAGTAGTTTAAAAATACGAATTAATAGTTAATCGTTACAAAAATTGGTTTGTAAACTATTTATGGTGCGTTTGTTTAGGTGACTAAAAAAAGGTAAACAATCTTGGTATGTGAAGGATAATTAAATTTAGTTTATTACCTAACATTAATTTAGGTAAATATCTAATTGTAAACATTTTAATTGTAAAAAAAAAAAATGTATATAAGTAGTTTATCAGCCATCTTGTTACCATAACACAAGCATTAGGTTGCTTAGCTTGGGACTAGATGGCGCTGTGTGAAATGTCCAGGGATATTATTATATTATTATTATTTTTAGATACAATATTTAAACAACTTTTAGATAAAAAGACATACCAAGATTGTTTACCTTTCTTTAATCACCTAAACAAACGCACCATAGATACAAAGAAAACAAACACAGTGAAAACTGAAAATGAAAAAGGTACATCTCATATTTAAATATTAAAAAAAAAAAACATGATACATTCCAATTTGGTAAAACGAAGTATTAAGCTGAACGTAAATAATATCGATACAGAATATTAGTAGCACGTCACTAAATTGCGGCCAACTCATGCGGCTTGTACCTAGAATTTACGCAAACGGCGATTTTGTTTATTGCGTATGACTATAATTTCATTGCTGCTTTTAGCAGTAGTAATAGTAGACATGAATAAGCTTAAGCGTTAATGGTTATTGATTTGACAAAAAAATCGTTTCTTGTGATAAATCGTAGTAGTGATAGTGAAAATATTTGATTTGTCTATATTTGCTAAAAAACGACAATATTTCAAAAATTAAGTACTTACATATGAAATGTTATTCCTTTATTTGTTAAGTTACAAGTTTTGGACGAGTTTCCGCAGTTGGATATGCTGCAAAACACCATGTTTACCTCTCCGCGTCTCAAATAACACAAGAAACCGCAACAAACGCTCCGCGTGCACTTGTGTCCTCCAACACATAAGCGCGGCGACAAGGTCACGCGTCTATGCGACTTCTATTGCCTTATTATTAAGATTTCTGTGGTGCAAGTCATCCCCTGCCATTTTATCTGTGAATATTATAATTATCATTGGTCAGGCTGGGGACATAGACCTTCCATAGTTCAAGGTAACCGATCCACTACAGCCACCCAAACCCATAGCCCAGTATACTTTGTTTCCATGTTCTGCAATAGTCCTGCACCAACAGGGGGTTGTCCTTGGGTGCACTTGCATGGTGCATACAGGGATAATCGACGGTTGGTGCCTCCTCATCATTTAGAATTGTGTAAAGGGCCTCTGCGAGTTGGCTTTGGCCCCTAGTACGCCTTTCAAAGGTCCGAAATCCCAGGGTCCCGAGATATGTCAAAGACAACAAAAATAATAATAAAAACGTTTATTTTCTCCACCACACATGAAACGTTAGTACAATACATAATTGTGTAAGTACCTATACAAAAATACATTGATGTTGTGGAGACTGGAGCCTGTACTAGGAATACCTGTGTTACAGGTCTCCAGGCCACCATACTACACAGTCACTAACAGATGATAATGATAATGGGACGAAAGAAGAAAAAAAAAAAGTAAGAGCAGAATATGAGAGATCCGAAATCAGCAAAGCTGCCGCTATCAGCAACAAAAAGCTCTGGGAAGCCGTAAAGACAGTCACAAATACAAAAAAATACAAGGACGTCCCTACTGAACTAATAACAATAAAAGCAATCCCCGCGACGACTTAAACAATATTAATTCATTCTTTGCAAGTATGGGCAAAAATCTTGCTGAAAAAATACTATCCAGCAATCATCGACTACCTGAGATTCACACTAAAAACTCATTCACACAACAATCTTTTGTTTTACTTCCCACCGATTTATCTGAGGTTGAACAAATAATCCAAGGCCTTAAAAACAACTGTGCGTTTGGTCGCGACAACATCCCTGATATCTTCCTAAAGCGATATAGAGAGATTGCGCTTCCACCTTTGACTTATATTTATTGTAATCCTGCCTTTTCAACTGGCGCCTTCCCAAACTCACTGAAACTTGCCGTCAAAATAATTATCACTTATAAATTGCGCTAACATTACCCACTCAATTCTGTTCGTATGTTGTACTCTATGCTGAATACCTACCTATCTGACATTTAAAACCTAAGGTTACATGTGCAAAATGAGATGGTCACACTGTTCGTCCTCGGTCGTACTCTCAATGTCATTTTGATTTGGCAAGATTATCTTCCGCGTTGCGCATGCCCGGACAACAGCTGACTCTGTTATATCAATAACATAACACACTTCCATTTTCAAATACGACATGTAAAAAACCCAGCAAAAATGCGAGGGGAAAAGGAATTTTGTGAGGGGAAATTGTTAGGTTTTTTAAAGGGGAACGTCGGTCAATAAATAACCTTCACCTAGCGGCTGAAAGCGAGTATTTCTGGGGTGCCCTCGTGACGTTTTGTGTCACGCTTGTGGAGCAATGTTGCCAGTTCGGGAAAATTGCGCGGTTTAATGTTGTATGTCATTTTTTAGTGAGGAATTTATTTAACTTAGAATGAAGTAAAGAATGAGGTGTTGAATATGATAGGCCCTGGTTATTTGTATTGACGTTTCCTTATGCTGTCATAACATGGAAATAACCTTTTCATAATAATTAGTATAGTATAGTATGATTTCAATGGATCCACAGAACATTTCTTTTACCAGAATTAAATAAAACACTACTCTGCGTTTGTATAAACGAAAGGTCTCACAATAAAATAATTGCAAAGCTATGTAAGAAACCTGTAGCTTTAAGTAATTAAAGAGGATAGCGATCTATTAGATTCACCTTGGTGATCCGTGACATTAATTGCGACAGTATTTTAAGGAATTGTTATCAATTTAACGACTTCTTGTTAATTATTCACCTTCTTTTCATGGCAAACGTTGAAATCAACTCATCTAAAATTAATCGACAGTCGATAGTTAAATAAAAAACTCTAATGAACTTATAAACATTACTAAGATGTATGATACCTATACTTAAGACTAATGTTCCTAGTCTATCTACATACTTCATCATTCATTATGTATAAATATAACTACTACAGCGAAATACCTAGGTTCAATCGAGTTCTTTGACCTACTTTAGCACGTCAGCGTTTCTATGAGAGCTCCACATTTTCCACGCGGGGAAAATTATTCAATACTCTGGCAAGGCAACACTGCTTGTGTCTGGCAGTCGATAAAGCGCGCGGGAAGGAACGCGCGACCGTAGTCAACGTACAGTAAATACATTTTACGAATAAAACAGATTCGTGTTCAGTGAAAATGCCTAATATAATAAACGAAGTTAAATTGGACTTCAAAGATGTGTTGTTGCGACCCAAACGAAGCACATTGCGGAGCAGAAATGACGTAAGTGATATTTTTACTTTTTAATTTTCTGAAACGAAAGATGATCAAGGTTTTGTGGAAAATGCCTATCCCTAAAAAAATATATATTTATATTTAAATTCTATAATTATAATGTTTGTAAGCAAATAGTAATTGTATGTTGATTATTTTTCAAATAATATAAACCTGGGCGCATTGATTCAGCACTTCACGTATCTATTTCAGAACAAGTTTCTGTACCTAACCTTGACTAAATACTCCTTGCTGACTGACGTAACTAAATTAGAAAAAAAAACTTTCTATATGCAGGCTGATTGTATTTACACTATCATAATTATTTTGTGATTTATCTGAGTTTACTATTTATTTACTTATCAGATACTTACGCCAAGTTCAAATTGGATAATAATAAAAAATGGACTGTCAATAAAAATAAGTCTTAGGTAAGCAAATAAAAAAAAAACTAATAATTTTAATTCATTTTGCATCCTTTCACTGCCTCCAATTGTCTAGTGGTCGCAAGCGGAAATGCTATGCCCGGAGTCCTGGGTTCAATCCCCAGGTCGGTCAGAATGCTAATATTTCTTTCCAATTGGAATTTCTCATTCAACTCGAGCCTATCGCAGTCCACTGCTGGACATAAGGCTCTCCCAGACTGCGCCACAATACCCTGTCCTCCGCCTTCTGCATCCAGTCTGTCCCAGCTTCTTAATGTCGTCCGTCCATCCAGCTGGTGGGCGTTCACACTACGCTTTCCGATACGCGGTCTCCACTCAGGACTCGTCTGGTTCACAGGCCATGGGTCCTTCGACAAACATGGCCAGTCCACTGCCACTTCAGCTTACTTACTTTGCACGCTATGTCGGTTCCGGTTCTTTTCCGGATAATTATATTACTTATTTTATAGGTACTTCAAAAAAACTCCGAGCATAGCCCGGTCCATAGCGCACTGAGCGACCTTGAATTTCTCATAGCCGTTCGTATGTGTACCTACCCAGTTTATGCCAATAAATCTGTCCCTAACTTCATGGGGCGTGTAGGTACTAAATGACTCTGCCTACCTCTTTGGGTTAAAGAGGCGTAATGTTTACTTAGCAAGCTAACAGTAATTGCTTTGTGTATGTCTGCAGTGGTGGTCCGGTAGTAACGGCCAAGACTTACGAGGTCATAGCGCGCTTTACTTCGTGTAAATTATTTCATCACCACTGCTCTCAAAACGGTGAAGGAAAACATCGTGAGGAAACCGGCATGTCCTAGAACCAAAAATTCGAAGGCATGTGTGCTAACCCGCACTGGGCCTGCGCGGTGGGTTACGGTACGGCCCTCTTACCGAGAGGAGAGGAGGCCTGTGTCCCAGCCTTAGAAATATACATATTTAATATTATATATATATATATTTTTTCCTTTTTAAAACGTTGCCCTACACTAGGAATTTCTCCTGTATCGTGGGTGCGTTTACAAATATATAAACTCACATACACAAACAGCCAGACCCGGAACAACTACTTGTAGGCCATACAAATATTTGTTCCGTGCGGGAATTGAACCCGCGACACGCAGCGCAGCAGTCAATCGCTTAACCACTGCGCCAACCGTGTCGTCGTGCCATGCCGTCTTATATGGTCCCAGCATCCGCAGTGGGAACATTATAAGTTACTGTGTAAACATTCTAAATATGGGTGTAAGTACCTACAGACGCCAGCACATCAACTACAATCTGTCAAATTTCTTTAATAGATTTTCAACTTTATCGTTAAAGTGTTAAAGTTCAAGGTTCATTGGGAAAGTTTCGGGTAGCAAGACCTGCTGGCGTCCGTACAAACTAAACGACTCTGTCTTCCCATTCGCGGAATAAATGCGTAATGTTTTACTTAGCGAGTTAGCAGTAATTGATTTGTGTATGTCTTTAATTGCGAGTAGGCAGCTAATACGCAGCCGTTGAGAACAATAAATCACTGCGCTATACTACCAACAGTTCTGGTTACCTTGTATGTATGTTTGACTAGCTGCGCCCCGCGATTTCACCCGCATAAGTTTCGATCCCGTGGGAATATCGGGATAAAAGTATCCTATATGTTAATCCTGGTTATAAACCACCTGTTTGCCAAATTTCATCCAAATCCGCTCAGTAGTTTTTGCGTGAAATAGTACTTAACAAACATCCATCCATCCATCTATCCATCCATCCATCCAAACAAACTATTACGTTTATAATATTAGTAGGATAAGTAGTAGGATTTGACTGCCCCGTTTGGTCTCGTGCTCGCAAGCGCGACTGCTGAGCGTCTCCTGGGTTTGATTCCCGGGTCGGGCAAAGTGTTATTGAGTTTATCCAATAGGAATTTTTTAGTTGTTACTAAAAACCAATTGTGGGCCGTATGAAAGCTGGCGGTGTGATACCCCCGTGCTTCGGAAAGCACGTTAAGCCATTGGTCCTACGCCTGAGGAGCAATTCTCGTAATTTTAAGAACGTTCACAGTCTGATCTCAATACATCTAATTTCCCAACATTAGACATTTTTTGACATTTGTTTGTCGCCGAGATGACACTGTGACTAGATTTTTAACTTTTTTAAATTACGAGAATTGGCCTTCTGATCTCTCTCCGGTCGTGTCGGATTGCCGTTCCATCGGATTATAAGGGATAGGGAAGAGGGTATGCACCTGCGTCTGGCTGGCACTGCGCACTATAATGTCTCCTCGCTGAGATTGACCGCCAAGGCCGAAATTTGGTCTGGAGGAGTTCATTTAATTACGAGCAGGCAGCTAATATGTAGCCATTGCAAAACAATAAATCTATCAGTTTGCAGTTGATACGAACAGTTGGTTACACTGTTGCTACGTTTAATTATAAGAACACTAGCAGTGCCCCGCGGTTTCACCCGCATACGTTTCGATACCGTGGAAATATCGGGATAAAAAGTATCACATTTGTGTTAATCCTGGTTATCAACTACCTGTGTGCTAACTTATATCCAAATCCATTCAATGGTTTTTGCGTGAAAGAGTAACAAACATCCATCCATCCATCCATCCTCACAAGCTTTCGCATTTATTATAATATTAGTATAGGAAGTAAGATACCTAATGTTATACTATAAGTACATATGTCCCTGTACCAACAGTGTCGTGATGGCTCAGTGGTTAGCTTCGCCTCTCATGCACGAGGTTGTGGGTTAAAATCTGGGCAAGTACCTCGCTCTCTCTCTGCCCAGCCTTATCCTATTTCATTTGGGTCAGCTCTCCTTGTTATTCTTCGCCAGAAGTTTCGCTTCTGGGTCGTCGAGTCATTCACGGGCTTGCTTCAAGTCGTTGTTGACTACAGACATCCGAATGGAAAAGGATCTTTCTCGCTTCTTTGGACCTGAATTCATGTGGAGGACTTGTTTAGTCTTCTGTTCTTCGGGCATTCTCATTACATGGCCATATCACCTCAGGCGCACTTCAGAGAGATTTCTTCGAGTGGGCGGATCTTAATACTTCCTCGAACATACCGATGTGACTTTTTTGTGATGTGACAATTCATATGTACTTTTTATAGTTCAATACTGTTATACCCTGTACATTAGGTAAACCGTTTTTGGACAGATGGAACTAGTGATTGATTGAAACACGTACGGTATTATAATGTATGTAAGAAGCCATAAATAAGATAATTCAATAAGATAAGGCAGTTTATACAGGATAATTTTTTATTCAGTGCGTAAATTTTTACAGGGTGTTCTACCCATGAATATGAACAACATTCACTATTGGACCATCTCTGAAATCACGAAAAAAAAATCAGCAGATTCATACATTTTGGTCGAGTAGGTATTGAACTTTTATAAGAAACAGCTGATTTTTTTTTTGTGATTTCAGAGATGGTCCCATAGTGAAAGTTGTTCATATTCATGGGTAGAACACCCTGTGAAAATTTACGCACTGAATAAAAATTTATCCTGTATATTTATTTTATTACGCATTTTAAAGTTAACTTTGACAGCTGTCAAAAAACGGTTAACCTAATGGACAGGGTATAAGTCATAGAAATGTAAAAAACAGGTACAGACGCCAGCACATCAAGCTACTACAATCTGTCAAATTTCTTTAATAGATTTTCAACTTTATCGCTAAAGCATTAAGGTTCAAGGTTGATTGGGAAAATTTGACAGTTTCGGGTAGCTTGACCTGCTGGCGTCTGTACATATAAGTGCTACAAAACCATTGTGAGAGAAAATAAATACTCGAGTTTTTCTTGGACATTGGAAAGCATCGTGACGAAACCAGAGGGGTAATTCTCGTAATTTTCAGAAAGTTCTCAGTCGCAATCTGTCAAACAAATCGTCAAATTCAACACAACAACAAGTTACACAAGTACAAGTTTTTGACATTTGTTGGTCGTTGAGATGAGACTGCGACTAGATTTTGAACGTTTTAAATTACGAGAATTGGCCTTCTGGACTAATAGTTAATGTAAGTCTGAAATCGCCAACCCGTCTTGAGCAAGCGTGGTGATCTTCTATCCTATATCTATGGTGGTGATCAACGCTCGTGCGTTCTCTGTATGAAAAGAGGTCTTTGCGCTGCAGTGGGACGAAAACAGCGGGGTAATTGCGTACTATATGTAGCAATGGGTGTAATTTTGACAGTTCAACAACATTCATTGCGTTGTTTATGTTGTTGAGCAGATACATTTTTCGAACATAAGAAGCAATGGATTAGCAATATCCTTCAAAATGATTCAGATTGTGATTGATAGTGTTAGGTACGCAATTAGGGTGCTGGCTGATATTCTTATACCAACAGTTACTCTGGTTACAATGTTTCTATGTTTGCTGTTTAATCAAACGTACCTAATGTCGCCATAAGTACATAGATACCGTAGTGGAGCTTCCTGTAAAAGAGTTCGTTCGGGGAAGTACGGAATTATCTACTGCCACCATACCTATTTTTACCAACATAATATAACATCACTCTGTGTTCCTTGGATGGTTAGGCAGAGGTACGACCACATTCAGTACCTACATGATTCTGAAACCGACGAAAAATTTCGACCCTGTATGTTTATAAACGATCGAGGTTTATATTTCCGCATAAATACATCAATAAAAGTCCCTACAACAAACCTTCGTAACTACCGTTCCAGTGACACGCTAGTTACTCCATGAAATACCCATAAAGACTACTAATAAATGACGTGACGTCTTATCCAGTAACCATGACGTGACTTACCATCGTTAACCTATTGCTTATAAATCATGACAGACTCGATTAGGATGTCCCTAATTCCAGCAATTTATGGGCTCCTGGTAAAGCTCAGCTTTAGGGTCGATTGATCTGAGGGATTTAACGTACATTTATTTTATTGATAGGCTATTTATTATCTAACAGATTGTTAAAGATGGTTAAAGTCTACGAAACTTGAATTGATTAGCACATTGCATAATCCTCGCACAGCTGGGACACAGGACCCTCTCTGTGAGAGAAACTGGGCCGTACGCCTGAATTCGGAATTCAGGGCAAGCGGATTTCCTAATGAAGTTTTCCTTAACCGTTTTCAGAGCAGCGATAATGAAACTTTCACAAAGTAAATTGTGTATCTACGAGGGTTCGAGTTCAAAGTGGAATCCAATATCAATTTATTTAGCTAACATACAACGGCCAAGGTTAGTTACATTAGTTGAGACAAAAACTACAATATAAAGTACTGCCGATTGATTCTGTAAAAATCTCACCGTGAAAAGTTAAATGAAGTGAGCTTAGAGTGAGCTGTCAATAGTGTCAATCTGATAGCATTAGTTGGAGTGACACCTCACTCCACGCTCACTTCACCTAAGTTTTTACGGTAAGATGGTTACACAATCGTACTGCAGCTTTTGTCGTCGGAAGAATAGACAAAATGACAGATTGTAGACATTTCTAAAGAAATCTGACATTGGCCCTGATTCCCTTGTGCACAAACTAAACTAAATTTAAGTTCAGTGCATCTTTTTCTTTCTATTTCATTAAGAAAAGGACAGAAGATATATATTAGTTTCACAATACTCCAGACATACTGACAAAATCTTCTTCGTTTCGTCCGCTAGTACATCAGTCAGGCTGAGCGTCCAAGAGAGCGTAGAGCGCAGAGAGTTTGCGAGATCTATCACTCATCAAGCCGAGATCGTCACCACAAGACTACCATTATTCACATAATGTGTGTGTGTGTGTGTGTGTGTGTGTGTAAAGAAAGCAGTCAGAGCCGTGAGGCGTTGTAGATCGTAAGTCTGGCGCTTTATTGTGTGTAAATTATTTCATCACCAGTGCTTTCAAAACGGTGAAGGAAAACATCATGAGGAAACCGGCATGTCTTAGAACCAAAAATTCGAAGACATGGACGTCTACCAAACTGCACTGGGCCCGCGTGGGCCTGGAGGAGGCCTGTGTCCCAGCAATGGGAACATTGCAGACAGATATTTTTTTTGCACCAAAAAGTTGTTTGTGTATCTTCGCATGATAATGTAATAAAACTTCTAATTCGGTCTACGCTGAAACCATGAGAAAACGGAGGGTAATTTATTACAGCTTGGCACGATACTATGACGTGGTCGCTGTTCGCCCGCTTTATTGGTTTTTGATTAATATTCCCGGGCAATATCGCGCCTCGCTTCGCTCTCTCGGCTCGCACGCGGTTGATTACAGTTCTAACCTAAACTATTTGGTTGGGGTGCCCTGGCTTAGTTACTGCGACTAATTCGGCTCGCACGTGGTTGGTTACAGTTCCAATTCCAACCCAACCTAAACTATAATTTATTGAATATCATTCAGGCCGTTGGTTGAACGGTCGCCGTTTAGTTAAAAGGCTAGGCGGTTAACTAAACGACTAATTAAACCAGTTGGCTGCGACATATATACAAAAATTCAACTAAATATATCCAATAGTTTAGTCATTAATAGAAAGAAAGACAGGAGAGGTATTTATTGCGACTCGTACAGGAATATTACAAACTAAAACAGTAAAAAAAAAAAAAAAACTAAATTATATAAAAAAGTAACAAAAGAAAAATTAAACAGAAAGTCCTTTACGGGACCAAAAGCTATCTCAGCATGATGCCGCGACATTTTAGTTTTTAAATTCGATCAGGGTTGGAAGAAATCATGATTAAAAAAAAAAACAAAAAAAAAAAACAACCGACTTCCAAAAACGACACTACAAAGTGAAAAATAACTTTAATTTCGGAAGTCGGTGTCGTCGGGTTCGCATTTTCGTTGTTTGCCACTACAATAGTGTTAATCCCTAGCATTAGTTGGAATGACAGCTCACTCCACGCTTACTTCACCTAAGATTTCACGGTGAGATGGTTACAGAATCGCACCGCAGGCGTTCACGTGAGAAGGCCAGCACCCTAAATGCGTAACACATTATGAATCTCAATAATTTTGAAGGATATTGCCTATCCATTGTTTCATATGTTCGAAAAATGTAAATTACGCAATGAATGTTGTTGAACTGTCAAAATGAAACCCATTGCTACAAATAGTGTGTTACCCAATTACCCCGCTGTGTGCCATAGGCATGGGTTCGATATATCAAAACGTAACTTATATCGGATATGTGTTTATTATCATACCATATCGATATCTAAATATACATAACCGTTTTCACAAAAACTTCATCGAGCTATGTTTTATCCAAAGCGCAACAAGGAGAACGAACTACGAAAACGCAAACTTCACATCACGAGCCGATATGACATCGACGGGTTTAGTTTGCGTTTCGTTCGTTTCAGTTACTTGTGCAAATCGTACTACTGATATCGATGTCTGAAAACGGTTTTCGATATCGATATGAAACTGAATATCGGTTACATATCCGTTAGCAACTAAATACGAAAACGCCCATGTCTAGTGTGCCAGCAGTGGGGACGCTAGAGGCTGATTTAGTTAAAAAAATACAAATTTCTTTTATTAATGCGTCGTTGACATATAGGTTCTACACATCGAAAATCTCATGTTGTGAAGGACAGTTTAAAGGTAACTAAAAGTACTTATTTAAAATGACGTAAGACCTAAAATGACTCGGCAAAATTCTGAAAACAGAGTTCATTTTCGAGTATCGATTTCTCTTCACGTAGGTAGTATTAGTGCCTATATTTGTACCTCTATGTACAGGTAAGTTAGATATGGTAAATATGTGCTTGTTTTTCGAAGTAGGTCAAAGGAAAATGAAGATGGGTTCGCGGGTTTCGCGGTCACCAACCCTAATCGACCCCTGACACTCGTCCTACACTTGACAATGGGGTAACTTCTTTTTCGTATAAACTCAAACTCAAATCATTTATTTCAATTAAACCATTTACAGGCACTTTTGAATTGTCAAAATTAAATAGTCGGTCAGTTAGTCAGAAAGTTGAAGCTACTGCCCATTCCAAAACGTAGATCTCCATGGAGAAGAACGGGCAAGAAACTCCACGGATACTCTTTTAAATCAAGATATTGTTACAAAATCCTGGGTACATTATTCTTATTGCTTCTATATGTGAGAACAATGTAAAAAAAATTGAAAATAAGCCCTGGCAGTTAAGGAGTCTCAACCGACGGCGCTCGTTCACGAACATGACGCGTGGATCAACACCACCCAGCTCAACCATTTCGTAGGGAACCGAATGATCCAACACACGCGCCACCACCTGTGAAACATTTAAGTGAGCATGACATATTCTCAACTGCCATGCTCTTTTAAGTCAACATCAAAATATCATAAAAAAACGCATCCATGGTTCTTACATTTAAGTACAAAATTTAAAAATTGCTTCTAAATTATACAGAACTATAGTTTGCAATTTATTTACGGAGAAAAAAAAAATTACTACCAATCAGGAAGAGGTATTTAATATATTTGGGTCAAAGGGAGCAGTGATGGCCCAGTGAAAACGGCCGCGACTTACCGAGTGGTCGTAGGTTCGAACACTGACAGGCGCTTTACTTTGTGTAAATTATTTCATCACCACTGCTCTCAAAACGGTGAAGGAAATCATCGTCGAGAAAGTCGGCATGTCCTAGAACCAAAAAATCGAAGACAAGTGACATGTACCAACTCGCACTGGGCCTGAGTGGTGAATCACGGCCAACTCACTCTCACAGAAAGGGGGCCTGTGTCCCAGCAGTGGCAACATTATAGATTCATTATGAGTCAAAGGACGGGGTAGTCAGGAGCTCGAAAGTCTGACAGCCACTTACCAAGGGGTATCGTGTTACCCAGTAACTGGATTGTGGACATCAGATAGGCAGTCCCTGCATGTAAAAATATATTTGCTAACTGTGGAGACTTGTGTCGTGATTTCGTGAATTGCCTCACTATTATTTTTGTATTGTTAGCTCTAAGCCATCCAAACACAATAAAATATAATGTTCAGTAATTAAAAACGAAAAACGAAAAGCGTTCAGACTCTGGTTGCAATTATTGGAAATCTAGGTTCGAACACTTAAATAAAACGAATTATAGGCTTTTTATAACTGTATACAGCGTGGCGCTTTAATGGCGACATTAATTTAACACACGTATACGGTTTCGCGTTTTAGTTTTATGAATATATTTTAATTTAATTAAACATTAATTACAACATTAACAAACATTTTGAAAATTTCTTTTCAGATATTCCCGTTTCTACTACTAAATCCCTAAACTCATCACCTTCTGTTGCTGAGTCTTTGCTTATGGAAAATGTTAATGGTTGCGATTCGGAATTTCATTTTGAACATGTTACCTGTAGAGATATAATTAAAACCTTTCACACATTAAATGTTAAAAAGACTGCAGATCTGTGGGGTAATTCTGTAGAAGTTGCTAAGTCTATTATTGACATTGTAGCACCTACTCTAGCTCTTATCTTTAA
Organism: Apamea anceps; assembly: GCA_951799955.1. Taxonomy (NCBI): domain Eukaryota; kingdom Metazoa; phylum Arthropoda; class Insecta; order Lepidoptera; family Noctuidae; genus Apamea; species Apamea anceps. Next base: position 12,998,322 of record OX637521.1, on the reverse strand, counting down.
TAGTTGTATTGACAGTGGGGAGTTTCCTGACCTCATGAAAAATAGTAAAATAATACCTTTGTTTAAATCAGGTAGTACATCAGACCCTACAAATTATAGACCTATTTCTGTACTACCTACCTTTAGTAAAATTTTTGAGAAATTAATTTTAGAACAATTGCAAAGATTTTTTAATAAACACAAATTATTACATAGCAAACAGTTCGGTTTTACAAGGGGTCGTTCAACTACTGATGCCGGTGTTGAACTTATAGGACATATTTATAATGCATGGGAAGACAAATGCGATGCCTTGGGCATCTTTTGTGATTTGTCCAAGGCATTCGATTGCGTTCTTCACGAAACTTTAATCAGGAAACTCCGCCACTACGGGATCCGGAACGCTGCTCTGGATCTTCTTATTTCATACTTGAGTAAGAGGATTCAGAGCGTTGATGTTAATGGAAAAAGATCTCCCGGATCTTTAGTAACAATGGGAGTCCCACAGGGCTCAATTCTTGGTCCTTTCTTATTTCTTATTTATATTAATGACTTGCCGTACCTCATAAAGGATAATCATGATATAGTGTTGTTTGCAGATGACACTTCACTTTTGTTTAAACTTAAACGTCAGCAGCAGGTTACTGACGATGTAAATAGCGCGATCTCTAAAGTAGTCCACTGGTTCAATGTTAATAATTTACTTCTAAACGAGAAAAAAACCAAATGCATTAAATTTACGTTACCTCACGTTAGACAGGTGAAAACTAATGTGTTGATAAAGGGCGAAGAATTGAATCCTGAAGACAGCACAGTATTCTTGGGCATAACTTTGGATGCTAAGCTACAGTGGGGTCCACATATAGACAAATTGTCAAAAAAGCTAAGTTCCGCAGCATACGCTGTTAGAAAAATTCGTAATTTAACTGATATAGAGACAGCCCGTTTAGTGTACTTTAGCTATTTTCATAGTGTAATGTCGTACGGTATCCTATTGTGGGGAAATGCCGCTGATATTCAGACTATCTTTGTTTTGCAGAAGCGAGCTGTTCGATCAATTTATAAATTAAGTCCGAGACACTCGCTCAGAGACAAATTTAAAGAAATTAATGTTATGACTGTGCCTTCTCAGTATATTTATGAAAATCTTTTATATGCCCATAAAAATATAAAATTGTTTAAAAAATACAGTGATATCCATGATATAAATACTAGGAACAAACACAAATTTGTTGTACCTACAACAAGGCTCAAGAAAATAGGTGGCTCGTTCAGATGCCAATGTATACGCTTTTACAATAAAGTTCCAAGCCTCGTTCAAGATCTAAGCCTTAATAAATTCAAATCATTCATTAAACGTAAGTTGTGCCAGAAGGCCTTTTATACCGTTAAGGCTTATATCGAGGACAAAAAGGCTTGGGATTAAGCTGCTTCCAATTTTTACATATTGAATGTTTTTTTTTTTGTGGTTGTTGTTTGTTTTTTTTTTTTTTTATATATACAATTTGACATTAATGAATTTGATCTATGACATTTACTTACTTTGTAAAGTATTCTATTATTTTAATTATTGTGAATGTGAAGACTATGTGGGTCATTTTATTTTTTATTTTTACTTTCTGTTCTGTTAGTTTTTGTCATGGTCTGGCAGTTTGAGTAATTATTGTGGCCTACCCAAATGTCCTTTCTTTGGTATTGTTCGTCGAATCGTTGAGCTCCATAAGTTTTGAGTTGAGCTGCACGATTTCTGACATATGCGTGCACTGACTGGACAGGTCCTCTCAATCTGTGTGGTTCTTTCCTCAAAAGACCATCTCAGACATCGACCTACATGGTCTTCATATGATCTGACCAAGATTATGTCTGGACTTTAAAAGAGACTGTGACGTCTGAGTTTGTTTCGGCCTTTCTTCTCAGGCTAGTCAGATAGGAAACGCCGGCCTCATCTAGTTTTAAAATATGATTGACGTGTAAAAGTGTTTGTACAAACCTACTTACAAAATAAAATCATTTATCATTTATCATTTATCATTTATCAATATTTATTTATAATAATTTTTTTTTTTTTTAAATAGCATCTTAGAGCAACCTGACTTAAAGAACTGTAGCGCAGGGGTCATTTGTTGGGGTCACGGATTATGATCCGTGACCCCAGCAAATGACCCCTGCGCTACTACTAATTGTTTTAATTACATTGATGCGATTTTATGACATCGCATCAATGTAATTAAAACAATTATCGTGCAAAGAGAAGGCGAATTGAAGGAAAGAGAGAGAGTCTATGTCGGCGAGCGGCGCAGGTGGAAGTTTTCAAGTTACGATTTTTTTTATTTTTTTATAATTTTTATGATTACTGGCCACTAGCCCTACCCGTGTGTTGAATTAATGTCGCCATTGTTGCGCCACGTTGTATATTATTAGTAGCCAATTTAAAATTAAATAAGAAAGTTTATATGTCAGTCTTTTTCAAAGTGCAAAACCATAGAGGAAGGTAATACTAACTATAGAGACTTTATTGAAGGTTCAACTAAAAATTGATTTTTGTAAATAAGTAAATCAAATAAATCAACAGCAATCTCATTACAACGGTAGTCAATTTCAAAAACTTGACTTGAAAAATGTAAAAAAAAAATAAGGCAAATATACAACTTCAAACATTTTTATACGTTTTTCAATAGTGCTAGTCACTCTGAACTCAATTTAAGTGCCATTAAAATAAAGTTGATATTGGTTTAACTTGAAATAACGTCAATCTGAAACATAAATAAAATTTGAATATAGTTGGGGAAAAGCTAGGGTGGGTCTAAATAAGAGAATGGTTTAGTCATACTACGCTCTTTGAAAATTAACTACATACTTACTAGATGTACATACAAGTTGTTATGGGTTGTTGCTCATGCGCTAGATTCACATTATGCAACATTACCGATTTGAACCATCGCCAAAGTTTCCCGTTCCTGCTTATGCCAGATATGTCAACTGTCCAAACTCGGCCACACGATGAATCATGTTGGTAAACAAATGGTAATCGATTCTGTTATGGTCTGAACAAGCGATCGAAAAGTCAATTAATCACTTATATACCCTGTCCGCTGTCCATTAAGTTAATTGTTTTTTGACAGCTGTCTTAGAAGGAACTATTCCAGATTACGTAAAGGTTAACTTTAAAATGCGTAATAAAATAAATATATAAACTGCCTCATTTTATTGAATTATCTTAGGCTTCTTACAGACATTATAATACCGTACGTGTAGCAATCAATGTATTGTGTGTTGCTGCAATCACTAGTTCCATCTGTCAAAAAACGGTTTACCTAATGGACAGGGTATCGTAGGAGTTTTGAACGTCATGTTCATAAAAGCCAGTCCACAAATCGATAATCGCTGCTCATCCGGAAGTTCCGGCAAGAAACCTAAGCAGCAGTATTTTTTTTTTGTTAGCCGTTTTTTCCCACTGCTGGGCAAAGGCCTACCTACTCTCTTTACACCTCTCTCTGTCCAGCCCCAGCAGTCTCGACATTCATAGCGATCGCTTTACGACCGAATTCGGTCGCAAAGTCCTGAATTGACAGGTGAAATGTATGGAGTGACAGGACTTTGCGACCGAATTTGGTCGTAAAGCGATCGCTATGAATGTCGAGACTGCTGGGGCAGAACTGCCAAGGACCAGTCGTTATCAAAGGAGTCCAGCTCATCCCACCACCTCTGTCTGGGCCTGCCGCGATGTCGTTTGTCACTAAGTGGGACCACTGGGTTGTATTTTGGTGCATTGATCGTCTGATATGCGGCAGATGTGTCCAGCCCAATTCCATTTAAGCGTGGCAGCTTTCCGAGTGACATCAGTTATTTTAGTGATGGAACGGATTGTTGTATTCTTAAGGTGGATGCTCCAAGGTAGCCCGCGAAACTCAATTTTTCTTACGTTTTTTGCAATTTGCTGGTCAGTACTAAGTTGTACGTTGATTAAAATACGATTCGCGGCCGTAACAAATATGTATATGGTATTTACAGACTTATAATCATTAAAGTCATCAACACAACTCTCTAAGATCAAGTAAGTAATCCTACTGAATGACTATTTCATGAAATCTTGACATTTTAGGATTATGCTAACTTACGAGTAACAAGTTGTATTACTGATTCTAATGATTATAATTCTGTAAATACATATTTTTTACGGCCGCGAATCATATTTTAATCAACGTACAACTTGGTACTGATTAGCAAATTGCAAAAAACGTAAGAAAAATTGAATTTCGCGGGCTGCCTTGGAGCATCCACCTTATCCTATAATGTTCCCACTGCTGGGACACAGGCTTCCATAAGATCATTTCTTCTGCTGTCTTTTTCAAGTTTCATCATCATCTGCCTAGCCTTTTCCCAGTTATGTTGGGGTCGGCTTCCAGTCTAACTGAATGCAGCTGAATACCAGTATTTACATGGAGCGACTGCCTATCTGACCTCCGCAACCCAGTGACTGGGTAATACGATACCCCTTGGTAAGACTGATTGTCAGACTTTCGGGCTTCTGACTACCCATAACGACTGTCAAAGATCCACGAAAGACAGCCGGGACCAACGGCTTAACGTGCTTTCCGAGTTTCGGAGGGGTCTTGGTATGTAAAGATGGTCACCCATCCACGGACCAACCGCGGCAAATGTAGCTTAATCTGATCTATGTTATTACGTTGCCACAAGCCCCTTCAAGCCTTTGTCTTTTTCAAGTTATCGATACTAATACTGATATTATAAATGCGAGAGTAACTCTGTCTGTCTGTATTACCTTAGTTGAATGGATGTCGATGTTTGGCGCACAGGTTATGACATAGGATACTTTTCATTCCGGTAGTACGTGGGATAATTTCCGACCTCCACGCGGGCGAAGTCGCATAAGCATTATACATAGGTATCATTAATATTTACCAATACAAAACAAGAAAAAAGAAATACTTAGTTTATGTGTTGGTAAATGGCAAAATAGTTTACTTTTCTCTTATTATTTATATTGCAACAACTTTCAAGGCTGCTGCAATTATGACCGATTGGTACCATTGCACGAAGGCCAAGGGCGTAGACTTTTAGCAACCGTGGCACGTGGGAAACTGGTGCCGGCATCGACAACTGCCAATCTATTCTGTTAAAATCTTTCCGTGAGAACTTAAGTGAAGTGAGCTTCAAATAATGGTACGGAACCCTTCGTGCGCGAGTCCGACTCGCACTTGACCGGTTTTTTTATAAATAAACGGTTTTTTTTATATGCTCCTAGTCCCGATTATCTATCTAGTAAAAAAACTGCACACTATAAGTAAGCTCCCGTTCCTACGGCAGTCTTTCGACACCTTGGCCTCGATAAATCGCCGAACGAACTCCGGCCGAAAATATCTGCTTCGCACCGATTTCTTTTAACTTTTGTCGGGGCTATCGCAATACCGTCTGGACTAATGTCTGCTACGTAGTCTAAAGATTATGTAAAATCTTTTTTAGATGTTTGCACTTGAATTTTTTCAATGTTTTCCCAAAAGGAGACTTAGTCTCCTTTTGGGAAAACATTGAAAAAATGCTGATTCGTTCATGCAAGCGTTAGCATTCAGCGATTTTCCACAATTAGTTAAAGAAGAAAAAGAAAGAAAGAAAATACATTTATTTGCGGTAAACATAACGCAGGAAAAGAACTCAAACAAATAAAAAATAACAAGTTGGGGGAAAACATGCGTTACATCCACGCAAAACGGCTATCGCTCAAAATCATTTTTTTTGTGACTAATATGAGGGCTCTTGGCTAAATAATAACAGCCGCATGAGTCGATCGAAGGTTAAGCTACACTTGCCGCGGCAGGTTTGTGGATGGGTGACCATCTTTACATATCGAGAACCCTCCGTGCCTCGGAAAGCACGTTTTAAGCCGTTGGTCCCGGCTATCATTAGTAGATCTTTGACAGACGTTTAGGGTAATCAGAAGTCACAAAGTCTGAGAACCAGTTTTACCAAGGGTTATCGTGTTACCCAGTAACCGGGTTGTAGTGGTCAGATGGGGGTAGCTGCTCTATGTAAAACACTGGTGTTCTGCTGCTTCCGGTTAGACTGGAAGCTGACCCAACATGGTTGGGAAATAACTAGGCAGGTGATGACTTCATTTTGTATATTGCTGCAATCTATTTTTTTGTAAATTAAATTTTGATATCGATGAGGAAATGACTGGAAGCCATCATAGAAAAGTCTACGTCACGTAGAAAAGGCTACGGAGATTGATTGATTTTAGTGTTATCATATCAGTTAATATTGGGTTTATTCATAAGGAATTTCTTAGTAACAGAGGTTGGAAGTTGGCGGTGTGATACCCCCGTGCCTCGGAAAGCACGTAAAGCCGTTGGTCCTGCGCCTGATCTCTCTGCGGTCGTGTCGGATTGCCGTCCCATCAGACTATGAGAGTGAGGGACGAGAGAGTACACCTGTGTCTGCACAGACACTTGTGCACTATAATATCTCTCGCGGCTGAAGGTTAGTCTCCGTTGAGATTTTGAGAATGGCTGCCATAGCCGAAATACGATCTGAAGGACTATTATCTATCATGATCATAATCGGCCTATAATGTTCCCACTGCTGGGACACAGGCCTCTCTTGTGAGAGGAAGTGGGCCGTAATCCACCACGCGGGCCCAGTGCGGATTGGTAGATGTCACATGTCTTCGAATTATTGATTCTAGGACATGCCGATTGCCTCAGGATGTTTTCCTTCACCGTTTTGAGAGCAGTGGTGATGAAATAATTTACACAAAGTGAAGTGCCCGTCTGGGTTCGAACCTACGACCTACAACTTGTAAGTCACGGCCGTTACCGCTGCACCACTATTATCTATACCTACTTGGATATAAATAGATAACCAAGATATATTATGATTAACTACTGCACTTGTAGAATATTTGCAGCGTGTCTTATAATTGTCTTTAGTAATTGACCCCATGGCGCTTGTTACTATAGTTTGCGCGGGTTGTTGTGACGTCATACCAACATCGATCTTAGTCATGGGCTAGTTACCTAATAGCAAACCTATATAATATACATATAGGAAGCTACAATATGAGGTATGTATTTGTGTAGGTTTAATTTTTTATGTCGTCGTCTGCTTAGCGTTTTCCCAACTATGTTGGGGTCGGTTTCAAGTCTAACCGTATGCAGTTGAATACCAGTATTTTATTATATGGAGCGACTGCCTATCTGACCTCCACAACCCAGGTACTGGGTGATACGATACCCCTTGGTAAGACTGGTTGTCAAATTTTCGGTCTTCTGACTACCCGTAACGGCTGTCAAAGATCCACGTATGACAGCCGGGACCAACGGCTTAACGTGCTTCCTGAGACACGGATGGTGTCTTGTTATGTAAAGATGGTCACCTATCTACGGAATAACCGAGGTAAGCGTAGCTTAACCTGATCGATCGACCCGTGTGGCTGGTATTACTTAGATACAAGCATCCAATAATACCCTGCCGGGTATTATTTAGATGATGCACACATAGTAAAACACATTGAGTAATGTATTGAATTTAACGGTGAATGACGTCACTGAAATGTTATTTATGAAAGTACTAGCTGCGCACCGCGGTTTCACCCGCACAAGTTTCGATCCCGTGGGAATATCGGGATAAAAAGTATCCTATGTGTTAATCCTGGTTATAAACTATCTGTGTGCCTTTCATCCAAATCCGTGTACCTAGTAGTTTTTGCGTGAAAGAGTAACAAACATACATCCATCCATACATCCATCCATATACACAAACTTTCGTGTTTATAATATTAGAGAGCATTATTATTAACCGTAATGTCGCACCCCGCTCGCATCACGTTCATGACAGCCGTCACTGTAATTAAAATCTTTGACGACCTTCAGAAGCCAGTGGCTTGTTGAGTTGAGAGGTACAGCCCACTCGAACAAAACCCCTCTCTAAGAGACCTGAGGAGCCTTCAATTATTTTTAAGCGCGTCGTCAAAATGTTGAGCATTTTTATGTGAGTCTATACAGACTGGCGATTTGGTCACGGAAGCGTTGTACCCGTCATACCAGAATAGGAATTGAATAATGATAAGTGATTTTATTTTGAAAAAAACACTTTTACACGTCAATCATATTTTAAAACTAGATGAGGTTGGCGTTTCCTATCTGACTAGTCTGAGAAGAAAGGCAGATATTCTAATATTGAAAAATATAATTTATACATATGTTATGTGTATTTATATTGAAATAAAGGAGAAAATAATAGAATACTTTACAAAGTAAGTAAATGTCAGTGTATAGATATGTATAAAATTAATTAATGTGAATGTGTATATAAAAAAACAACAAAAGAAAAAAAAATCAATATTTAAAAATTGCAAGCAGCTTAATCCCAATAGAATATTGATTTGACATTTCTCGGGACCCTGTCCCTGCTATTGAAAGGCGTAGGTACGAGGGGCCGAAGCTAACTCGCAGAGGCCCGTTCGACGTGTTTATTGAAATGAGACACCAATCGACGCTTGTCGCCAGCCCATCTCGCCGCCGCCGGACGACCGACACTTCGTCTTGCAGTCCTTGAACGCCACTCGGTCACTGCCTTACCCTACTTGCCTTTACTGCGCCTTGCCAACTCCATCTGAGCTCCATAACTCGTTTTCCGATATCGAAAACGTCTGCGGATCTTGAAGATCTCTTGTAGTACTGAAAAATGTTCCCCATGAAAGCCATAATCCGATTCAAGAAAAAAAAAACCGGTCAAGTGCGAGTCGTACTCGCGCAATACATTCGTCCGCATCGCTGTCAACAGGAACAGTGCCCAAAAGGCTGGCAGTAATGCTAATTCTAAATGCTGATTCTTTGGCCAAGAAATAGGCCAGCCCTCTGGTCACGTGAAGAGCCGACCAACCGCTTGGCGATATCTCGAAAAACCAAGGGGCACTCGGACCCCATGGCCCTACTAGTGTTTCAACTCTAAACGGCTCGAACATATAACTTCCAATCAGGTGGCAATATTTTCGCCGTTTGAGGTTTTCTGCACCTGCAACAGCCGCCGCAGCATAGCCCACCGTGCTAGGAAGATGGGATGGCGCAAAGGTGTCAACACATGTTGCATACCACACCAAAGGATCTGCTTAATTTGATATCGTTCAGTTTCATTACTAAAATCTGCACTAAATAATTGAATTCGTAATGCTGTGCGTCCTTGACAGAAATCTGCAAGAATCTTCACTCGACTACATTGTAGTGTGTCTACACTTTTGGCACTATGCCTATATTCTGAAATGACGTCATTAGAATAATGTGGAAATTGCTTTCAATTTCGCTTTACATAACACTCTTCTGCTCAACCCCCTTAGAGATTAGCGCTATGATATTTATATGGAAATATGGGTGGTTAACAAAGCTATTATTTGGTCGAAATATAATCGAAATCTGTTCAATAGTTTTTGTGTTATGGCCGTTAATTCTTTTGCTCTGTATCTTATTTGATATATTTTTAGATCTTGGTTTCAGTTTGCAGGGAATCTTGGTAGGTAAGAGGCATACAATTATTTAGGTCCCTATCTAAACTCTTTCTCATCATCATCATTTCAACCGTAACACGTCCACTGCTGGACATAGGCCTCCCCCAAGCTCCTTCACTTCGGCCGGTTCTGTGCTTCCCGCATCCAGCGGATTCCTGCGGCACAAGGTAATCGGTCTACCTTGACGGAGGTGTTTCGGTACGCGGTCGCCACTCTGAACCTTTCGGCCCCATCGGCCATCTGTTCTGGAATCATCCCAACTTCACATCCCAAGGATTTGGTCTAACGGTTTATAAAAAAGGAAGTTAAGGAATGTAATTAGTTATACCTAAATATATAATTTCTGAAGAGAAGTTCAGTGTCAGTTACAATCTGTGAGAGAGTTGAGAAGAAGTTTTCAGTTGTACTCCAACTGAAAAAAACAGTTGAGAGTAGAATTGAGAGAAGGATTGCCCGGTGAAGGGGACCATCACAGGACACTGCTCGCTAAAAAAACATTTCCACACAATTGACATAACGGACAGCCCTCTCTGCAGAGCTTGCATGGAGGTTGATGAAACCGTCGCGCATGTGCTCTTTGAGTGCACAGGCGTCACCCAGATTAGGTGAAAAATCCTCGGGGTACCCAGATCTTACACAGATGTTCTCAACAGGCCAGGAGACTTAATAAACTTCTGGAGGGAGGTGGGCTGGTTGAAATAACCACCAACGGCCGCCATGGCCCACGCACAATGGTCCACTTGAAGTAGTAAGTGCGGAAACCAAACCCGTAACATAGAACATAGAGAGAAGGATTGAGAGTGGACTATATAATAGAATTGTGATCATATTGAACAGTCTGCACCCTAATTGCGTAAAACCCTTATCAATCACACTGAATCATTTTGAAGGATATTGCCAATCCATAGCTTCATATGTTCGAAAATTTTGTCAGCTTAACAACGCAAATAACGCAATGAATGTTATTGACCTGTCAAAACGAAAGCCATTGCTACTGTTAGTGTGTTACGCAATTACCCCGCTAAGGATAGACTAATCACGGCGGGCAAAAGAATTGATCAGACAGGTAAATTCACCAGAACTAATCTAGACTTGGAGAAACTGACCTAGTGTGTTATGCAATTACCCCACTGTTCTTTCGTGCCAATACTTTTTGACGCTGATTATACTTCTTCGTCTTTTTTAGTTTTATTATACTACCTGCGTCCCGCGGTCTTACCCGCATAAGTTTCGATCCCGTGGGAATATCGGGATAAAAAGTATCCTATGCGTTAATCCTGGTTATAAACTATCTGTGTGCCAAATTTCATATAAATCCGTTCAGAAGTTTTGGCGTGAAAGAGTAACAAACATCCATCCATCCATACAAATTTTCACATAATATATTATAATAGATTAGTAGGATAGTGGATTATTCAGACGATTACTGACCCTTGACTTTCTATTTGTTTCAGGTTGATTTGTACCGGGAGATCACATTCCGTAACTCCGGGCAGACGTACAAGGGCGTCCCGGTCATGGCGAGCAACATGGACACTGTAGGCACCTTCGAAATGGCCAGGGAACTGTCTAAGGTAATTATTTACTAGCATGACCCATGCTATAGATGCACAATATATATACGTCGTGTGGGACACCCCCCAGCTAGATAGACGGACGACCTAAAGAAGATGGCTGGGGTAGACTGGATGCGGAAGGCGGAGGACAGGGTGTTGTAGCGCAGCCTGGGAGAGGCCTATGTTCAGCAGTGGACTGCGATAGGCTGAGTTGATTTGATTGATTGATGCTATATATCATAAGCCATGTAACCTAGCATAGGTAACCCAGTAGAAACGGCCATTTTTTACGAGTTGTAGGTCGTAGATTCGAACCCTGACAAGCGCTTTACTTTGTGTAACTTATTTCATCACACATAACATCGTGAGGAAACCGGCATGTCCTAGAACAAAAATTCGAAGACATGCTTGTTGCAAACTAAAAACTGCACTGGGCCCGCTTTGTGGATTACGGTCAACTCCCTCTCCCATAGAAGAAGGCCTGTGTCCCAGCAGTGGGAACATTATAAACCAACAACTTGGTAGTTTTTTTTTTAAATATGTTTTGAACATGTCACATGTTTTCGAATTTTTGGTTTTAGAACATGCCAGTTTCCTCACAATATTTTCCTTCACCGTTTTGAAGTAAAGTGCCTGCTTGGGTTCGAACCCACGACCTTTTCGTAAGTCACGGTCGTTACCACTGGGCCACCACTGCTCTATATACTTATCTACCTACACCAATTTAGAGCATTAAATAGCCTCCTTCCAATATATAAATATAAAAGGATAATAAACGCATTACATAAATCCTTATAACAGCCTTTCCTTGGTGTTCCTTCTTTAACCCTAATAGGTTAGTCCAGTTAATTGGGTGCAACAAGCGAATCAGCACCATGAGATGTGTTTATCGTTAGTTTATTCGCTAATCTCCGGTTCATAAAGATACGCCGATACGCGGTCATATAATCGTAAACAATGGAAATCGTTATTCGTAATGCATAACTCACTACGTATATGCCGTTGTCATGACAAATGAAACACGTGCCAAGATAACCACGCTTCTGGGAACACTAACGCTGCTTGATTGCTCGGTAAACCCTCGTACTGACGGGCAATTTTTAATCGAGCACTAGATTTTCAACCAACTGCCCAGCATCGAGAGTCGTAAATCCAACAGTGTGTTTTTACAATAAGTTACATCTTCGGGAAAATGTAACTTATTGCAATTTTTAACTAGAAATTTGTGACTGGTAATTTGTACTTGTCTATTTTCGTCTATAGCTATAGACGTTTTCATAGTCACATTAAAATGCCGTCATTCACACCTTTATTCTCCCTGGTGCTCGTCTAAGGGTGTTGGTCCTTCCTAGGGACGCGGGAGCTACACCAGCTCTGTCTATACTGGAAAAATTTCTCACAGAATACCTATGCAGAAGTCATTATTGTCTTAATATTTGTACGCGATTCATACAAAGCTCGTTATTAGGTAATCAGCACCCTAATTGTGTAACACATTGGCGCCGATTCCCTTGTTCACAAACTAAACAAAAAAGTTCAGTGGATCTTTTACTTTCTATTTCATTGAGAAAAGGACAGAAGATAAATATTAGTTTAGTCCTCCATAGACAGATTAAAAAATTGGCTACTAAAAATACGTCAACTTACGTCAGGCGCTGACGCGCGCGCGCGCGCTTGCTACTGTCAGTATCAGTAGCAGTAGCAATGTGGTCCCAGAAACGCTGACGCCCTAAGCCGAGTCCCTGAACCCCAGAGTCGCTTAGTTTATAACCTGCACTACACTACTCGCGAAGTTTCTTCGACGAAGTACTGGTCGAAATTGACCGAATTCCGAAGTACGTGACTACACACTCTTGCTAAAAACTTTGACTCGGGCGCAAAAACCGACAACGATCGGAAGTCGCCCGAGGCGAACCGACGTTGGACGAAGCGAACGAAAGTGCCCTTCTACACTTTCGTATTCGCGTAACTTCGATCTACTTCTCGAGTAGTGCAGGCTTATAAGTTAGTTCCCTCGCTGGAGGTTTTAATGTATTAAGGCACCATATAGACGGGCGTCGTCGGCGTCGGCGTCGTTCCTAACCGATTGCATGGAGAAAGCACAGCTTAAAGAAAGGTGGAAAAATATGGGGCAGGCTTTTACCCAGTAGTGGGACAATATAGGTTTTTTTTTAAGGACATATGCCTGTCGCGGTGTAGGAAAAAAATCGTTTGTTTCTGAAATAGATGTGCGCGCACCTTTAGATTCTGAAGCGATGCTGATGACAAAGCAATCTAAATAATAATGTATGTAATGTTTATTTATGCGAATATGAGTGTGTGTGTGTGTGTTAATTGACATAGATGTGTGTTTGTTTTTCTTATGTATATGTAAAGTAAGAGTGCAAAGATGAATGGATATTACTGACTAGCAATTGTTTTGTGTGTGTGTGTGTATGAGTGTGTGCGAAAAATGATGAATGGCATACCGGATGGGCACACAAAATGCGGAATCGTTGGAAGGTTTAAATGAAACAAACATTGAATGAATAAGTTACTATGTATTTATTAGTCTAGGAAATCTGAACAAGAGCATATTATATGCATACATAATCATACGCGCTCGCCGTTACATCGCCTGGTTGACACCTATAATAAACAGTTTGGCTCTACTGATATTACGTTTCTCAGCAAAGCTATATTTATGAGTGAAATTACGACTATTTTAGAGCTAGCTATTCTGTATAGTAATCTGTGGTTAACGTCTTGAGTAGGTAGTGTATAATTTGTTACTTTTATTATAAGTTTTTATTTGTGTGCCTACTATGTAATATACTGCTGTTTGTTATTCCTATCAAATAAAATAAAATAAATAAAATATAGATATTTATATTATGAATCAACTAGCTTTGTCCGCGACTTCGTTCGCGTATGTCGGAAAACAAATTGGATTTCACGGGTTTTATTTTTTTCCACGGTACCCTAATAATTTTACAAAAATAAAATTAGCCTAAGTTACGCCTTATAACATCAGCTATCTGTCAGTGAACGAAGGTCTGACGAAATCGGTCCATCCGTTTCGGAGATTAGCTAGAACAAACAGACAGACAAAGACAGAGAAATTAAACAAAATATGTTTTTTTATGTTATAATTTCCCTATACTTTCATGTACAAACAGACACTTCAATTTTTTTTTTATACATGATTAATGGTAGCCACTATGTGTGCAATATTTAACGATTTAGCTTGAGTGATTGTAAACTATCATCTTCACTAGAAAGTACAAAAATATTTAAATAAAATCGGATCACTGGATTTCTTGCCCGTTCGTCCCACAGGAGATCTAAGAACCAAAACTAATCAAACTTAAAGCATTTATCTATATCTATATCTATTCTATACTTATAATAAATCTGTAGAAGTGAAAATTCTGTACATTGAAAATATCAAAAAAATAAATGGCAGGGGGTGTTACTAGACCGACACCGAACCCAAAAATGTGATTACAAAAATTTTTGTCTGTCTGTCTGTCTGTCTGTCGGTCTGTCTGTCTGTCTGTCTGTCTGTCTGTCTGTCTGTCTGTTTGTTCAGGCATCACGCAAAAACTACCGGTTCGATTACGATGAAACTTGGTATAATTATTCTTTAATATCCTTGGCACCACACTGGGTACTTTTTATCCCGGAAAAGTATATACAATAAAAAACAAACTTAATTTTGCGGTTCGATCCCTAGACCGATTACTGTACCAACCGCAAATAATAAGTTTGTCGTAGGTTACGTCACCCGCAGTATCATCTGTGCGACCTTTTCATTCCTTTTAGTTTTTAGAGTTATTTAGGTTTAATTTTATAAGTCGTAGGTATAGATTTTAATTTTAAAGTATAGGTAGTATATTTGATAGTGTACGTAGTGACCGTAGGTTATTTTATAATACTGTTAGGTAGGATTAGTCATTCGTATAGATATTACGTTTTAGGGATTTTGCTTATTTGTTGAGTTTAGATTAGTTATCATCAGAAATAGGTTTATTTAGGTAGGTTATTTTTTTTTAAATTAGGTAGGTAATTAGGTAAAGATATCATATAGGTACCCTCTTAATCACCACTAATGAGACACAATTGGTTTTCTATTGTAATTAGCCACAAAGGGCCCGCGAGATGGATGGCATCCTGGGGAAGCACATACATTTTATCCTGTTAGCACGTTCCCGTGGGGTAATTTCCGACATCTACGCGGGCGAAGCCGCGGGCAGAAGCTAGTTTTAAATAAACCAATTACCTACAGGCACTTTTGAATTGTGAAGGGGTCGGTCAGTCAGAAAGATGAAACTAGTCGCCCGTTCCAAAGCGTAGTAGGTTCCTATGGAGAAGAACGGGAAGTAATTCCACGCATTCACAGGTCAACACGAAATTTGTCCTAGATAAGAGAGTATGAAATTTCGGTAGATTTATCCATAGTAAGGCATGTACAAAAAAAATATATGGCTTGAAAAGTTTGCTTTTGTATCCAGGAGAACGGTTATTCTAGAAAATTCATACCTACTTTACATTTTTTCAAAAAATATTATTAGGTATCATAACTACCTACTACAAAAGCAAAATTTTAAAAAATATGGGTATTTTTCCTTTATTTTAGATCATAATGAATAGAAAAATAATAAAATAAACTTTAGGACAATTTTAATTTTTTATTTTTGTTGAGTTGTGAATTGTTAATAGAACACTTTCAGGCAAGGGCGCTTCGGAACTCAATATTTGTTTTTTCAATCTTCTTGCAACATATAACTTTTATAATTGAACTAGAATTTAGCCGCGACTTTCCGGAGGTCAAAAATTATCCCACGGGAACGTACGACGGGAATAAACATAAATATTTAAGTGGGGCTCCCATACCACAAACGTGATTTTTTGCCGTTTTTTGCTCGATATTAATAACGCCAACAGGTAGACGCTTGAAATATTCACATAATATTTAGTTGTAAATTCACTTTAAAAATAAACAATTAAAATAAAATAAATATTTAAGGGGGGCTCCGATACAACAGACGTCATTTTTTTGTCGTTTTTTGCTCGATATTAATAACGGCAACAGGTAGATGCTTGAAATATTTAGTTGTATATTCAATATTATCATTTAAAAAAAATATATAATATAGTGTCTAATGTTTTATAGATAATGGTACGGAACCCGTCGTGCGCGAATGCGACTCGCACTTGGCCGGTTTTGAAATCCGTTCAGCCAAAAGGTGTGAAAAAATTCAGACATAGTTACAGACAAACAGACGGAGTTACTTTCACATTTATAATATTAGTTTCACTTTATTAAATACCTGTACTTCTTTTTCTTCTAGAATGGGCTCTTCACATGCATTCACAAATACTACACCATTGAGGAGTGGCAGAAGTTCGCCGCGGAGCATCCAGCATGCTTAGAGCATATGGGTACGTAAGCAACCATCATAGAAACACACATGCATAGGTCCCATCTGTCAGGGAGTGGTGGCCTGTGGCGCCACCTACAACGCCACATACGAACTACGCATCACACTGCATAATCAGCTTATAATGTTCCCACTGCTAGAACACAGGCCTCCTCTCTTCGAGAAGAAGTGGGCTGTCATCTACCTCGCGAGCCCAATACGGGTTGGTAGATGTCACCTGTCTTCGAAGTTTCATCATCACAACTCTAAAAACGGTGAAGGAAAGTATCGTGAGGAAACCGGCATGTCCACCAATACAACCTTGCTGGGCCCGTTTGTTGAATATCGGGCCAGCCCAGCATTCTCTCTCATGAAGAGAGGCCCATGTCCAGCAGTAGGAACATTATCTTCCATCATGTCTCTTTCAAGGTCGCTCAGCGCGCTATGGAGCGAGCTATGCTCGGAGTCTCTTTGAAGGATAAAATCAGGAAAAAAATTATCCGGAAAGGTGGAATGCGATAGGAGTTAATTGATTGATGTCTCTTACAACCTTTTACGCCTGCCTTATACATATTATAAATATTTATAACATATTATGCAACATAATATGTATATAGATATTATAACATATTATGCCTCTTTATTATAAATCAAAATCAAAAGTCATTTATTCAAACTAGGATGAGAATCAGCACTTTTCGAACGTCAAAATTACAAAAGGCAGTCCCCCAAAAACGCTCGCCCTTCATTACTTCCTAGTGCTATCGCTGGGAAGAAGAAGTGGCGCAACAAACTCCCCAGCAGTACAAATAAAAAAAAAAAAAAAAAATGTCTGTATAAATTGAAGTCGCTTTTATTTTCTGTCTGTGTGACCGCGTTGTTCTTCTAAGCTACGCAACGGATTTTGATGCGGTTTTCACTATCATTTAAAGAATTTATTCCGCAAGCTTCATGTGTATGTCGCAACCAAGTTATATCCGGTACGCCAGCGCTATCTGATGGCGCTCGACAGAATCTAGCATGAGTTCGTGCGAATGGACGAGAGCTCTACATCGTACGGACAAGATGTGCTCAGAAACTGTCTCGCATTCCGTATCGTCGTGCCGTGTACCTACAGTGTGTGATTCGCTAGTGTGACTAACTTGTTCGTAAATTATAATCTGCAGCAGTTAAAATATGGCTAATGATAACGAGACACTCGTACCTTTTCAACAACAACAATAAAGAAATCTCGTTGTTTTGCCAAGTCCTAAAAGCGTGCGAAGTAGGGACGAGTCGCTTCCCACCCAGGCGCAAAATACGCGCATTGACGTGGAGTTGAGGACACCAGCCCGTATTACCTACCATACTTTATAACTTTTGTGGGAGGGGCTTGTGGCTAAGTAATAACAGTAGCACGGGTCGATCGATCCAGTTAAGCTATGCATGACCATCTATACATACCAAGACCCCTCCGTGCTTCGGAAAGCACGTTAAGCTGTTGGTCTCGGCTGTCATTCGTGGATCTACGAGTATGACAGTCGTTACGTATCGTGAGAAGCCCGAAAGTCTGACAACCAGTATTACCAAGGGGTATCGTATTACCTAGTTACTAGGTTGTGGAGGTCAGATAGGCAGTCGCTCTATGTAAAATATGCAGCTGAATCCGATTAGACTGGAAGCTGACTTCAATATAATTGAGAAAAGGTTAATGATGATGACTCTATAACTTTTGTGGATTTTTCAGCTGCCAGCTCAGGCACAGCAGAAGCAGATTTCGAACGCCTTACAGAGATCCTGAACACCGTGAAGGACCTGAAGTTCATCTGCCTGGACGTCGCAAACGGTTACTCTCAGCATTTCGTAGAATATGTCCGGAAAGTTCGGGCTGCCTTCCCCACACATACTATCATTGTAAGTCTATTTGTTTTTGGGCTCATATACTTTCTCAGAAGTCAGAATATACACGTCGCATCCATAATTAGCCCTTAATGGTTAAATTAGTCCTTTAGTTAACCGCCTAGCCTTTTAACTAAACGGCGGCCGTGAGCCTGAATGATATTCAATAAATTATAGTTTAGGTTGGAACTGTGACCAACCCCGTGCGAGCCGAGAGAGCGAAGCGAGGCGAGCACTACTTCCAAAGGCCAGGCGGTTGACTAAACAGTTAATTTAACCAGTTGGCTGCGACATATATATCGTTTTTAATTTTAAAGTATTATTCAATAAACGGAAAAATTGTTTTCTTTTCAGGCAGGCAACGTAGTAACTGGTGAGATGGTAGAGGAACTCATTTTGTCTGGAGCTGACATTATCAAGGTTCGTATATCGAAATCGCAGCCATGATAAGGACCCCGTATAGCTTAAGCCGGAGCCACGATTAGGAATTCGTAATTGATTAACATGGGCATTATCATCTACTTAGATACGCACGAATACCTTTGACCTCGTGTTTACACTAGCTTCTGCCTGCGACTTCGTCCGCGTTTCACATTGATTTTTAAACTACTTTAGGCGAGAGTTAGCGAACTTCAAAATGTGATTAAACAGCAATGTTGATTGACGCTGCAACAGGAGAACCTGCTGCAGCGTCAATGGTACATTTCAAATTCATATCATAAGCTATGTCAGTCCCACAAGTTTGACCGATGCACTGGTGAATTTTGCGGGAATTCGGATAATGCGAGAAGCACAGGAACGGTCGTTGTTTGTAGCAATGCCACAGACGTCCACTGCTAGAAAAGGCCTCCTTGGGGTGGCCTTTTCGGCTGAATGATGTTCAAGTACACATTCCATCGAGAGAATTTCTGGATGAAATTGCTTTTAGAGATACACGACCGCCTTTTGTACCGTTCAAATGTATGTTGTGTCCTGTCATTCATCCTTTCAGTGTACTAAGAATAAAAAATATTATCTGTCTATTTATCTTACTTATTTCCCTTCTTGCAGGTGGGAATAGGTCCTGGCTCGGTGTGCACCACGCGCATCAAGACGGGTGTCGGCTACCCTCAGCTCTCCGCTGTCATAGAGTGCGCAGACGCTGCCCACGGCCTCAAGGGCCATATCATATCGGTAAGTATTTTAAATTCAAATCCTTGTATGCAATTGATGTTATTTCAACGTAAACAAATAACAACTATAATATGTTAGTGTACATTAAGTTGATTTCCGAGTAGTGCCTACTATTGAACATGCCATATGGCGCAAAGTAAGTGCGTCTTAAACACTGACCTGTAATAAACAATTACGCTGGACTTCATACTATCGATGATAAAATGAAGACATTTGATTTTTGCCATATTGGCGCTGAAAGCAACGTGAGCGTCCGTGGAACTAATATATTTCATAGCGAGTTTTATGAGATGCGCATACTTTCAAGATGAAAAATTTCTAAATATCTCTAGTAAACACAAAATACGCAAAAAAGTTTTATTTCACGATTTAAACCTAAATCATCAGAGACGTACTAATGCAAAATGACGGCCATTTGCGGCAATGTGTCAATTTTAGTTCCCGAGACGCTTGAATTAGCACAAAAAACAACTGTCATTACGTATAGTATATTTAATCCGGCGTACTTTGTATATTCAGTCAGTGGTCTTAAAGTTAATAATTACAGTAGGTAATTGAGTGGATAAACTTAAAACTATCTAAAATTCTGAATTCAAGTATTTAAACTTATTTCAAAATCGAAACCATTTACTCATTTCAATACGTATTTCTTTTCAAGGACGGTGGTTGTACCTGCCCTGGTGACGTAGCGAAAGCGTTCGGCGCGGGCGCTGACTTCGTAATGGCGGGCGGCATGTTTGCCGGCCACGACCAGTGTGGAGGCGACGTGGTCACCACTGGTGATGGTCGAAAGGTCAAGCTGTTCTACGGCATGTCCTCGTCTACTGCCATGCAGAAGCATTCTGGTGGCATGGCGGAATATAGGTCTTCGGAAGGTGAGTTAACGGTTGCAAAGTCTTTGTAACAATTTGATTTGTAAAATTCGTAATAGTGGTAGCCCAATAAGCTGTGGGACAAAATAACTACCACGTGGAGCCCTGACACAGAACTTCCTTTTTCAGGTAAAACGGTAGAAGTTGAATACCGGGGTGACGTAGGAGTCACTGTGAAGGACATTCTAGGTGGCCTAAGATCCGCCTGTACCTACGTAGGTGCCGCCCGTCTCCGGGAACTGCCCCGAAGAGCCACCTTCATCAGGTGCTGCAGACAAGTCAACGACAGCTTCTCCTAAATAGGCCAATTGGATAAACATATCTAAATATGATAGTGAGATCTTACTATGATAGTGGGATCGTAAGATCTGACTGTGATAGTCAGATCTGTGTAGGATAGTGTGATTGTTGTGGGATAGTGGGTCTTACTATGATAATAGAATCTTAAAAGGATAGTAGGATCTTACTGTGATAGTAAGATTTTAGGGTATGTGGAGTATATGTGAAATGTTTAGTAACTCGAAAGGACATTGGCAGGAAGGTAAAATTAAAAATTGTCATAAGTGATCGTGCACACGGAGCTGTACTTTACGGTAATTATTGGTAAAATGTTGGTATCACCCGTCAATATCCCACAGGCACAAGATGCAATATGAAAGTCTCACGTGCTGCCAACTTTTTACCGTAAAAAAAACCGCACTAATCAGCACTCTAATTGCGTAACACACTATTAATTACGATTTGAATCATTTAGAACAATATTGCTAATCCATTGCTTCATATGTTCGAAAATTTTGTCTGCTCAGCAACGTAAATAACGCAATGAATTGTCAAAATGAAAGCCATTGCTACTTACTGATGCAATGGTGTTGCGCAATTACCCTGCAGACCCGTGTGAACGTTGGCTAAGACATCTTCAATTTCTCACACGGAGGCATTTTTCATCGTATTGCTATTTTGGAGGCCAACGTTACAGAAATGTCAATGTCAGCGTCCTTTGGTTCTAAGTGTCTTGTAAACCACTTTTTGAAGCAGTTAGCTTTTATTTAAATAGGCACTTATTGTAGTTAGATAATCAAATGTTATGTCATTTCAACTATTTCTCTTCTCGGCTAGCTTACTAGATCTGCTTAAATGTGATACTGCGTATATGTAAATCGCACAATTTTCTTGTGAAATACTTATGGGCTTATCAGTCAATTCTCACGAATTTACTCGACCGAAATGGGCGAATCGTCACTTTTAAATAATATTATTTCTAATAAGGATAATTTCCACCAAACGGCTCGCAACGTATCGGATCGGAAAGTATACGAACGGATGCGGCGACAGCCGATCGTGTCCGGCAGGATGTCGACGCATGCGATCGGCTTCGTACCGTCGCTTGCGAACGTATCCGTTTCTGCGCCTAGTCAAATAGTTTCATTCCTACCGTGTTGACGACGTTGACGTGTTCTAATGCCGAAAGGATTCGATCGGATACGACGACAGGCGAACGAAGCTGATTGCGCGTCGCAGGATACTTTCGGCTACGATCGCGTGTCGCGGAAGACGCCCGCGGTCAGGCTGCTGTGCGCGGCTTGGTAATACTGTGTACACGATTTAATATAGTTTAAATATTGTAAAATCCGTTCCGATCCGGTGCGATGCGAGCCGTTTGGTGGAAATCATCCTTTAAAGTATAGAAAAAAGGACACTAGCGCACGCAAGTCATAAGAGTTAATCAAACGAGTACCTACTTTTTCCGTAACTACATTGCATAAAATTCTAAATGTGCCAATTGCCACACACATACAATTTCTAGAGTTGTCGACTCGTCCACAAATAATATAAACTTCGTGGGAGTCGCTTATACTTAGAAAAAAAAAAAAATTAAACATGAAGATTCGGCCGTTTCGGGCGAGTAAATTCGTGCGAATCGAATAATAAGCCAAATATGTGAGACAGGAGTTTTTGGAGGAGAAACATTAATTTCATTTTATTTAAGTACTAAATATAGTTACTAAGCTGAGTGTAGGATATTTTTCAGACCTCATGAATGAGCTTAAATATGTAAATCATAATTATAACGCCTTTCCAATCACTGATAATCATGCTAGATAAACAAAACAGTTTTTAATCTTTGGCCTCATATTCAGCAAGACTGCTATGAGATAATCATTATAGTTACATTTTTGGCCAAATTCGTTGCTTTTTTGGAGGCCTCGGTCCTCGAGACGGCGAACATTGCCTAAGCATTGTTGTGCGACTATCGATAGTCCCACTATCGACGAATAAAAGACGAAAATAAGATATAACGGCGCAGGATAGCATTTACCGGAAGTAGTCATCGTATTAGTCAGGATCATCAAGATTTTTTCGGATTATACCAGTTCTTCGTGGACGTGGTACGAGAGCGGCTCCCCAGACATCATCTTTTGCAGGGCCCGATCTAGATATTTAGCTGCTCCGGGCAAAAATAAAATTCGCCGCCCTTTACACTAAGACTAAAGTAGCATTTTTTTAAGAAAAACCTTATAAAATATTGTTTTGTCGGGCTGCTAAGCGTGGTCATTTTTATAACATTTTTCTCTCCTAGAGTGAAAATGAAGGACTTCGTGGAACCGCCCGTCGTCCTCAGTTTTGCCGCTCAGGGCATATGCCCGGCTTGCCCCCCCCCCCCCCCCCTCTTAGATCGGGCCCTGATCTAATGACATCAGAAGACAGTTGCCACGCAACCAACGTTCCAACGCTCCGCTGGAGTGACCGTCACCAGCCAGTGTCACTCTTATCCGACCTTTTTGGTGATACCAGTAACTTTGTAACAAAAAGAGGTGGCGCCACTTGCTGCGCCGTCAGAAATAATTTCGATAAAATTGATTTTGTTGATACATAACTAGCCACTGGTACTGTAGATTTTGACACAATTTTAAGGTCACGGTAACCAGTCGATAGTTTTACTATAAGTAGTCGTGCAACACTATGCTTACGTCAGTACATTTAAACTTATAAATAGTTCAAAAAACAATTATGCTGGTGCTAATATTAATCTCTTAGATAGACGTCACGATCAAAACAAACAGCTTGTGAATAGAAATAATAGTCCAATTTTAGATAATTATACAAAATATACAAGGTCAGGTAAAGTTAGTTCAAACTTCACAGACAGATAAATAAAGATTTTCAATCTATAATGTTCCCACTGCTGGGACACAGACCTCCTCTCTTCGAGAGGGAGTAGGCTGTAATCCACTAATCTAGCCCAGTGCGGGTTGGTAGATAACATGTCTTTGAATTTTTGGTTGTAGGACATGTCGGTTTCCTCACGATGTTTTCCTTCACCGTTTTGAGGGTGTGTTCAAACCTCATAATTTTCTAGTACTCACTAGTTATGAGTTCAGAAAAAAGGTTTTCTTTTGTTTTTCCTCATTAGATGTTTGAACCCATTATGTCCCTGAAGTTTCAATCGCTAATTTTACTTGACCTTGTATCCTACATGATGTGGTATGGAGCGAGTATTGTGGAATATTGTACAAATAACCTGCACAAATTGTCAGAAAACATATTTCATTTATTACTGCTAATAAAATATTTTTATTTTAAACTTACCTAGTAATAATATCGGCCCGTTACTGCAAAGCACTTCTCATACAGAGAAGGCACGAGCACTGATCACCACGCCTGCTCAAGACGGGTTGGCGATTTCAGACTTATAATTGACTATAAGTCCAGGTTTCCTCACGGTGGTTTTCCTTCACCGATGTCAGTAGTGTCCAAAACAAATTCAGAATGAAAAAAAAAATGAATGAATTCAGGATGATGATGATGATGATTCAGATATGAATTGAAAAGGTCACATTGGTACTTGCCCGGATTTAATCCACAACCTCGTGCATGAGGGACTCGTGGTTTGTGACTTGAGGGGCTCGTGGCTAAGTAATAACAGCCGCACGGGTCGATCGATCAGGTTAAGCTACGCTTGCCGCTGTTGGTCCGTGGATGGGTGACCATCTTTACATAACAAGACCCCTCCGTGCCTTGGAAAGCACGTTAAGCCGGTCCCGTCTGTCATTCGTGGATCTTTGACAGTCGTTACGGGTGGTCAGAAGCCCGAAAGTCCGACAACCAGTCTTTCGAAGGGGTTTCGTATTACCCAGTAACTGGGTTGTGGGAGTCAGATAGGTAGTCGCTCCATGTAAAATACTGGTACTCAGCTGCATCCGGTTAGACTGGAAGCCGACCTCAACATAGTTGCGAAAAGGCTTGGCAGATGATGGAACCTCTTGCATGAGAAGCGCGTGGTCTTCCTTAACTGGGCCAGCAGGACAATTATCGCTTAAGGATAGAAAAATAAATACCTAAGAAAAGATTCTTCAGATATACCTTCTGTGGTGACTTTTGCTGAGTAAAAAATCGAATGCAATCGTTCCCACTACGAAAAACGTATACTGTTCTATAAAAATGTATTATTTATTTTATTCATAAATTGAAAAATCTTATTCAAGATCAAAATATTTTATTTCACATAAACCAACATGGGCACTTATGAAATATCAGAAGCTGCACGGTTCTAATTGGTCGTTTCCTATGGAGAAATGCCGGCAGGAAACTCCACGGTTACTCTTTTAATCTTTTTATTAAACTTAAATGCTTATTTATTCTAAATTTTGAGGCACAATCTTAATGTCCTTTGCACAAATTTTAAGCTAATTCACAAATTGTCTAAGCCCCAATTTAAATGGGCATAAGTGCTGGGCAATTGTATATATGGCTGGAAATAGTACATACGTGTGGCAAGGCGTTTAGCACCCTCGCAATAATGAACTACTTAAGTCATACGTATCGTATACTATTTCATAGCTCGAGTGACCTAAACCCGCACTTAAGTCACTCTTTTCTGCGTAAAAATAGACTACTTAAGTCACAGAACAGCGTGACTTAAGTGCGGGTTTAAGTCACACAGTGCTATAAAAGATATTGCACCTACTTACGTAATACTTTTTTGTTAAGTGTAGTGAACCGTTACCTTAGTTCTTGAAGCCTTAAGCACAGATTATTTTAATGAAAACTTACTTAATTCTAAAGTCCAATTTCAAGTTTAGATTAGCAACAAAACTTGTAGAAATTGATTTCAGCAAGCAATTATTACACACACAAGGCGTTGGTTGGACACATGCTCGCAGAACAGATGGCCGATGGGGCGAAAGGTTCTGGTGTGGCGACCGACCGCGTACCGGAAGACGTAGCGTTGGAAATCCTCCCACTAGGTGGACCGACAACCTCGTTAAGGCTGCAGGGATCCGATAGATACGAGAAGCACAGAACCGGTCGAAGTGGAGCTGCTTTTTTTTTTGAGGATGGGAAATCATCAAATGCCCCTCCCGCTCTGGGTGGAGCAGAAGGGAGTGTCAGACTCTTACTGACTAAAACCCACCCGTGTTCCTTCCTTAGCCCTTTATGTTCCAGGGCAGCGGTAACTCTTTCGGACGATCCCGCTACCCTGGCAGGCTTCGGCCCTATGGGGCCCCGTCGCTTTTGCTGACATCTCTTTGAGGCGCGCGTGGAACACGTACACGCCGTCCGGAACGGGCCTAGTCCTGAGAGCTACCCATTACTCTCCGCCCGCAGGCCCGCGCCTACGGTGGCCGGGAGTCGTCACGCGGCTCCCGACGCCCGGGGCAAGTGGAGGTGCTTGGGAGAGGCCTATGTCCAGCAGTGGACGTCTTTCGGCTGAAATGATGATGATGAAGCAATTACTTACATAGCTTGCGTAAGTGTACTTGCCGCGGTTGTTTACCCAGTAAAGCTACGGTTACCAGTAACCTAAAACAGCGGTGGCCGCCACATAACGGCCGCAATGACGGCTGTTATGAAAATGATGGCACTGGGGTTTGACATTACGGTGTCAATAAACTATCCTAAATAACGTTTCAGTGACGTCATTCGACGGTAAATTACAGACGGTATGTGTCGGCCACCGCTCTTCTAGGGAACCGTAGCTTATGGGCGATGCAAAGTAACCATTTCATACGAATATTAACCTTTTTTTTAGCAATTAAGGTTCATATTCGTATGCTAACTTTGCTTAGCAAAGTGAATTGTGATTTTTGAATCTTGCCTAAGAATTGCTGCCTAAGTTTTGTTGCCAATCTAAACTTCGTTTTAAGTTTATAAGCACAAGTTTGATATCGAATGAAATATTTTGGGGAGTGTTGTTCTTTTTTAACGATTGTTTAATTTGTTATTTTATGTGTTAAGTTGAAAGACTACGAGCTGCTGTTTGAAACGTTCTACAATATAGTTATTGTATATATTTTGAAGTTTTATTTTAACTGATCCTACCTATGATTATGAGTAGAAAGCAGGAAGGAAAAGCGAGTGTCGATATTTTTTTGTATCTTCCAATAGCTAATAAAATAATCTTTTTACAAAAAGAAAACAACTGACTTAATAGAACCGGCCAAGTGCGTGTCAAGCCACGCATAAAACAGGTTTCCGTAGTCACCCATAATGGCACGTGGATTTAGAAGGATATTTTACATGTTTACTTATTATTTCGTTATTTTTGTACGAAGTTTTCTAAGTAAGCGCATTTTACAAGTTAGGCCTCTGTAACTCCTGAACTAACAAAGTTATCTAAGCTGTTATAGTTGTTCTTTAAAGTACCTTCCTGATTTTTTTTAGATTTTTCGAGCAAGCCGTTAAGCTTTTAGAGGGGGGGACGCCCTAATTTAACAAAAAAATTCGTTCTAAAGTTGAATATCTCGCAAACGGATACCTAAATCAAAAAATCGTCTTAGCAACCTCTCAAATATTTTTAAAATAACTATCTAATGATATCCCACACTATGAGGTAGACAAGCGAGAAAAAAAAATCATCCCCACTTTACGTGAGGGGGGGAGGTACCCAAAAAAATTTTTTTTTCTTGATTTTATTTTAGCACTTTGTCGACGTGGTAAATACGCATATTCATGCAAAGTTTCATCTTTCTAGCACTAACCGTTTGGAAGGTAAGCCGAGGATGGACGGACGGACGGACATGAAACTATACTAACTGCGGAACCCTAAAATGCGACTAGTACAAAGTGAAAAATAATTTTAGTTTTTTTTTGTGTATTGCCAAATTGCCCCCCCTCTTTTCTGAAACGAAATTATGAAGCTAATTTAAAAACTACTTAAGTTAAAAATATATAGTGATACGGGACCACCGCGAGAACTACTAACAAAAAAAAAAAAAAGATCTGTACACAAGAATCACTGAAAAATTGGTGTAAAACATGAAAAATAAAACCCGAAAACATAACCTTCCTCCTCCTACCATCCTTTTTAGGTATTACTTCGGTTAAAAAAACAGTGCGTACAAATACAAAATCTTTACTCAACATTGCTTAGTCGTACAAACCGCGTTGCCAGTGTTCATACAATAACAGATATTGCAGCCGACCTTATACGTCTCCCCTTTAGGACAAAACCTACCTCTCTGCACGAACGGGATGAATTCCATTATTAACGAGTTTTCTACTGCAGCAGGTTTCTGTTTTAACTCCGCCCCCAATTCTGTCCTAAAATGCGTCAAAATGTTATCTTTATTTTTACCTTTTCTCTTAGAACATATCTTTGAAGTACACACCACAGTTTTTCCGTCAGCCAAGCATCTACATATATTGCAGTCTTGCTGGTAGACATGCAATGGCTCGCAGTACCCATGCATAGAAGAAAGCCTTCGAGGGCGTTTATTTTTATCTTCTATACAAGTGACATCTACAGTGCAATACTCCCGCTTTACGCCTTCATCCACCACACAGTGGCAGACCAAGCAGTTGACTTGATAAGTTGTCCCTTCAACGCAAGTTGTGTCCTCCTTCAGGTCAGTAGATAGTTTACAGGTTTTCAGCGTACAACCTAAGTACTTTACCCCCTCTAACATGAAACAATGACACGTATTGCAATCTTTTTTATACTTAGAATTTGGCTCACATTTCTGCTCATCCTCGACCGGTTCCACATGCTGGTATTGAAGCTTCGGCAAAGAGATTTCTGCGTGATTCTTCAAGCAATTTTTCGCTGTACAATATATTGTACCGTTTTTATCGCAGTGACAGAAATTGCAGTCTTTCTTGAAGACGACGCCAGGTTTTTTAAGGTGGTGCTTACGCAAGTTTCTATATTACAAGGTTCTCTCTATTAAATATCCGAACGAAAACGTCAACGTCATGTCGCCAAGTGCCTATCCATCTATCCCTCTCCCTATCATTACGTCCATACGCGACAGAAAGAGAAAGCGCCAACCGACTACCGCTTCCGGACTACGTGGAACAAACCACCAGCGGAGGGACAGAGATTCAACTTCACTTGTAATCGAACACTTACCGCTCTCGCACCGCAAGCTAACCGCTAAGCTTCGCGACGCGCTCGCGCCGCGGAACATACCAAAACCGCATAAATTAAATTAAACCAATTCACGAGTGTCGGCCGACACAGAACCAGGAAGAAGCAGAGAAACAAAAGCTACCGGACGCCGGTCTGCATATCAGCACGGCACATGCAAAACCACCAAGTAAGTCCTTAATTGTTTCCTACCCCCTTGTGTGCAGGCGACATGACATTCGTTCCAAAATAATTACACAACGCTTATTGGTCCTTCGACAGCCGCAATAACCCAACTTATTCAACATAAGTTTTTGGTCCATTCGAGTCGGATTCAAAAAATCAGCATTCATAGGTCCCATACCTAAGAATTTAGGCAAATACCTAAGTTCGTAAAACCGCCATATTAAACGAACGCGTACTAACGTTCGTTCATTCCGCTAGGTACATATTTCACTGAGAACCATTGTGCCAACTTAATATTGCTCCTACTGCATTACAATAGCATAGGTCAATATTAAAAAACCGCTTATTATCGTGAGTTAGTTCGGCAAACTTGCCTACTAACTTATTTATAACCAATTACTTCTTACTCACTTACAATAAAAATATTTGTTGTAAGTCTACCCGCTATACTTAATAATTTTTATCCGTTGTATTTTCAACAATAACCCATTATGGAAGAACTAAAAATGAAGATAAAATTACTTCAAGCTAAAAATCAAGCAATCTTTGAGCGTTTATCGTCATTGTATGAAACTTCAAAGAAAATAAATACAATTAATATTGAGCTTCGTTCGGCGGAAACGTTCATGGCGGACACTCAAATACTCTCGATCACTCGTCAGGAATTTAGTGCTAACTTAGACAAAATAAATACATATTCTTTACAAATAAATCCTGATTATACAATCGATTATAACAGTCAAATATCATTTGACGGCGTTTACACCCGTGTCGAAAGAGTTCGTTCACTTGTCGCCGCGAGGTCTGCAAGGTCAACGGATGACTCAACTTGTGATATCGTGAAACAATCTAAATACTCGATCAAACTACCCCCAATTCAGATCCCATTTTTTGATGGTAGGATTGAAAACTGGCCTGTTTTCTACGAATCATTTAAGTCAAACATCCATAGTAATATAAATCTTACAGATTCTCAACGAGTGCAATACTTAATGGGTAATCTGAAAGGAAACGCATTACAAATTACTGCCGGAATTATTCCATCGGGCGAAAATTATAAATCCATTTGGAACAGTTTGGTTCAAAAGTATCAAGATAAACGAACACTAGGGTCACATTACATGTCTAACATATTAAACATTAAACCTGCAAGTAATAATTCCACCTCTTTAAATAGTTTTATTGAAAGTTTTCACGCGTCTGTTTCGGCACTAGAACAATTAAAAATTAACGACTTAAAGGATTTCATACTACTAAATTTAGCCTTGAAAAAATTGGACCCCGCTACCTTACATTTATTTGAGATGCATATGAGAGAGGAGGAGATTCCAACTTATACGGATTTCGTTGAATTCATAAAATCGCAAGTTAAAATATTGGATAGAACTGTTTCGTCTCGAACTGTATCAGTGAACAAAAATAATTATCGTAATCAGTCACGTGATAGTACGGTGCATACCTTTGTTGCTTGTGACAATAACCAAACTTGTTCACACTGTAATGGAAGTGATCATTGGAAGCTTTATATGTGTCCAACATTTCAAGCACTATCAGCCAATTCACGTTTGGACTTTATTAAAAACAAACGTGGATGTGTAAACTGTCTTAGCTCAACACACACGGCTTCACAGTGTAAGTCAATACATACTTGCAGGACATGTAACAAGAAACATCATTCGCTTTTACATCTGGAGCAAATTACTCAACGGTCGGGATCGAGCGACGCTGTGCCTAGTTCCGCGCATTCACAACAGGTGGCGCTGTGTGCATGTTCACGCGTAGGTACAGATTTACCGCGCACAACCGTATTACTGTCGACCGCACAAGTATACGTTGACAACAGATATAATAGATATGTTTCTGTAAGATGTTTGATCGATAACGCTTCGCAAAACAACATAATTACGTCAGCTTGTTGTAAGAGACTTCAATTAAATATTATACCGCTTTCAAATTCATTTATAAAAGGAGTAGGAACCTCTTCGCGGCCTATTATAGGTTACGTTGAGATAACAGTTACTGCTAAAAATAAAAATAATTCCTTTAAAATAACCGCTCTTGTGGTTGACTGCATAACTGACAAATTACCATCTCACTTTGTTGATACCTCTGCAGTGCAACATTTGTTCAAATTACCGCTAGCCGACCCCCTGTGGCATATGCCTGGTGATGTTGAACTACTTCTAGGGGCAAAGCTGTTCCCATATTTATTACTCAACAATAAAATTATTTCACCTACCGCGCCATCCGCTATTGAAACCGTGTTCGGTTATATTCTTATGGGTGAAGTACCCGCTAGTTTATTTAATAATAAAAACGAAGTACCCACTAGTTCGTTTAATAATAAAAATAATATCGCTGATTTAAATACCGCTTCATATTTTTCTACCGCGTTGAATATAGATGATTCTCATTGTTTTCTGTCGTTAGACGAATCTTTACATAAATTCTGGAACATTGAAGAAATACCCTCAAAATCTTTTATGAGTCCCGCTGAACGGGAATGTGAACAGCTGTACGTTTCTACGGTGTCACGTGACTCCAGCGGTAGGTACTGTACTGCGTTACCATTTTGTAAGAATCCAGATTCACTCGGAAATTCTTATGCTGTCGCTTATCGACGTTTTATTCACTTGGAAAAAACTAAGCTTCGCGACCCTGCTTTGCGCGCTAGTTATAACGAAATAATCCAAGAATACCTTAATCAAAATTATTTAACTGAAACTACACCTAGTGCGGCTGATCAGACTGTAGGTTATTATATACCGCATCACCCTGTTATTAGGAATGATAAACAAACTACTAAAGTTCGCATCGTCCTTGACGCGAGCGCCAAGTCTCATAATGGCGTGTCATTGAACGATTTGTTACACACAGGGCCTAATCTACAGGCTGACATATTTTTATTACTTTTAAATTTCCGATTATTCCCTATTGCAGTCACAGCTGATATAAAACAGATGTATCTCCGAATTGCTGTTATCGATGAGCATCGAAAATATCAGAAAATATTGTTTCGGTTTAATACCGCTGAACCTGTTCGCGAATTTCAATTTAACCGAGTGGCGTTTGGCCTTAAGCCCAGCCCATATTTAGCAATGCGGACAGTCCGTCAACTATCAGAGGATGAAAAACATCGATTCCCGCGCGCATCCATTGTCGCTTCGCATGAGTTATACATGGATGACTTGGCTAACTCGACCTCCACTCTGGAGGAAGCCAAGATTCTCTCCGCTGAACTTATCGCCTTATTTAAGGCTGGGGGCTTTGACCTTACTAAGTGGGCAAGTAATTCCTTGGAACTACTAGATTCTATTCCACACTCCAACCGCTCTTCTATTAACTTTTCTGACGGGGATAACTTAAAGATTCTTGGACTCAAATGGATTCCTTCCGAGGATTGTTTCACCTTTACTACATCTAACTTGGATAAAAGTTGTACTAAACGTTCCATTCTTTCCACTGTTGCCCGTCTGTGGGATGATCTGGGTCTCGTGGCTCCCGTGGTTTTATTCGCGAAATTACTCATAAAGGAATTATGGAAATTAAACACAGATTGGGATGAAACTCCACCCGATTCTATTGTACTTCTCTTTCAAAAGTTTAAAGAGCAACTGCCTTTACTTTCCTCTTTAAAACTGCCGCGTCATGTAGCCGTTACTATGGGTTGCGTGACAAATATAGTAGGTTTTGCTGATGCCAGCTTGAATGCGTATGGCTGCGTCATATACTTACATGTTACTGACACAAATGGCAACGCACACGTAACTTTGGTGTGTGCTAAATCCAAGGCTCAATTGCAAGAACTACTTGCTAACCGCTACCGCATAGAGTGGAAAATGATTCCACCCCGCGCCCCCCACTTTGGAGGGTTGTGGGAATCTAATATTAAATCTATTAAGACTCATTTATACCGTGTTATCGGTTCTCAGCTTCTTACCTATGAGGAACTCTCGACTGTTCTCACTGAAATTGAGGCAGTTCTGAATTCGAGACCGCTCTGTGTCCTGACTGAGGATCCTTACCCAGAACCGCTTACTCCCGCTCATTTTATAATGGCTTCTCCGTTGACTTCGTTGCCTGTCGTGAACGTTCCCGAAACAACGAAGTCTCTAACTTGCCGCAAAAAATTGCTT
This sequence comes from Apamea anceps, assembly GCA_951799955.1. Lineage (NCBI taxonomy): Eukaryota > Metazoa > Arthropoda > Insecta > Lepidoptera > Noctuidae > Apamea > Apamea anceps. The sequence continues at coordinate 12,965,273 of OX637521.1, read as the reverse complement.
GACCAAATGGTTTGCAGCTTTTGGAGAAGATGGCGGATAGAATATTTACATAACTTACAAGTTAGGCAAAAAAGGTTGGATGCCGTGGACAATGTTAGGATTGGTGCAGTGGTTCTCATGCATCAAGATGATGTCCCTCCTTTACGTTGGCCAATGGGCATAATCACCGAGGTTTTCCCCGGCAAAGATGGGACAACCCGCGTTGCTATGGTGAAGACATGCAGTGGCTCTTTCAAGCGACCCATTGTTAAACTCTGCCCGTTGCCTTCCCAATGATTTCACCGCGTAATTAATATCACGTAATTTTAGTCGTAATTAATATATTTCAATTGTTTTCTTTTCTCTCTTTCTTTTAATCCGCTTTAACGCAATTTCTTTCCCTTTTTTGAGAATACTACATATCCTCAAACCCGGGCAGGATGCTTACGCAAGTTTCTATATTACAAGGTTCTCTCTATTAAATATCCGAACGAAAACGTCAACGTCATGTCGCCAAGTGCCTATCCATCTATCCCTCTCCCTATCATTACGTCCATACGCGACAGAAAGAGAAAGCGCCAACCGACTACCGCTTCCGGACTACGTGGAACAAACCACCAGCGGAGGGACAGAGATTCAACTTCACTTGTAATCGAACACTTACCGCTCTCGCACCGCAAGCTAACCGCTAAGCTTCGCGACGCGCTCGCGCCGCGGAACATACCAAAACCGCATAAATTAAATTAAACCAATTCACGAGTGTCGGCCGACACAGAACCAGGAAGAAGCAGAGAAACAAAAGCTACCGGACGCCGGTCTGCATATCAGCACGGCACATGCAAAACCACCAAGTAAGTCCTTAATTGTTTCCTACCCCCTTGTGTGCAGGCGACATGACATTCGTTCCAAAATAATTACACAACGCTTATTGGTCCTTCGACAGCCGCAATAACCCAACTTATTCAACAGGTGGCAAGCCGTTTTTCGCCTAGTTAATCTCTTGTTATCGTCTTGGGCAGTGCAGTTGTCACATAGGAGACGGTTGTTTCGGAGACACAAGCATGTTTGACACCCTAACTTGTATGTCTTGTTGGGAATGCACGTGGCATAAACTTCTTCGGCAATGTCCTTTATGCGAATTGGTGCAGCATTTTCGTCTTTACATTTTTTTTTAGTGCATAGTTTTGGGTCTATTTTTCCGGAAGCAGGACAGGCGCAAACATTACAATCGAAGAGGTAGAGTTTTGTTGGGCTGCAGGTCTTGTTCTGTACCGGTTCTTCGTGTTCTGTCTTTTCTACGGGGTGGAGTATTTGGAAGGTGTCGCGACAGAAAGAGTTAGGCCATCTTCCATCTTCGCTGCACACACAGAGAAGGTCGAGCTTTCGGTAGTGGACTCCTGGCTCGCAATGACCGTCATCTGAACGCCACACTCCGTGGCCCTCCATACCTACGTCTATCTCTCTGATTGCATCTGGAATTTTTTTATTGATGAAGTAAATGGAGTTGAAAGATTTGAAAGAAACGAAGAAAATAAATTAATTTCTGATTTGTCCGGCCCCTGGAAGTTAAGTATCACTTTTTTGTTTTCGCAGTTAGAGGTACGTTTATAAAAAAATCAAAGGGGCAATTCTCGTAACTTTAAGAACGTTCACAGTCTGCACCCTAATTGCGTAACACACGATCAATCGGAATCTGAATCATTTTGAAGCAAATTGCTAATCCATTGCTTCATAAGTTCGAAAAATGTGTCTGCTCAATACGTAAATAACACAATGAATGTTGTTGAATTGTCAAAAGGAAACCGATTCTGATTGACCGTGTGTGCAGATGCAATTAGGGTGCAGATCTCAGCTCAGTCGCAATCTGTCAATACTACCTGAAATTTCTCTACATTTTTGACAAGTTTTTTACATAGATTGTCGCTGAGATGAGATTTCGAACGTTTTTAATTAAGGGAATTGACCTTCAGGTTATGTCTAATAGTGAAGCGAATCTCTGCAAGGACTCGGTTTCGTGAAAGAGGTGGTAGTTCTTTGCCTCCCCTTGTAAAAAATACCATTGACAGAAAATTATTTTCAATAAAGGGAGCGAGTGACTGATTACTCGAACTTAGTATCGATATAGGGCTTAGTAATTGTCATGCCTCAGCCTCTCGGCCGTGATCTGCAGTGGCCTGTCTGGAAAGCGCTCAATCGATTGCGGACCCAAGTAGGGCGCTGCAGACACAACTTGTCGAAATGGGGGATTACTGACCCATCCAATACCCAGTGCGAGTGCGGTGCCTCTAATCAGACCATGCCCCACTTGCTGGAGTGCCCTAAGTGCCCGTTCACCTGCACCTTGGATGACTTAATGAATGCCACTGATGCCCCAATCAACGTGGCCACCTACTGGGCTCAAAAAATATAAAATATCGAAGAAGAGTACCATCGACACGAAAAGAAGAAGAATATTGTCATTTACACATAAAATGATAAGTTATAGGGATAAATGTTCATCTGCTATGTACACATATACAGACGACACGGTTGGCGCAGTGGGTGAGCGATCGACTGCTACGCTACGTGTCGTGGGTTCGATTCCCACACAGAACAAATATTTGTATTGCCTACAGGTAGTTGTTCCGGGTCTGGCTGTTTGTGTATGTGAGTTTGAATGTTTGTAGACGCACCCACGATACAGGAGTAATTCCTAGTGTGGGGCAAAGTTAAAAAAATAACAAAATCCTTTCATTTAATTTTTAAGGTGAGTCGGTTCGCGAGTGATAGATGCTAAGTTTCGAAATCCAACATCATTGAATCGGTTCACTAATTAATTAATAAGTAATATTTTTCACTTTTGATTTATTTTGTGTTCAGACGTTTCACTTCGAGTGAAAGGCAAAAATGAACAAAAGTCAACCGTTTGATATCGGTTTAAGCGACAATTCGATTAGTTTGGGCACTAACAACAAGTACTAAGCTTAGGCAGCCACATATTCCCACTGTTGGGAAACAGGCCTCCTCTCGGTGAGATGGAGTGAGCCGTAACCCAAAACGCGGGGGCAGTGCGGGTCGGTAGATGTCACATGTCTTCGAATTTTTGGTTCTAAGACATGCTGGTTTCCTCACGATGATTTTCTTCACCGTTTTGAGAGCAGTAAGTAGTAATGAAATAATTTCCACAAAGTCAAGCGCTGGTCTGGATGTTAACCTTGGACCTACAACTCGTAAGTTTCGGCCGTTACCACGGCTCCGGCTTGTGTAAACTAGGCATAAGTTTATATAGTAAGTGAGTAACCATTAAAGTGGCCGAACATGTCAACTTCGCTGCAAACTTGCGCTTTGCATGTATATTGACTCTGCTGGTTGCAGTGGCACCAATTGCAGTCGTTCAACGCAATCATGTCACTGGTGCAATGTTCCCTCCAAACTCTCTGGGCGACCTCTGAAACACATGCGAATTGTTAAGATGGGCTCGTGGCAAAGGTTACTTAAGGGGATTGAAGATTTTATATGGAACCAGCACCCTAATTGCGTACCACACGATCAATCGGAATCGGTTTCATTTTGACAGTTCAACAACATTCATTGCGTTATTTACGTGTTGAGCAGACAAATTTTTCGAACTTATGAAGCAATGGATTAGTAATTTGCTTTAAAATGATTCAGATTCCGATTGATCGTGTGTTACGCAATTAGGGTGCTGGCATAACTACCTGTGAAACTGTTAAGTTTCCAAGATATTAAAGTTTAAAGTTGATCACGTGACATCCATATTTTTATCGTGTTGCCTAAAAACAGAGAACCTTAAAAAAAATAAAACAAGTTTAGATAGTGTAGTGAAGGTAGCTTAAATAATGGAAACCGTGCCTCCTAAACTAGGGAAAACCTGTGACTTAGGAGTCAGTGTTCTACTGTTGCTTCGAATGCTCCAAAAAACCTTACTGTGTGTGTTTTGTTAGAGAACCTAATTACACAATTGGGGCAATAACAATGAACAAAAAGCTATCAATTTGGAGTGTGAAAAGGTAGGTAATATTTGTTCTTATTTATTAGATAAGTATTCGATTATTTTAAGCATTCAAACTGATTTTCTCTGGCATGTCACGTGATCAACTTTGAACGTTAATATCTCCGACACGTGATACCTTAGAGGGTTTGGCCCTCGATTTATATAGGTTTCATGCGTGGCTACCATTATGAAAAAAAAAAATGGCGTAAAGGTAGGTATGTCACGGATCAAAGCCCTTTGAGCAAACGTCGGTACCGGTCACGGGTGGCAAGTATTATGAGAGGTGACTCATACACACGAGCGTCACTCGTCAACGGCAGATGCAACTGCAGCCTGCGACAATGTGCAGCTATGTGTAGCAAATAGAAATAATATTTATTTGCATAAAACATGGTATTTAAAGTTGTTTTAAAATACATTATAGAGCATACATATGTTGATTATATCATAGCACTAGCTTCTGCCCGCGACTTCATCCGCATGCTGCCCATCGCGTCCCATCCCATCGCTCGCCCGTGCTTCATTTCGCTCGGCTCCTGAGGTTCGTAGCGTGATGTTAAATAGCCTATCTCAAGAATTGGGCTACCAAATTCTATAAGATTTTTTTAAAATCTGACTGATAGTTCCGAAGATAACCCCCTACATACATACAAACAAACAAATTTTACCTCTTCATAATATTAGTATAGATGCAAATATTATAGGTTACATTACAAAATGTTTCCCGTCAATAAATGCGAGTATTTGAGTGCGGTGCTCAAATACACGAGCGACCTTTGAAATGTCACGGCAGCGTTTTTTAATCCGAATAAAATTCTATAGTTTTTAAAATGTCCTTGAGGGAAACAGCGAACGCCGTTTTGGACGACTCCTTAGGATGCATTGTTATGAATTTTCGTAATGCCGCTGCGACAGTGCCGCTAGTACCGCTAATGTTTCAATCAATCAATCAACTCAGGCTATCGCAATCCACTGCTGCTGCTGCCGATATAGGCCTCTCCCAGGCTTCGCCACAACACCCTGTCCCCCGCCTCCCGCATCCAGTCTGTCCCAGCCACCTTTCCTCCCCAGCGTTTTGTCCTCAGCTAATGTTTGCAGCATACTAATTTAAGTAGCTTCAAATGCCATAATATAGGTACCCAAACACACAGATACTTACGTTTTTCATGCCGGTACATCACAACTAACTGCACATTAAAATACAATAGCAGTAACGTGCTGAAATTCATCTTTACTTCAATAATTCAACTTTCAACACACTCATTGCTTGAAGAAATTTATTCTTACAATCTTCAATGAATGTTGGGTTCCATAATTGGTTTCTATTTTTATGGGCAACCACGATATGCCTCATGTCAGTATTTTTAATTGATTTTCGGGACTAATATTATATTGAATGGTAACCTCCGACTTTTGAAGATAAGAATCATTTTAATCTTTAATTAATACAGTAGATATGCTAGGAACACGCGCGACGTTTATAAATATACATATTTGCTGGTGGCTCGCTGGCGACATCGCTAGCGACAAATCGTTTACCAAAATATATGTGTGGGGCACCAATCCCATCGCCGGCAATTAACGAGAAGCGAGTAGAGCGAGCAACGAGCAGGGAGTGCGCGATGGCGACGTGTGATTACTCGCTGGTATGCCTTTGTACAGACGCCAGCACATCAAGCTACCCGAAACTGACAAATTTTCGCAATTTGAGTTTGAGTAATTAATGTGGCCTACCCAAATGTCCTTTCTTTGGTATTGTTCGTCGAATCGTTGAGCTCCTTAAGTTTTGAGTTGAGCTGCACGATTTCTGACATATGCGTGCACTGACTGGACAGGTCCTCTCAATCTGTGTGGTTCTTTCCTCAAAAGACCATCTCAGACATCGACCTACATGATCTTCATATGATCTGACCAAGATTATGTCTGGACTTTAAAAGAGACTGTGACGTCTGAGTTTGTTTCGGCCTTTCTTCTCAGGCTAGTCAGATAGGAAACGCCGACCTCATCTAGTTTTAAAATATGATTGACGTGTAAAAGTGTTTGTACAAACCTACTTACAAAATAAAATCATTTATCATTTGATCAACTTTGACCTAATGCTTTAGCGATAAAGTTGAAAATCTATTAAAGAAATTTGACAGATTGTAGTAGCTTGTTGTGCTGTCGTCTGTACCAAGCGTGAGTCAATAAGGGAGCTCTTTTTTGTAGCTCTTGTCGCTGCGACAAACGAGTATTCACCATTGGTTTGAACAGTCAGCGATCACCTATCATCTTTACTTACACGGGCGGGAGCTACAATATTCTATACGTTTAGCGAGAAAATCGTTGACGCCTAGGCCCTCTCCTGTTTGGGGGGAGATAGGTGCCTGGACGTGAGACTTTGACATCGCCAGCGAGTCGACGACGTCGTTCAAAGGCTACGCATGAACCTAGCATAAGTAGTGCACGCGTTAACCTAGAGTAAGTTCGCCGCACCTTGGGGTGTCAGTCTTGCACCACCTTGCTGTTTGGCGAATAGGTTTTTTACCCTCTTATAGTTACTACAGAACATGACGCTACGGGCTTACGTTAAGAGGCGCTGCTGTAGATTCAAGGGCACGGCAAACGTACTCCTAAAAACCCCCTGGAAAGAATTAAGTGTCGCAAAAGGAATGTGGGTAAATACATATATGTAGGATTCATTCTTCGATGTTCGAATTTCCAAATCTCGACCAAAAACAATTTATTTATGCTTTTTTCCCTCCATTACATTTGTGGTTAGTACACAATAATTTACTATTTTTTAAGCAAAAGCACATATTGCAGTCATGCACAGTCGTGGCTCCCGGTGTGCATTTCGTTCTTTCTGACAAAGAAACCATTGACTTCCTCAGCGCCATTTGAAATACTTTATTCAACACTTTGGGGACATTAATCTTTAGCGTATTTCCATCGTACTGGTAATTATCTTGCTTTGTTTTTTTCTCACCGGAACGGGCCCGTGGAGTTTCTTCTGTTGTAGGACTCTGCGAGAACTCAACCTCTATGCCTTTAGACTCATCATCGTCATCTTCTTTTATTTTAACATCGAGAACTTCAGTTTCAACATCGAGATCTTCAGTTTTATCATCGGGATCTTCTTCTATAGTTTCACCTTCGGTTACATCAATTATCTCATCATCGTCTTGGTTCGGGATCTGTGTAATTGGTACTCCCATCATAATCCGATCAGTTGTAGTAATTGTTGGGCCTAGTGTAGCTTTCGTCGTAGTCTGTGTTTTCTTTTGGTTCTGTGGCAATGCTTCTGAGTCATCAGAGTAATATTCATCACTGCTACTGGTATTGCCTAATTTAATATTTCGAGTTTTGTTTTCTCCAATTAATTCAACGGCCTTGTAATTCGTATTCAAATCTGAGAATATTTTTTTCTGTATTGGTCTTGTAGTCGTCGTCTTATTTAAGTCCGAACCTGTCCGCAACAATCTTAGGTTATCAGGTATGAGTTCAATAGCTTCCTTAATCAAGTCTTTACCACATATGTTCAATTTGTAGGAGCCTAAATCCAGGTTTTTAGTGTAATAGTTACCAGTATTACATACAAGTTTGTTTTGGTTGACACAGAAGCAGAATTGGCAGGGGGCTAAAGAGTACCAGTATTTTTCTTCGCACTTGCTAAAGACGGTATTGGTTGCGATGTTATTCCTACTCCTACGGTGGACGTCGTCTTCACAAGCGTTTCGTGTACATCGATCGTTGAGGATTTTGCCGTCAGGGCCACATCTACATACATTGCAGTCAATAGGGATGTAGGTGTCCGGTGTGCATTTATGCGTGATGACGTTTCTAGGAGGGAGCGATTGAAAGGTATCTTGGCAACTCTTATGCGGCCATCTGCCATATTTCGTACAGATGCATGTTATTAAGTTCTTTACGTAAAGCTGGTTTGGGAAGCACAGAGGTTCGGTTTCTTCAAGTTCGTTGTTAGCTGTAACAGAAATAGAAAGCGAATCAATTCGATGATATTTTTCAGATAAGAAAACGTGTGCGTTCGGGGGACCCGTGTCTGGAACGAAGTTCCTTACGCGACTCGTACGCACACCCACACATTCGTAAATAATAGAAAGACACACACACAGAGAGAAAGTCGTTTTTATGTGACGATTTCTTCCCGTCGGCGCCTCTACTCATGCAAAAGTGGTTTATTTTTAATTCTTAAGTACTTACTTGTACTGCCATTACAGTCCAAGGATGTACATTCAAACACGGTCTTCGAGCTACACAAGCATTTGTTACATCTATTTTCAACCGTATCTCCTACATGACAAGACTTCACTGGGTGCTGCAGGTAATCTAAAAAAATACAATATGTAGAATTTAATTTTTATACTCCCTTTGCTAGCAACTAAGCGTGCGTGCCCAAATCTTTACAGAATATATTTTTAAAGCTACAGTGAGCGTTTCAAAAAGATACTACCATAAGCATCTTGATGATGACGTTTACAGGAGACCCCAGTTTAAGAAAGAAAGAAATACACCTTAAAACTATAAAAACAGAAAACAAAGATTATAGGTAATGCCAAAAGGGACTCAGCTCAGCATAATGTCAGATGACAACTCAAGGTGTACCACCTGACGCTGATTTTCAGCTGCAACCCACGAGTGCCATACGCTGGAATAACAAACACATAAGGAAGTGTGTGTCCGTTATAAAAAAATTGAGAGAATTAAATGCTAGAAATGATAGAAAAGTTTATACAAAATCAAATAAAATGTTGTGACATACATGTTGTGTTTTTAAGATATAATGGACTTGAATTCATAAACACAGAGTGTACAAACTACCTCTTTAATCTAGTGGTCGCAAGCGCTACTGCTAATCATGAGGTCCTGGGCCGATTCCCAGGTCGGGCAAACTGTTATTAGGTTTTTCAATATGGAATTCCTCAGTAGTAGCCTGAAGTTTGTGCCCGGTTGATGTCAAATGCCTTTTACATAGGATGGGAATAATAGGGAGCGACCCTATTGTCTAAATGCAGACTGGGCTGCAATTAAGAAATTCCTGATGGAAAAACGATAACTAATTCATTAAGACTTACCAACTGTCGATTTAACAAGGCCAATTATTGAAATATACAATACGAAAGTAGATAACAGCCACATTCTGTGATTCCTATAAGTCGAATGATTATTCAACTTCAGTGCGAAAATTGGAACAGTTGATCGATTTTTATGGGGTTTTTTATTATGATTGTGAGATTATTGCACTAGTTATAGCCAATATTTGGAATGTCTCTTCATATTTGGGTTAAGACCATGACTACCAAGCTGGGTAGTTAAAAAAAAACAACTCAGCCTATCACAGTCTAGTCTAACATCTCCCAGGCTGCGCCACGACACCCTGTCCTCTGCCTTCCGCATCCAATCAGTCCACACATCTTCGTCGGTCGTTAGTCCATCTAGCTGGGGGGCGTCCCAAACTACGCTTGACGATACGCGGTCTCCACTCTAGGACTCCTCTTGTCCACCGGCCATCGGTTCTTTGGCAAACATGGCCAGTCCACTGCCACTACAGTTTGCTTACTCTGTAAGCTATATCGGTAACTTCGGTTCTTGTCTAGATAATTTCATGCAAGGTAGTTAATTTTCATTTAAAATGAGCCAATAAGCAGCAGCCCTTTTACCGACTCTGTAAGTTTATCATATACTAATCGATTTGTCCAACTTAGATTTAGATTTTATACTAACTTTAGATTTTATGTGGATTTTGAATTTAATTGTTTCGACTTTACTTAGAATGTTTTATCCACACTTTTTGGAGAATTTGCAAGGTATAACGGTCTGTAAAATCTCACCGTGAAAACTTAGATGAAGTGAGCTGTCATTCCGCCTGATGCTAGGGTTTAACACTACTGACAGCCCTCTTCAAGCTCACTCCAAAGTTTTTACGGTTAGATTTTTACAGAATAGATTAGCTAGCTCAGCTAACACTTATTAGCTGTGGTTGCGTTCTTTGACATGATGACTTCATTGCTAAGATCAGCGCTAGGAGAATAACACACGATGCTAGGCATGCACTCTTTATTATTATAAGCCTGTTATGTACCATTGCTGGCTTCCCTTCAGTCTTTCCAATTTTCTGCTAATGTTGCGATCAGAGGGTCAATTCGTGTATTTTTAAGAACGTTCGAATTCTAATCTTAGTCTATTATGTCCAAAGGTTAGGTAGGGTACCCACAGTTGTGACATTGATTGTCACTGAGATGAGATTGTGACTAGATTTTGTACGTTTTTAATTACGGGAATTGGCCTTATGTCAGAGCTCAGTCTTTTTCTAGTCAAACTCGTCTTACCATCTCCTTCTGCACCATGTGAGTTAAACCATAAACGAAAATGAATAAGTTTTATTTATAAGGTAGTAAAGTAACAGTAGGCACTAGTAGCTATAAACACATAACATCACGTCAACAGGGTCAAATTAAATTAGCTAGCGAAACTCCGCAGACGTGATGGGTATCAATATCTAGATATGATAAAACAAAAAAATATTTGACTTTTTTTTTTGTGGGGTCGTCGACCGTCGTTGGTGTATTTACTAAAAATATCAATTTAAAAATTCAGTATATTTTGTGTTTTCACAGATGTGATTGTATCGATATCTAAAACGACTAAACACATTTACTTCAAGTAACAGCACTACCAGCGGTCGTTGACCCTTAAGGGCCGGTTTTTTGATCCGTAATTAAACTCAACCAATTGTTAAAAATAGTAGCTAATGGTTAAATGGCAAGATGTGTTTTTAGATCAATTTTTAGTTTATCTAATGGTTATTTTTTTAACTAATAGTTAATTTATTTGACCATTAGCAATGATATTACGGATAGAAAGATAAAAAAACGGATCAAAAAACCAGCCCTTAGAGAAATCATCAATTCCTTTTTTATTTTTATCCCCGAAGAGTTAGAACTATTTCAACTTAGGTATATACTTTTTGAACGCAATAGGATGGTCGCCGGCTTTGATGAAAGTAGGAGAAGCATCAGTGCAGGCATCGCTGTCGCTTTTATAGCAATGCTCCTCCACCAGAATGCTGTCAGGTTCACATTCACAGATGAAGCATTCGTCGGTCAGATTCCCTGGCTTTACACACCTGTACATCGTGTGGTTATGAGGTATCTTTACTTGGATTGGATATTGAATTTTTGTCACGTTCAGTTCCGTCCCGTTTTCTGTAAAGAGTAATTGTGTTATTAACCGACTTCTAAAAAAGGAGGAGGTTCTCAATTCGACGGTATGTTTTTTTTTTTATGTGTGTTTGTTACGCGATTTCTCCGCCAATTGTGGACCTATTTTCAAAATTCTTTTTTTGTTCGAAAGGAGATACTTCTGAAGTGGTCCCTTAGAAATTTCATCAAAAACGGTTCAGTAGTTTGGTTTTTAAACCTAAATTACTGGTAAAAATTACAACTTAAAAGTGAAAAATAAAAACTTTTTTGCAAAAAAAACAACCGACTTCCAAAAACGACACTACAAAGTGAAAAATAACTTTAATTTCGGAAGTTGGTGGCAAACAACGAAAATGCGAACCCGACGACACCAACTTCCGAAATTAAAGTTATTTTTCACTTTGTAGTGTCGTTTTTGGAAGTCGGTTGTTTTTTTTTTTGCAAAAAAGTTTTTTTGTACATACGCCAGCACATCAAGCTACTACAATCTGTCAAATTTCTTTAATAGATTTTCAACTTTATCACTTAAGCATTAAGATTCAAGGTTGATTGGGAAAATTTGACAGTTTTTGGGTAGCTAGACCTGCTGGCGTCCGTACTTATAATAAAGCTGAAGAGTTTATTTGGTTGTTTGAACGCGCTAATCTGTAAAACTGCCAGTCAGATTAAAAAAAAATCTATTTGCATTTGATAGCAAAACTCTTGAGGAAGGCTATAGGCTATTTAACATCAAGCTTAGGACCCGGTCAAAAAGAAACGGGGGAACAAGAAATTTTACGCGGATAAAGTGGCGTGTAGTAGTTGTATTTTTTAGGAAACTTTTCTTCAGTTGGATTGTGCAGGAACCCGTTGGATGCGAGAAGCACAGAACCGGTCGAAGTGGAGGTGCTTGGGGGAGGCCTATGTCCAGCAGTGGACATCTTTCGGCTGAAATGATGATGATGACCGATGCAAGTAGCAGTTTTAGTTGATAACATTTTGATAAATAATAAATGATTTCATTTTTGTTGTAAGTAGGTTTGTACAAACATTTTTACACGTCAATCATCATCATCATCATCTGCCTAGCCTTTTCCCAACTATGTTGGGGTCGGCTTCCAGTCTAACCGGATGCAGCTGAAAAAACGTCAATCATATTTTTTAAAACTAGACGAGGTGTGCGTTTACTATCTGACTACTCCGAGAAGAAAAGCCGAAACAAACTCAGACGTCACAGTCTCTTTTAAAGTCCAGACATAATCTTGGTCAGATCATGTGAAGACCATGTAGATTGGTGTCTGAAATGGTCTTTTGAGGAAAGAACCACACAGATTGAGTGGACCTGTCCAGTAAGTCATGGGGAGAGACCTTTGCCCAATAGTAGGATGATGCAAGCTAACAGTAACCAGTAACCAGACTTTTCGCGAACGGGAATTTTAAAACGCGTTAGGTTTTATTGCTTTCATCACAAACGATACTTACCACCAGCAGCTCTTCTGCCCATTGGAATATAGTTAAAATTCGGGAAGGCTTGTTCGCAGTATTGCTCCGGCGGCATTGGCCGGCAGAAGTGATTGATGTTCCCCATGTAAGGACATATGCAAACGCGGCACCTAAAACAAGTAGGAAGTCTCTTGGGTATACTACTCTAGGTATATTACTCTAAGGTATATTACTCTAGGGTATATTACTCTTGGGTATATTACTCTTGGGTATATTAGTCCAGGGTATATTACTCTTGGGTATATTACTCTTGGGTATATTACTCTTAGGTATATTACTCTTGGGTATATTAGTCTAGGGTATATTACTCTTGGGTATATTAGTCTAGGGTATATTTTTTTTTTTTTTTGTTTTGGCAGGAGTGGGAAATCCTCATGGACGCCCAGACTGCCTCACTAATGACCCAGTCTGGGCAGTGCCGGACTCCGGCTAAAACCCACTCCTGCCCCTCCAGTGTCCCTCTGACATGGGAATCAGAGCCCTTTTTTCGCAATTGTTTTGCCTTTTTTGGCGACTCTTTCTTGGAAGCCGAAGATACCACGCTCTACTGTGCGATAGATTTTTACAGTTATAACATTTTTAATAATAATAGCTTGAATAAAGTTCTTTTCTGTTTTTTAACTTAATGATTTTTACCTTTGACTCAGTTTTTAACAAGATTTACCACTAAAATTTTATTGTGCCCAATACCATTCTGTGCCTTACACCTATTTTCATCGATTGGACACGAATTCTTTTCCATGATATCACCACCATATAGTCACTATATAATTCTATATCACAGTCTCCCAAAAAACCAAATATTTTATTTTTTAAAACAAATGTATGTGAGATAGTGTTCCTACCAGCTTGACACCGCTTGTCGATTCCACTAGAGTTGACTCACGGTCCAGTATAATTACAGCCACTTTCTCACGAAAGTGACTCCAATTACCATCCTTCATTGAGCCAACCCCAGTGGTTCGCTCAATGCGTCTGCTATCTGGCAGTGTCAAACTGGTCGTCTCTCTATGATACCCGGAAGTGGGAGCATCGACAACTTTAGCAATAAGCTACCGATGCTCTTGCGAATGCGTCCCACTTCCTTCGTATCGGGCACAGATCACTAAACGCATTGTGCGAGAGTTCCCCCAGCTTGGCTCTGGGGCAGTTTACGCACGCCGCTGCTTCGCCGATCTGATTGTGTGGGCAGTCCGCCTTGAGGTGTGTACCGCCGCAGTGGCTACACAGATTGGCTGGCTCCGTGCACAGACGTTTTCCGTGCCCGTATGCCAAGCAGCGGGTACACTGCACCAGAGGCGTCTGGTCTTCGACGCGCACTCTCTGGAGGTCAATCCGAAGCTTGCCCCCTTCGAGTGCCCTCTTCCAGATTGCTGGGGTAACACTCAGCACAATGCTATTAGTGTGCGGGTTTCGACACTTTTTCCGGAATCTAACGCTCATTTTGAGTTCCTCGTCCCCGAGGCCGTGAAAGACTTCCTGGTTCTGGTTCTTAAGGGCTCTCAGTACCTCCTCGTCACTGTGTACTGACAGCACATCCCTAAGAACCAGGAGCGGGTCCCGATTTTTCACCGCCTCGACGACGAGGTTCTCTCCGGCCGATTCAAGTCGCTTTTTAAGCTTCTCTCTCTCCTCCTTCGTTGCGCACCCCATGATGACCTTTTGGTCTTTGGCCTTTCGGACCCTCTCTACTCGCACCCAGCCCTCCTTCGCGTCCACCGCCTTCCTAACCCTTTCGAGTATTTCGGCCCCGGTATCCATCTCCTGCGTTGAGGAGGACACTACGGAGTGCAGCGTCGTTCGATCCGGGGCTTGTGCCCTAGTGTGGCTTTTAATCCCAGACGCTGCACCCGCGTAAGTTTTCCCCACAACACCTTCCCTGCTAGCCAGACTGTCTCGCAGCTTGACCAATTCCTCGGAGTTCTCCTTAATTAAGGAGATATGCTCCTTCACTGTCGCGACGAGCTCAGTCTGGCTAACAAGACTCTCGGGAATGGACCGGGGACAGAGGTTAGCAGTGGGCGCGGATTCCGGCACGGCGATGGGTGCGGCAGGGGCCTTGTCTCGTTCCGACTCTTTGACCAGCTCATAAAGCCTGTTTATGGCTTCCAGCACCGCAGTCTTTATCTCGGCCTTGAGGTTGCGGGAGTTGCCTAAATTAAGCTTGGCCTTATTCAGGCAAGCTCTCGCCTCCTCAGTGCGACTGCGGTGCCGCGCCTCAGGATTTTTGAGCGGTCTTGAGGCATCGATAGCAGCTCGGCGCGTCCCCGGAGTGGCAGGACCCCCCTGTGACGCAGAAGGAGGAGTCTCGTCTCCGAAGGAGATTCTCCTCTTCGCATCAGGTAAAGGCCCCGCCTTCTCCGCCGATCGCGGCGAGCCACTAGAGCCTTGGGCCCACAGAGTGTTGGATGGGGTGCGGAACATATTAAAAATTTTTGCAGGTATTCTCAGAACCGACTCCTGTAAAGAGGGAGTCAGAACAAATTTACCTGGGAGGAGAGACTTTCAATGGACACTGGGTTCTTCTGTGTCCCTGTAAAGAGGGGAACACAGAAATTAAAATACAAAATTTTTCGCGAATTTGTCAGTTTTTCCTAGTGGGAACGTTTCAGGGAGCTCGGGATAGAATTAATTTGCTGAAAACAGCTTGAAATTGCGTCACCGGGATGCAAAGTTATATCGATTTGTTCAAGAACAAGTATAGTCTAGGGTATATTAGTCTAGGGTATATTACTCTTGGGTATATTACTCTTGGGTATATTACTCTAGGGTATATTACTCATGGGTATATTACTCTAGGGTATATTACTCTTGGGTATATTACACTTGGGTATATTAGTATATTTCTCTTGGGTATACATTGCTGTGTTGCTGGGAGTTTGTTGCGCCAAATCTTGTTTAGATATCGATACTAATCACGTCTGCAAAGCTTCGCTAGCTAATTTAATTTGACCCTGTATCTATGTTATCTTACAATTACCTTATAATATACTGCGATCCTGGAGTACAAATCGCTCGTTCAGGATGGCCTGTGAGATTGTAAGATAAACAGGTATGTCTCCTCCGCCCACTGACAACAGGGTTTTCAAATTCATCTCCTGCTCTATCCGTTCCACCTAGATCTGCTCCGTCCGGTATTTCATCATTAATATCTTCACCACCAACAAAATCTTCATCAAATATGTCTTCGCTGTAGTCTCCACGGATTTCTCGAGGAGCTTTTGACTACAACACAGAGATCAGTTCAGTTTGGAGGGTTATACACTCATGCAGATCACTATTAGACGAAAAGTGTCAAGAAATTTGAAACTGTCAACTTGACTTGCCCTGGACCTCAACTACCCGGGAAATGATGAGTGTGATATAACCCCAGATATTTCACTTAGTTAGTCATTTAAAACTAAATTATATTACATTTTATTGTTAGCTTCTACACGTGCAGTTTGTGGGTGACACACAGGGTGATAGGTAAACTCGACGTATTCCTTGAAAGAGGTTATTAGCAACAAATTAAGTCCTGTGAACTAGGGGTCAAAACTGGATGGTTAAAAAATAAAAAAAAGTTTTGCAAGCAATTTTTTTAAAATGATCACTAATTAATTCAGAAAAGTATCAATTAAATGTTTGGAATGGAGTAGTTTTTTCTCATACTTAATTGTTTTTGGTAACAAGTCAGAAATTTAAAAAAAAATCGAAGAACCGACACAGCTCGGTAACCATCCAGTTTTGAACCCTAGTTAGCTGGACTTATTTTAATACGTCCAATTAACTGGAAGTTAACGGGAAGTATTTTCATGGCATTATGAGAGAACAGCGTTAATAATGAGTAGGTAGCGCGGAAGCTCCAACAGTACTTATCCTAAAAACATTATTAGACAAAGTGGACAGTCCCTTTATAAGGCACTGGGTATGGAGGCACGTGCCAACATGTGTGGGGCCACGTTATTTTTAGTTATTACTATATGGATTGTGAGTAGTCCGAAATAACGAAAGAAGGTGGCGGTGAAAAACAGGAGTACCAGGGTAGCCAAGATGGTGATGGAAGACTACGATAAACTATTTTTCACATACAGCATTCAAGACCGATATACTCGTACTTAAATATAATTAGTAAAGGCTAATCATTTCCTCTTAATGATCTGACGGGTTGCTTGCAGAGATATTTTTTTGACAGGATTTGTCAATGTTCGAGCGATGACAGAAAAGGATAAAATAAAATATTACTTTTTATATTTTAATTGGTATTTATGAACAAAAACTAGTTACAACAAATAGACTTTCCCTGTTCCTATTACAGACCAGATACAAATCCAAACAAAAAATTTAGCTTTCAAAGATTATTTAATAAAGACTACCATAGAATAGTGTCATAGTTAAACCATAAAGCTCAAAGGCCAATTCCAGTAATAAAAAATGTTCAAAATCTAGTCGCAATCTCATCTCAACGACAATCATTGTAATTTGTCAAAAATGTAGGGAAATTAGAGGTATTTTTGACAGATTGAAACCGAGATCAGACTTTGTTCTTAAAATTATGAGAATTGCCCCTCTGTTGTACGCACAACGCAATGTGTGTTTAAACTTGTAAACACTCAGACTGGATATGTGTGACGGCTTTATGCAGATGCCTCGCACACACAGATGCGCTGTTTCCACAAACCAACTCAGAGATAGATGAAATCATGTAAGTTCATCTATTTTATAACAGCTTAAATCAGCAAAGTATCTAAGTCCATACTATGTAAACTATCATATTTGTTACAACATAAGCTAGTTAAGGAACAAAAGATAAAAAATAAAATACAACTACAGCTCCTCGAAGTATACGTCAAAGACCATTTTCCTATTAATCAGCTGATGTAGAGTCGGCCATATTTTCCTTATAGTACTGTTATAGCAAGGTTCTGGCTTTCATAACTTTATACTAGGTTTAAAGAATGTTTTAGTGCTAAAATGCGTTTATGAATAACAATTTTTGACAACCAGACTTTAGCAATCCTTCAGATGTTCAATAATTTTTTATGCATAAGACCGTTGGTATATTTGAAAGATAATTTAGTTCTGCATTTCACGATCGCGTGTCGATTGTTTCAATTTCGACATGTCGAACTGGCGTTCGTCGACCAGTGCTGAAAACAAAAGAAAAATTACGCTACTGCGCGGTAAACAAGCTTTGAAGATCTCAGAAGAGGCCTTTGATGCTTTAGATCAAATAAGGACAAAAGACGCACGATCGCAAAATGCCAATGAAAACTTACAAATATGATATACCCTGTCCATAAGTTAACCATTTTGTGACAGCTGTCTTAGAGCGTACATATTCCAGATTACGTAAAAGTTCATTTTAAAATACGTAATAAAATAAATGTATAAACTGCCTTATCTTATTGAATTATCTTATTTAAGGCTTCTTATAGACATTATAATACCGTATGTGTATCAATCAACGAATTGTGTGTTGCTGCATTCACTAGTTCCATCTGTCAATAAAGTTTTACCTAATGGACAGGGTAGGTATAGTGTGCCCAAAAATCCCGACCCCGTCAGTCCATCGATTCGGGGTAATATTGAAAAAAAAAATGTGTGTTTGAACACTGTTTAACAACTTTTATAAAAGAGATCTTGTCCAACTGAGGTTACATAACTACATAAAGTGTGTAAAAAGACCCATCACATAGCCGCCAGCTACGCATTCTGTATATCAAACTAAGTAATATTGCACAAAAATAATTGCTGGGAAACTACTTTTATTTTTGGTGTGAAAATTTTCTGTTTGCGGTAGTGCGCAAAACATTGGGCTTATGGGTGCGTGCAACAGTACAGCCATAGTATAAAGAGCCAAGTAGGCTATCTCCGACCCAATCCGCGATATAATTGCCTACTGTCTCAGGGTTGTCACTTTTAGCTAAATTTTAATTCAGTGCCTATAAATTGGCAAGAGTCGGGTCAAGTTGTATTTTTTACTTGTATTTTACAGGGTTTGTGAGGTCGGTTTTACCTAAACGATGATGAAACTTTTCACGATGAAAGAAAGAGCGACGGGCCAGCAGACGGGCGGCGCGGGGCGGTAATGTGCACGAGTAAACGATAGGTTACCTACTGAGAGTACTGTCACCAATTCATTAGTTTAAAGCCCGGCCCTTGCCAAAGATAACACATCTCTGTATAACTTATTCAGTGATCATTAGTCAATAAAGTTTAACACTGGTTTTCCTAACAAATACAGAAATCTATTCAAGATTCAGAGCAGTTTTATTTATAAAAAAGGGATAAAATAAACCGGCACATTTTTCATTCATTTAGCGGTGCCGAAAAGCCGTAACGCGGGAACCTCGTGCGGTGTAAGCCTCGACTGGCGCACTGAGAAACAGGTCGAGATTTTGTTTAAGTGTGCGTGCGGCGACGCATAGATACTTTGGCGCACACATACAAGCCGCGCGCGGTGCGTTTGTATGAAGATAACCTACTTCCCTCTTTATACTATGGTACAGCGGTCGTGGGGGTATTTAAAGTTGTGTTATAAAATTAATACCTTGCTTTTATAAAACAATGTCAATAAAAGTTAGAATTTTGACATTAATCTCCGTAACCAGAAGGTTCCCAGGCATGGCCCAGTACAAAAAAAATGATTTCAATGACGGGTAGTACCTACAAGTAACTCTCGGCTTCGTTAAGTATCTTTTTACACTCGTTATGTATAAGTCAGCTTATACAATAAACACATTACAAATCCAACCTTAATAACTACCCACAGAGTCCAAAAAGCCTACCCATCAGTTTTCAATCATTAGCAGTATTGCTACTTACAGTACTCGTAAGCTTCGCTTTGTCGCATAAAATAGGGGTACACGATGCATACTCTTTCAGCCCCATTTCTGGACACACACAGAGCTTACAACCAGCTTCGAATTCCTCACCAGGAAAACAGAGTTCCAAATTCCTTGCAGTATCCTCCTCGACTTGGTTGCCTAACAACGTTTGCGACAGTTTGAAGATCTTCTTCCAAGGTGTGTCTATTTCGGCGCAGGTTCTGTTCGTGCAAGCTTTGTCTTTCTTATCCCCATTTGGAGGACATACACAGATGTTGCAGTCTTCGCTGAACAACTCGCCGGCAGTACATGAATCTGATCGCAAGAAATTAGCCTCGCATTGATTTTTAGTACATTTATCCACGTTTTTGACACCGTCTGTCGCGCAGAAACAAATGTTGCAGTCAACCGTGTAGTAGGCTGAAGGCTCGCATGCAAATTCGTTACCAACTGGCTTGGATGGCCCGGTGCAAGTGTTGTTTGTACACGCCCTGTCCTTTACCAGTCCACTTGCACTACATATACAAAAATTGCAATCGATTTTTGTAATCGATCCTGATACACATGTGGCTATCGATTCTGAACTAGTATGTTTAGGCGTTATCCGATCTTTGTGAGACTCTTGAATAATTTTTTTAGCATCACAGTCATCGTGAGTGCACCATTTCTGTTCAACCTTCCCGGCTTTCGTACAATAGCAAGTATTGCAACCGAATTCAACGAAAGTATTAGGTTCACAAGTTATGTTATAGTCTATAACATTGGCTTTATCTACTATGAATCTTTGAGTTTTCTTTGGACCGGAATCATCATTGACAGATGTGCAAAGCTTGAAGTTTGTATTTCCGTTCTCTGGACATAAACAGTATCTTCCTTGGTCGATGAAAACTGAGCTGGGATCGCACGTTTCACTGCCAAGTATGTCTTTGATAGCACTTCTTTCTATCTGACTGACAGTTTCCTTCAATACACGTTCGAGCATAATAAGCTTATTTTGTAAGGAACAAACTCTAGTACAATATTTTTCCAATGTGAAACCATTTCGTAGACAGAAACATTCCATGCAAGTAGGCACCAGCTCTCCAGGGCTGCACGTGCTTTTAACAGAATCGTAGTTGAAATTGTTTATTTTTAAACATTCTTGTTCTAAACAACTGCTTTCGTTCACCACTCCTTGAGAACTACATTCGCAGTAAATACATTTTGGTTTTGTATATTTATTGGGTGTGCACGTAGTTGATACATTCCTCAAACTTACTAAGGATTTGAGTGGATCCGGTTGCTTATCACAATTAGATTTGGACCTCAAATTGTCGTCAGGCACACCATTTTCAGGGCAGCGGAAGACATTACAATCTACTCTGTAAAATGTTCTAGGAATACATCTCCTTGCTGATTTAGGTGGTTTATGGCAAGTTTCCACGCACTTACTCTGAACAAAGAACCCGTCGTCTGAACATAAGCAGTGGAGACAATTAAATAAGTACATGACCTTTGGTATGCAGACATTCTGCGCGATCATGTCCAGGGATAAGTTGGGGCCTTTGAGGGAACATGATGAGTCGGTGGCGCAGCGGGCTTCAGACATCTTACCAGAAGCAGGACAAACGCAAAGGCTGCAGTTGATGTAATAAGACCTAAAAGGAGTGCACCATAGTTCGGCTCCAACATCTTGGTTGGTTACGTTTTTATTCGTGCCATCTTCAGCGCATTCCGTGTTGGTACACATGAGCTTCCCGTTTTCTTGGCATATGCATTGGCTGCACTCCTCCCAGATGATCTGGCCTGGCAGGCAAGTCTGTCGGCGCCCTATCATTTGACACGTGGCTTCGCTCCAACGGCCCATACTGTTGCAGTAGCATAATCGGCCATTCAGTAAGAACTGGGTATTCGGGACACACGTACCTATGGAAATAAAGAACATGTAGCACAATTTGGAACGCTCTACTTCTACAGTAAAGTGAGTAAAAATATATATAAACTTTTCTTCGATAAATAAACAATTTTTTATTATTAAATGAAATGGAGTTTATATATTTTTTGATGAATGTTTTTCAGTGAATATAATTATGTATAATTGGACAATAAGACAGTATAAAAGCAAGATATACCTATGAAGTGAACTAGAAAAACTTACGGAATATGGCAACCCCAAGGGATATCCTCGTCAGCAAAGTTACAAATGTTACAGCCATAAACATATTATAAAGAAAATGAGTATTTTTGTTCCCTTCACAATATAAAAATAAAATTATGAGTTTTTAATTAAATAATTTAATCTTTCAGGTTCATTAACTATGTAATTTTGAGAAAATTATTTGCAATCGAAAACTCGTAAAATGAAACGAATGGGTGGTTTTATGATAATTTGGTCGATCGAAAGTTAATTAGGTTTTGGCTTTAAAATAATAATTATTGCAGATATTTTTAGAACTTTTATGAGAGTTGTTGATCGAGCTGAATGACTTGTAATTGGAAAGGCCAAATTCCAGCAGTGGACTGGTATATGCTGATGAAGATTTACAGAAGCTGGAGTGGCTTCCTTTACCGTATTTTCCGATGTTCAGTTTTAGGTCATGTCTCAATTCATGCTAGTCTAATTTAGGTACTTGCACGTTCTTCCTCGAGTATTTTTTTACATTGAAATGAGGGTTAGCTTTGGTAGCGACACCCTGTCCCACGCTGATTTTTTCAAGAACTATTTAAACCTATAAAACACCTTTGGACTAAGGCCAAAAACTATTCCTTAGGTCAAACCAATTTTTTTTTTATTAAGATAACATAAAAATCGCGATATTTATTAGATATTTTTCCTTTCTTTATTTTTCTGTTTTATTTTTAGTAACTTCAGTTGATCTTGCATAACATTTCACATTTTACTACGTCGTTTTACTGTTTTTATGCGATTACTGATATGTTGAAATAAATTTCACATAAGTACCTACATAACGCAACAAAGAAAGTGATAAAAACCTATTTATAATATTTTATTAGAAACATTTTTAGGCAACCTGCTGGCGTCTGTACCTAACAGACGCCAGCAGGTCAAGCTACCCGAAACTATCAAATTTTCACAATCAACCTTGAACCTTAATGCTTTAGCGATAAAGTTGAAAGTCTATTAAAGAAATTTGACAGATTGTAGTAGCTTCATGTGCGTCTGTACATTTTGTAACACAGACGTGATCGAGGCAAAAGGAGTAAGTAAGGATTTGTAGCACGCGGCGTTCTGTAGTTTCTGCCTGCCCCATGTCAGAATCTTTTGTAGGAAATATAAATAATATATTTCCTCGCTGCACCCCGCGGTTACACCCACAAAAGTTAAGATCCCGTCGGAATATCGGGATAAAAATTATCCTTTATGTTAATCCTGGTTATAAATTATCTGTGAGCCAAATTTATCCAAATCTGTTCAGTAGTTTTTGCGTGAAAGAGTAACAAACATCGATCCATCCATACAAACTTTCACGTTTATAATATTAGTAGGACTAGCTGCGCCCCGCGGTTTCACCCGCATAAGTTTCGATCCCGTCGGAATATCGGGATAAAAAGTATCCTATGTGTTAATCCTGGCTATAAGCTATCTGTGTACCAAATTTCATCCAAACTCGTGTAGTCATTTTTGCGTGAAAGAGTAAGAAACATCCATCCATACAAACTTTCGCGTTTATACTTAATATTTTTAGTAGTATCAGTAGGATATTTGTAATAACTTCTGCCCGCGACTTCGCCCGCGAAAAATTTCTAACCCACCGCATCGCATCGCATCGCCTTCCCGGTAATACTTCGTTGTCGTTTAGTGTTCTTGTTGACTTTTTCATTTTGCTCATATTAAGTAGCCTTTCTCAAGAATTGGGCCATCAAATGCAAAACATTTTTTTCAAATCCGACTGCTAGTTCCAGAGATCAGCGTGTTCAAACAAACAAACTATTCTGCTTTATTATTGGTATAAAGCTTTAGAACTGCACACGTCAAGCGTCTAGGGATCAAGTTACCCGATATATTACTTTACTCTATGGATCAAGTACGTTTTAGAGTATCGCCGCAATTGAGGATTGCTATTTTAACTTTTTTGGATCGTTATTGATTCTCTTTAGTTAATTTTACTATTTGAATAAAAAATTTCCTTAAATTTTCATTAAAAATACAAAATAAACTGTCAATCAGGATTCCTATAAAAATGTATAATTCATCGGAACTGAAAAAAAATTGCATTCATATGGAGCGACGAGATCATTTGACAGAAGAGATGATGAGCGCCGTTGGAATGTTGCAAGCTGGTTCCAGGCAACGTATTGTGGCTGTCGCTCTTGGCACTACAGAGCGTCATAAGTCCCCTCTGGACACGCTATCGCATCACGGGTAGCGTACTGCTCGACGAAATCGTACTATGATTGCCATGACGTTGGCTACGAGGATCCACAGCTCTTCACGCTTGCGATAAGCGAACAAACCATCCAAAATCGTTTACGTGAAGTGGGTCCGCCCCAAAGGCCGCTGAGAGTTCCACCGATAGCACCCTGCAATAGTAGGGCCCGTTTACAATGGGCTCGCGAACACAGACATTGGGAGGAAGAAGACTGGCGTTGGGTTTGCTTTTCCAATGAATGTCGTTTCGGTATGAGGCCGGATACAAGACGTACTCGAGTTTGGAAGACCTCTGGACCTCAAGAACGTTTGAAATTTTGTCAGGAAGTTCATTCATATGGAGGGGAACAAATTAGTTTAGGCCGGTATTTAGATTGGTGAAAGAACCGATTTCATTTGGATTAGGGACAACCTCAATGAACAGATTTATGCGGAGAGGATTGTTTCAAACGTAATCATCCCTTTGTGAAGCTGCTGGGTGATTCGTTTCGACTAATGCACGATAGTGCACGTCCACACACGGCTAGAGTCGTAACACGCACTCTTGCCGATGCTCGTATCAACGTCCAGCCGTGGCCTACTCAGTCACCAGACCAAACCAATTGAGCACGCATGGGATATGCTCCAAAAAAGAACTCTGCTGAGTATGAATGCCGTGCATGGGGTATGCACGGCATCCATACTCGGCACAGCTCAGCAATAGTACAGCAACTTTTTGACTTGATAAAAAAGAACGTGGTCGGCCATTCCTCAAAGTGATTTTGATGAACTGATTTTAAGCATGCCAAATCACTGTGATTGTGTGATTCGTGTCAATGGTGGAAACACAATAAAAATTTTAAAAATCATCATTTTTGCCTTTTTTTGCCATTTTATTGACGACATTAACTTAGGTTAATTTCTCACAATGTGCAAAAATTGCAAATTTCTTAATTTTTACGGATAAGTTGTTAACTCAAACATAGGAATTAAAGTAAGAAGCCAGTCTGGAAGATTAGATTTGGTAAATATTAATTGGATATTTTTTTATAGCAAGTGTCTTTTTACACCCTTTATACAAATCTCACTGTGAAAACTTAGGTAAAGTGAGGATGAAGTGGGCTGTTATTCCACCTGTGGTCAGGGAGATTTTCACAGAATATGTCGGCTGATATTATAAACTAGCTTCTGCCCGCGTGACATTTTGGCCCATCGCGTCCCATCCCATCGCTCGCTCGTCCTACTACTACTTCGTTTTAGCTTAGTGTTCTTTCCGAGTTTTTTTCATTTTGCTCGGCTCTTAAGGGCCGTAGCGTGATGTTAGACAGCCTATAACCATCCTCAAGAAATGGGCTATCAAATGCAATAAGATTTTTTTAAATCTGTGTTGTAGTCCCGGAGATTAACCCCTACAAACACACAAACAAATTATACCTCTTTATTATATTAGTATAGATGAACTGATACATGGACGGTATGTGGTCTGTCGCTAACAGCTCGCGCAGCATGAACAAAAATCTGTCTACAATCTGATTTTTCTGTTCGAGCTGTCATTTTGTCGATTCTTCTGTCGACAAAACCCGTTTCTATGGTGGCAACAAAACACAAAAACTTAAGTGAATACGTTTTATTCATTGCCGCACAACACCTGTCTAAAAATAATTGTGGTGATCGGTCCCATTGAGCGAGCCAGTGTGTTCGAAGCAGTCGCTATCATTATAGTCCATGTTGCTGCAAGTACTTCTGTTGTTTCTCCAAGATTACTGCCTGGTTGTAGTTGAGGCAAGTCTTCTGCGTACAGCGCAAGGTCTGGTCCTTCTGGCAGTAGCATTTGTTGCAATTGTCTCTGGGGATTTAGAGAACATTATTTTAGAAATCCTACTACAATAATATTATAAAGGCGAAAGTTTGTGAGTGAGAGGGTGTGTGTGTGTGTTTGTATGTTTGTTACTTCTTCACAAACGGCTAGACCAATTTTGATGAAATTTAGTACACAGATAGTTTATAACCAGGATTAACACGTAGGATACTTTTTATTCCGATATTCCCACGGGATTGCAATTTATGCGGGTGAAACCGCAGGGCGCAGCTAGTAATAACATATATTATACGCCTTTATTAGACGAAGAAGTGAGTGGAGAAATTAAGTACACCTTAGTTATCCTACATAGTGTCAAGTCCCATGTACTAGAGTGCAAGCATATTGCTATCAACTGGGCTAATATTAAGACTTCGGGGCAGCTATTAAGAATCTCCTACTATCAAGTCTACGGGTTTGTATGAAAGTGCACGCATGCAGCGACGCACGCGACCACGGAACAGATTATCTATTCCGTGCACGCGACAAAGACAGTACTTTCATAGAAATCCGTTGACTTGATGTGAGAGACAAATTAGTTGCTGACACAAAAGGTGCTCGTGCTCCCTTACTCAATAAATCTTTGTCCGACCTACGACCACATGTTCAGCTGTTAAGCTTACGAACTAGACCAATGAGGAAGTTGTAAATAATTTAAAAATAATAGTTATTTTGTCAAAAATACAGCCTACTTACCTACAGAATTCAGATTGGATTGCGATCCAAAACGGGTATATGTATTTAACGTAGGTAAAAAGAGTCGAACTTAAATGGGATTAGGATTGGGATGAACACTGATTGATGAATGTCTCCACTCAATGGGTGCCTGAAGACTGGACGGTGCCCCCGAGACAGGTCCAGAAAGAGATGGCGAGATCACCTGCACCCCAATTGCGTAACACACTTTTAATCACAGTCCGTAAGTTCTTGAAAGAAATTGCTCAACCATTGCTTCATTTGTTTAAAAAATTCTAATGCTTGACTGTGTAAATAACGCAATGAATGTTGTTGTACTGTCAAAATGAAAGGCGTTGCCGCTGTAAGTGTGTTACGCAATTACCCCGCTGGAGGCGAACTGCGAGAATAGGTTCGAGATGGCGTGGGAAAAGAGTCCCTGGAAAGATATGGAGAAGATCTTTGCCCAGCAGTGGAACAGTACGTACTGTTCCACATACATAGTCGGGAAAAGACTAGGAACATGATGACATCTTCCTAGTCTTTTCCCGACTATGTATGTTGAGGTCGAAATTAAATAGTTCTTACTTATAAATATGTTCAGGTAAACATTTGTCCGCTGTGTAGTCAAAGGCCAAACTGGAATCATTTTTCCTAGAGCCGAAAGTCCTCATCATCTGCTCAGCTTCTGCCATGCACCCCTTCTTAGCGTGGCAGTAGGTGGTGCCATTGCAGATGCACTCTACACACTTAGATTGGATTACATCGTTCTGCACAAAATCGCTGTTGCATGGTAGACCTGTACAGGAAAAAAATCACATTTCAATACAAATACAAAAAATACAAAATACAAAAATATTTATTTCATCTCAACAACATTGTGTCATACATAAACTGAAACAGCTCCAGTAAGTTACAATAGTACTTGTGTCGGAGCTGTCTCGCTCTTCCCTTCAGTAGTATCTTAGCAATGTACATATTGATGATGAAGCTAATAAACAGGAAAAATAACAAAATTAATTACGTATGTGTGGTGTGAGTGAGGGTGTGTGAGGGTGTATTAGTGCGTGCGTATGAGGGTGTGTGGGTATGTATGTGTGTGTATGTATGTATGTGATGGTGTGTGGGGGGGTGTGTGTGTGTGTGTGTGTAAAATGACTCAATCAATGACTGTATAATTTCAACATTATCTGCCTCATCTACCTAGCCTTTTCCCGACTATGTCGGGGTCGGCTTCCAGTCTAACTGGATCCAGCTGAATACCAGTATTTTACATTGAGCGACTGCCTATCTGACCTGCACAACCCAGTTACTGGTCAATACGATACCCCTTGATAAGACTGGTTATCAGACTTTCGGGCTTCTGACGACCCGTCACGATTGTTAAAGATCGACGAATGACAACCGGGACCAATGCGTATGTGAAGATGGCCACCCATCCAAGGACCAACCGCGGCAAGCGTAGCTTAACCTGATCGATCGACTTGTGCGGTTGTTATTATTTAGCCACAGGCCCCTCATGAAATATATCGATATGATGATGATTTCTCATATACAAGAAAATAAATGATCTGTTTTTGAATAAACGAAAATATTTTCAAAACTCATATTCAAGTAAATTCAGCTTTACAGGGCCAAAGACTGCTGTTAGCGTACTTAATTACTTAAAATTATACTGTGAAGTTTCGCCAATTAATTTAATTTAACCCGTTATATTTAATACAGTCAATCGCACATCAATGATAACAGTTGCACTACGAAAATCACTTTTACTACTACGACATAAAGGCGCTGTAAATGTTAAATAGCCACCACTGATATGCGATTGCGGTTGACTGTATGCATTCAAATTTCTTACCAGAATTTCTTAACGCCTCGGCCCTATGCATGTCAGCGTAACTAACGCACAACAACTTATCACACAGAAGGTTCTGGAATTCGTCGCATACGCAGGTATTGCAGTCGACTTTGTAAGTTGTGCCTGGCGTGCAAGGCGAGGCGGCATGGGGCAGTATCGGTAGATTCTTGAGTTCCTCTTCCCTTATTGGAGACCGTACATCCACTGGACGCAATTCTCGCGTTACTGGAGAAGAAGAATAATTGGAAGAACACAACGGTCTAATATTCAAATTTTATTTGTTTCAAATTGACGTTATTTCAAGTTAAACAAATATCAACTTTATTTTAATGGCAATCAAGTTGATTTCAGAGTGACTAGCACTAATGAAAAAGTTATAGAAATGTTTGAAATTGTAGCGTAAGCTGAACTTTATTGTGTAAGAATAATAATAATAATAAGAAATTTATTTCAGACGAAGTCCATATACTGTTAGTAACACAAAAAACCTTAAAAAACTATTGTTAGCACATACAAAAAGAAAATTATAAAAAAAAAAAACAAAATCAAAATCACAAAGTGGCCCCGCTCAGGAGTGCCAGTTTATGGCAAACCCTGGATGCGACCACCTACAGTGTGTAAACTCATATGTATTTGTTTACATTTTTGGCAAATATGTCGCGATTCAAGTTTCACTGAAGTTCAGGCTTAACTCAAAGATAACATTTTCTTTCTTATTTATGTGTGAGAAAAGATCGATGAATAGATATGAAAGAGAAGTTAGTGAATGACATTGGACCATCTGCATCAGGAAGCCACCGGTGGTCAGGGAGAGAGGAACCTCCTCATTATTCTTAAACAATATAAAATTCTAGGCTGAACCCGTAACAACTGTCAAAGATCTACGAACGACAGCCGGGACAAACGGATTAACGTGCTTTCCGAGGAACGGACGGAGGGATCTCGATATGTAAAGGGTGGTCACCTATCCGCACACCGACTGGGGCAAACATAGCTTAGCCTTTTTTGTTTCGCGTTGGAAATTCTCATGGATTTCCTCCATCGTGGGGATGACAGAGGGGTATGCCGGACACTTACCGGCTAAAACCAACACGGTGTTCCACCTCTGCCTATGGCGGAGGGTCCGGGATTCGCATAAGCATTCACCGCTCCCCCGACAGGACCTTCGATCGACCTCTGCGGCTGTTATTCTTTAGCCACAAGCCCCTCAACAGAATCTACAAGGTAAGTGTTGTGTCTTACCTTTTGGTTCCTTACAAGCATTTTCCGTAGAACATGTTGGCTTTCGGTCACTCTTACAATAACATCTTTGGCAACCTTCCTGGTAAATTCTCCCAGGGAAGCAAACTTTGCTAGGCGGCAACGCTGGATAACCTGATTTGTCTGTCTTTAAAGGTATGTTCTCTCTTTTCACTGTCTTTTTTGCCTTCTTTTTCTTGCTTTTTTTACCTTCAAATTCTTTGACGGACCTTTTATCGACTCTTGGGTTTTCGCTTGTTTCGGGATCCATTGGGTGTAAGCAAGCTGCTTTGGTGCATAACAAATTGTTTTGGTGGCCACAGTGGCAAGTATTGCAGTCCATCCTGTATTTTTTACCAAAAGTGCACTTCTCTCCATATTTAATTTCTGGGAGCTTGACTTTTTCTTTCGTTACATTAGCTGCAATATTGGTTGTGTGATGAGTAAGATGCTAATCATCGTTTTAAAAACTTAGTGACTATATTACTTAGCTTCTTCTCGCGACTTCGAAATTTCTTGTTTTAATATAAACTATTTATTTTATTATTTATGTATACACAGTAATCCCTATAGCCTAATCACTATATCCTATGACACTCGGCAATACTGTAGCTTCCCATTAGTGAAAGAATTTTTGGAATCGGATCAGTAGTTCCGAAGACCATACAAACTCACAAATATTACCTCTTTTATAACATTTATCTATATAATATGTATGTACAACTTCGAAGAATATAGCTTTATTAAAAAATATTTGTTTCTTTTTGGCATAGTGAAAGTAGCGATTTCAGAAAATATCTACAAATAAGTACATAGTAATAATAAGTAGTAGAATTATGAACTAACGTAATAATGGATAAAATATTTACAAAAAGATGAGCAAATGAACTCAATCAATTTTAAACACTAATGTAATTATTATTTTGTTTAAAACGCTTCCCAATGAGAAGACAATACACCTCTGAGGGCTGTTAAGTCTAAATCGAAATTTTGCAAGCAAACCATAGTCGTGCAACTTGGAGAACCGTCCTTAGTACATGTGCAAACGTTGCATTTGTAACGATACATCTTGCCAGGTTCACACGAAGTACCAAAATCACTTTCCAATTCAGGAAGAGAGTCTATCTCATTTACTCTTTCCTGTCTCAATGTTCTCTTTGTTTTTTCTTCACAAACATTCTTTGTGCAAACAAGATGGCCGTCTCTGCAGACACAATCGGTACAGTCAACTGTGTAATTTAAGTTCGAGTCACAAACGTCTGATGATAGATCGCTTATGGGTCTCCAGGTCCTGCCAATGTCTTCCAGTTTTATAACATCCTCTATTTCAAGGGTTTGGACCACTTCATCTAAGATTTTGATGCAACGACGATCGATGTAGTAGTTTATGTCGCTACAAGAGCAAAGTTCGTTCTCAAGACGGAGGATATCTCCGTTAGTACAAGATTCAGCTTTATGTACATAACCACAGCGCCTACTGGTACATAACTTAACGTCGAAAACATTACTGTCTGAACACCGACAAACGTTGCAGTCAATGAGGTACAACTTTTTTGCGGTACACTCGATGTTGGTCTTTAAGGTCTTATCAGGAACGTTGGTTCTTGGGTAGAGATAACTGAATGTTGCTTCGCAGTTGTCTGATAGCCAGAAGCCGTCTGTGCTACATCTGCAGAATATATTATCTTGTCTGAATACGAAGTTTGGCTCACAATCGGCACTAGGTCTGCTTCTTCCTGAAAATAAAGTTTGTTGTTTTCCATTAACGTACATTTATGGTGAGGAAAAATCTCTTTTGGCCTTCATTCGTGTCAAGGCATTTGTGTTTTTGTATTTAAGAAACGAATTCAGTAGTGGATTTCGCCTGAGAAAATACTACCAGTCACATTTATATACCTTAAAACAGCATTGTTGCGTTTCCCTTTAAGCTCATTTTAACATGGCCTTTAAGATTGGCAATCCTGATTTTATTGCGAGGGTCTGTCGATAGACGGTTACTTACCAACACCCGACGTTAGAAGATTCCATCCTAACCCTGAACCATTTAAAACTATGCCTGAACCCATTAAAAGGATTGACCGGAACATCCGATCATTAACTGGTCCTTCATCTTGAAATACCTATTCAAGCTTCGACTCCTAGAAGGCTTACGTCGCTTAAAGTTCCTCGAATATATGGAAATCATTAATGGCAATCGATGATCTGTTTGTTATACATTGCTGAGTCACTTACCCACGGATTCCTTCTGACACTTCTGCGACCGGCAGTGAAACACCCCCTCATGGGAACAAACGCATACGTGGCACGGCCCTCGTACCGTGGTGGTTGGCACGCATTGCTTCCCCGGCTCCACTAGGCCGGGCATAAACTAACTTTAACTGTATCTACTTAATGATAAGGACAAAAATGGTATGTAGGCTGTTGGTATCTTACGACCTTATTACATGTTGCCCAGATTTGAACGCTAGTAGCTATTGAAGGAAGATTTGAGGATGTAAACGTGGTAGATGCCATAGAATAGGTTTCAAGGTGTTCTGATAGTTGAATTATCACCGTTTAGGCCGTTTGTTTTTGACGCCCAACGTTTCTAAACAATGCAGCCGATAAATAATGGCCGGTCCGAACATTTTTAGGAACCAAATGATGACATGAGGCGAGTGTGAGTGAGAGAACATGCGCGGAAGCTCGGAGAGCCTGTGTTCAGACCGGCCATGATTCTTCGGCCGCATATTGTGCGCTGTCCATAAAATGTTTGAAAATACGTGCACGTTGTGACGCTATCGTGGACAGAAATAAAGCGTCTTCATAATTATATTAACAAACATTTTACTTCCCCGTGTTACGATAATAGTGATGCCACGCACATTGGCTATTTCACGTTAACAATCCCTTTCCGATACCATATATGATCGTATCGTCTGATTTGAACAGAATCCGTACCGAATGTGGCAAGTTCGCAAGGCAAGACAACGCTTCGAATCGGTGGTATTAAAATTGGTGCTATTCATATTGGTGCCATTCAAATTGGTGCTATTTAAATTGGTGCTCTGGAATATCTCACCGAAAAAACTAAACTAAACTTAAAAATAAACATTTCCATATGACATGTTGCCGCATAGATCAGTGAGGATTCTGATTAGAAGGTGTAGGAGTAAAAGTAAGTACTTAGTTGTAACTTTGTAGACCGGTAAATGTTCTGGCAGGACCAGAAGGGAAATAAAAAAGTCGAGAGGTGTCGTGGGACACGAATTTACGCAGGAGGACGTTAGCACAGAACAGATAAAAGTTTATCTGTTCTGTGGTTAGTAGGACGGGTTGGAACGAAGCTCTCTTTGCTGTATATTAAGTACTAGCTGCGCCCCGCGGTTTCACCCGCATAAGTTTCGATCCCGTGGGAATATCCCGATAAAAAAGTATCCGATATGTTAATCCTGGTTATAAACCATCTGTGTGCCAAATTTCATCCAAATCCGTTCAATAGTTTTTGCGTGAAAGAGTAACAAACATCCATTCACACGAACATTCATGTTTATAATATTAGTAGGAATAGGATTTTCAGTATAGGTCTCATTCGCCAAGTGCGCAGAGTATATGCGACGCTATAAAGAACTTGTTTCCAAAATAGAAAAAAGAAGACTGTACAGATATTATTATTTTTTATTTCTTTTTGTCTGACATATCTCTGGACCCTAGGGTCCCGGACCTTTGAAAGGCGTACTAGAGGCCAAAGCCAACTCGCAGAGGCCCTTTACACAACTCCCTAAAAACCCTTTACTAAATGATGAGGAGGCACCAACCGTCGATTATCCCTGTATGCACCATGCAAGTGCACCCAAGGACAACCCCCGGTTGGTGCAGGATTATTGCTATATGGGTTTGGGTGGCTATAGTGGATCGGTTACCTTGAACTATGGAAGATCTATGTCCCCAGCCTGACCAAAGATAATTATAATATTCACAGATGAAATGGCAAGGGATGACTTGCACACTCAATAATGGGCCCCCGAAAACAGTCGCTAGCACATAGTGTCGTAGTGACAGGGGGGCAACATGTCCTGAGGTGCTTATGAGGAGTGGAGAGGTATTCCACGGCTATCAAAACAATCCCGGAAGTACGGTCAAGATCCAGACCAGTATCTTACTGAAACACTTGCTTCCTCCGAGCACGTTTGCTCTTGCGAATCTTCACTCAAGCCAGCCACTAAAGGCAAGAATGAGGTGGGAGCTCTGTTCCTCGTCAGTGTTCACTCCAGCCGGCCAATTAAGGCAAGCCAGAGATAAGGAACAAGACTTCTCCCGGGAGATTGAGTCCGTGGGGTCGCTACTGCCCAACAGCTCGCCACATACTGCCCTGCGGGTTCCTGTATCTCTGGCTCCTCACTCTAGACCTGATCCGGCAAAGTAAACTCTTCCGTCACAGACCTCGAGTTTAGAGTGCGCAAGCCCCACCACGACGTCAACGTATAGATACGGCGGTGGGGTTATTATTATTATAAGAGACCATAAGGGCTGATTTTTCTAAGGCCAGATAAT
This sequence comes from Apamea anceps, assembly GCA_951799955.1. Lineage (NCBI taxonomy): Eukaryota > Metazoa > Arthropoda > Insecta > Lepidoptera > Noctuidae > Apamea > Apamea anceps. Next base: position 12,931,296 of record OX637521.1, on the reverse strand, counting down.
TTTAGTGGAGGAATAATTTTGAATTTTTGACAGTTCTTCCATACAAAAACTGTCAGACGTCAATTTTATTCCACGAGTAAAAATTATCTGGCGTTGGAAAAATTAGCCCTAAAAGTAATAATTATTTTAATTCACAATGAAAGTATTAGAAATAAAGACCAATATCATGTACAAACAAATATTTGGATGCCGTATTTTAGAACAGTGAAATCCTACTAATATTATAAACGTGAATGTTTGTATGGATGGGGATGGATGTTTGTTACTCTTTCACGCAAAAAACTACTGAACTGATTTGGATGAAATTTTGCACACAGACGGTTTATACCCATCATTAACATATAGAATACTTTTTATCCCGATATTCCCACGGGATCGAAACTTATGCAGGTGAAACCGCGGGGCGCAGCTAGTAATTATATAATATAAAGCTAAAAAAGTTTCATATTCAATTATTAAATAAATAAATCATTTATTTAATTTCTGAGTATATGGTACATTAAGATATAAATATTAATAAACAGCTTCACATATAGGTACTACCGTTGTCGGTGTATATTATTATTATAAATATTTTGTGTATAGTATATTATAATATTAAAATTAATAATTAATATAATTACAAATTAGTTTGAAATTAAAATATTTTAATGCTTTGTTTTTTACTATTTGTACAATAATGTTGTATTAAAACAGTAAAAAAGGTATTGTATGTAAGAGAAAAACTCACATAAGGCTGACTCTGTTCCCTCTAAAATGACTAAAGTTGATATTAATGTGACCAAACAGATCCACATGCTTCAATTTTCTGAACTAATCAACGCATAATGAAAGTTAGCAACTGTAAGTACCCATTCGGGCACGCTCGGTAAACTTTTCCACTTATATCAACTATAAAAGGCAAAGAGATGATTAAATTAATAGCTAATTAATGGAAGCAATGAGTTGGTACTTGTTGATTGGTCGTCGGTCCACCTTGTGGGAGGCCTCTCAACCTTGTTAAAGTCGCAGGAACCCGTTGGATTCGAGAAGCACGGAACCGGTCGAAGTGGAGGTGCTTGGGGATACCTGTGTCCAACAGTGGGCGTCTTTCGGCTGAAATGATGATGATGATGATGTTGATTGGTCGATCTAGAAGTCTCTAACCCCTTAGAGCCTTCTTGGCTTTTCATGGGTTCTTGACTACCAAACCAATCCCCTTCAAACAGCTACGCAGGTGTCTACAGGAGCTCTCTCTCTCTCTCTCTCTCTGTAGTCGGTCCCTCATGTCTGAGGATCGTGGTCAGCTTCGGGGTTGCATCTGGAGCGGATGATCCGCCTTCACCGGTTTCTGTCTAGCGCATCCCTTGCCACCGTGCAGAATTTAGAGGACGATGATTCCTTCACCTGATCGGTCCATCGTGTTGGTGAACGACCGCGCGATCGCTTGCCTTCGGTATTCCCAACCACAATCAGTTTTTCCAAACTTTCATCGTTTCTGCGTACTATGTGGCCGAAATAGGAGATATTGCGTTGTTGACATATATAGTGGCTACAGGAGCTCACCCACGCACAAGCGGAGAGCTGGTGGACCTCTACACGGGGTGGAGGCAGTCCAGGGAAGTTATGTCATCCTTAGATGACAGGCTAACCAGGCGTTTATCACGCCTGGACAGAAATGGCCTGCGCTTGGTGACGGTTACCGTCACGGGAACTGCAGTGCGATTCTGTAACCATCTCACCGTAATAACTTAGGTGAAGTGAGCGTGGAGTGAGCTGTAATTCCAACTAATGCTCGGGATCGACACTATTGACAGCTCACTCTAAGCTCACTTCACCTAACTTTTCATGTGAGATGTTTACAGAATCGATCGGCTGCTCGCTAAACGAACACTTTCACACAATAGGCATAACGGACGGTTCTTTGTGCAAGGCTTGCATGGAGGCTGAGGAAACCGTTGAGCATGTGCTCTTTAAATGAACAGGCGTTACCTAGATTAGGACAGAAACCCTCGTGGCTCCCAGATCTTTGACAGATGTTCTAAACAGACCAGGAGATGTAATCAACTTCTGGAGGGAGGTGGGCTGGTTGGAGTAACCACTGATGGCCGCCATGGCTTAAGCGCAATGGTCCATCTGAAGGACTAACTAAATGTGGAAAACAAACCCTCTAACACAGAACATAGATTATACACGCTATGAATATGTAGCTATACAAGGTGAAATAAAATGATCTAGTATAACTTCACAAACATGATGGGTTTCGATATCTAATGATAAGGAACCGGTCAAATGCGAGTCGGACTCCGCCCCGAGGGTTCCGTACAAATTTTTAAATGTGTAGCTACAAATTTACGGTTATTTTTTTCTTTACTTACAGAATACACGCACGTCGGTTGCGAGTACTACGCACCTGACCTTTTTGAAGAACGTCACTGATAAGGTCACTATATGTCCTATTAGGGCGTCACCTCTTGGCGTTTCCACTCACATCTGCCTGGTCGCCTTTCACTCATCCTCTCAACATGACCAAGCCATCTAATCTGCGATCGCGACTTATTTGCCAAAAATTTAAACAAATATAAGTTTATGGAAAAATAACTTTAAGTCCTACATAATAAAGTTCAGTTTATGCTACAACTTCAAACATTTTTAAAACTTTTTTAAGAGTGCTAGTCACTCTAAAATCAACTTAATAAATACTGAAATAAAGTTGATATTAGTTTAACTCGAAGTAACATCAATTTGAAACATATGGAATAGACTACAACTCTTTTAAATTTTTTAACTTACCTTAGGAAGATACATATTCTCAAGAAGTACAGACGCCAGCACACCAAGCTACTACAATCTGTCAAATTTCTTTAATAGATTTTCAACTTTATCGCTAAAGCATTAGGTTCAAGGTTGATTGGGAAAATTTGACAGTTTCGGGTAACTTGATGTGCTGGCGTCTGTACAAAAGAACTACGTGCACATGACATATAATTTCATCACTTCAAATTCCGATAACAGCGAAACTGCCATATAAAATGAAAAATCACGCAATAAGCATCACCTCTGTACCTATTTTTTCTGTTCTGTTTTTCAGTGTCTGTTTATTTATGTGTGTACATAAATGGTTAAATAAATTAATAAAATAAAAATCGATGCCAAAGTGTAGTTACGAGTATGTTACGTATAAAAAGTATATAAAGCATATGCAACTAACTGGAAAGCAATTCGTTCAAGGAAAGGGCTCTGTAGGAAAACAGCGGTCAAACGAGGCGATTTGGTTTTAACTGAAGTCGTCGCTCGTGTGTATGCGCACTAAGTATATGAACACTTAAGTGTCTACCACACGCATGAGCACTGCACGGGATCAGCATCGCCTCATCTCGAGTCGTCTAGGCTTCTTTCAATGAAATTAATATAAGAATCGTAATGTCCTTGGTATCAAATCATATGGGCACATTGCTCGCAGAACAGATGGCCGATGGGGCCGAAAGATTCTGGAGTAGCGACCGCGTAACAAAAGACATAGCGTTGGAAGGCCTCCCACAAGGTGGACCGACGACCTTGTGAAGGCCGGAGGATTCCGTTGGTCAGTCAAAATCAAATAATTTATTTCAAATAGGCACATAAAAGGCACTTTTGAACGTCAAAAATTAAATTAAAATTAAATTGATTCTGGTCGCCCCTTCCAAAAGGTAGTTTTCGTATGGAGAAGAATGGGCAAGAAACTGTTGAATGCAAGAAGCACAGAACCGGTCGAAGTGGAGGTGCTTGAGGGAGGCCTGTGTCCAGCAGTGAACGTCTTTGGCTGTAATGATGATGATGAATGGCCTTGGTATCAGCTAGTAGACAGCAGTCCCTAAGTTCCGAGGCATTCGGCCAGGTGCAAGCGCGGCGTTGGCCAGCCAAGAACGTTAGGTTGGCGTTGGCGCTTGATTGACATTGAGCAGCGGGGTAATTACGTAATACACTCTTTTAGTAGGAATGGCTTCCATTTTGACAGTTCAACAACATTCATTGCGTTATTTTTCTTTAATAATCATTATTAACAATTTCATTAAATCAAATTCTATTTTAAATAATTATTACTATCAATTTCATTAACTCAAATTATGTTATATTGTAATTATTATTGTGCTATTTTTATTATGTTAAATTTATATTCTACTAATTTTTGAATCAACATTTTGTATCAAAATCTTGTAGTTTTTATATTGTTATAATGCAAATAAAAAATAATTTTTGTTGTTTAAATCTGTAAGAGGAAGGCGCTGATGTCCGTCACACAGTTTACACTAACTAGCACGGACATCATCGTTTACTCTATCCTTTAAAAGTCAAACATTTTATACTGTTTTTTGAATAGGATAGATGATTTTTGTACCCACTTTTCTGATAGTAAACAATTATTATTATTTACGTTGTTGAGCAGACAAACTTTTCGAGCATATGAAGTAATGGATTAGCAATATCCTTCAAAATGATTCAGATTGCGACTGATATTCCCACGGGATCAAGACTTAGCAGACGCAACTAGTCTTTTTAATATATCTACTATTAAAAAAAAAATTCGATGAAGTCACCTGTATATATATATAAAACTTGAAAAAAAAAGCTAAAATAAAACACAAAAAAATAAAATTAACTCGTTTATTCGTTTCGTGATTATCTTTAAATCAAAAGTTACTTAAGTTTTAATTACGTATCGTCTAATACATGATGGTACGTACTTTCTAAGTGAAGCCACGTATTAATTCACTAACTACTAAATATTCGAGCGATACTCATCGTCGCCGAGCGAATAGCCAGAGATGGGCAAAAAAATCTACTAAAATAATAAAGAAGAAGGTGTGTGCTTATGACCACACTTTATAAGTAAAATATTACAACTGGAGCCGAGTACACGCGAGACATCGCCGAGTACACGCGATTCAGCGTCACCGACCGGCTGCAGCCGAATATACACGATTCAGCGCCGAGTACACGCGATTCAGCGTCACTGACCGACTACAGCCGAGTATACGCGATACAGCGCCTAGTACACGCGATTCAGCGTCACTGACCAACTGCAGCCGATTATACGCGATACAGCGCCGAGTGAACGCGATTCAGCGTCACTGACCGACTGCCGCCGAGTATACACGATTGAGCGCCGAGTAAACGCGATTCAGCGTCAGTGACCGACAGCAGCCGAGTATACGCGAGTCAGCGCCGAGTAAACGCGATTCAGCGTCATCGACCGACTGAAGCCGAGTATACCCGATTCAGCACCGAGTACACGCGATTCAGCGTCACTGACCGACTGCAGCCGAGTATACGCGAGTCAGCGCCGAGTAAACGCGATTCAGCGTCATCGACCGACTGAAGCCGAGTATACCCGATTCAGCGTCACCGACCCGAGCATGACGGTTCAATTTCGTTCACTGTTCAGAAAGAGCGCAAAATGCGCCTAAAGAAGTTTGCATTCAAAAAAGGTGTGACAAAATGATTCTTTCAAAATGATCCTCAGTTTTTCAACTAATTTACTAGATGCCAATGTTAACAAAAATAAGTAAATAAGGAAACGAGACTAATTAAGTAAATGCCATAGTAATAATATTATAAACGGAAGGGTTTGGATTTGAGTTCTAATGGAACAGCCAAAAGTCGTGATATCTACAAAAAAAACAAAAGAAGAGTTATAAAGGTTCTGGCTAAAGGCTCGGCCCACACAACTTAACACATAAAGGAATGAAAAATGACATGAAGGATAAGGCACTTACACACGAAAATCGCATGTTAGCGAACTAAGTTGAAAATGCCGATGAATAACACACACACATCAAAATGAAAATAGGCTCTTCATACAAACTACTAATAGAATAAGTTAGTTCACAAACACGTAAACTAAATACAATGCAACGGACACTATTAGTTGTGTCTCCGTGGCTGGCGTGAATACTAATGTTGACTTGTCGAAAATTGCAATTTGTCAGGGCAGCCATTTTAAAGGTTTGACTTCGTCTGGTAAATTAGTTTAACGTATGTACGTGTTTTTTTGTTTTAAGGGTTATTTTATGCCATCTTTTAAATGATGACAATAAATACGAAATTTCCTATATTTTGTTTGACTTGTCGAGTTCGTCACCAACAAGTTATCAACTTATTCACCGAGTTGTCAACTTAGAACTTTAAAACTTAGATTTAAACAGAAATACTTTGGCTGGCCATGAATTGACTTATCAATTTGTCAATTTAAAATTAGTACATTAAGAAATTCTATAAGGGTATAACTTGAGATATCAAATAACGAAAATTATGTTGGTTACTGAGTATAAGTTGATATAACAAAATATCAATTTCGTTCACAAAAACATGTGAGTCGTAAATTTGGCATGAGGATTTGTCAAGTTAAACATGTTAAAATGCGAGATGTCAACATAGTACCAAAGTCGATTGCTCTAAAATTTATGTATATTTAGAACTGTCAGATTTTTTCCTATAAATTCCCAATGCGTAGGGAGCATTAAGCCAAAAAAAAAAAAACATAGAAGTCGACATGTGAATGTATTCACGCCAGCCACGGATTTATACTTTCAGTTTTTAACGAAACAGGATTCATCGACTGTTCCCTTTTAGTCGATATTCAAAAAAAGTTTTAACTTGAATTAAGTGGTGTCCGATTTTATTCGAGTCCATTGTTATATGGCCGACTTCAAAAAGTGAATTAGTCGATAAATCTCCAGCATATTCGTTTTAAAACTAAAGTTTTCTGCAAGCATTGTACAGACGCCAGCACATCAAGCTACTACAATCTGTCAGATTTCTTTAATAGATTTTCAACTTTATCGCCAAAGTATTAAGATTCAAGGTTAATTGGGAAAATTTGACAGTTTCGGGTAGCTTGACCTGCTGGCGTCTGTACAATAAAATGAAATAGTACCTACTCGTTCATTCGCATTACATACTAAGTAAAATTAGTCACAAAATACTTAAAAAAACACAAAACATTGAAATGATACTAATGCACACAATTATGCGATCGTCAAATCGACAAAAACGACAATTTGTTTGATTGCGTAGCTGCTATTAAAAGGAACAAAACTTATCTTGAAATGCACGAAAAGAAGAGAGAGAAAAAATGGAATCCAACGCAATGATATTATGTGTTTTGCGCTTATGCGAGTAAAACTTTTTCTCCTTCCTAATACTTTGAGCGCACACTCACACAAAAAAAAAGCTCATTTTCATGATATTAAATACTTCTGTTTTTAGCTACCAACCCTATTTCATAGGCATAATAATTCGAAGTACGCACAGAGCCGCTGCCTGCGCGCCAGTACCATGGTCTTAACAAAACTATAGAGACCATATTTTTAACTGAAAATCCTACTAACATTATAAACGCGCATGTTTGTAAGGATGGAACTACTGAACGAATTTGGATGAAATTTGACACACAGATACATACATACATATGCGGGTGAAACCGCGGGGCGCTGCTAGTACAATAATAATATTTGTTCACTGTTGTAAGGTTAGACAATTGCCATAACTTGATAATAGTTACTAATATACTAGATCATACTCACAACCAGCGTGCGTGTATGACCAGATGTATGTAAGGATCATAGCATGAGGCGGTGCTTTATGTATGTATACGAGGTCAATTTTTTTTCCTACTAGTACTGTGAAGTTTCGCTAGTGAATTTAATTTGACCTTGTTTTGAAGTCATACACTATGATGGCCTTTATAGGATTGAAAATGTTCTGCATACTTAAAATACCAAGCCATGATGCTCGTAGTTGAATGCTTATTTAGATGTTGATTATAGGACAGTAGATTTTCCAGAATATACGACTAATATACTAAAAGCATCTGACAAGATCAGCGGTCCTATTCTGTAAAATTATCACCGTGATAACTTAGGTAAAGTGAGCTGATATTCCACTTGATGCTAGGGATTGACATTATTGTCAGCTCACTTTAAGCTCACTTCATCTAAGTTTTCACGGTGAGATTTTTACCTACAGAATAGCATTACTGGATGAGACTCTACACAGACGAGGGAAGCATGGCACAAAAGGGAGGAGACCTTAGCAGTGGGTGGAACAAGGCTACCAATGATGGTGATGATGATGACACAATAACTAAAAAAAGACTCGTTAAAAACATAAATGGCAAAAGATTTCGAGTGCATGTCAAGATAAGTGTAATGTGCGATTAAATGTCGGATGTTAGGGCTTCGTCGCACAAGCGCAGTGTGCAGAAGACGCTCTTCCCGTCTGCAGAGCAGGTGCAGTCGTTACAGTCGCGTCTAAACTGTTCGCCGGGGTTGCAGCGGAAGCCCTGATCCGATTCTGTACAAGGAAAGGATTATTATAAGTTATAAGAGATATTGCTAATAAAAACTAAACTTTCGCTTAAGGAGAAGCACCGTGAAAATCAAATATTGTTACGATTTTTGCAATTTGCAAGTCAGTGTCAGGTTGTATGTTAAACAAAATATGATTCGCGAGCGTAACAAGTATGTATTTACACAATTATACTCATTAAAAACATCAATACAACCCTCTAAGATCATATAACCCTGTTGAAGGACTATTTCATGTGAAATATCAATCAATAGGGTTAAAATTTGGATTTCGCGGGCTATCCCGACGGGTCCCCTTAAACTCTCGGTTGCAATACAATTAACTGAAGCATAAAGTTTACATTTCCAATTAGGAGTGAGCATAAAATTAATAAATTATAACAAAACACTTCAAATAAACCTAAAACTCTCCATACTATAGAAATACTAAATTAGGATGCTTTTATGAGCTAATATCATGATAACAATCACTCGTGAGGATACATATAGAGGTATGAGGAATAGGGTGTAAAGTTCACTCAACCTTCATAGAAAAGGGAGGATGTTCCGAGTCCTCTGACCAGACGGGAGTTATGTCTGGTGGGCAACTGCCCGACGATTGATGTCGGGATGTTGTATATAGGCTACTCGCGCAATAAACTTTGCGCGATGTAGGATTTTGCGTGACGACAATGTGATTCGTAGTTCATATGTGGCCATGTAGATGCCACCACATGCCGTGGCCAAATTCAGGCAAATGATGACCAAAATAATGTCCATAAAGCTAAAATAATCTATTGGTACTTCCAACAAGTCTTACCTACCAGGTGCTTTCTCGGGTTCAGCTTTAATATCATTGCACCTTTTAATAGTACAGGTCGCAGACAGGCCGCTTTCAGTGCACCGGCAGACATTGCAGTCGCGATCGAACACACTGTCCGGAACGCACTGCACTGATACCTTTTCGGATGTATCTGAAAATATTTATTTATTTATGTATACACAAAACAATACCTAGAGGAAATTAGATAAAGATGCAAACGCATTTCTTTGACACTGGACATATATTTTCAAGTGAAGCCTCTTTTGTGGTCTGTCAAAGGGAATTAATTGTGTAGAGCACGCACCTAGGGAAAAATTAAGATGCCTTATACAATTTTTTAACTATTAAACAGTATAATGATTAAATAGTAAAGCCAGTTTTGATAACAAAACAGGATTTTTCATTAATAATATTGATTCGTGCATGTCCAGAAATCAGGCGTTCTCCAGGGTTTTATACTAGGTCCAATGTTTTATCTAATAGGTTCCTTTCAAAACTTTAAATATTGAATATTCCGACATTAAAAGGCTTGACCAAGGTAGTAAATTTCACAATAACCCCAGCGGGGTAATTGCGTAACACACTAACAGTAGCAATGACTTTCATTTTGACAGTTCAACAACATTCATTGCATTATTTACGTTGTTGAGCAGACAAATTTTTCGAACATATGGAGCAATCGATAAGTGTATTATGCCATTAAGGTGCCTGTCTCTGAAAGTATCTGTTGTTCAATCGTCAATCATTCATTATATTAAGTACGTTATTGTTGATTTGGACGAGGCGTACGGTACTAAAAAAATAACGCATACCTCTTTTACTCCTTGCTCCAGTGAACGCGCTAGCATGAAGGTTATTCACGGCATTGCAGTCAATCCGCGTGCAGGAGAAGTCTTGGCCCTTATTGTCGCAGAGGCACTTGTTGCAATCTAAGCGGAACTCTTGTCCTGGTTGGCAGGCCTTTGGCGGCTCCTACTAGATACACGGAGTGCGTTGTTATTTGTTACTTGAATATACCATGAAATTGACACGTTGACTGCCAGACAACAGACACAATAGAAAATCTATTGTTGGCGGTCACCGGTGACCGCGAACAATTAAGGCAGTCAATGCCTTAATAAACGCGGAGTTAAGTTACAATCAGTCTAAGCATCAGATCTACCATACATTTTTCAAGGAATAAGTTTAGCATAAATTTAAATACGTTTATTAATGGGGGGTTTAAATCATGGACGACTCAAAAGCTTAAGGACCAATAGAATAGGAATTTCGTAGATTTTATAGAAGATAGGTAATTATTATTATTTTCTCAAGTCTCAATTTACTAGATTTGAAAGCCCAATTATCGAAACCAAATTAGATTTAAGAAAAGTAAAAAATATTACCGTAGTCAACGCCCGTACTTTTCTCGACAAGGTAGCATTCTGAAAAATTAAAAGAAATACTTTTTTTAAATAATATTCAAAACAATACTACCTAATAATTAAGACACTGTACATTTAAGTAGTGGCGCCGATTCCCTTGTTCACAAACTAAACTAAATTTAAGTTCAATGCATCTTTTTCTTTCTATTTAATTTAGAAAAGGGCAGAAGATAAATATTGGTTTAGTCCTGTCAAACTAGTCAGCGCCTGACGTAAATTGACGTATTTTTAGCAGCCATGTTTTTAATCACGTCTAATCTGTCTATGGAGTATCTTAATTTGACAGGAGTAAACTAATATTTTATCTTCTGTCCCTTTCTTAATGAAATAGAAAGAAAATCTTGCACAGAAATTAAATTTAGTTTAGTTTGTGAACAAGGGAATCAGGGCCAATGTCAAGATAGATCAAGGCAGAAGAAGACAAATGAAAGAAAGATGTAGCCAAGTGGGACAAAAGTTAATAAAAACAGTCGGGACAAAAGCAATCATGGTTGTTATAACCCGCCAGATAGAAAAGAGTTGAAATATCCGTTTTACTATATAAAAGAAAATAAAACGCAGATTAGTACAGCTTGTTTTATTGCAAATAAAATAACCTTCACCAATTGTAAAGTTTGAAAACTTCATCATATTGACACCAAACACCACATTAGAAAAGAAACAATACATAAAAATTGGTATTTTTCAAAAATACATAGATAGCTAGTTTGTATGAAAAATCCTGAACTCCGACCACCAGATTAGACTAAGGCCGAGATAAACATAATTACTTAGCAAATGTTTTAGTTGAGCAGTATTTCTTATTTCTGTCACTACCGCACAACTGTCAAACTAAGCAGTATCCCTGTCACTGTCGCACCCCTGTCGAACTACAAGTGCAAGATAGAGACGGCAACATAAACTTAAACCCCAAAGTACGTGCCAAGTAACATTTATTTATCTAGGCCTTAGATCAAAAGATGGATAGCAAAACCTTTTTAGTATCTTCAAGTGGTTCCTCACACGCCCTTCTGGTACAGGCGTAAGACTGTCCATCGGGATTGCACCGACACATGTTGCAGTCCAGCTCAAAAATTTCGTTGGGACGACAGGTTTTCTTTATCACGCGAAGATTCTGCTTATAAGAAGGTCGGTAAAAGATTATAATGAGTTTTCAACTAATTATACAAGCCGATCTATCCTGTAAAAAACTCATAGTGAAAACGTAAGTGAAATCAAAAGTCATTTATTCAAATTAGGCTGAGAACCAGCGCTTTTCGAACGTCAAAATTACAAAAGACAGTCCCCCAGAACGTCCACCCTTCACCACTTCCTAGTGCTTTCGCCGGGAAGAAGAAGTGGATCAACAAACTCCCCAGCAGCACAGCTGTCTGTTCAGTGAAGTGCGCTGTCAATAGTGTAAATCATTAGCATCAGGCGGAATGACAGCTCACTTCACATAAACGATAGTAACTTCACATAAGTTTTCACGGTGAGATTTTTATAGAATCGACCGAAAGGTCAAATTAAAACTGGCAAAAATCCACACACGAGAAGGGTTGTGAAGAGTGTAAATTAACTTCACCATGTAAATTAATTTTATCTTGTTTATATAGCAATTATACTGAAGCAATAGATTCATGCAAAAAAAAAAACAGCAATAAAATTCACAACTATCAAAATTTTAAATAAAATCGTCAAGCCTGCTCTACACTACTCGCGAAGTTGCCTCGACGAAGTACTCGTCGAAGTTGATCGAAGTCCGAAGTATGTGACGACACACTCGTGCAACCTCGCGAGGGACACTTCGAGTCCTTTGACTCGGGCGCAAAAACCGACAACGACTGGAAGTCGCCCGATGCGAGCCGAGGTTGCACGAAGCGAAGCGAAGTGCCCTTCTACACTATCATATTCGCTCAACTTCGACCAACTTCGCGAGTAGTGTAGAGCAGGCTTCAGGATATAACATAGAAGCTGCATTCTTAGATCAGGTCTTACGTCAGCGGGGATTCCTCCGAAATCAGCCTGGTCTTCGGGCAGGAGGGGCACACAGACTCTCCTGGTGCAGTAATAGCTGGTGCCATCTTCGTTACACCAACAAGTGTTGCAATCTTTGATGAACATGCGGTTCGCCGTGCAAACTTGAGATTTTGTTGTGTTTTTGGATGATTTCGTTGTCTAGAAATGTTGGGATGAAAATGAGTCGAGAGCTTTAGTCATGGTAAGGCGATATCGCAATGGTGATATTGTGAATGAATTATGCGAATGTACTACTAGTTTAGCCTTGTGTCTTCACACGTCTCACGTAATATTAGTAAACACACCTTCCAATATATAAATATAAAAGGTATAAAATTGGCAAGAATATAGGTAGCTAACATACGAAATTCTTAAGATTTATAGATTTACTTCATTTCAGCCGTGCAAATATTTAGATTTTACATCTTGGTTATGCTTATTGCGTATGTAGTTTATTAAGGTGTGACAGTAAAATTCTTAATATAGAAAAGTATTATAACATTTCTGTTTGCACGCTTCTTCTTAGGATGTCGAAGGCAATCTAAATGATAGGTTCTCAACCTTATTTTGCCCACCGCCCACTTTGAGAATATATTTTTTTTCTAGAGCCCCCCAATTATTTTTACTTAACATCCGTCGCGAATCTAAAACAGCTATTGGCGCCGATTCCCTTGTTCACAAACTAAACTAAATTTAAGTTCAGTGCATCTTTTTCTTTCTATTTCATTAAGAAAAGGACAAAAGATAAATTTTAGTTTACTCCTGTCAAATTAAGACGCTCCATAGACAGTTTAGACGTGATTAAAACCATGGCTACTAAAAATACGTCAATTTACGTATGTCGCTGACTAATTTGACAGGACTAAACTAATATTTTATCTTCTGTCCTTTTCTTAATGAAACAGAAAGAAAAAGATGCACTGAACTTAAATTTAGTTTAGTTCGTGAACAAGGGAATCGGCGCCATTGCCACGATTATATTTAATATAATCGTGGTATCGCGTAATATAGTTGTAAGGTAGGATATATAATTTTCTCTGGGTCTTCTACCTGGGCCCCCGTGTAAGCCTAAAGCGTCCACGAAGGGGTGTTATCGCCCACGTTGAGAACTTAAAATCTAACTGGACCTGGCCCAGAAATCGGCTGCGTATTTAGCGCCTATCAGTAGTGTCAATAGTGTCTATCAGTTCCTGTAACGTACAGATGACAGGACACGCATGACGCGATATTAAGTGTCCCACCGTTTGTGGAACACTGGCGCTGTTCTCGTTAAAATGTACGACGATGCTCTTAAGATTTTTAAAATTCATAATGTATTCCGGAATAGCAGAAAGCGTCATCCAGCGTCCTCCATAAAACCAATATTGGATGCTGTAAAAAATACTAAGTAAATAAAATCCTCGTAATATCAACTTAGGTTTTAATAAAATTTGTAAAAAAAAAAAAGCAAAACTAATTCATATGTGTGCTATGTGCTTTTGTGTAACAAGCTTTCATCCTCTGTGTTTACAATTTGGAGGCTCTCAAGCTGTGATCCGAATCTCCTGAATACGGTACTGCTGGTTTTATGTCCTGAAATTATTAGAACATTAATCAATAATTTTGCTCTACCAAAAAGAGATAATATATGGGCCAGTTTCAAAAAAAAAAACACGTATAAAAATGGCTTCGTACCTTAAGTTCGTGGAACAATTCAACGTCAGCGGGCAGAGGACACGGCTTGTTGGTACAAGAGTAGTCGGTACCGAGCGCGTTACAGTGGCAGGTATTGCAACCGATGTAGAACGTGTTGCTGGCACGACAGACGGAGTGGCGCTCTATGTGATCCTGACCCTACAGACATGGATGAGAAAATGGTAGTCAGACAATTTGGTCATGACTGCAACAGTATGTTGGACATAAATTATAGCTTCCCATCATAATCAGCCTATATTGTTTCCCACTGCTGAGACACAGGCCTCCTGTTCTTTAAAAGGAAGTGGGCTGTAGTCCACTACGCGGGCCCAGTGCGAGTTGGTAGATGTCACATTCGAAGTTTTGGTTCTAGGACATGCCGGTTTCCTCACGTTGTTTTCCATCACCGTTTTGAGAGCAGTGGTGATGAAATAATTGACACAAATTAAAGCACCTGTATGGGTTCGAACCTACGACCTACAACTCGTAAGTCGCGGCCACTCGCGTTACCACTGGGCCATCACTGCTCCTGGCTGATAGCTTCCCCATATGGAATATTCAAGTAAAAAAATTCTTAATAAGGGACATAGCAGACACGATACTGTTACTAGAGTAAGCTACCCAACATATAATTACTTGTCTATTGTCAACTTTTGATTATTTCTTAATTTTATAAGACTATTTTAGCTCTTCTCGTCTGAAACACAGATTACCTAGTTCAGGCACATAAGTCTTAGGAATATAATTTACATATATGCAAACCTGTACTAATATTTATACGCTGTAGTTTTTTCTACATATATTTTTTTTTATTAGCATCAGCTGTCTTAGAACGAACTATACCAGATTACATAAAAGTTAACTTTAAAATGCGTAATAAAATAAATATATAAACTGCCTTATCTTATTGAAATATCTTATTTATGGCTTCTTACAGACATTATAATACCGTACGTGTATTAATCAATGTATTGTGTGTTGCTGCAATCACTCGATGCCCAATTTTTTTTTCCGAGACTGAGGTGCTTGTCTCGGGAAAAAAAAATGGGCATCGAGCTCCCGACAAGCGACTAAAGGAATCGACTAATTTACAATGTCCGTATTGAGCAACAAAAAAGTATTATTAATGACATTGGCTGAACACAAAAAGATTTACGCTGCTTTCTTAAACAATTGCACCAAGATATAATTAACTATACCAACCTCACTTTTCATGAATACCTCTACTTCTTTATCTTTGTCTGTTTCAGTCTCCAAGCATTCATTGCGGGTGCAGGAGTAGCTCAGACCATCACTCGCACATTTGCAAGGATTGCAGTCTCTCATAAACTCTTGGAGAGGTTTGCAAATGGTCGACCTCTTTATTATTATCACGTCGTGGTCCAAATTCAGAAGGTTTTCCACGTCGTAATGGTTTTGGTTCTGAAGTTTAAGAGGACATGCATAAGAATAGTCAACCTATAATGTTCCACTGCTGGGACACAGATGTCCTCTCTGTGAGGAGTGGGCTGTAACCCACCACGCGGGCCCAGTGCGGGGTGATGGATATCACAGTACTTAGAATTTTTAGTTCTAGGACATGCCTAATTATTTCTTATTCTGTGTTACCACCACTTTCTAGTGAGGACATATAAATTTAATTATTAGTGATTCCAAACGATATACTTACCTCAATGAAAATGAATTGTGCATCCCATCCACCAAATGTGTAGTCGACATTTCACATAAAAAATGTTAAAACAATGTACTCGACGTCAGTATCAAACATCGATTTGTGAAATAAAATTGAGTTATTTACGAGTATCTTTTAGTTTGATTGACTTTGGGCTGATTTTTCAATCCTCTGATAACTTTATTTGAGGAATAATTTTGAAATTTCGACAGTTCTTCCATTCAAAATCTGTCAAACGTCAGTTTTATTCATCGAATTAAAGTTATCTGGCGTTGGAAAAATCAACCATAGATCATATTTCGAAGTATCAACGAAAGTATGACATATGACTATGATGGCACTCGTGGGTTGCAGCTGAACATCAGCGTCAGGTGGTACACCTTGTGTTGGCATCTGACATTATGCTGAGCTGAGGCCCTTTTGGCATTACAATCTTTGTTTTCTGTTTTTATAATTTTAAGGAGTATTTATTTTGCTGTAATGCCAATAACGCATTTTTCTTTCTTTATATAATTTATTTGACAACCACTCTCAAGTTCCTCAGTTTATTTCTCATAAACACTTCGTTAACTTACCTTTTATTGTTTCAATGGTATGCCTCGGTACAGACGCCAGCAAGTCAAGCTACCCGAAACTGTCAAATTTTCCCAATCAACCTTGAACCTTAATGCTTCAGAGATAAAGTTGAAAATCTATTAAACAAATTTGACAGATTGTAGTAGCTTGTACTTGTACTACTTGTGGTACTTGTTATACTTTAAAAGAAAACCATGTTACAAAAACGTGTTTAAACCACCGATATTAAATGTGCAGATTATAAATCTAATGAACACATAATGATTTTTACTTCTATATTATTTACGAGTTCGCCTTTCATTGCTTGATCTAGTAAAATGTTACATGAATAAGTAAAAGGACTTACCGGTAGTACAACATCAGTTTTGGCCGATTTTTGAGCATCTTTATCTTCTAATTCTCTATTGACACTTGCTACCAGTATATCTGGAGCACTAACAAGGATATCTGAAATATTAATTTTATGTAGATATTAAATTATTGGTTAAAAAAAACCCGATGGTTGGTCTAAATTAGATAACAGTTCCAATGGATAGATCTTGTGTAACGGTAAAAGCAGTAGATACACATCTGCCTAACGTTTTCCCAACTATGTTGAGGTCGTCTTCCAGTCTAACCGGATCCAGCTGAATACCAGTATTTTACATGGAGCGACTGCAAATCTGACCTCCACAGCCCAGTTAATAGGTAAGAATGGTTGTCAGACTTTCGGGCTTCTGACGAAGCGTAACGGTTGTCAAAAATCCAGTAATGACAGCCGGGCCCAAAGGCTTAACGTACTTTCCGAAGCATGGAGGGATCTCGGTATGTTATGAATGGTCACCCATTCACGGACCAACCTAGGCACGCGTAGCTCCTTTGATTGAACGTAAAGAAATCGCTCAAATACAAAATAACTTTTACTGCCATTTCTTTTACTTCTTTGAGAACTTGATCAGCCGATTTAACAACAAAAGTGAGATTATGCAAAAAATACTGAAAAAAAAGAAATACTGTCATCACGGGAATTTATCTAAACTAATATTCTGCGAGCAATGTGCCCTGTCCACTGCCACTTATGTTTGGCAATTCTTCGGGCTATGTCGGTTACCTTGGTTCTCCTGCGGATCTCTTCATTTCTGATTCGATCACGCAGGGAAACTCCAAGCATAGCCCATTGCCCGTTGAGTGACTTTAATCCTTCTAATAACGCCTTCGTTGAGGCCTATGTCCAGCAGTGGACGTCTTTCAGCTGAAATGATGATGATGATGAAACTAATATTATAAAAAGAAAAGGGTTGATTTTTAGTATCTTTGTTTGTTACGCTTTCACGCGAAAACTGCTGAACGCATTTGGATGAAATTTGGCACATGGGTAGACCATGACCTCGATTAGGATATAGGACATTTTATCTCAATATTCCCATGGGATCGAGACTTATGCGGGTGAAGAAGGTAAGATTTACCAACGTTATTGCTAAATCTCATACTTACTCTGAAAGATACTTTTAATAAAATGCATACCTGATGTCCTACAGAATTCCAAGGTGCAGAGTGCAAGTCCATTTTCGAGGCAGATGCAAGTGTTGCAATCCCTGTTGAACGTAGTGTTAGTCTTGCATAGGGCTGGCTTCGCTGAAAATGATTAATGCCAGATGTCAATAAAGCGAGAGGCTGACTGATGGAGGAAAGCTGTGACCGAATGGTGGCCAAGGTTAGGCCAAAAAACCAATAATCCTACTAATATTATAAACGTGAAAGTTTGTATGGATGAATGGATGTTTGTTACTTTTTCACGCAAAAACTCCTGAACGGATTTGGATGATATTTGGCACATAGATGGTTTATAACCAGGATTAACATATAGGACTTTTTAGCCCGATATTTCCACGGGATCGAAACTTTTGCGGGTGAAACCGAAGGACGCAGCTAGTAAAAAATAAAAATATTTTGAACCAAGCACTTGTACACATATGTATACCTAAATCCATAAACCTGCCAAACTGCGTGACAGTTTGTCGGCAGGATTAGCGTTCGTCTTAAAACATTTGGTAACAATTTGACTAAACATCTAAGAGGCCAGGGTCGTCAAAAATTCGCGATGGGTTGACGATATCGTTAAAGTCGCGGAAAACATCTGGATGAGGGACGCACGAAACCGGGAAGTATGGCAGAAGAAAGGGGAGGCCGATACCCAGCAGTGGGTGATTCCGGGCTGAATTGATGATGATGATGATGTCAATAAATCTCTTTGTTATCAACTTCCAGAAGGCCAATTCTCTTAATTTAAAACGTTCAAAATCTAGTTGCAGTCTCATCTCAGCGACAAACAAATGTCAAAAACTTGTTAAAATGTAGGGAAATTAGAAGTATTTTTTGACAGATTGAGACTGAGATCAGACTGTAAACGGTCTTAAAATTACGAGAATTGCCCCTCTGGTCTTGCTCCATTTTATGTATGGTTGGCGCTGCTAGTTGGACTAAAAGGACTGGTGGCTAAATCGTGGCTAACAACCGCACGGGTCGATCGGAAGCTAAACTGCGCGCGCCGCGGTCGGTTCGTAGATGGGTCACCACCAATTACGTATCGAGATCCTTCCATGCCACGGAAAGCACGTTAAGCCACAAAAGCACATACTCGTAGATCTTTGACCGTCGTTACTTGTTTTTTTTTGTGTGTTTATGTCCTTTTTTTATGCGTCATGTTTGCCGCAAAAAAAAGCTTTTTCTTTCTTTCTTTCTTACCGGTAGTCGGAAGCCCAAAAGTCTGACAACCAGTCGTACCAAGAGGTTGCGGAGGTTACATATTGTTACGAGCATTGGGTTCGTGACAATAAAAACTGCCGATATAAATTACCAAAAATTACACTTTAATCAAACAACACTAATAACAACTCAAACACACTAATTTAACACAATTGCTTGTAAGTCGCATTTGAAGATCGCTTTCGATGTATTCGCATGTATCGCTGATCGAAGTCTGATCCGGTCGTGGCCCACCCCGGCCTTATATAGTGCCGCAGATAGTTCTAGAACCTTCTATTGTAGAAACTTCTAGAAGGTTCTCGAGTACATACCGGCCCCGACTGAACAGATGTCGATAGTTCTAGAAAGTTCTGGCATCGAAATGTTTAGAAGGATCTATTAGTTCTGCTACTCGATACTAGATGGCGCTAGTGGTACATTAGTTCTGCTACTTGATACTAGATGGCGCTAGTGGTAACTAATGTCACCATGTACCATTAATTGTGGCGCGCAACAATAATATTGTTAGTCATAGTTACATATTATGTAGTCGCTCCATGTAAAATACTGGTATTCAATTGCATCTGGTTAGACTGGAAGCTGACCCCAACAATGTTGGAAAAAAGCTAGGGAGATTGATTTTTTGGCACTGCTAACAAACATCTCCATCAGCCATCATCCCAGTTAACAGAAAGCTCTTTCTTAAGGTATATACACAATCTTTTTAGATTGCTGCACTTGTTAAGCTCTAATCATGAGCATAACAAGTGTATCATAGTTTGAATAAGATTATTTTTTCGTGCAAATTCCGTTATTAAACTACCACGTCGAATGTCCGTTCTTCGTGTATAGAAACAGGAAGGTCAGAGCTTTGCTTCCTTTTACTCTTCGAATTAAAGTCAGGATCGTCATATTTCAAAGGGCACAACATCATCATCATTTTCCTAGCCTTTTCCCAACTATGTTGGGGTCGGCTTCCAGTCTAACCGGATGCAGCCGAATACCAATATTTTACATGGAGCGACTAACTATCTGACCTCTACAACCCTTGGTAAGACTGGTTGTCAGACTTTTGGGCTTCCGACTACAGGTAACGACAGTCAAAGATCTACGAATGTGTGTGTTTTTGTGGGTAAACGTGCTTTCCGAGGCACGGAAGGGTCTCACACACATGACATGTGACCATGGGGACAAGTCGGAATAAAATTCAAAATCTAAATATTCTACTTCACTTCTACATGGGCATTTATGAAACGACAGAAGCTAGATGCACGGTTCCAATTGATCGTCTCTTATGGAGAAGAGTCGAGAAGAAAATAATTGGCTTTTAAAATATTTTTCCAAATTACAGTGTTAAAACTTATGGAAGGACAGTGCAGGCCTGTCAACAAGTGCCGGGTACTTAACAAATTAAAAAATAGTAATTGTTGTTACCGAAGCCTCCCTTATCGCAATCGGTGGACTGTTTCAAGCACTCGGCGCGGCCCTGGTAGGAGCAGCGACAGTAGTGGCAGTTGCTCTCCCATTCACTTCTCGGCAAGCACTGCGCCTCTGTCGCCTCACTCTGTGCCTGGTTTGGTTCTGAAATTTTCAGCAATCATATTTTAATTTTTATCAGGACTTGGGAAGGAAAATTGGAAAAAGATGCTGTTTTTGCGGGGTTCCGTACCCAAAGGGTGCCAAAGAAACCGCGATGGGTATCGATATACAGGTTGCCCCAGAAGTCGACGTCAAACCGGAATCGGGTAACAGGCCAAGTCATAATAGTTATCAGAAATTTAATAAAATAAATCTAAGTTGTGTATTTTAAAAATTATTGGGATTTTAAAAAACTCGAGAATGATAGTCCACTCCTGTTGCTACAAATTTTAACTTTTATTTTCTGATAACTATGTATTATAACTTGGCCTATTACCCTATTCCGGCTTGACGTCGGGATAAAAATTTAAGTATCCTATGGACATAGGATACTTAAATTTTTATCCCCCCCCCCTTCCTTTATATTCCCACGGGATCGACACTTATGCGGGTGAAACTGCGGAGCGCTGCTAGTAATTAATAAATAAAATAACTTGAAAATTAATAAAGGGAACTCACCAGGTATGTTAAATTCTTTTCTTTCCGCTGTGCATGACGGGTCTGTACCAGGCAGACACTTTATTGCTGAAATAGAAAAGAAGAATTATGAACTCACCTATTTTTCAAAGTAAGTTACGTACTATAGTGCTAGAGGTCCCCAATTCAGTTAACAAGCCTCTTTAGGCTTACAAACTACAAACAAACAAATACGAACTTCAAACAAACAAACTTACAAACTTTCGCGTTTTTAATAATATTAGTAGGATTATTCCCAAAAGTAAAAAAAAAAATAAAAAAAAAAATTATAAAATTTATTATAAACGCGAAAGTTTGTGAGGATGGATGGATGGCTGTTTGTTTGTTATTCTTTCACGCAAAAACTACTGAACGGATTTGAATGAAATTTGGCACACGGATAGTTTATAACCAGCACCCTAATTGCGTAACAAATTGCAAATTTGTCTGCTCAACACGTAAATAACGCAATGAATGTTGTTGAACTGTCAAAATGAAACCGATTCCGATTGATTGTGTGTTACGCAATTAGGGTACAGGAGTAACACATAGGATTAACACAAGTTTTGTTTTATCCTCCTACTTAATACTTAATTTATACACATAGGATACTTTTTATCCAGATATTCCCACGGAATCGAAACTTATGTGAGTGAAACCGCGGGGCGCTGCTAATAGCTTATACAATAATTCGAAATATAAACGCTGAGGATGTTTCTAACGAGGATCAAATGCCAGAAAAGATGACCCCTTTATTTATAAACGTTGCTTAAAGTTAAGTAGTCATTAGCGACTGTTTAACCATAAATTTTTGACGTTTATACGTCTCTTAACTTTAACTATCGTTTATAAAATAATTATACATATATACCCCTAAACATAAATATTGGCAACGACATATTCTAAGTACAGACGCCAGCAAATCAAGCTACTACAATCTGTCAAATTTCTTTAATAGATTTTCAACTTTATCGCTAAAGCATTAAGGTTCAAGGTTGATTGGGAAAATTTGACAGTTTCGGGTAGATGGACCTGCTGGCGTCTGTACGATACTGGCCAGTCGCAAGAAACATTTATCTTCATAGAAAACCCTGATATAAATATAAAAAATAATTATAATGACTTGCATGACATGTGCTCGCTGTAAGTACGTACGTCAAAAGACTGGACCGAAGCCGCAGTGGATTTATAATTACTTAATTGATAAATGTCACACTGTAGACAGTCATTCTTCATTCTTTGGTACAACTACGTTTGTTTTATGGGCAAAATGTTTCAAATGAACCATCACTATCCTAGCCATTTGTCAAACATGTTGGGGTCGGCTTCTATTCTAACCGGGTGCAACAGAATACCAGTATTTTATATGGAGCGACTGCCTATCTGACCTCCACAACCCAGTTCTTGTTGTAGGAGTCCAGCTCATCCCGCCATCTCCGTCTGAGCCTGCCGCGATGTCGCTTGACATTAAGAGGGAACCATTGGGTCGTAAGTTTGGCCCATTGGTCGTCTGACATGAGGCAGATATGTCCAGCCCAATTCCATTTTAGCGTGGCAACTGTCCATGTGACATCAGTTATTTTTGTTATGAACGGATGGTCGTATTCCTACCCCGTTACCCAGAATACTCCGTTTCATAGCCCTCTGGCAAACCTCGAGCGTGCACTTCTGCTGATTTGTCAAAGACCATGTTTGTCCACCATATGTGGGGATGGGAAGTATGCACACGTCAATGAGTCTCCTCTTAAGGGACAAAGGAAGATCACTCTTCACGTGAACAGGTGCTTCTTTACGTGAACAGGTGTTCAAGGCCCAGAAGCGTTGCATAAGGGCAATACTTAATATGAAAGTGACAGATAGTTGCGTTCCCGTGTTTAAGTCCCTCAAACTTTTAACTTTCCCATGCATTTATATTTTGGAAGTCGCGATTTTTGTTAAAAGTAATATGAACCTTTTCAGTACTGTGTCAGAAACTAGGAAAAGACCTATGAGAAGTCAGTATAGATACTTGCTACATGTTGAGAGTTATAATACTGCTTTACTCAAAAAAAGTGTTATTAATATGGGCCCAATAATCTACAATAAAATACCAAATATCATTAAAAATGACACAACTCAAAACTTTAAAAAGAGACTGACGTCATTATTGATTGAAAAATGTTATTATTCTGTTACTGACTTTTTAAATGACGCTGACATATGAATTAATTGAATAATAATTTAATTTTACTTTGACATATCTAATGATTTATTTTATTTTATTATTATTTTTTTTCTTTGACATACCTATTTTGATTTATTTTAATTTGTCTGATTTTTTTGATTTTTTTATACATCTATATTAAGCTATTACCTATTCGATATTCTTAATTTAACAACCTCACTGATGTTTGCATGCCTAATATAAGGTAGATTGTACAAGGCTCACTCAATTATTGTTATAGATCTTATTTTATGTACCTACAATCTATGCAAATAAAATTCTTACTTACTTACTTACTTACTTCATTCGATGTTTTATGGCCCAACAGCTCTTAGAAACTTGAATTTCGATAGTATAAAATTAGGTTAACCCAATTTTGCTCGTACGCGCCATTTAATGCTGAATGTAAACAATGACTGATTTGACATTTCGTTTCGCGCCATAAATTCTAAAAATGGCGGCGAAAAGTCACGTGACATGTTTCGGCCGGAGCGCGCCCGGTCGGTCCTCCAGTTGCCCTTTAACCTTCACAATTATTGCAGTTCTATTAATAGCGACAACAATTGGTTTCAATAATGACATGCCGACGATCATCTTTGATGCTCGGATATTACGAAATTATCAGCGGAAATAAAAAATTCTTTAGTTCCGAAAAAGATTTGTCATAATTTTTGGTAATATTTTTTATTTATTTTCTAACGCCCGTTTTAGAATTTTCTCATGACGTATCGTGAGTACAATCTGTATAGGTAATCAAAATATTTGTTGCATAGGTACGGTAATCAAATAAAATCTGCCCCATCAAGAGGCCGCAGAAATAGTTCCCGCCACGGATCAAATATTAGGTTGGGATAAAACTCTAATCCAAAATAAAAACCATCACCTTAGTTGTGTAACACACACTTAACTATCAATCTATCAATCTGAATCATTTTGAAGGATATTACTAATCCATTGTTTCATATGTTCGAAAAATTTTTCTGCTGATCAACGTAAATAACGCAATGAATGTTGTTGAACTGTCAAAATGACACCCACCCATTGCTACTGTTAGTGTGTTACACAATTACCCCGCGGGTTTGTAAAAGAAAAATTCTGCATAAGCTTCAAAAACTAGACTAATTTATAATCCTATCCTACTAATATTATAAATGAGAAAGTTTGTAAGTATGGATGGATGTTTGTTATTTTTTCACGCAAAAAAATATTGAACGGATTTGAATAAAATTTGGCACACAGATAGTTTATAACAAGGAATTGTTACATAGGATACTTTTTATCCCGATATTCCCACGGGATCGAAACTTATGCGGGTGAAACCGCGGGGCGCAGCTTTGTAGTTCCTTTATATGCAATACTAATGAATCACCAAAAGTCTATTCAAACTAATGTTTTAAATTGATGTTATTTCAAGATAAACAACTATCAACCTTATTTGAATGGTAATTTAGTAACTAGCACTATTGAAAAAGTAATAAAAATGTTTGAAGTTGTAGCGTAAACTGAACTTTATTATGTAGGAATTAAAGTTATTTTTCCATAAACTCATATTTGTTTACATTTTTGGTAAATAAATCGCGAATGCAGATTACGCCAACAGGTCATAGTGCTAACTTTTAACAGAGTGCATATACTGGCTTCTGCCGGCGACTGCGATCGCGTGAAATTTTGGCCCCACCGCGTGCGTGGCATCGCATCGCCCGCCCGCGTTATTCCTTCATTTCCTTTCTGACTATTTTGCTTTTTGCTCGGGCCCTAAGAAAAGAAAGGCTCTGTGGTTTAAACTATCAAAATATATGTTGTACGTACGGTTGACATGTCAATTCATTGCCGTTAACAAGACACGATATTGACGTGGTTTGCACGTGGTAAGATTTCGCGGGGAATAATACAGAATTGGGGCCCTGTTCTCCTTGTATTAAAAAATATGTATAATTTAACAATGTAGTAGAAATAGTAACCTTATCATCTTCCTTAACCAACCGTCCAGTTTCTGGAATCATTATTAGTAATTAATTACTCAGAGGACACTATTTCCTCTTTATTGATAACATCTATAGTACAGTAGTGTATTTAAGACTTCGTAGAATCGTAGTACGCGATAGCGTTCCCAAGAACTCTGATAACCCTGACTTTCTTTGAATTCACTCCCTTATTGGTCTAGGTCGCAAGTACGATAGCTGAACGAAGGTCCGGCGGGGTAATTGCCTAACACACTAACAGTATGACTGACACACAAAAAATCTACAGCCTATTCAAACTACTGTTTCAAATTTATGGTATTACAAGTTAAACAAATATCAACTTTATCTAAATGGTAATTAGGTTGATTTTAGAGTTTATAACTTTTTCATAACAGAGTTTTTAGGGTTCCGTAGCCAAATGGCAACGGAACCCTTATGGATTCGTCATGTCTGTCTGTCTGTCTGTCTGTCTGTCTGTCCGTCCGTATGTCACAGCCGCTTTTTTCCGAAACTATAAGAGCTATACTGTTGAAACTTGGTAAGTAGATGTATTCTGTGAACCGCATTAAGATTTTCACACAAAAATAGAAAAAAAACAATAAATTTTGGGGGTCCCCATACTTAGAACTGAAACTCAAAATTTTTTTTTTCATCAAACCCATACGTGTGGGGTATCTATGGATAGGTCTTCAAAAATGATATTGAGGTTTCTAATATCATTTTTTTCTAAACTGAATAGTTTGCGCGAGAGACACTTCCAAAGTGGTAAAATGTGTGTCCCCCCCCCCTGTAACTTCTAAAATAAGAGAATGATAAAACTAAAAAAAATATATGATGTACATTACCATATAAACTTCCACCGAAAATTGGTTTGAACGAGATCTAGTGAGTAGTTTTTTTTTAATACGTCATAAATCGTAACGTAACGGAACCCTTCATGGGCGAGTCCGACTCGCACTTGGCCGGTTTTTATAACAGAGTTTTTAACATTTTTATAACTTTTTCAATAGTGCTAGTCGCACTATTGAAAAAGTTACAAAAATGTTTGAAGTTGTAGCGTAAACTGAACTTTATTGTAGTAATTAAAGTAACTTTTTCATAAACTCTTATTTGTTTACATTTTTGGCAAATAAATCGCGAATGCAGATTAGCAATGTTTTTCATTTTGACAGTTCAACAACATACATTGCGTTATTTACGTTGTTGAGCAGACACATTTTTCGTACATATGAATCAATGGATTAGCAATATCCTTCAAAATTATTCAGATTGTTATTGACAGTGTGTTACGCAATTAGAGTGCTGGGTTCATTTGCGATGTCAAGCGAAGCAGGCGCGGATACAGGGGGAGGGACAACGGTGCACTGCCCCCCCCTGGGCTTTGACCAATTTAAGTCTCTTTTTTTGTGTAATTTATTTCATCACCACGGTAACGTTCGAACCAAAATTTCGAAAACATGTGACATCTACCAACCCACACTGGGCGCACGTGGTGGTTTATGACCCACTCCCTCTCACAGAGACAAGGCTCGTGTCCCAGCAGTGGAAACATTATAGGCTAAATTATGCTATGTATCCTCGAAAAGAGGGTACATTGTTGAGACAGAAAATAGGTGCCGATTCTATTTTTTTTTTAAGAGCTTTCACGCCTTTACAAATTCCTCCCCGTCCTCCCTGAGAGATACATTTGCCCCCCCCTTGAGTGAAAACCTGGATCCGCGCTCATAGCTAAGTTGCCTTGGGTTTTTACATAACGATTCGAGGAGGGAATAGCTGACAAGCAGTCTTACAATCCAGTTGTATAGCTGGATTGTGTGTGAATGTCAGATAGGCAGTCGTTTCATGTAAAATACTGGTATTCAGCTCCAGCCGGCTGGGAAAAGTCTAGGCAGATGATGATTCCTCCCGGTAACAGAGTTTCAGGGTTCCGTACCCAAAGGGTGCCAACGTGACCCTATTACTAAGCCTCTGGTGTCCGTCCGTCTGTCAGCGGGCTGTTTATCAGGAACCATAATAGGTAGATAGAAAATTATCTGTGTGTATTTCTATTGCTTTTATATCAACAAACCCTACTAATCCATATAAACGTGAAAGTTTGTATGGATGGATGGATGGATCGATGGATGTTTGTTACTCTTTCACCCAAAAACTACTGAACGGATTTGGATGAAATTTGACACACAGACAGTTTATAACCACGATTAACATACAGGATACTGTTTATCCCGATTTTCCCACGGATCGAAACTTATGCGGGTGAAACCAAAACAGCCAGTAATAGAAATAAAATAAAGTAAAAAAAAACGGATAATAAAACTTTTGAAAAACAAGCTTTTATTACCTATATTTATTAATAAAAAGTACTAAATAGTTAAAAATTATTTAAACCTGATAAGAAATAAATAAAAGCGTGTTACATTTTGATGGAACATTAAAGAACATTTAGAACACAATATAACACGCTTTTATTAATTTCTTATCAGGTTAATTTGATTTTTAACTGTTTAGTATTTTTGATGCGAGATTGTCAGATTGACTACGGCGTAGTTCGTAGCGCGTAGCAGTGTTTTTTCGTTATATGCGTTTACTGCACTTAAGCTACCTGTTGATCTTTAGTCCCTGGTTACCATCTAGCACGAAAGTACTCGTCAAGACGAATCATACGAGCCCAAGCTCGATGGGGTTGTGTCGTTTAACTACCGAGTTCCTATGGCCACCTTCCGGTTCCATCATCAGATCAGCTCCATGTCATAATAATTTTGCATTGTCATCCGATTTACACATGCTTGCAAAATTTCAGCTCAATCGGTTGAAGATATCTGCTTCAAAATTTAATTGCAAGAGTCCACCCGAACATACAAATATACATCGCAAGTTAAATAAAAGCTTGTAATTAAAGTTGACCATACAAGAAACGTGTGTTTTCGGTGTTTTCTGCCTTGTAGTACGGAACCCTTCGTGTGCGAGTTCGACTCGCACTTGGCAACTTTTTTTCGCACTACAATATAATTATTTGCAAACATTGCGTGTATTACAAACACATACTTGTGCGTTAAGGGAATCCCCGTAAGGAATAAATATTTGTTTAAATGTGTATAAATATTTGTGTTTTGATGATCTATGGAAGAAAATATGCTGCGGGGTGACCCCAATGACATAAGTTGCACAAAAGGATGACAATGATGATTAGTTTTAATAATATACGAAACCTACTTCGTTTCAAGCTGCAAGAATGACGAGTTTACTTAGAATTCCCACCTATTTTGAAACGATAAATGGGTTTCCAATGGTTTTCCTGTACATACAGGGTCAGATTAAATTAGCTAGCGAAACTCCGCAGACGTGCAGGGTATTGGTAAAAAAAAAAAATTTGACGAGGTTTTTTTGGATCTTCAACCGCCGGAAGTGTTGAAAATTAAAATATTACTTTAAAACATTCCTTTTTTTTGTGTAAACTTCGCAGACGTGATGGGTATATTGGGTATCGATAACTGAACAGGAACAAATAAAAAAAATACAGATTTTCTCAACTCATACTTTAAGGGCTTGTAATACCTCAGTTGAAATTCATATTTTGCCCCCACTTCCCCGCGCCATGTATCACTCTAACCCGCTCGCACTGTCAAACTGATTTAGTTAGGGTGAACTAAACTGTTGATGGACGTAGGCTTGGTAATAATTGATTAAATTATGATTATATTATTATGCGAAATCGATGTCTTCTGTATAGAATAAAAAGGAAATATATATATGTATATATATATATATATATATATATATATATATATGTCTGCAAAAGACGAAGTGGAAGGGTGCGAAGGCTAGAGAGATAGGAGAAGAATATAAGTTTTATTACTGTGGAAGCGATGGTAAGCGAAATGGTTTGGGTATAGTTTTGGATAGTCAGTTGAAAGAATGTGTAGTGGATGTTACAAGAGTGAGTGATAGGGTGATAGCTGTTAAAGTGATTGTGGAGAGTTTGGTGGTTAATATAGTTAGTGTGTACGCACCCCAGTCAGGGTGTGAGGATAGTATAAAAGAGAAGTTCTGGAAGGACTTTGATTGTGTGATGATGGATGTACAAGATAGTGAAGAAGTGTATGTGGGAGGTGATTTTAACGGGCATGTGGGAAAACAGAAGGATGGTTATGAAAGAGTGCATGGCGGTTGGGGATACGGAGACCGTAACGCTGATGGCGAGGCACTACTGCAAGCTGCTACGGCCTTCGACCTGGCAATATCTAATACGTGATTTGAAAAACGAAATGAGCATCTGATAAGCTACAAAAGTGGCCGCCACGCGACACAAATCGACTACTTCCTAATAAGACGAAACAGTCTTAAAGGTGTGAAAAACTGTAAAGTGCTTCCAGGTGAAGACCTAGTCTCACAACATAGACTGGTGATAATGGAGGTAAAAGTCAGTGTCTCGTCCAGTAAGAACAAGGAACGGCCCCCGCCCAAAACCAGATGGCGTATGATAGAAAAAGAGGAATATGCCAGTATGTTAAAGAGTCAAGTGGTAGATAAGATGATTGAAATGAAGGATATGGAGGGAAAATCTGTGAATGAATGTTGGAAAGAGATGGCGGATTGTATAAGAAGCGTAGCAAAAGATGTGTTTGGAGAATCGAAAGGGAAAGGTATGATAGATAAGGATACATGGTGGTGGAATGAAGATGTGCAAAAGATACTCAAAGAAAAGAAAATTGCGTTTAAAGAATGGCAGGGTGTAGAAAACGGGAATGATAGTTTGAAAGAAGATAAAAAGAAGATGTATAAAGAATGGAAGAGAAAGGCAAAAAAGGCGGTAGCAGTTTCGAGGGCTAAGGCGCAGGAGAAGTTGTATGAGTCACTGGACAGCCCTAGAGGCCAGAAGGAGCTCTACCGGATTACAAAAGCAAGAGAAATGAGAACGAGAGATATAATTAACATTAAATGTATGAAAGACGACGCTGGTAAGGTTCTGTCCAAAGATGAGGAAATAAAAGAACGATGGAAGGTGTATTTTGAAAAACTAATGAACGAAGAGAATAAATGGAGTGGTGTGCTCAAAGAGGTAAAAGTAAATATGGGTTTGGTGAGGGAAATTAGCATGGATGAAGTACGAAAGGCAGTTCAAGGTATGAAAAATGGGAAGGCTATGGGCCCAGATGATATACCAGTAGAAGTATGGAAGTGTTTAAAAGAAGATGGATGTATGTGGCTGACTTTATTCTTCAATAAGTTGTTGCATGAAGGAGGGATCCCACAAGAATGGTGCAATAGTTCACTAGATCTTCAAGAATAAAGGTGATGGACTAGATCTTCAAGAATAAAGGTGATGTACAGGACTGCAACAATTATCGAGGGATAAAGCTCATGTCACATAGTATGAAGGTATGGGAGAAAGTAATAGAGAAAAGGTTGCGAGAAGAGAGTGAGATTACCCCAAACCAGTTTGGGTTTATGCCAGGTCGAGGAACAATGGACGCCACTTTTGCACTCCGCCAATTACACGAGAAGTACAGACGTGCACATAAAAACTTGCACATGGTGTTCATTGATCTGGAGAAAGCGTATGATAGGGTACCTCGTGATGTGCTGTGATGGGCCTTGAAAGAGAAAGGTTTGCCCGGGAAGTATGTAGAGTTAATTCGTGCTATGTATATTCAATCTCGTACTTACGTCCGGTCGGCTGCTGGCTATACCGACGAGTTCAGTGTGGCTGTAGGCTTGCACCAGGGATCGGCTTTAAGTCCTTACCTCTTCCTGTTGATTATAGACGCTCTTACGTCGGACATCCAGGAGGAGGCACCCTGGTGCATGTTGTTTGCCGATGACATTGTTCTCGTCGGTGAAGATGGACTTGAGATCCAGAGCAGATTGGAGAAATGGCAACAGAAGCTGGAGAATGTTGGCTTGAAAATCAGCAGAACCAAAACGGAATATATGTTCTGCGATTTCGGCGGTCTCTCCAGTTTTGGAACCATAGCGCTTGATGGCGCACTTCTCCCAGTCTGCTCCGACTTTCGGTATCTCGGTTCACTCGTGCAAAGCGATGCCGAAGTAGGTCGGACGGTTATGCACAAAATTAACATTGGATGGATGAAATGGCGGCAGGTCACGGGAACAATCTGCGACTCCCGCATTCCCCTTAAACTTAAGGGGAATATATAAAACCATAATTAGACCTGCTGTCTTGTATGGATCAGAATGTTGGGCCACAAAAGGGATAAATGAAAGGCAATTGCATGCAGCTGAGATGAGAACGCTAAGAGGGATGTGTGGTGTTACACGAATGGAACGAATAAGAAATGAGTACATAAGAGGAAGTCTGAAAGTGGCACCGGTAACTGAAAAGTTGTGTGGAAATCGGTTGTCATGGTATGGGCATGTGTTACGGAGAAATGAGGAAAATGTCGTCAGGAGAGTTTTGTGTATGAATGTCGATGGCTATAAGAGTAGGGGAAGACCAAAGAAACGATGGATGGAATGTATGAATAATGATATGGTTAGAAAGGGGGTGATTACCGAGATGACGACTAATAGGAGAAGTATGGAAGAAAAAGACATGTTACGCCGACCCCAAATAAATTGGGATAAGGGCAGGAGAATGACGAGTCGCGTAAAATACTTTAAAATGTTCGTTTTGGCATGCAGCTAGTTTAGTCCGTGTTACAAAAGTATTTGCAACTAACATACTAAAATAGACAATTAATTATTGTGCATGTCCGATATTTCTTGTGCACAGGGCGACTCTGGACAATGTCCTTTTCACACCAAAAATAAAAGTCGATTCCCAGCAATTAGTTTTGTGCAATGTTACTTAGTTTGATGTATGACGGCTATGGGCCTTTTTACACCTTTTTTTTGTGTGGGAAATCATCAAATGACGTCTCCTGCTCTGGGCGGAGCGGGAGGGCTTGTCAGACTTTTACTGACTAAAAACCACCCCTGTTTCTTTAGTTGCCTATGCCAGGGGCCACAGTATCTCTTTCGAACAACCCGCGGCCCTGGCAGGCATCGGCCCTAGCGGACCCCGTCAGTTAGTGCTGACATCTCTTTGAGGCG
This sequence comes from Apamea anceps, assembly GCA_951799955.1. NCBI lineage: Eukaryota > Metazoa > Arthropoda > Insecta > Lepidoptera > Noctuidae > Apamea > Apamea anceps. The sequence goes on along the minus strand of OX637521.1, from coordinate 12,898,785 downwards.
CGTTGTGTTCCACGCCTGCCTCAAAGAGATGTTAGCACTAACTGACGGGGTCACACGCGTGGAACACATCGCGCCGTCGATCCGGGCCTGGTCCTTACCGGGCGGCAAGCTGCCCATTGCTCGCCGCTCGCAAGCCCGCGCCTGCGGTGTCCGGGATTCGGTTGTTGACTCCCGACGTCCAGGGCATCTCCTGCGGCGACTAGGGGCGTGTGAGCGCAGAGATTGCCTCTCCCTCATGCGCTCCGCCTCCTCCTTTGCGAACATTATTGCTTCGCAGAACGAGGTGACGGCTTCCCATGCACTCACGCTCCGTATTATGGCCTGCACCCGGGCTGGACGCGAGAGATCGCCGCCACGAGGACGCGGCGGTGACTCCGCCTAAGCTGGCCAGACCTCCACCGTATGCTCCCATCGTGTCCTCCAGGCGATCCACACAGTGGTGACACCCTGGCGTTTCCTCCCGCCTTATCCTGAACAGGAACCGCCCGAAACAAACGTGTCCGGTGACCTGCGTCAGGCTGAAGGTGAGGGTACCGTGGCGCCTCTCCAGCCACTCCTCAAAGAGGGGACTTATCGCAGCAATTGTGGCGTGCCCAGCACTGGGTTGCGACGATCGCACTCTCTATGTCGCCATTAGATCCCGCCGGAGCTCTGTCCGCTGTATCGTGATTTCTCAAAAATCCTTTCAAAAATCCACCTGTATTTAGACATTTGTGGTAATTGAAACATATTTCCATTACCAGAAACCTATGTAGATTGATCGAGAAAAACAGGTTTTGCTGAGACTTGGTTGTTTTGGTTTTGTTTTATTTTTTGTATTTGTAATGATATGTAGGTGATTACTAGTTTATTTATTTATTTATAAGTATGTATTAGGTATGTTGAAACTGTGTGTACTCCCCGTCACTTTTCCCTAAAGGTTCATTAGAAAACCAGCGTCAGACAGCATCTGTCTGGCATTAATGCTGAAATGAACCTTTTTGGCGCAGCCGTGAGGCACACACTATTGTTGTCTGAAACATTATTTTTTATTTTATTAATTTTGTATTTTGTGTTTCACGAACTATGTCCAAATAAACTTTTTTCTTTCTTTCTATCTCAAAAAAGTTTTGCTGAATATATTGAAAACACCATAAAAATTTGGGAACTAAAATAGGTACGCTTACCTCCCTAAATTTTTGACAATATTTTGACATTGACGTGAGATTACGATTTTGAACCATTTCAAAGATGATTTTATAAATTAAAACTACAAAATTTGGATAAAATAAAAATACGGGTGCCTTATTTTTACATCTAAATTTAATTTTACATTATCATATAATTTCTTAAGAACATAAAACGTTGTCAATCGGATCTTTTGAGCGCAAGCGAAGTGACACGGGTTCCCCGTCCGATAGCCGAAGCGGTACTGACAAGTACTGAATCGGGGTCCTGTCGGGGGCCGGGCAACAGAGCGGTTCAAGGTTTGAGTGGTTAAAAAGCTTGATATTTCCAATCTCATCTTTTTACGTTAAATGTAACGATTAAAAAATAAAAACGAACAGATGACACCTGCTTTATGCATGGATCGATTAGCCTGCAAAGTTTCATGACCTAATTTGAACATTTTCATTGATAATTCTTCTTTTATTGTACGGTTTAGAGGTAACTTTGAGATTTATTTGTATCGAGAAAATTGTATGCAATCGTATTTTCGAAACAGACGACACCTCGCAGCAGTCCTCGTCTTTATTGTATATTAATTTCAAAGAGAATACTGCAGTATTGTTGAAACTAGAGTCATTAATGCTAAGACAATTTTCGCAATCTGAGGTATTACAGGCCCTTAAGTAACAACACTACCAACGGTCGTCGATGGCAAAGAAAGTCATAAAATCTTTCAAGAAAGTCTTAAAAGCGTTGACGTGATTTCTTTTTTTATCGACTTCAAAGGAGAAGGTTCTCGTTTCGGTTGTTTTTTTTTTAGTTTGTTTGTTACTTCATAACTTCGTTATTTATAAGCCGATTTGCAAAATTCTTTTTTTATTTGAAAAGTTATACTTTCAGATTAGTCCCATAGAAATTTCATGAAAAACGGTTCAGTAGTTTGATTTTCAAAAAACGGCAAAAAATGGAAATGCAAACCCAACGACACCGACTTCCGAAAATAAAGTTATTTTTCACTTTGTAGCGTCTTTTTTGGAAGTCGGTTGTTTTTTTTTTTTGTCAAACAATGCAATTAATTAAATTAAATTCGTCATTTAAAAAAATGAAAAAAAAAAATTAAAATCTCTAATTTTAATATAAATGATTGAATTTACCTATATTAAAATTAGAGATTTTAAATTTTTTTTTGACATGACATTATTATTGAATAATGATGTCATGTCAAAAATAATGAAAATGTTTCAAAATTATTTAAGTAATGTAAATATGTAGATGTCTTATTAATTATAATAAATAAGATTTACATTTTAAACTCCAAATATTCATTGATGTTATAAAAACATCTCTCACACAACCAGTTATATAGCTTTCTTTAACATTTGCAGGTTTCAAATACATATAACGACGGGAGGGTAAGCAGCTTTGAAAATTCACCTTAAACACTTTTTTTGGGCTATGAATGCCCCTTGGGCATCTGTTGAATTCCCCCATACAGTTATCCCATACCTTAAAACAGAACAAACATGGCTATGGTATACCAATAAGGCTGTTTGAATGTCTGTTAAATTTTTGATCCTCCTAAGTGCAAATACGAATTTGTTTTTTTTTTACCAGTACTTTTGGTTTGATAACCAAACTACTGAATCGGTTTTTATGGAATTTCTATGGGACCAATCTGAAAGTATATCCTTTCAAATAAAAAAGGATTTTTTATGTTTGAAAGGTGACTTGATCGAGTTGTTCTTAAATAGAAAAAAGAAAAGAAAAAGTATAAGGTGTTCTTAGCTAGATATGATTCAAGAAAATCGGTTCAGCCGTTTGAAGATTATCAGCTCCTGTTCTAGTTCATGATTAGTACAGCTTAGAAGTTCAAATAACGTTGCGCTTTAGCCAATTTGTGTTGCTTGATAAGCCGAATCTTCAGAATAAAAGAAATATAATAATTAAATTCCGGGAATTCATTAGCGAAAAGTTATCGCGTATCGGTCAGCGTCACTGACTTATCCCTAATTAGTGGTCGCCGGAACTATGCCTTTGGCGCCTCCGATCATCATTAGTGATCGAAGTATGGCGGATGTCAAAAAAAATTGACATCCAATATTTCAGCCCGCAAAATCAAAGAGAAATTAGAAACAAAATACGTTTATTTTATTTTTTTCGGGAAACTTACAGCAAATAGGTAGTATGCTAGCGTTCTTAAACAATATGCATTTAAAGGTCATTTACAAGTTTCCACTTAGGTATAAAAACTTGAAACAAAAAAGGTCGGTACAAAATACCTAGGTATAACATAAATTAGGAAACAAAGTAACACGATCGATTAATACAAATTAAAAATCATTGAGACTTCAGAGAGAATCAGAGAGAAACAATTACTTTTTCGTAAAAAAAACTTTTCACCAACCAATGCTGAAAATGTCCAAATCATGTTCACCAGTTACTTCATTAAAACTTCTGCTCGCACAAATTAGATACGGTACGTGGACTTGGAATGAGGGGCGTTAGCTAAGAAAGAAGTTTATTCTGTTACGATGATTACTAAATAAATAAAAGTTCTCCAGGTCGAATTTCGGCCATGGCGATCAATCTCAGCGGACACCAGCCTTCGGCGCGGGAGATATTATAGTGCAACAGTGTGTGCACTTTCTCTTCCTTCACTCTCATAGTCCAATGGGACGGCACGACCGGAGAGAGATCAGGCGCAGGACCAACGGCTTAACGTGCTTTCCGAGGCATGCCAACTTCCAAACTTGTGTTACTAAGAAATTCCCAATGGAAAAAGCTAATGACACTTTGCCCGACCTACGAATCGAAACCAGGACCCCACGCTCAGCAGTCGAGCTTGCAACCACGATAGCTCATAGAGACTTATGGAAGAGAAAGACGTGCTGCGCTGATCCCAAAGAAATTAGGATTAAGGCAGCTTTTCATTATAATTAAGAGTCTAAACGGTGTTATTAATATAAATGCAAAACTGACATCTCCAATTTACATACCCGACCAAAAAAACGGTATAAAAATTAGTGACAAGAAATTAGATACAAAATGTAAACAACGAAATATATTATCCGAGGTAAACAAATGTATAACCGGACTTTGTATAAATTTGCAATCATTAGACGTTTTATAGCCCGATAGCGGTACCGTTAAGTTGGTCGGCGGCTTGTTGCTTAGCACATGTCCCGCATAAAGTAGTCCTGACTACACTGCAAGCAAAGTTTAACAACCCAGCTTTGCAAAGTTTGATTGACAATCATTGAAATTCTGTCTTAAAATCTGGGTGATTAATCGCCCAGAAAAATGGTCTGTAGTACGAGAAAGATTCTAATTTCTGTATTGAAATAGAAGCAGTTTTATTTTTTCTAGCAAAATCCACGAGAATGTATACTGAAAAGATTGATTGACCACTGATTTTGTAAATAATGGCAAGCAAGAATACGCCAATAGAATATTCAGTATCTAACAAGAATAATACACCATCAGCTGTAATTTAAATTAGTTACTAATTCCTTGTTACAAACCAAACTATTGCACTTTTACCATGCATTATTATTTTTCATTCATTTGACAACCGTACCAATCTCGCACGCGGTTCTATTGGGGTGAATGGAGTCACGCGCTTGGTAAATGAAAAAAAAAATGCCTTAGAAGTTGGGTAGACCTTTGGTGTGGGATGCAACCTCTGTCGACACCCTCGCGCCATCTAATCTTCCTAGCACGGTGGCCTGTGCTGGGGCACCTGCTGCAGAAGCAGAAAACCTCAAACGGCGCAAAATAACAACCTTATTGGGAGCTATATGTTTGAGCCGTTTGGGGTCAGAGTGCTCATCGAATATTTCGAGACATCGCCAAGCGGTTGGTTGACTCTTCATGCGACCAGAGAGCTGGCCTATTTTTAGCCCAAAGAATCAACATTGCCATCCAACATGGTAATGCTGCCAGCCTTTTGGGCACTTTTTGAAAGCGATGCGGACGAATTTATTGATGCCCAATGAGCTCCTTTGTGAATAAATACTTTAAAAAATCGTTTCTTTGGGAAAGTTGTTTAATATGATGAGTTCAATCATGTGTTTAAGTATCGGTCAGTAACTACCACCCTATATTATAATAAATGCCTCTAAATATAAATATCTTTACGATACTAGTCTATACAGCTTCCTCTAATTTATTGCCTCCGTTCTGCAGTTGCGAGTTTAAGTTCACAAATGTCATTAACACATGACTAAAAATAGATCGCAAGTCTGATATTATGGTCCATATTTGCGGAGTTTCCTTGCGGCTAGCTATAAATACACCAACAGATAACATTACCTTACGAGCTTCATTTAAATTTCTATTTTGAGCTTCCAGATAATTTTGATTTATGTACAGTTACTGTTATATTTAATAGATAGATTTGTATTTTTATTTTTAGTTCATGTTTGAATAATTATGTTAATGTTTGTTGCGCGAACGTAAATTATGCTTCATTTGGAAAGGGGTTTCAAGATTTTATATGGAATCTGGTATACCTACTGTCGCGCCAATTTGAAAATGGCGGCCACGCATGAGACCTATATAAATCGATAGCTGACATCAATGCAAACAGAAAACCTAATAGGAACGAACCGTAAAGTGTCACGTTTCCCGAGATAAGTTGATCACGTGACTCAATCATCAACTTTGGGCGCGACAGTTAAGTAAGCCACAGATCCTCAAAGCTCTTTACAACTGAATAAAACTGTCATAAATGGTAAACCAGAGAATTTGGTTAACACAATGGACAATAATGAATGATTTATAACTACGGCTGTTTCAAATCTACATAATATATATAGAACTATCATTTCTAAGTTAATAAGTAGGTACGAGTACCTTTTGAATCCGACCTAATATTAGTTGGTATGGTTCATAATAACAAATTGCTATATTATGTAGCAAAATAAAGAAAAACACCACTTTATTACCGCTTTTTTAAATAAAACCGTAATAATCTCAAGCAAGGATCTGCCTTCCCTGCGATTATTATATTTTGTTTTATGATGACCTTTTAAAACACTAGCTGCGCCCCGCGGTTTCACCCGCATAATTTCGATCCCGTGAGAATATCGGGATAAAAAGTATCCTATATGTTAATCCTAGTTATAAACCATATGTGTGCCAAATTTCATCCAAATCCGATTAGTAGTTTTTGTGTGAAAGAGTAACAAATAAACATCCATTCATCCATCCATACAAACTTTCACGTTTATAATATCAGTAGAAAGGACTGTCAGTTTTAATATCCACATTTACTGAAAGTCCGTGAAATCCGTAAACAAATTGTGCATTAATCGCAGTGTGCTCTTAACTCCGGCCTTCAGTGTATCAGGTGTAAGATACCTGTTGGTGGGCGGGCCAGTCGAGGGCATTAGCCGACGATGTCCCCTTAGACTCATAATATACACAAAGCGGTCGTTCCCATACTAAACGTACCTACTACGTATTGTATACGTAGAGGTTTGGTTACTGACGTATTAACTTTGAACTTGAGCCCTCGGTAAATGTGCATGGTTATGTTATGCCGTATCAATTATGTACGAATATTTAGTAAAATGATGTTATTTTGACATTACAAATAGACACTGAGAATTAATTAAATTTATTAACTTTAATTAACACTTCAATTTTATTTATTTGCATAGACATTATAGTATTGAAGTGCCTCTAGATTCTCTCTCTACAAGTTTTTTTACTGTTTTATTCAGTAGTAACTGAAGTGGCAGTGGACTGGCCATGTTTGTCGAAGGACAGATGGCCGGTGGAGCAGACGAGTCCTGAAGTGGAAACCGCCTATCGGCAAGCGTAGGTGGGATGCCCCCAGCTATGTAGATGGACGGGCGACTTAAAGAAGGTGGCTGGGACAGACTGAATGCGGAAGGTGGAGGACAGGAGAAGAGAAGAGAAGAAGGGAGAAGCCTATGTCCAGCAGTGGACTGCAATAGACTGAGTTGACATACAGTAGTACTTCAATTCAACACATATCCTTTCTTAGTATTAAGGTAAAATGTACAGGAAAATTAAAGGATGTCCACATAGTTCTATAATTTTGCAATTTGCATTCCAAATAATTCAGATATAAAGCCAGTCGGACTGGCTTGCAATAGCTGTCCTTTTCCTTGAAGTAATATGACCCAGGAATGGCACAATTGAGGAAGAAAATATTATAAACCTAAAAACCAGCGCTAGGGGCCTGTCTCGCATGGAGTCGCAGCAATGTGCTTGGCCGTTTTGCGAGGATGTGACGCATAGTTTCCCCGAACTTGTTCTTTTTGTGTTTGTGTTCTTTCTTTGCGTCATGTTTACCGCAAATAAACGTATTTTCTTGCTTTTTTGTGTTGTATCGAAATTCATAAATATCCGCGGACTAACCGAAGGGTTTGACAAAACTCCACTTGACTAATATCTTACTTAGAAATGTTGAAAAATGGACTCCCCAACACCTTAAAAAACTTTTAAAAATGTCGCAGCATCATGCTGATGTAGGAGCCTTTTGGCCTCATACTGGACTTTCTGATTAATTTCATTACTTTTTAATACAGGTAATTTGTTTTTTTTTTTTTACTGTGTTTAGTTTAATTTGTGATCTTCCTGTACGAGTTGCAATAAATACAGTCTTTCAAAGTAAAATCTCCCATAAACCCGTATCTTCTTCTTAGCGTGTCAGAATTTTGTGGCCCAGAATTCTGCTACGTGTTTGGCGCCATCACTAGCGTCCATTAGTTACTGTAACGTGCAGCTGACAGTTCATGATATGGGCCGTATTACAGAACCTTACTCAAGACTCAAGCATTATTTAAAACTAGTTTCGACCTATCAAATGGCTTTAAACGAGCTTGAAATAATGCAGGAGTTTTGAGTGACGTTCTGTAATACGGGCCTAAGTGTCCCATCGTTTGTGGAACAGCACCATACTTAGGTACACTCCAAGGCGGAGTCGTCTATGACCTACACCTATCTACACCTGAACAGGTTTTCCTTGCTTCGGCCAACCTGGGTCCTGAGTCTGGTAATAATAATAAACCCGTATGATTAATGGAGATATTACCATAATCACCTTCCTGGTAATTGTAAATGAATGCGTCTAAGAGTCTAAAATCTACTCTTTTTTTCTTTCCTCACTGGTGGGTACGAAATGATATCTCTTTAGGTTAGTTACATCTTTTTTCGAGGCAAATTCATCCTCACCACCCAACTACCGGGCAATACCGACATTCTAAGCTAGAACGGTGAAATTTGGGCTAGTTTAGAGTTGATTACCTTTAGAAAGTCATAATCATAATCGTTGGTAGCCTTATTCCCCCACTCCTGAGTATAGGCCTCCTCGCTTTAGTACCATGCTTCCTCGGAAATCACGTTAAGCCGTTCGAGTCGATCTTTGACCGTCGTTACGGATGGTCTAAAGCCCGAAAGTCTGACAACCAGTCTTACCAAGGAGTATCGTGTTATCCAGTAACTGGGTTGTGGATGTCAGATAGAGTCGCTCAATGTAAAATATTGATATTCAGCTGCATCTGGTTAGACTAAAAGCCGACCCCAACATAGTTGGGAAAAGGCTAGATAGATTGCAGAAAATCTTAATACAACCAAAACCAACAATTTAATAGCCGAGAAGTCTATTTGAAAACATAAAGACACAACTCATAAGTAATAATATTTCACTTATAATAATAGTAAATATTGTCATTATCGTATTAAACTTGACAAAATCCGGCGCGCGGGCGGCGCGTGGTCGGTGACGTCAGCATCGGATAGCGGCGAGCCGCGTCCATATTATGAATGAACGCGTCGGATGCGACCCCCGACCTTAGATAAAGCTGTGACGTCGCCACCGTAGACTTCGTTTATTGATAATGTACACTTGTGGGCTTGGGAGACGGATCGGAGAGTTTTTAATTTGTAGGTCGGTCATGGCGGCCCGACTTGTAATGAACTTACCGCCGCCGCACCGTGCCATATATGCAACTGCCACACAAAGATGGGATGCGTTAAACTAAACAAAATATGATTTGCAAGCGTAACTAGTATTATTTTTATAGAGTTATTGTCATTAAAATCGTCAATACAACCCCCTAAGTTGATATAATCCTATTGAATGGTTATCTCATGAAATATTAATCAATTGGGTTTGATGATGAGGTAAGGTATGTCAATCAGATGCCAATGATGTCGCTAAAGGCACAGTTACTGATACTACTTTCATAAAACCTCAACCTTCAAGGAGAAGATTACATCATAAAAACTGAACAATAGAGGGGTTTTTGCAATATCCAGTTATTGTAGGTAACAATTTTATTTTCTTTGTCACATGCAAAACAATTATCCTGCGCATTAAAATTTAGATTGTAAGTTAATTTCTTAGACTAAGTTCACAATGATTTGAGAAAAGCTGGGGAATAGCCAATTATTGTGCTATGGACGTGATAGAAAAAAGGAAGAAACATAAGTTTATTTGTCACCGAAACACGTGCATAAAAAAAAGATAATTAATTCTAATAATAAGGAAAAATAAAAACAAAATATATCTATAGTCACGAGCACAAAGCAGAAACAGTCGATGGCTGCACGTCATGATTGTGAGAAGAAGGCTTCCACTAAGCACGATGCTGTGCTAAGACCCACAGCACAGCGCGGATTTTCAGTGATGCGGAGGAATTAATGTGGATGGCGGTAGGAGAAGATGCAGAAAGGAAAGATGTGTGTAATTGCGTGAAGGATGATACGTTCTTTTGTTGCCCATGGAACTACCAGTAGTAAAAAAATCCCGTAGAACTACCAAGTTATCCAGTAGTACCACGGGAAGTTTTTTTTTTTTAAAGTGGTGTGACACTCTTAGTCGACATTCCATAGTTTGACACCTGTCACTTTGACACCTGTCCCTTTGACACCTGTCCCTTTGACACTTCTTACTTTGACTTTTCCTTTAATTCGGACTACAAGTACTCACAATTCAACAATGACTTAGGGCTGATTTTTCAATCGACCGATAATTTTTATTCGTGGAATTAAATTGATGTCTGAATTATTCCTCTGATAAAGTTATCTGGAAAAATCTAATAATCTTTATTACGTAAGAAAGTAAAATGACTTCAAAACTATGTTTTACAAACTAAAACAACTAAAAATGACGAGGCCCAACACACGTTGAAACGTGCCTCCGTACCCAGTGCCATATGAAAGGGCTGTCTACTTTGTCTAATAAAGTCTTTATGATGCTGTTGGGGTTTCCGGGCAACCTACCCATTACTGACCTTCTTTTCCTCATAATACCATGAAAATCGTCAAAACATCCTGAATCTCTCTCTCTCTCTCTCTGATCTCCCATCTGAATATTTCGTTTCGGGCCAACAACATTATCATCTTCCTGCCCTTGTCCCATGTTACTTGGGTTGTCTCTGACTTCCTTCTCTTTCATATCTTTCCTCGCACAATTCATCCATCTTTTTTTTTTACCCAGTTTTCATCAATTCAAGGTTAACTTAATGTCAGAGGGTGTGTGTATGTGTGTGTAATGGTTTTCTATCAACAAAATCTGTAGACAACTAGCTGCGCCCCGCGCTTTCACCCGCGTAAGTTTCGATCCCGTGGGAATATCGGGATAAAAGTATTCTACATATGTGCTAATCCTGGTTATAAACTATCAGTGTGCCAAATTTCATCCAAATCCGTTCAGTACTTTTTGCGTGAAAGAGTAACAAACATCCATCCATCCATACAAACTTTCGGATTACCAATAAAAGATCAGCGTGTACTATAAATTCCATCCGGGTACTAGAATAGATACATCTTGTGTGGTCTCAAGGAAAACCGTTCTCACACAACGCAATCACGCCATTGTAGTCGTATCTCTAATTATATTATTTGACATCGTTCCATTGCATGATGCTTCAGCTTGCGAAGGTCGTGGCCAAGTTGTGCTAACATATTACAGTGCATTTATACATAGTAGATGTATTGATAGGTGCATTAATTTAGCCTATAGGAGCGGCTCTTCTAGAGAGGCTATAAGCTCCGCTCACCGCGGCCGGTCCGTGGATGGGACCCACCAAGACCCCTCCGTGCCTCGGAAAGCACTTCAAGCCGTTGGCCCGATGGTTAATAACCGACGAAGCATTTCAACACAGGGGTCCGGAATCCTGTACTGAACTCCATGGTAACAGGTTATGCGTCAATGCCCCTGCTACCTGTATGATTTGATTCTAATTATAATAGAAGAAAGTATTCATCCTAAATGCTGAGATAGGAGCCTTTTAGCCTCGTTTTTTATTTAGTTTACTTTGTGATCTTCCTGCACGAGTCGCAATAAATATTTTTCTTTCTTTCTAAATTATTTATTGAAGAAAAAGCCGTTCATTTAAGTAAAGAAGTTCGATTTAATCCTCCAATAGCGACTTTGGTCCGATCCCCAAGTCTTGATTTGTTTGTTAAGTGATCACCTGCCAAAGTGGCTTTGGTAATAACAGAGACATCGCATATGTGTTGCCATTCCAGATCAAAGCTTTTATGTCTCCTGTCTCTCGAAAGCCTCCTCGAAGGGTATAGGGGTAGGCTCTTCAAAGCGGTAAAAATGGATAAAAAAATGCCATCAGCATAGCTATTCACAACCACTCGATACGCTTCCGTACCGTATCGAACATCAATCAATGTTATCGTAGGAATCCTAAACGCTGTTCACAAGTCCAAAACGTGAATATTTGTCAGTTTAAATCAGGTAGACGACCGCTATTCTTTTGTCAGCGGTTTGCTGTCGGGGGAAAGGCGAATCAGGCTATGGAAATGTCTCATTTTCGATACGATAGCCTGTCGGATGGTTGAGAATAGCTATGCTGATATCAGAAAAAGGTAAATTGGTTACTGATAAGGCTAAAAATAAAACCAATGTCGAAAGCAGTACGAGTTTGGCGCCTGACTAATCAGCTCAATCACACCCAATTGGATCCAATCGAGCTTCGATTTGCGTCAAGCGACCACCAATCACTTGTATCAACATCAATAGTTCTACTGAGAACTGTTTTTTTTACGTCTACAACTAAATTGTTGCGGACTTTGGATTGGACTGAAATTGGCTGGCGCCAGACGCAAATCAAAGAGATTCGTCATCACTACCTCGCCTTTGACAACTATGTGGGGGTCGGCTTCCAGTATCTGGATGCAGCTGAATATTTCTGGAAAAGGTTCGCAATTTGAATGTTTTTTTTAAATGTATGTTCGGGCATATATATCCGTCATATATAGACGGATTTACAAAATTCTTAAAGGGTAAGGTATGTCTCAGGGGTGGTCCCATATAATTTTTATTAACTTTGCTTGGGTAGTTTTCTTCCATAATACGATTTTTTACCACTTAGTTTATATTGATGATGTTTTAATAGCTAGCATAGTTAAAAAACGAAAATGCGGAACCAACGACACCGACTTCCGAAATTAAAGTAATTTTTCACTTTATAGTGTTTTTTTTTGGAAGTCGGTTGTTTTTTTTTTTTTTTTGTAAAGATGTTTTGATTTCTTCCATACTTTTGAGAATTTATTTATTTAATATGTATACTTAGGGCTGATTTTTCCAACGCCAGATAACTTTATCGGAGGAATAAATTTTTGACAATTCTTCCATACAGAAACTGTCAGACGTCAATTTTATTCCACGAATAAAAATTATCGGTTAATTGAAAAAGTAGCCCTTAATCAAGATAATATTTAAGTACATAATATAAGCTAACATTTAAAATAATAACATGTACATATTGGTATATGAAAAAATAAACAAAAAAATCATAGGGCATCAAAAAAGGCTGACAGCATTGCCACGTTTTATGCCGGTGCTAATTCTTTGGCCAAGAAATAGGCCAGCACAGGTCAAGTGAAGAGTCGACTAACCGCTTGGCGATATCTCGAAAAAACAAGTGGGGACTCGTGTTTTAACCCCAAATGGCTCGAACATATAACTCCCTATTTTCGCCGTTTGAGATTTTCTGCACCTACAGCAGCCGCCCCAGTACGGCCTACTTTAATATACACACTTTTGACTATTAGTCGTCATCGCGGTAGTCACCTGCTGGCCCCTTTCTATCCATATCATCTTTCACACAGTCCATCCATTGTTTCATTGTTTTTCCCTTTCTTGTATCTACGGTTTTCCCCTACTCTTATCACGCCTTCCACATTTATACTCATAACTTTCCTAACGACACTTTCCTCATATCTATTTCTATATATATAAATTAAACTGCTTTGCGTGTCTGTCTGCGCAACCGCGTTGTGCATCTAAACCACCGGACCGGTTTGAAACGCGGCTTTTACCATCATTTAGAGGATTTATTCCGGAATATGTATGTATACACCGTTAAATTTTGATCGTTTTAATCCTTAAAAGGGGTCATTGTACTCATCATCATGAACAACTTTTACTAAGGGACCGACCCTGAAATTGTGAAAAAAAAATCAGTTGATCCATAGATTTATGTTTGCATAACTCGACATAATGTAAGTATGGATCAACTGATTTTTGAAGTGAAAATTTCTTTAGCGGCGTTGTGCACTTTTGTTGTAATGGGTAAAAATGTTAAACTCGCGTCAGAACACGTGACCTGATCGAAAATTCGTAAGACGGAGGGAGAGTAGACCGCATTCGAAAATATAAAAAATTCGCAACGTTGATATTCAAGTTTTCACTTCTGCCGGCACTCCCTGAGTGCAACCCGTTGATTTTTTTTTCTCAGCGGAGGCTAGCCTTTTGACTAGATATTATATTGCACAAGTGTGTGCGCAGACACAGGTGCATTCACTCTTCCCTCACTCTCATTGTCCGATGGGACGGGACGGCAATCCGACACGACCGGAGAGATCAGGCGCAGGACCAACGGTTTTACGTGCTTTCCGAGGCACACTGCCAACTTCCAAACTCCGAGCTCCGGGCAAGTTCGAAAGGTGTATGCGTGTTTAAAGATACTAAACTACTATTATTAACCTTACATTCATCATCATCTGCCTAGTGCCTAGAGTCTAACCGGATGCAGCTGAATACCAGTATTTTACATGGAGTGATTGGCTATCTGACCTCCATAACCAAATAACTGGGTGATACAATTATACCCCTTGGTAGGACTGGTTATCAAACTTTCGGGATTCCAACTACCCGTAACGACTTTCAAAGATCCACGAATGACAGCCGCGACCAACGGCTTAACGTGCTTTCGGAGGCACGGAGGGGTCTCGGTATGTAAAGATAGTCACCCATCCGCAGACCAAAAGCGGAAAGCGTAGCTTAACCTGATCGATCGACCTGTTCGGCTGTTATTATTTAGCCACGGGTCCCTACACTAAAACCACGAAACTGAACACTTAAACTTACATTATTATAAAGGAAATCTTGATGTTTTTTGAAGTCGTTAAAACCGTGCGAAGAATGGGCGGTTCGCTACTTTATAGATAAAATATTTTTAAAAACATAACACGTCTTCACAACCTACATAAGTAATTTATTTAAACTTGTCTAGGACTCTTAATATAAAACGCGTTCGATATTTTTAAAAGTTTTTATTTTAGTTTGATTTGTTGATATTAATGTTTAAGATGTATTCATGCTAATAGCTTATTTGGTGGAGACTATCTCTAGTGATCTATGTGCTATATCTTAATATATATAATTCTTCTGTACGTGTGTTTGTCACCAAGTCTGTTGGACCGATTTGGATAAAATTTTGTGTGTATATTTCAATGGGTTCCTGGATGGTTTGAAAACACAACTGGACCCGCTAGGTGGCGCTGCTTTTCCGGGCAGGACGACGTCTGACGGGTCCGCTAGTGTTATACATATGTCGCAGCCAACTGGTTAAATTAGCCGTTTAGTCAACCGCCTGGCCTTTGGTTTAATATTATAAAGAGGTAAAATTTGTTTGTTTGTAGGAGGTTATCTCTGGAAATGCCAGTCGGATTTCAAAAATTATTTTTGCATTTGATAGCCCAATCCTTAAGGAAGGTTATAGGCTATTTTATATTACGCTTTGACACTTAGGAGCTGAACAGAAAGAAAAAAAAGTCAAAAAGAACGCTAAGAGAAAAGGAAATGATGGCGCGGGCAGATGATGCGATGCGACGGGTGGGTCGAGGGATCAAGAAATTTCACGCGGACGAAGTCGCGGGCGTAAACTAGTATTTTATAAATATTTACTAGTATCAATGTATACTAATAAGGGTAGGTAACATTTAACATATTGTTCTTTGTATGAAGGTTGTCTTGATTAGATCGATTTTATCGATAAGACCGCCCATTGTGTCACCCCCCTAAATTAAAAACAAATTAACACAAGTGGGAAGATGTAAGTCCAACCTGGCAAAGTGGGGCTACCTTGACGGAACGGCAGTGTGATTGTGGAGCTATGTCACAAACCATGCTCCACATCCTAACCTGCTCTCTGTGTCCCAAAACAGGCAGTTAAAGTGACTATGCGCTGCCTCCGACAATGCCATGGAAGTGGCAATGTTTTGGGGAAACAGCATTTAAAACACATCGCGCCAGCGACACGAAGAAGAACATCAAATAATAATAAAACAATAAAAAAAATACTACGTTATAACTTACAAATGCTGGATTTCTGCCACAATCAATCAATTCAGCCTATCGCAGTCCACTGCTGGACATAGGGCTCTCCCAGGCTGCGACACAACACCCTGCCCTCCGCCTTCCGCATCCAGTCCGTCCCAACAACCTTCGGTCGTCCGTCCATCTAGCTGGGGGGCGCGCCACACTACGCGACTATACATATATAAGCCTATATATCTGACTATATTTCTGCGACAAATAAACGCATTTTTCTTTCTATGATGATGTCATTTTGAGCTTAAGGGACATTCCTCAAGTTCCTCAGATGTCAATATTAGGTATAATAATTGTATCCATCTCATTTTTATCAAAAAGCTTCTCATTTTTGTTATCCTTAGTAAGGAAAACCGCCAAAAAATTATAAATTATTGGAAATAGCCGTTTAATTTGCCGGTATATATTGTATCCATCTTTGTGAAATTCTTGGAAACCAATGAGCTAATGTGCGCTTTTATAATTTGTATCGTGGTGATATTATCGTGAACGTCCACGTCCAAGTCACGGCATCACGATACAAGGAACACAGGGAAGTAAAATGTATAGAAATATATGAAGACGCTTTTCAAATTTCCGTTCACGATAACGCGATAAACGCGCACGTTTCATTCCCATACATTTTGTGGACTAAAATGTAGTCGATGAAACTTTACAGTAATATAGCTTATACATCAGAATAACACATAGGCTACAATTTATAAAGATTTTGTATGATTTGGCCATAATATACTCGTAACGGTAAGTATCATGTAAGTCGGAAAAATTCCTGCCCTCTGAGAGCTATCTTGGCGCGTTAGTTACACGAAGATAATGTATCGTGGGATTGTAGAGTTCTAAATAAAAGTCCGCGACAGCATATGTCTACCTTGGACGTCCACACTATTTCCGTCCGTTAGAAATAATAAAAGCGCACAATTTCTATCAAACTTTTTTACTCATAGTTTCTCTTGATCATCATAGTCTTTGTATATTTTTTTTTTAAATGAAATGAAAAAGTGTTTACTCACATAACTAATTTTAACCTAGACATATTTATTTATTTCAGGCGACGCAGGCCCATAGATATATACCCTAACCTAAACATACATATTTTACTATAAAATAGTACTTCACTAGCTAAGTAGTTCTTGTGCTGTTCTGTGTTACTTGTCCGCGAAAGCGACGGAACACCACATTCTGCGGCCAGAAGTCTTCATCCATGACGACGGGCAGATAACAATTCGGTACACGCACCGCAAACGCCTTGAAGTTGACGTTGCGGTGCGACTCCAGTGACTGCACCCTCGGCGAGTACCTCGTTTTCTGGCGCACGTACTCCACGATGTCCTCCGCCTTAGTGGTGTAGTGTAGGCGGGAGATGTACACCGGTGTGTTCGGCTTTGCGGCACGCAAACTGACTTCAGGCTCCGTAGGAGCTTTGCCGCAGCGGTTCTTGCTTTGTTGTTGTTGGGTGTTATTACCACCGCCAAACTGCAAAGCAGTTTGTTTTGTTGTGCTCTTATCCCAATTCATTCGGGCTTGACCTTCTTTCATACATATTTCTATCAGCTAAGTCTCAGAGTTCACACCCTTTCTAGCCATATCTTTCGCTTAATCCATCCATCATTTCTTTGGCCGAAGATTTTTCATATTAACTGCATCCCGTCTTTTCGGCCCCACGGGGGTAGAATTTAAAAAAATCGATAGATATGTTTCCATAATTTTACTCAAAGATTATTTGTACAGACGCCAGCAGGTCAAGCTACCCGGAACTGTCAAATTTTCCCAATCAACCTAGAATCAACCAATCCCAATCAACTTTATCACTAAAGCA
Source organism: Apamea anceps (assembly GCA_951799955.1). Classification (NCBI taxonomy): domain Eukaryota; kingdom Metazoa; phylum Arthropoda; class Insecta; order Lepidoptera; family Noctuidae; genus Apamea; species Apamea anceps. The sequence continues at coordinate 12,881,209 of OX637521.1, read as the reverse complement.
TTACGGAATGCTTTAGTGATAAAGTTGAAAATCTATTAAAGAAATTTGACAGATTGAAGTAGCTCGATGTGCTGGCGTCTGTTCCAATTTTCTAGTTAATCAAGACACGCAGTAAAATCCTCCCCTTAAAAAAATAGTGCCCCTTTCTGCCCCGTCAGGGGTCCATTTTCATGTCTACCCTGTTAAGGTCTATCTATATGCCAAATTTCAAGTCTCTAGGTCCAACGGTTTGGGCTGTGCGTTGATATATCACACAGTCAGTCAGTTTACCATTTTATAATTATATACTAGCTGCGCCCCACGGTTTTACCCGCATAAGTTTCGACCCCGTGGGAAAATCGGGATAAAAAGTATCCTTGTCTTAATCCTGGTTATAAACTATATGTGTGCCAAATTTCACCCAAATCCGTGTAGTAGATTTTGCGTGAAAGAGTAACAAACATCCATCCATCCATACAAACTTTCACGTTTAGAATATTAATAGGATATCTACAGAAATCGGTTAAAAATACCGCCTCGATGGCGGGGTGGTTGCAAGCGCTATATTCCTAGGTCAGGCAGTGTTATCGGGTTTTCCCGTTAGGAATTCCTTATAATATCCCAGAGTTTTGAGTTGTGCCCGGTTGATGACCACAAGCTCGCCCCCTTTTACATGTGGGACTTGATCATCATAACTGGCAAAATGTGGGTAGACTATACCTACCTAGGTACATCTCTGCCTAACCCCCCGAGGATTCCAGGCGTAATATTACGTTACGTTTATTAAAAAAGCGGTTTCCTTTTACAGAATAGTTTTAAAAACAATGAATAAGCCCGGAATCCCACTGACACCGCGATATCGCAGTTTTTATCAGAAACAAGCTCTCCTATCGACATTGGCTGGTTGTATCTTAATGGTAGACTTGAATGGGATAATTTATTTACACGGCTGTTTATTAACGCGGGGTTTACATTATGAAACTATTAATAATAACGTTTATTCATTAAAAAGTAAGAATACAATACGTGATACGTTTGGTGGTCACAAACTAAGCGTCGCTTGTGTCTTGTGGCTCAGGAGCGCGAATTTAACAAAATTATTGAGGTTTAGCTTGAATAGTCTATTTCGGGCATATTATATTGTAGTCTGTGATTTTGAGCTATAGCTAACTAACACGCGGATTTTGAAAAGCTGATAAACTCAACTAACTTGCTGTCAGAAAAATAATAACAATTATTTTAGCTAACTAATCTGAGCAGTTAACATAAGATATGACATCAGCTTTTCAAAAACTGTCAAAGTCAAAGTCAAAGATTTATTTGCAGATAAATATGGTTATAAAAGCTCTTACAAAGTAGAATAATAGTAGCTTAGCATATTCAATCATAACATAGTGACATGCAAATTTTTTACAATTATATCATTTATATTTAAGTTGAAGGAATTCTTTAATACTATAGAAGGGGTTCTCAACTAGCCACCTGTGTAAAGCCCTTCTAAAGCGGACCATTAGAAGTTCTTTAATTTGGTTAGGAATCTTGTTGTAAATCTGAATACACATAGGGTAGCAACTTCGTCTACCTATATAGTTCCGTTTTCGTTCTAGGATGATCTGTGTGTTAGTTAGCTAAAGTCCGAAACAGAACAGTCAAGCTAGTGTTTCACGACACTGCTTTCATAATGTAAATCCCGCTTAAAGAGTAATAGTCGTATGAATTAATAATAAAGTAGGTATATGAACATCGAAACTTCTGTTCCTGAAGCTACCCGATTGTAGATTGTAGATATTACTCTGGCACTCCAAAGACGTGTTCTATAAATGCTAAAGCATACTTATTGAGAATATTGATTGCCAATAAACTATGATGAAGGCCGAAATGTTTCAAGTTTAGCACGGAAATTAAAGGAGTGTTCAGGCTCAGAGCAGAGTTCATTAGAAACACCGATTTAATACACTTTAACATGACCTATGACACCAACCACAATTAAAACCATTTGTAATCAAATAAAGAAAGATAAACACTAGAAACGAGGACCAAAAAAAGTTAATTTCATAAATTGGAAAAGAGCTTCCTAACTTTTTGTGATCCGAGGGTTGGACTTACCCAAGCCGTCGCAGAACCTCGCCAAACACACGACCAAACAAACAAATATCGACCACTTCATCGCACTATTAGACACAACACTAAATATAATTATCCGTCGAATACACGACCGCCGCCTGCCGACTCCAAGACACAACTGATACTCCTTCGCGTACAATTCAAATGATATACTCCTGCGCCATATTAAATTTACCGTTCGATTTATGATTTTTTCGCCCCACCCCTCGTTTCTTCCTCAGTATAAGGGCGACACTAAAGTAAGCACTTTTTTATCACCAGCAAAGTTAGCTTTGCGATGTATTATCTATAATTGTGATTATTTTTAATAGGTTCTAAATACGGTAAAGTTTCTGAATTGAAGTGGTCCGTTGTTTGACCGGCGCGAGCGCGCTCCCCCTGACCTCTTGGCAAATAGTCGTGTCTGATAAACTTGTAGTTTTAGTTGGTGTATTCGTCGAAATATTGTGATTAGTTGCAGTTTGGTGATCACGTGTGTTCGCCGGGTCTCCGGTGGTAAACATTATATATTCGTTGGACCAAGAGTCCGATACGCTGTTTGCTGATTACGGATTTACGTATTTTGTATTACATCATAAGTATTTCTGTTATTATGTTCTCTTGTTAATCAGTGTTGTTTACTGAGATTCAGACTGCTGGCGATCTGTACTATAAATCTACGATTTACAATATGATGCATATTTGATATCAGTGCAGCTTTTATCAAACGTCATAAATAATGAAATATATGAATAATAAAAAAACTTTATTGCAAAAAGATTACAGTTGGTTTTACATTGGCCTCAAACTAGGCAAGTCTGTATCTTGGGTCACGAAACTTTTGGCTGAAAGATGAAACATTTTACCGTCAGTTCACAGTTATTTTGCATCACTGTGACCTTTATTCTCTTCATCATAAGGTTTATATTCAGTGGCCGATTTACCAAAAGGCTGAGTAGGCTGGAGCCTAGGGCGGCAGATTTTAGGGGCGGTAAATTGAGGGCTAACATTTTTTTAAATGTCTTACTGCCTTTAAAAAGATTAATATTTATGTATCTACCATGTTTTTTTTTTTTTTTGGAAAAAATACACAAAGTGAATGCTCAAATTCAGGCTTCTACCGTAGATGAGATCACTGTTGCTGATCTTTACAAAACTCTTTGAAAGTTTTTCGTAGCTGAACGAGGCGATGGAATTACAAAAGGCATAGTACATTATTGTAGAGCTCGGTAGGGACAGCAAAATTGTAATAGCCTACTGGCGACAAATGTGTAAATCCGCCACTGTTTATTTTAGAGGTAAAATTACTGTGTATGGACTGTAGTTAGCAAGGAAAAGCACTTTAGTTTGTGAACAAGGGAATCGGCGCCATTGGCCCTGATTCCCTTGTTCACAAACTAAACTAAATTTAAGTTCTGTGCATCTTTTTCTTTCTATTTTATTAAGAAAAGGACAGAAGATAACTAAACACAGTCAAAAATTAAAAAAAAATACAAATTATATAAAAAAGTATCAAAGAAAAATGAAACAGAAAAAAAGGAAAAAATTCAGAAATTGCCCGCTGTGATCTCACGGGCTCTTAAGGAAATAAATAAATAATAAAATATGTTGCGTGGCGGCTGTCTTCTGATGACAGATGATGTCAGGGGAGCCGCTGTCGTACCACATCCATGACGGACTGCTATATTCCGGCACGATCCTGAAGGCTCTCATACTTAAAAAACTTGAGAGGTGTCAAGGGACACCCGGATGGAACGAAGTTCCTTTCGATTAATTAGTGAAGGAATTGTAATAAAATTTTATTTTTTTTAAGTTATAATATTTTTTTATTATTAACAAATAAAAAACACAAACAAAAAAACTGGCTTGCTTTCTATAAGAGAGAGAGAGAGACAGACAGAGAAACACGCGCACGCCGCACGGCTTACAACTATAGCAAAAAGTGTCGTTCCAACTTTTGGTCTTAATTTTTTCCGTCTAGCCCCCTTTCGCGACGCGCGATAAGGAACTTCGTTCCAAAAACGATCAAATTCAAGTCGCAATATCATCTCAGAGACAATCAATGTCAAAACCTTGTCGAAAATGTATGAAAATTGATTGTATTTTTGATTGAGACTGAAATTAGAATGCGAACGTTCTTAAAAATACAGGACTTGCACCTGTGATAATGGCGCCGATTCCCTTGTTCACAAACTAAATTAAATTTCAGTTCAGCGTATCTTTTTCTTTCTATTTCATTAAGAAAAGGACAGAAGATAAATATTAGTTTAGTCCTGTCAAATTAGTGCGCGCCTGACGTAAATTGACGTATTTTTAGTAGCCATGTTTTTAATCACGTCTAACTTGTCTATGAGTATCATAATTTGACAGGACTAAACTAATATTTATCTTCTGTCCTTTTCTTAATGAAATAGAATGAAAAAGATGCACTGAACTTAAATTTAGTTTAGATTGTGAACAAGGGAATCGGCGCCAATATCTAAGCTGTTAAACCACTACGATGACCACTTCTGGTAAAGGCTATCCAACAACTACACAAGGGCTTAGCAAATTAGCTAGCGAAACTCTGCACACGTGATAGGTATCGATATCCAAACACATTAAAATAAAAAGATTGATGTTTTTTTTAGGGGTCTATGACCGCTGGTTGTGTTGTTACTTGAAGTATGAGTTGAGAAAATATGTTTTATCGTATTTAGATATCGATACTAATAACGTCTGTAAAGCTTACACAAAAAAAAAACAATTTTAAAACTGATATTTTCAAGTGAATACACTTATTGCGGTCCCTGACTCCACAAAAAAAAAGAAAACAATTTTTTTAAATTTTTATTTTTCATGTTTAGTCATCGATACCCTTTACGTCTGCGGAGTTTCGCTAGCTAATTTAATTTGACCCTGTATACATAACTGTGCTATTTGCTACTGCACTAGGTAACGACGCGGCTGACGAGATGGCCAGAAGGGCATCCAGCAGTTGAGTTTGAGTTTGAGTCCAAGGAAGCCATGTCATCATTAGATGGCAAGCTAACCAAAAGATTACTACGCCTGGACAGGAAAGGCCTGCGCCTGATGACGGAGACCATCACGGGACACTGCTCACTAAACAAACACTTCCACACGATAGGTATAACGGACAGCCCCCTGTGCAGGGCTTGCATGGAGGCTGATGAGACTGTCACGCATGTGCTCTTTGAATGCACAGGCGTCACCCAGATTAGGTCGGAAACCCTCGGGACACCCAGATCGTACACAGATGTTCTCAACAGACCAGGAGACTTAATAAGCTTCTGAAGGGAGGTGGGCTGGTTGGAATAACCACCGACGGCCGCCATGGCCCACGCACAATGGTCCACCTGAAGGACAAAGTGCGGAAACCAAACCCGTAACATAGAACATAGTGTTTTTTATTTTTATTTATAACTAGCTTCCGCCCGCGACTTCGTCCGCGTGAAATTTCTTGATTAATTAATCATAATTCGAAAGACACGTCACACACACGACACGATTTCTGTACACCTGACAACGTAGGTTTAAGCAAAATTTCAGGATGATCTATTCAGTGGTTCAGGCGTGAAAAGGTAACAAACAAACTTACTTTCTCATTTTTAATATTAGGATAAATGAACCATTCGTTAATATGAAAAATAAACAGCTTGAAGTTCAACTGAATGACAAAACAAACATTACCATAAATCTAACATCTAAATTCCTAATGCCCACCATATTGGATATGGAGTAAAAGCTTTTAAAACATTCGAATAAATGGCAAAGGGTATCGGCGAAATGCCTTCGCGAGCCTATCACAAATTCAGCCCGTTCGCATACCGGCCGGACCCGCGTCAAAGGATCCGCTAACTTTATGCGCTTTTTACGACTACAAACTCTTGTTCTCTTTGGTATGTTGCGTTTAAATTTAGAATTCGCATTTTCCGATGCTTTAAAGGCAGTCGGATACCACGCAAATGGAGATAACGAAGTATGAAATGTGAGGAAATTATGTAGAATTCAATACTTAACTGCAAGACATTTTCTGTAAGTATTTACAGAGACACCTACGGCGATGCTTAAAGACGAAATAAACTCAATTTTATATCTAGTACTAGTATAAAATGTAGAAAGGCATCCTACTAATCCTACTTATTCCTACTATAATCCTACTAATATTATAAACGGCATGGATGGATGGATGTTTGTTACTCTTTCACGCAAAAACTACTGAACGGATTTGGATGAAATTTGGCTATATACTTACTCCTCCTTATATAGATACTCCTACAGGATCGAAACTTATGTGAGTGGAACCGCAGGCGCAGCTAGTAATATTATAAACGCGAAATTTTGTGAGGATGGATGGATGTTTGTTACTCTTTCACGCAAAAACTACTGAACGGATTTTGATGATACTTAACAGTAACATAGCTTATACATCAGAATAACACATAGGATACTTTTTATCCCGAAATTCGAGGCGCTGTTATTAATATTATAAACGCGAAAGTTTGTGAGTATGGATGGATTTTTGTTACTCTTTCACGCAAAAACTCCTCAACGGATCTGAATGCAATTTGGAACACAGATAGCTTATAACCAGGATTAATACATAGAATACTTTTTATCCCGATATTCCCACGGGATCGAGACTTATGTGGGTAAAACTGCGGGGCGCTGCTGGTCCCCTATAAGTATAAACGGAACATTGGAAAGGGCCAGATACTTTTTAATATTGATATAGGTCTTATAATGATGTGTTATTTATATATATATTGTTAGTACCGGTACATTTGCATTTAGTAAAAAGCTGTTATTCTGGCATTAGAAACAGACACTTCAATTTTATTTAGGTATGTATGTAAAGATATTCCTTGGAATATACATTGATAAAATAACTTAAGTTTTATTTATAAAGGCTGATTTTTTCAATCGCCAGATAACTTTTATTTGAGGAATAAAATGGACGTTTGTGTATGAAATAACTGTCAAAATTTCAAAATTATTCCTTGAATAAAGTTATCAGATGATTGAAAAATAAGCGCTAAGCATAGTAGCGGATAAACATCATTCTAAACTATGTTTTGTAGAACGATAGCTTTCCTTGGCATAGTTACAGACGGATGTTCCGCTTCTAGTTACACAGACTCAATAGCTGTTGTCTATGCTATGAAACGCACAAATTTTTTAATAATTATGCATGTCAGTGTTCACGCAAATATCGAGAATAAAGTAACTAAGTGCTGTCTCTCTCAACAAAATAATTTCTCTTTAACTATGTACTTCCTTATTCAGACTTCTAATTCTATACTTACAGTCCGGCCGTCCAGAGATTGCGTTCCTGAGACCTGTAATGTCAGTGCGACAATTCTAGTAATTAATAAACATCAAATTCGTTATACACGTATTCATTTGTTTTAAACTGACAGGTGTCAAGAACGTATTCTTTCGTCGGCCGCACTATAGTAGGTAAGTTAAAAGCTAACAGCCTTAAAATAATAATATGCACAGACGCCAGCAGGTCAAGCTACCCAAAACTGTCAAATTTTCCCAATCAATCTTGAACCTTAATTCTTTAGTGATAAAGTTGAAAATCTATTAAAGAAATTTGACAGATTGTAGTAGCTTGATATGCTGGCGTCTGTACAAGTATATAAAACATGGAGGGGAAAGAATCATTGGGCATCAAAAAATTCGTCCGCATCGCTGTCAACAGGAAAATTGCCCTAAAGGCAGCATTGCCAGGTTGTATGGCAATGCTGATTATTTGGCCAAAAAGATGACCAGCAATGCGATTCTGTAACCATCTCACCGTGAAAACTTAGGTGAAGTGAGCGTGGAGTGAGGTGTATTTCAACTAATGATAGGGATCAACACTATTGACAGCTCACTCTAAGCTCACTTCACCCAACTTTTCACCGTGAGTTTTTTACAGAATTGATTGGCAGCTTCTCTGATCACGTGAAGAGTCAACTAACCGCTTGACGATGTCTCGAAAAACTAAGTCGACATTTACAGCCATCTTGTTACCATAACACAAGCATTAGGTTGCTTAGCTTGGGACTAGATGGCGCTGTGTGAAATGTCCAAGGATATTATTATTATTATTATTTAAATTGAACTAATCGATAGCTGACTTTCACTCTAATTCGAATCGGATTGAAAATACTGATTCGAATTGATATCAATGTGACTCTAATGTGTTTGGCCCATGGACTTAGTATAATAATATGATCTTGGTTTGGCCTGTCATTTTGATAATAATTTTAATCATATTCGATTGGTTCTGATTTTCAGTCAATCATCAAACTCTTAGTTTGAAAGATTTTGACAACCCAAAAAGATATGGTTGCGGTCAAACTAAGGACCTAATGTTTAGATAGCCTTTTGGTAACCAGTGTACGTTCACCCTTAAGCTTGTTTTTTTAATAATCCCAGTGGCCAGTCTGTTGCTAACTCCAGTTTCGTTTTTAATTTTTTACGGGGAGAACTCTTTGGTGCCCGCTTTATATAATCTGTTGTCGGAAATACTATGAGGTAGGTTTTTTATAGGTCCTGTGTCAAAACTTACACACATTTAATGTTTTTTATGTACGTAATTGTTTTTGCACAAAGCTATGAAAGTGCGTCTTCCTACATAAAATAAGTACTTACATGAAAAAATAGAATCTGATAGGTTTTTATAGGTCCTGCGTCAAAACTTAGAAATATGTTTAGATGTTTTACTACCTACGTAATTGTTTTTGCACAAAACTATGAAAAGTGCGTCTTCCTACGTAAAAGACTTCGTAAAAAAATATTTGTTCTTTTTAAAAATAGAACTTGATCGATTTGCAGAGATTTATATTGAGAAGTAATCCATGAATGGATTTAGAAATAGTATGTTTGACATCGACCACTAATAAAGAACAATTTTGATTGGAATGAATGATGATGAAGATGAATTATCTTGGATTTTCGCGGTATTCGGTCGTGGGTGATCGTGCGCAACCTACGTAAGCCTCGTACAATAAATATTTCGAAATATGAACATAAAACTAGAGCTGACATATTTTTCTACCAATGTGTATAAGTTAGTGTTGCGCAGTCTTAATTGCGAAATTATTAATCACAATCTGAATCATTTTTAAGGATATTGTTAATCCATTGTTCGAAAAATTTATCTGCTCAACAACAAAATAACGCAATGAATGTTGTTGAACTGTCAGAACGAAAGCCATTGCTACTGGTAGTGTGTTACGCAATTATCCCGCTGAATCATTTTAAAAGATTTTGTTAATCCATTGCTACATATATTATGTTCGAAAAAAAAATATGCTTAACATCTAAATAACGCAATGAATGTTGTTGAACTATCACAATGCCATTGCTACTGTTAGTGTGTTACGCAATTACCCCGAAGAGTCTAGCAGCTAGACTCATTAAAATAATCCAGCTAGACACTAGCTAGATTATTTTATACTAGCTGCGCACCGCGGTTTCACCCGCATAAGTTTTGATCTCGTGGGGATATCGGGATGAAAAGTATCCTAATTATTAATCCTGGTTATAAATTATCCGTGTGCCAAATTACATTCAAATCGGTTCAGTTGTTTTTACGTGAAAGAGTAAAAAACATCCATACATCCATCCATCCATCCTCACAGACTTTCGCGTGTATAATATTAGTAGGATTATGTAGAAAGTAGGATAGTAGGATAAAATCCTAACTAGACGGTTACGGTATGGTCAATAGTGACCCAGTTCCTAAAGGTATCCCTAAAACGGATCGCAATAATTAAAGTAATCGTCTTTCTTTTATTTTATTTTATTTATTGGTCTATCTACAATTGTTACATTGTTTATTCTTAAAATACAAGCAATACGATTATACAAGCATAGTGTACAATATGATGCGATAGACACAGCATGCAATAACAAAATTATAACATCAATAAAATTGTAATAATTGTGAAATGTTGGTATTTTTTTAGTTATGTGATATTTACGAGCATTTTAGAAGTGTATGTATGTACGTTTGTTTATTTGTATACATGAAAATATATTCTCATATTATTTGTTTTGTTTTATTAAGTGAATTGTTTTTGATGTTATGTATTTTTTAGATGATTAAACCCTACTATCCTACTTCCTACTAATATGATGATGGATTGGATGGATGGATGTTTGTTACTTTTTCACGCAAAAACTACTGAACGGATTTGGATGAAATTTGGCACACTACTACTACTTTTTATTCCGATATTACCACGGGATCGAAACTTATGCGGGTGAAACCGCGGGGCGGTGCTAGTAAAAAAATAAATGGCTCACGTAGTAGGTAGGTAAGTTATCCCGCGGTGGTGTGCAAACGACGTAGACACAGTATAAATACAGGATAATTTTTTATTCAGTGCGTAAATTTTTACAGGGTGTTCTACCCATGAATATGAACAACATTCACTATGGGACCATCACTGAAATCACGAAAAAAAAAATCAGCAGATTCATACATTTTGGTCGAGTAGGTATTGAACTTTTATAAGAAACAGCTGATTTTTTTTTGTGATTTCAGAGATGGTCCCATAGTGAAAGTTGTTCATATTCATGGGTAGAACACCCTGTGAAAATTTACGCACTGAATAAAAAATTATCCTGTATATGTTAAAAAAAAACTATACCTACTCAAAGAGATCGAGTTTAGAATGTACTTTTTTAAATATTTTTTCTTGATGTGGGTAATCAGCAAAAATATTGAAATAACGCAATGAATGTTGTCGAACTGTCATAATTAAACCCATTGCTACTGAAAGTAAAAGCGTTACGCAATTACCCCGCGGGTGGTGGAGGTCCGATTGGCAGTCGTTCCGTTGAAGTACACGTCTTAGACTGGAATCCGATTCCAAAATGCAAAGTGGAGCAAAAGTAATTGCGGGGTTTGGGTAATTTCTGCCAGTCTACCCAAAGCACAAACTTAAGTAAGGCGTTGCAAAATTTTAAAGAAAGAAATACATTTATTTGCGGCAAACATGACGCATAAATAAGAACACAAACACACAAAAAAAAAATTACTAGCTTTTATTTAGTTTCACCTGTTCCGATGCTTGTCTGTAATCAAATCCTGCAAGTTAAATTTGATCCACTTCCCGGTTACCGACTGACCTGAAATTTTGCATGCATGTGTAAATCGGACGACAATGCAAAATTATTATGACATGGAGGTGATCTGATGATGCAACCGGAAGGTGGCCATAGGAACTCGGTAATTAAACGACACAACCCCAAGTCAAGTTTCAAGTTTGGACTCGTTTGATCCGTCTTGACGAGAACTTTGGTGCTAGATGGTAACCAGGGTCTGATGATGGAGCTGGAAGGTGACCATAGGAACTCGGTAATTAAACGACACAACCCCATCGAGTTTGGGCTCGTATGTTTCGTCTTGACGAGTACTTTGGTGCTAGATGGTGACCAGGGTCTGATGATGGAGCTGGAAGATGGCCATGGGAACTCGGTAATTAAACGACACAACCCCATCGAGTTTGGGCTCGTATGATTCATCTTGACGAGTACTTTGGTGCCAAATTTCATCCAAATCCGCTCATTAGTTTTTTCTTGAAAGAGTAACAAACATCCATCATCCATCCATACAAACTTTCACATTTATAATATTAGTAGGAACTTAGGAAGTAAACTCAAAAGAAAATAGAATGTTACTAACTTTTATTTACTTCCGAAAAATATTATTTACTAGGCTTGGAAAAACAGTAGACATAATTAATGAGACGGATGAGCTTGCTTTTCTGAGCATAAGGTCTCAAATCGGGACGAAAGTTTTTAAATAGCCACCCTCGTTTCTTTTTCTAAGGGCTGATTTTTCAATCATCTGATAACTTTATTCGAGGAATAATTTTGAAATCTTGACAGTTACTTCATACAAAAATTGATATGATACAAAAACTGTCAAACGTTAATTTCATTCTTCAAATAGTTAAAAGTATCTGGCGGTAAACCTTGCTGCGTTGCCGTCACCACATGACGCTGGCAGAATAGTCGACACGGCTCAGTTGCTAAGTTATCTGGCGATGGTAAATTCAGCCCTAAATCGAATTGTGATCTGTATTTTGACGCACAGTTCTAAGGATCTTGTGGTAGTAATAACAGCCGGGTTAATCGATCAGGTTATGCTAGGCTAGTCACGGTTGCTCCGTGGATGGGTGACCATCTTTACATACCCAGACCCCTCCATGCACCAGAAAGCTCGTTAAGATGTTGGTTCCGGCTGTTATTCTTAGATCTTTGACAGTCGTTATATACGGAACATCAGAAGCCCGGAAGTCTGATAACCAGTCTTACCAGGGGGTATCGTATTACTCAGTAACTGGGTTGTGGAGGTCAGATAGGCAGTCGCTTCATGTAAAATACTGGTACTCAGCTGCATCTGGTTAGACCTGGAAGCTGACCCCAAGATAGTTGGGAAAAGGCTAGGCAGATTGATTGATTTCGACGCACGCAGTTAGGGAAATCCTGCTATACTGGGTAAATATTTTTTACCCGGTATGAATAGATCAGCGAAAAAATCTGAAAAAAAAATCTCGGTGAAAATCTTCACCGAGAAAGCTTAGGTGAAATGAGCTGTCAGTAGTGTCAATCCCTAGCATCAGGCGGAATCACGTAAGTTTTCTCGGAACCAACGGCTTAACGTGCTACTGTTTGTCTAAAATAAATATTAAGTAAGTACCTATTATTGTATATTACTTAGCAGCGCTCCGCGGTTTCACCCGCATAAGTTTCGACCCCATGGGAAAATCGAGATAAAAAGTAGCTTATTACTAATCCTTATTATTAATGGATGGATGTTTGTTACTCTTTCACGCAAAAACTATTTGGATGAAATTTGGCACACAGATGGTTTACAACCAGGATTATCACATAGGATACTTTTTATCCTGATATTCCCACGGGATCGAAACTTATACGGGTGAAACCGTGGGGCGCTGCTAGTAAATAAATAAATGGCTTACGTAGGTAGGTAAGTTATCCCGCGGTGGTGTGCAAACGACGTAGATAAAGAGATAAACGTCTTCTCGTGACTACGTTTATGGCAAACATAAAAAACCCATTCATAATACGCACGTTACATTCATCAAATTCCTTCGTTAAGCTTCAGTTAAAAAAAACATATTTTATGTCGACGAACAAATAGAATCGCAAAAAAACAGATTACTTACTTACCTAGGTTATATTTAGCGCAAGGTATTTTTAACAGACTGCGCGACGCAATGGAGGGTAATGTGTTTTTGATATTAGGACTTTGTAACTAGAGCTTCCGTATTTAAATTCATTCATTATGTTTTGAGCAGTTTGTGGGTAAATTATAACAGCCGCACGGGTTAATCGAAGGTTAAGCTACGTTTGTCGCGGTCGGTTTGTGGATGGGTGACCGTCCATTACATATCGAGACCCATAGATATATTTTCATTTCTATGTCGAGACCCCTCCGTGCCTTGGAAAGTACGTTAAGCTGCTCGTTCCGGCTGTCATTCGTAGATCATTGACAGTCGTTACGGGTAGTCAGAAGCCCGAAAGTCTGACCACCAGTCATACCAAGGCAGTCGCTTCATATAAAATACTGGTATTCAGCTGCATCCGGTTAGACTGGAAGCCGACCCCAACATCGTTCGGAACAGGCTAGGCAGATGATGATTAATCAGTAAGGTATTTGAAGTTGAAGTTGCACACGAGTAGGTATGGACTTCCTCATTTCTCTTAGATGGGTAAGTACAAACTCAGTCTTTCACCACTACTCTCAAAACGGTGAAGGAAAAAATCGTGAGGAAACCGGCATGTCGTAGAACCAAAAATTCGAAGACATGTGACATCTACCTAACCGCACTGGGCCCGTGTGGTAGATATAGCCCACTCTCTCTCGAAGAGAGGAGGCCTGTGTCCCATCAGTGGGAACAATAGAGGCTGATTATGATGGGAACGTACGAAGTAGGTAAAGACGATGCGTGTCGATGTGCAAAACCATGTAATTCGGAAATCAAGCGGCGCGGGGTAATTGCGTAACACACTTATAGTAGAAATGGCATTCATTTTGACAGTTCAACAATATTCATATCGTTATTTGCATTGTTGAGCAGATTTTTTTTCGAACATAGGAAGCAATGGTTTTGCAATATCCTTCAAAATTATTTAGATTGTGATTAATCGTCTGTTACGCAGTTAGGATGCTGGACGTATCTATCATTATGCCTGCCAGTAACCATTGAACATTTTTATAAAAAAATCAGCAGATATATACTAAAATAACTTTTTTTATAAAAAAAAACATTTGTGTTCTTTTTGTGTTCTTTTTTATGCGTCATGTTTGCCACAAATACATGTATTTTCTTTCTTATCTCTAAAAGTCTGTACCAAATGACAAGGTCGGAAAAGTCCGGATTGGGGGCCAAATAGTGGCGATTATTTGGGTGGTAAATGGCAATGGGCCGGCCATATTAGCCGTAGAACCGATGACCGTTGGGATAGACGTGTTCGTGTGTGGAGTCCCGGATTCAACAAACGTAAGGTAGGACGCCCTCGGGTTAGAAAGAAAGAAGAAGAAAGAAAGAAAATACGTTTATTTGCGGTAAACATGACGCAAAAAAGAACATAAAAACAAATAAAGAAAAAAACACAATAAGAAATGGTGGATATGCGTCACATCCACGCAATACGGTGGGTTAGGTGGAGCGACGATCTTCGCAGGATGGCTGGTAGCAGCGGGATGAGAATTGAACTGAATGGCGTGCAATTGGAGTAGCTTATGACCAGCAGTGCACTGCTGTAGGCTGATGAGGGTATTAGAAGCTAAACCAGATTATTAACATAATGAACCCAGGCGTAGCCTGTGCTGTCATAAAAATATCTGTATCTAATGAGTCATACATGCCAGCTACTCGTAACCTAGGGAATTCGTTTTTTTTTTTCACAATAATATTTAATAGTAATATATTATTTGATAATATTTATTAGATGATAATTATAAGCGAATAGCAATTATTAAGTTTATTTCCCATTGTTTTCCTACAAGTAAAGTGGATTGTTATGTTATAGACAATTTACTAGTTGAACTGTCGCTATTATGTGATTACCTTCCCTTTTATGCTTGCACGGAAATAATACATGATTATAGGATAAGTAACGGATACTTACAACGTTTGTTTTTAGTTTAGAGAGCATCACGCATGTGCCGAAGAGTTGGGCCAAGGGGTATAGTAGGTGCACCCACATTTAGGGGTTTGTTTATAAGCGATGTGGATTATGGCCCACTCCCTCTCACAAAGAGGAGGCCTGTGTCCTAGCAGTGGGAACATTATAGGCTGATTTGTATGATTAAAGGTAAGTGACGTTTAATCGTCAAAAATGTATGGTGAAACAGTTACAATTAACACTATTGTTACCCGTACGATTTTTTTAATTTCATCTATAGGAAACATTCATAACCCGGGACAATTAATATGGAACTTAAGTAGTACTTAAGTACAGACGCCAGCACATCAAGCTACTACAATCTGTCAAATTTTCAACTTTATCGCTAGAGCATTAAGGTTCAAAGTTGATTGGGAAAATTTGACAGTTTCGGGTAGCTTGACCTGCTGGCGTCCGTACTTCAATTCAATATGGGACAAATAAAATGGTGTTTCCTTAGTTGTACAAAATATTTGCCACCAGGGGATTGGTGTTGTCAAAACAAAGATATACTAGCACAGTACCAATACTGGCTAATCGCCTTATTACACTATTGGTTTGGGATGAACAGCAACGATCTGCGTCGGTATTCCCATCGAACGATTGAGGCGATGAGCAAATGGCCTTTTACCTGGGGCCCTAACTTCAGCGGTGGATTTGGACGGGCCGTTGTAAATAAATAAATAAGTTTTTTGTAGATTTTACTAGCTAAAAAAATATTCGTGTATCTTTTTGTCACTGCATTCTACGAAGAACAAGGAAAATACCTCCGCTGCTAGAGCAGCGGAGGTTTCTCGACTTAAAGGTATGAAATAGTCAAAAGACTAATACTCAATGTGTGATTGAATAAAAAAAACTAAACCTTTCCTGTCAATGTCATGACTGTCAAAAAGTGATATGTAAACACGTAGATTTTTTAATTTTTCTTTCCTTTTTAGGATTTAGAGCGTAAATATTATCTTTCTCTTTTTTTCAGAAGATTAATTATTATTAACAAAAAGAGATAGACAACCGCAGTAAAAAAATAATATACGGGACTGGAAAACGCTTGAGAAAACTCGAAATGCTGTGCTGTTGTAAATAAACATTTTATCTAAAAGAAAACTAATAATAGGGCTCAAATGGAAGAAGGAAACTCTATAATATATGGCTTAGAGCACCAGGTACCCTATTTACAATTACCTATGTCGACGATATGGTCATCGAATATCTATCTAAATAGCTGCTTACTTGTTTTCATTAGTATTTGAGCCCACGGTATTTTTTCGCGTAGTGCTGAAAAACCATAAGGAAAATCTGAGGTGCCATACACACTACGCCTATCTCGAATTTAAGAAAATCAATGTATAACCTCCTTTATTTAATTCAAATTCATTCAGCTCTTTCTTCTTCGCGTTGTTGGCACAACTGTATTTCAGATCTTGTTGGCCCAGAACAGTTAGCAAATATTTGATTAGTTAATGCTACCCGGGAACTCCATCAATCAACAACTCATCCTATTGCAGTCCACTGCTGGTGGACAATGTGTACAAGTATTTGGTTCAAAATAAATGATTTATTATTTATTTATGTAATGACGACATTTTTAGTGATTTTCATAGTTCTCATATGGCGATGGTTACCTCCAAATATATCAGGAATGTGCCACTTTAGGGTACCATAGTACTAGACATTTTTTGTTAGTGTAAGTGTTCCCTACCTGTATATTATTACCATGTTGGATGGCAATGCTGATTCTTTGGGCTAAAAATAGGCCAGCCCTCTGATCACGTGAAAAGTCAACCAAAGGCTTTGCGATGTCGCAAAAAATGCGTTTCAACCCCAAACGGCCCAAACATATAGCTCCCAATAAGGGTTGTTATATTTGCGCCATTTGAGGTTTTCTGCTTCTGCAGCAGCTGCCCCAGCTCAGCCCACCGTGCTAGAAAGATGGGATGGCGCGAGGGTGTCGAAACAGGTTGCATCCCACACCAAAGGCCTAACCAACTTGTTAAAGCGAATAATTTTTAAAATTGTAACTGTTGAGTTTCTTGTTGGATCGTCTCCATAGGAAAAAAAACTTGTTTGCGAAAAAAAAAAACAACCGATTTCGAAAAACGACACTACAAAGTGAAAAATAACTTTAATTTCGGAAGTCGGTGTCGTTGGGTTCGCATTTTCACTTCCGAAATTAAAGTTATTTTTCACTATGTAGTGTCGTTTTTGGAAGTCGGTTGTTTTTTTTTTTTGCCAAAAAGTTGTTATTTTTTACTTTTAAGTTGTAATTTTTACCAGTAATTTTGGTTTTAAAACCAAACTACTGAACCGTTTTTGATGAAATTTCTATGGGACCATTTGGGAAGTATACCCTTTCTAACAAAAAAAGAATTTTTGAAATCGGTTGGCAAGCGACGGAGTTATGCGCGAACAAACATAAAAAAAAAAAATACAAACATCCGAATTGAGAACCTCCTCCTTTTTTAGAAGTCGGTTAAAAACCAATTGGAACTGTGAACTTAGCTCTAACAATTCATAAGTGCCCTTGTTTCTGTGAAATAAAATAATTTGAATTTGAAAAACAAACTTGAAAAAGATGCTTAGATATACTTATTCTTATTTTCTTCATTTTCCAGACCAGGGCTTTATCACCGCAGTATGGAGAGAGTGATGCCATCAGATTCCTGATAGGAACGCAAAGCTTGAAGCCCAACTCCAATCAGATACACGTTGTGGAGTTAGAAGAGGATACTGGGGCTTTACATACTAAAGTAAGATGTCATTTTTGTACTATATTCTTCTTTTTCTAATTAACTTTCAAGCTGATGAAGTCTTGTCAAAATATTTTTGTACCAGCTACGCCCCGCGGTTTCACCCGCATAAGTTTCGATCCCGTGGGAATTTCGTGATAAAAAGTGTCCTATGTGTTAATCCTGGTTATAAACCATCTGTGTGGCAAATTTTATCCAAATCTGTTCAGTAGTTTTTGCGTGAAAGAATAACAAACATCCATCCATCCATACAAACTTTCGCGCTTATAATATTAGTAGGATTTTGTTTAGGGTTGATAGGCATATACGGGCTGGCAGAGACAATGATGCATAACCTGTTACCATGGATTCAGGACATGATTCCTGGCCCACCTGCATTGAAATTTTTCATTGGTTATCAAAAAAAAAAACTGTTGTTTCCTACAAAAGTGCAATACCTATATGGTCAAAATGTAAGGAACAGCATTTTTTTTTTAAATAACTTTCCAAAATTTCAATGCCTTGGGGTCCAGAATCACGTCCTGATGTCTGTGTATGTCATATCATGTCTGTTTCCTGTGTGTCATGTCGGTAACAGGTTGCGCGTCGATATGCCTGCTATCCTGTATATTGTATTATTAATGGCGCTAATTCCCTTGTTCACAAATTAAACTAAATTTAAGTTCAATGCATCTTTTTCTTTCTATTTGATTTAGAAAAGGACAGAAGATAAATATTAGTTTAGTCCTGTCAAACTAGTCAGCGCCTGACTTAAATTGACGTATTTTTAGCAGCCATGTTTTTAATCACGTCTAATCTGTCTATGGAGCATCTTAATTTGACAGGAGTAAACTAATATTTTATCTTCTGTCCTTTTCTTAATGAAATAGAAAGAAAAAGATGCACAGAACTTAAATTTAGTTTAGTTTGTGAACAAGGGAATCGGCGCCAATGTAAACGTTTTTAATATAATGCTGTTACTAACAACACTATGAATTTAGTTTCAGAAATAATGATTTTATTTATTAATTTCCAGGTGTTCAAGCATGACATTGGCGAGGTGTGGCACCTGCGATGCTCCCCACACGATGCTGCAACTCTCCTAACAACGCACAACTCCTACGACCCTGCTACGTCACAGTGCACTATGGGAGTCTCTTTATTCAAGCTTCCTACAGTTGAGGTAAGACATTTACCAATCAATAGGGTCTATATCTACCTAGTCTCAATCTGTAAATCAGGGATGTTG
Source organism: Apamea anceps (assembly GCA_951799955.1). Classification (NCBI taxonomy): domain Eukaryota; kingdom Metazoa; phylum Arthropoda; class Insecta; order Lepidoptera; family Noctuidae; genus Apamea; species Apamea anceps. The sequence goes on along the minus strand of OX637521.1, from coordinate 12,861,949 downwards.
CGGATGCAGATTTTTTCACATCCGCGGATGCGGATGCGGATTTTAAGAGGCTCACATCCGCGGATGCGGATGCGGATCTGTACAAATCGAGTCGAGAATATTTTTTACTACATATTTTACATTGAGATTTATCCCGGTCATTTTCAACAGGTCTGAAATAGGTCCAAATTTCACTTTGCGTAGGTGGTGGCATAGTTCACTTATCCAATAGGTTAACAATTTGAATTAAAAAAGCAGCACTCACTTTACTTAACGTAATACGTAGTACTTACGTACGTAAACAATACCTACAGTTACATGTATGCGATGATACTTTTTAACAAAAAGCACAATTAAAAAGTAATAAACTTGTGATTGACTATTTACGGCAAAACAACAAACGTGCGCGTCAGATCTTGTCACAACACAAACAATAGCGAATCGCGTCACCGTCACCGATTCACCGAAGTCCAAAACAAATTATTGATTTCGCACGCGCGGTCGACACGCGACACTCGCCGGGCCCGCCCCTTTCTTTCTTGCCGCGACCTGCTACACATCCGCATCCGCATCAACTCCGCATCGATTTATGCGGATGCGGATGCAGATGCGAATGTTCCGCATATGCGGATGCGGATGCAAATATTCGCAACATCCCTGCTCTAAATGATAAATGATTTTATGTTATAAGTAGGTTTGTAAAATTTTCTCAATCAACCTTGAACCTTAATAGCGATAAAGTTGAAAATCTATTAAAGAAATTTAACAGATTGTAGTAGCTTGATGTGGCGTCTGTAAAAACACTTTTACACGTCACTCATATTTCAAAACTAGATGAGGTCGGCGTTTCCTATCTGACTGAGAAGAAAGGCCGAAACAAACTCAGAGGTCACAGTCTCTTTTAAATTCCAGACATAGTCTTGGTCAGGTCATATAAGAAAACCATGTAGATCGATGTCTGAGATGGTCAGAACCACACAGATTGAGAGGATCTGTCAGTCAGTGCACGCATTTGTCAGAAATCGTGCAGCCCAACTCTCACATTAGAGTAGGTTTCCAGTCTAACCAAATGCAGCCGACCAACCCATTTTGTTTAACCATTATGTTACATGTAGCGACTGGCTATTTGATCTCCACAATCTGTTTACTGGGGGTCGCTGTTACTTAGCTGTTTAGTATTTTTAGGACCTCAGATACGAATTATTTAATTTTCTCATGTCCTTTGATTATTTCCCCTGCTTTTTATATACTTGTTACATATTATTATTTTTAGCTTTTTAAATTATGTAAATACTAGCTGCGCCCCGCGATTTCACCCGCATAAGTTTCGATCCCGTGGGAATATGGGGATAAAAATTGTCCTGTGTGTTAATCCTGGTTCCATCCATCCATCCAAATCCGTCCGTCCAAACTTTCGCGTTTATAATTTTAGTAGGATTTTGTTAATAAATAAAATTATCGAATCATTTTATGGTTCACAATCATTGTATTAGAGTGTTCAATAATATTTTTAGAAGGTCAAAATGGGAATTATTCGAAGTTTGATTAAATACATGCCTTTGTTTTGTTCAGTAATCCGTAATGTTTAATACCTCTTTCATCATATCTTGGCAGGTCATACCGAAAGACTTGGACGACTTAAGCGCCATACAAGGCAGGAATGCAGAGGATATGGAACTTCTTCTAACTATCAAACCAGAGGTCAGTATCCCGCTTGGCATAATGCTGTAGACTTGCAGAGCTCGTATGAGCCCTGCAGGAACGGAGATACGGGGCCGACTGTATCTAGTTCGTTTCTTCGGAGTGAACTATAGTTAATTAACTTTTTCGGACGGGCAAAACCATACAACTTAATATGTTAAGCGTTAAATTTTCTCTTTTTTTCAGTTTTTTTTTTTGTAATAAGAAAATATTTCTGTATCTACTACTTACTAGTTTATTTACGAGTACCTACCGTTCTTCATAAGTTCATGTAACAAGTGATATGATTAACTTGTATTTCTCATGATAAGTGAATTGTATTATTTTTGAGTGATAAATGTCTTAAACCGTAAATGTGTTTAGTGATTTTTAGTGCAACTGTGCCTAAGGGCAGTAAGTGGTGTCCACCGCAAATTGGGCATTAGACCTTGCCAATTTGAAAATAATTTTATTTATTTATACGAGAATCAGCAGCTTTAACAGAAGGATAACAATTGTATATGAGACATAAAGCCATTCTTTTTTTATCACAGCATAAGCAATATTTATTACTTTGTTTTCCGATGTTGCTTTTTTTAACAACCCATCTTCCACCAACAAATATTTAGAAGCCCGAAGAAGAGATTCGTTGTGCGGAATGGCACCCCACGGACAGTGCGCGTGTGGGCGTGGTGTGCGAGGGCGGGGTCCGCGTGCATGACGTCACGACCGGCGCTGCCCTCAGCCGCGCTGCCGCTTCAGCGCGCCTCAAGTTCACCGGCGGGAAGTGGAACCCGCACCAGGGACATACGCAGGTAAATATCCTTAGTGTCAATCTGTATACAGGGTGGTAGGTCCATCGACGCGCAAACTGTAACCATGAATTCAGCACATGATTCTACATTCAAATTTTATTTATGTTTCAAATTGACGTTATTTCAAGTTAAACAAATATCAACTTTATGATAATAGAAATTAAGTTGATTTCAGAGGGACTAGCACTATTGAAAAAGTTATAAAAATGTTTGAAGTTGTACCGTAAACTGAACTTTATTGTGCAGGAATTAAAGTTATTTTTCCATCAACTCATATTTGTTTACATTATTGGCGAATATGTCGCGATATTAGATTAGACAGCGTAGAAATTTCTCGTCAGTTATCAAGAAAATCAGCTGTTCCATAGAAAAGTGCAAAACCTCATCATCATCTCCCTAGCCTTTTCGCAACTATGTTGGGGTCGGTTTCCAGTCCAACCGGATGCGACTGCCTATCTGACCTCCACAACACAGTTACTGGGTAATACGAAACCCTTTGGAAAGACTGGTTGTCAGACTTACTGTTGCTGTTGTTGGTGCGACTGGTTGTTAGAAAAGTGCAATACCTATGGGGTCAAAATTTATGGAACAACTGACATTTCCACCGGGTACAAATCTGGACTCTGGGCTGTTATTGAGAAATTCGTGATGGAAAAACTCAATAACAGTTTGCCCGACTTGGGAGTCAAATCCAGGACCTCGTGCTGGTTTTCTAAAATGATAATTTAAAGTAACTTCAGCTGACTACGGAGGCCCAGGTCCCAGGACCTGAAACTATAAGTAGGTATATCAATCATAATCACCTTTAGATATCGAGGCCCATCGCGTATATGAAGTTTCGCTAGTTAATTTTATATAAACTTGTAGGCATATATTTTAAAGCCTGGCTTAGCTTATGCTTGAACACTTCTTTGAAGACTGCAAGGTTGGATAGCAAAGTACAAATACCACAAATTTGTGTTCAAACTTTGCACAATTATCCTTTAAAGTTAGCTAGTTATTCGCAAGAAGCAGCAGTATTATCACGTAATACTTTCTCATTGTTTGTCTCATTTAGTTTTAGTATACACCGTTAAATTTTGATCGTTTTAATCCTTAAAAAAAATCAGTTGATTCATAGATTTATGTTTGCATAACTCGACATAATGTATGGATCAACTGATTTTTTTTTCACGATTTCAGGGTTGGTCCCGTAGTAAAAGTTATTCATAATGATGAGTACAATGACCCCTTTTAAGGATTAAAACGATCAAAATTTAACGGTGTATATTCATATTTATTTGTGCTTATATTTATATGTAATTTAAAAACCCCTCCTTCCTTCCTTTAAACAACCCTCAAATGGCTTCTGCCGCCAACACTATTGAACGTATTTGAAGCTCCTAGCACCGGCTTAAAATATTTACTCTATCAATAGTTCGCAGTACTACAAGACATGCACATCAAATGCTACGACACACGTTCGGACTGCACAAAGCCTTCATGGAGCATAGACAACGCGCATACCCAACTAGCCAGGGACCTAGATTTCAACCCTAACAGGTGACTATAATGTGCACTATTATAATATCATATATGGCATTATCATACTGCTATCAATTGCACATAGTGTTACGACACAAGCCGACGTGGAGCATAGACAACGCACCCACTCAACTAGCCAGAGACCTGAAGGACAATTCCCATAATTAAAAACGTTCAAAATCTAGTCGCAATCTTATCTCAGCGACAATCAATGTCAAAAACTTGTTAAAAATGTAGTATGTATGAGGGTGTGTATCTGAGGGTGTATATCTGTATAGAGTGGTCATGTATATCGCGATTTTAACAGGTCTTCTGTTTTACTGTAGTGAAATCGATTGAGTAACGTTTGAGAATTTCGCCGTTAGAAACTCCTTACATTTTCGTAACTGAATACTGCTAAAAACATACATTATTTGATTGCAGACAGTTTCACTTGGCAAGCGCGGGCGACGACGCTGCACTCAACATATGGGACTACAGGAATGGGAAGGAACCTATATTTAGCAGGACAGATCATTCGCACTGGTCAGTTACATACTATATTTAACACTAGCTTCTGCCCGCGACTTCGCGTGAAATCACAACCACCAAAGTTGCGCTGCATCCCATCGCTCGCCTGTGCTACTTCGTTTTAGCTTAGCGTTCTTTCTGACCCCTTTTTCTCTGCCCCTTAGGGTCGTAGCGTGATGTTAAATAGCCTATGACCTTCCTCAAGAATTAGGTTACCAAATGCAAAAAGAATTTTTCAAATCCGACTGGTAGTTCCAGAGATTACCTCTTACATACAAACAAATATTCAACGTTTACGTCTCTGTAATATTAGTATACATCTACTTAATAAAAACCATACATTCACTGTGTGTTTTTATAATTTCTAACGTCACGATATTACCGTGGATGTCCACTTCTATTTTACTAGCGGACCCGGCAGACGTCGTCCTGCCCGGTTGAGTCATCATCAGTGATAGGAATAGGTAGTGCCTATTTGCCTAAACTTCGAAGAACAGAGACAAGAAACGGAGACTTCCTTAGGACTACATTTTTTCCAGGACATCTGTCCCAAAATTCGGGACAACACTTTTAATAATAATAATTCATTTATTTTAGATAATAATAATCCATACAATACATTAAATTATATTAAAATCAATTGGTACGTAGACCACAGACACTGAAATAGAATTAAAATCAATTTAAACAATACTAACTTTACATTAAATTAAATAACTTACAGTAAAATCAAAATCAAAAATTGTGTTAGCATATATATATGACGTACACAATCTGTTAGTGAGTGAGTGAAAAGTTTAGTCGTAAGGAAGTCTCCGTTTCTTGTCTCTGTTCTTCGAAGTTTAGGCAAATAGGCACTACCTATTCCTATCACTGGTCATCATATACCGGCAGCAGCGGCACACCTATCGGGTCCAACTGTGTCTTCAAACCAAGCAGGATCCCATTGAAATATACATCTTTTTTTTTTTTTTTACTGAAGCATATTTCATTTAGCTTGCATGCTTCTTTATAGCTTCTTTATTCCTGAAGTGCCTCACGTGTGTAGTGGTTGCAAGCGCTACTGTTAAGTTTCGATTCCTAGATTGAGCAAAATGCTGTAGCGTTATCCACAACGCCACATGCGAACTACGCGTCATACTGACGTCACCACCCGACTTCGTTAAACCCCAGGAACATTTGCCTCTAAAGAAAGAAACATATTTTATTCTGCACAAACAAAAAGCACAATTACAAATAAAAAATAATAATAATAAAAAAGACATAAGATACACATAGTCAAAAGACTCGTACTCAAGCATAAAAATGTTGACACTTTTGTCCATTGTTTGTCAAGGCCAGGCACCAATGACAACTCACATTAATTGACCTAACATTGATTGCCTCTCGGCCGCGATCTGCAGTGGTCTAAATGGAAAGCTCTCAACCGATTGCGTACCCAAGTAGGGCACTACAGACACAACCTGTCGAAGTTGGAGATTACTGACCCATCCAATACCCAGTGCGAGTGCGGTGCCTCTAATCAGACCATGCCCCACTTGCTGGAGTGCCCTGAGTGCCCGTTCACCTGCACCTTGGATGACTTAATGAATGCCACTAATGCCGCAATCAACGTGGCCACCTACTGGGCTCAAAAGATATAAAATATCGAAGAAGAGTACCATCGACACGAAAAGAAGAAGACTGACGTCACTCAAAATCCTACATCGCGCAAGTAGAGTTTACCGCGCAACTAGCATAATACAACGTCCTAATATCAATCGTTAGGCAGTTGCCCACCAGACACTACCCCGTCTGGTCGGAGGATCCTCCCTTTTCTATGGAGGATTAGTGAACTTTACACCCTGTTCCTCATACCTTAATAGTGCTATTAGGTTTTTTCCATTAGAATTTGTTTTTATTTTAAGTTGATTGCTTATTATGTTATGTATTTTTTATTCTAGGGTATGGACAGTACGCTACAACACATACCACGAGCAACTGCTCCTGACGGGCAGTTCGGACGCGCGCGCCCTTCTCACGGCCGCCGCCAGCGTGTGCTGCGACGTCGACGACGACGGCAAGCGGATGACACAAGTGTGAGTGTAGACACCCCCTAGGATGCACTGGCAAACAAAAATGAACCTTGCAGTAGTTGTAGTAAAGTTGAAAATAACTTCTCACAGCCGCCGCCGGTGCGTGCTGCGACGTCGACAACCATCCGACAGGCTATCGTATCGAAAATTACACATTTCGATAACCTGATTTGCCTTGTCCCCGACAGCAAACAGCTGTCGTCTACTCCACAAAATTTTCGGGGTTTGGTCTTGTGAACAGCGTTTTACGATAACATTTAATGTTCAATACAGTACGGAAGCAGGAGCAGTGTTATGTTGATACTAGCTTCTGCTCGCGACTTCGTCCGCGTGTTTCTTGATTATAATTAATCAAGAAACACGCAAAACATCATGATTCGAAAGACACGTGGCGCCATCTGTTATCATAATAGGATGCACCCTATGTCCGTTTCTGTACACCTGACAACGTAGGTAATGCAAAATTTCAGAAAGATCTGTACAGTGGTTTAGGCGCGAAAAGGTAACAAACAAACAAACAAACTTACATTCGCATTTATAATATTAGTTAAGATTTAGTACTTTTAGGACAGCGGCTAACGCCAAGTTGTTCGCAGTTATGTGGATATTTAGTATTTTTAGGACAATAAAAAGGGATTATTTATTAATAAGGGGTCATTATTTGAGGTTAATTTAACCTTCATTTTTCTACTTTCTAGTTTGGAAGACGGCGTCCTACAATCGTACGAGCAGCACGAGGACTCTGTGTACTGTGCGGAGTGGAGCGCCGCGGAGCCCTGGACCTTCGCCTCGCTGAGCTACGACGCGCGCCTCGTGCTCTCGAGAGTACCCCGACATTTTAAGTACAAGATACTGCTGTAATCGACTGTTTAGATCCCATTTCATGTTACGTCTCCCCAAGGCCATCATCTGCATAGCCTTTTCCCAACTATGTTGGGGTCGGCTTCCAGTCTAACCGGGTGCAGTTGAATATCAGTATTTTACATGGAGCGACTGCTTATCTGACCTCCATAACCCAGTTACTGGGTAATACGATACTCCTTGTTGAAACTGGTTGTCAGGCTTTCGGGCTACTGACGACCCGACGAAAAATACTTTACTCTTGTGATGTTAAAAAGTAGTTTTGGGTGGATCTTTAGACCATGCTTTTCATGCCCGGATATACTTATAACCTTCTTAATGATGTTCTTCAGAAAGGTCAGGTGCGTAGTACTCGCAACCGGGGTGCGTGTATGACCTGCACCCTAATTGCTTACCTCGCTTTCTGTCACAATCCGAGAGTTAGAAAGAAAGAAAGAAAATACATTTATTTAGCACAGACTAAAAGACACAATACACCAGATACATACATCAGATAGCAACTAATAAAAAACAAGTTTTGAAGGATACTGCTAATCAATGGCTTCATGTGGTTAAATCCGTATGCTCAACAATGTAAATAACGCAATGAACATGGCTTTACTGTCAAAATGAAACCCACTGCAATGAATTGTAATTTTTTGTGTATTACCCCGCAGATGTATGTATGATCGTAACCGAAGCAAAAGGATTATGTAAGGATCGTAGCAGGCGGCGTTCTAGTTTCTGCCTACCCCTATGGGAAGAAGGCTTGAGTTTATGTATGTATGAAATAATAGATTTTCTGATATTTGTGTGTTGTTTGTACTTATTAATTTTTATAAAGCTTTCACAGAATCTTACTGTTATCTTATCAAATTTAATTAATTTAGTTAATCACATTCCATAAAGTTTTGTGTAAAAAGTTTTAGTTGTAAGATGTAAAAAACATGAAGTAAATCCCATTGGTCTACGGAGCACGAGGTCCTTGGTTCGATTCCCGGGTTGGGTAGTGTTATTGGGTTTTTCCCTCTGGAATTTCTCAGTAGCAGCCTAGAGTCTGGATTTTTCCAGTTGATGGCAATAGGCTCGCCCCTAATATATGGGAATTAAACATAATTGGCGAAATGTGAGAGTACACCTACACACGGTATGTATTTCACATTTAGTATGTATTTCGCCAGTGTGTGATGTTTAAGTGTTGTGTGTGTGCTATAGCAATAGGAACAAGAAACACTTCTGCTTAACCCTTCGGGGAATATAGGTGTGATGTTATGTTGTAGAATTAATAAAACATTATTTATAAATATAACTTTTATTTACAACTAAAATCTCTCCGCAACTCTATTTGCAACATTTCTGAGGTTTCCATACACTTTCGAGGGAGGTGAGCCCATAATAAGGTTGCATATCGCTCTCCTTGCCAGCGCTATGTTCTGGTAACTACCAAGGATGTGAATTTTTGAGTCTGCCAATACTATTCTGGTTTTGGTGACATTCTCTATGGTGAATTTTGTTCGACCAGCTTTTCCGGCGAGACGGCCAATGGCCCGACTAAGATGGTCGCCATTTAAAGTTTTGACATCTTTGACTTCAAAAGATTCAACAAATAAGTCATCAAGTCGTAGGAGGGCGAGGGCGTCGTCGACTTCGAAGCCGTAGATGAAAGCCTGAAAATCGAAAATTTATTTTATAATACAAGAAAACAGTCGGGTTTTAGGTGATTTCGACTGAATCAAGATTTGTATGAAACCTTTTTGTCAAGATTCATGCTTGCCCATGTTTTTAGAATATGAGTCTTAGATTTATAGCTGATCCCAGTAAGATACAATCATCTTTTAGGTGGTGTAGTGAGTAGTACCCTGTCCTGTTAGGAGGGTACTTTATATTATTACAGGTAATATGAGGAACCTCAGTTTGTCTATAAAAAGACCAACCCTGTTTACCTTTATAACCAAGGGTAGTGTTTGGCATCTGCTACTGATAACAGCAACCATAACAAAATAAATAATCCATACTAATATTATAAACATGAAAGTAACTATGCCTGTTACCTTTTATATCCTGTCCATTTAAACCGTTTTATGACAGATGGAACTAGTGATTGCAGCAACACACAATACATTGATTAATACACATGCAGTATTATAATGTCTGTAGGAAGCCATAAATAAGATAAGGCAGTTTATATATTTATTTTATTACACATATTAAAGTTAACTTTTACGTAATCTGGATATGTATGTTCAAAGACAGCTGTCAAAAAACAGTTTAACCTAATGTACAGGTATAAAAAGGTAACAGGCAGAGTTACTTTCATGTTTATAATATTAGTATGGATTATTTATTTTGTTATGGTTGCTGTTATCAGTAGCAGATGCCAAACACTACCCTTGATTATAAAGGTAAGCAGGGTTGATATCTGTATAAGTGGGCAAATTGGAGGACTGTCTTATGTAATTTTGACATTCAAAAAGTGACAATTCTCAGCCTAATTTAGCTTTTATTTCAATAAAGGACCAAATAATAAGGATTGATTTAACCTCTAATAGGTTTTTGATAGTTTTAATTGCATAGTCAAGATTAATTACTATGGTTGATGGCTATAAGAGTAGGGGAAGACCAGAGAAACAATGGATGGACTGTGTGAATGATGATATGGTTAAAAAGGGTGTGAGTACTGAGGTGACGACTAATAGCGAAGAATGGAAGTAAGATACATGTTGTGCTGACCCCAAATAAATTGGGATAAAGGCAGGAGAATGATGATGATAATTTATTTACCTTGACAAAATCAGCGGCTTTCTGTAGGTTGGCAATGTCTTTAGTTTCTGGTCCGACCTTTATCTCCACATTGCGTGTTTTCGTGTTGAATCTGACTTGTAGTAGTAAATGTTCCACTATTGGAGTGAATATCTTCAACCAACTCTCTTTGAGTGGTGTGTATCTGTAAGAAAATGTTAATATTAATCCATGAAGAATTGAAAGTTTGACAGTGATGTGAACGAGTACTTCAACGCCTAAGTGTCCTTTTGGTAAGAGTTTATTTGTATAATTAGTTACTCCTTTAATTTAGTATCTAGTGTAGTTTGTGTTAAATATTGTAAATGTAAGTAAATGGATAACCAAATTGAGATTAAATACCATAAAAATAAGATTATGAGAGGGTTGGCGAACTTTTAGGCCCAAAAATCAGCATTGCCATATGTGGCAATGCTGCCAGCCTTATGAGCACTTTTCCTGTTGACAGTGATGTGGAGAAATTTTTTCATACCCTATGATTCTTTCCCCTCCCTTTTTATATACTTGTACCTTTAACTACTATAATTTTAAGACTATCTTAGAAATTAAAAAAGTATATATCTTGTGGATAAAAAGAAACCTTTGGTGATTTGAAGATTATGGGAGGGATTGTTGTATAATGCACACCATAGAAAGAAAATACAATTCATTTTGATTAAATTGGTGAGATAACAGGTGGTCTAATCGAAATCAGCGATCTCTGAAAATTAGGTTGTGGTATTATTTATTTATTTATTTTCTTTTTGAGGTTATATACCTGTGAGCTGGGACTGCAATCTTTCTCATATTCTCTTTAGATTCGTTAGGCTCCGCACTCTTCTTCTTCTTTGCCTTTGACCGACTGTGTTTAGCTTTCCCTTGGATACCATTATGCTCTTCAATTTCCATCACATCGCCAGATTCTGACACAGCCCTTCGCTTTATATTTTTTAGCTTCACTGTCTTCTTGGCAGGCAAAAACTCGTCCACACTTATATTTGCTGTGTCCATCTTTAATTCTGTTTGGTCAGTCATGTTGATAAGTTTATTTAACACGAACAACCTAAAGATATTTTTGTTGCAAAATAAATTCTCACATGGCTTTTATGAAGCACAGATTAAAAAGAATTTATTGATGTCAATGTCATACGTCAGATGACTATAATGTCAATTTGATATTGCCACTAAAAAACATCAGCACTAAAGCACTAATTGCCCTGGAGAAAAAGAAAGAAATAATATTTATTAGTATACTACTGGAACTGATTCATACCGACTCCACCCAGGCTACATACATCTATTGGTTCACCATCCCTCTATATTACTTTACTCTTTTTTCACCACGAACGAAACCTTAGCTTCTTGTACATACATACGATGTCTGGACAGCGCCTAATAAAGAAGTTAGGGATGCAACTTTTGTGATGTTTGAGGGTTGACATTGAAAAGTACTAAATATCAAATGTTACAATTATTATTAGTCACTAAAGATGTCATTTTCGTTTTGATAGAAAATATTCGTTCAGTACTTTGTGTACTACATTAGGCGCGGCCTAGTCAAGAAAAATTTTGGGCGCATTCTCTTCTATTTATCCTCATTCATTCCAGTTATAAATATTGTGCATCTCAAGTCTATGTTATCGTTTAGTAACCTCTTAATACATCACTAAAAAAGGTGCGTTCAAGATATTGTGGGAAAATCAGAAAAATTACGAACGTCGAAAAATTTGAATGATCCCTTTTGAATGGTTATGTCACAGGGTTAATTTTTGTTATGAATTGATTTGAGGTAAGAATTCCAACAATATACTACTAAAAATGTGCGATTAACAATATTTAGGACCTTCAGAAACTTATAACAAACTCTTATTTTAGGTATCGTATAACAGAAGATACCTCGGGTCAAAATGTCTACGCTACTAAAACTTGGTGTGGTAAAAGTGCTCAGTCCTGGCCAGGGTTGTAAAATAGCGGCATGCACGTTTGTGCAGAACCGTAACATCGCTGGCAAAGCACTTAGGAGCTCGCTGCCCTGTCCTCCCCCAAAACCAGCACCCTTCGACTATGTGAATAAGGACTACTCCTGGTTGAGGAGTCTTCGCGACCGTACCACTCATAGGTTCGATGAGAATACGAAAGTGGTCGTGGTTGAAGGCCCAGTAGCTGCTGGCAAGACCGAGTTCGCGGCCGCCCTCGCCGAGGACTTAGGTATGAAGCATTTCCCAGAAGCAAACATGGATATCCACTATGTCAGGCCAAACGGTTGCGATCTCCGTATGTTCGATGACCAGATCCCAGAGGACACCAGAACCTTCGACCATGTCAACTTTAACCAGACTCCGAACCACCGCCTGGCTGGTAACTTCCAGATCATGATGTACATTGCTAGATACAGCCAGTACATTGATGCTTTGGTACATTTGTTAAACACTGGTCAAGGAGTTGTGCTGGAAAGGTCTCCTTACTCTGACTTTGTGTTTCTGGAGGCGATGTACTCTCAGAAGTACATCAGCAAAGCAGTGAGGTCGGTGTACTATGAGCTGCGTGCAAACTCCCTTGAAGAGCTGATGCGTCCCCATCTCGTCATCTATTTGGACTTGCCAGTGAACAAGGTAAAATACCAGACCATTATGATATGTGTGTCGGTAGTCCATAAATGCAAGGTATGTACTCGAAGGTGCTAAATGCCATGCATTCATAGACTACTTATGTCACACATATCAATATACTATTTTATAGCTTTTGTTACCTACACCCGAATTTATGTCACGCTTTTTTGTGTAAAAAGGGACTACTTAAGTTGCAGAAAAGCGTGAATTACATTAAATTCAATTAAATTTTTATTCAGTAACAATTCACATTGCATTCAAATATAAGTGCAGGTTTAGATCACACAGTGCTGTAAAGGGAGTTTTAACTGCTAATATTCTGACTTTGCTACAAATGATAAAATGTCCTTAGGGGTTCACGTCTTGTTTTTTGTATAATTTGGCAAAATTAATTAGCACACTGTAAGCTTCTGCTTAAATTTGTTTTTTACGCTGCATATTATCTGCCTTAAATAGAATAGAAATACTCTTTATTATGTACACCATAGAAATTACAGATATAAACATAGAAATTTTAATTTTTTATATATATAAAAGTTATTATAAATAAATAACAAAGCAGTAATTTCATTTATTAGACGAACCACAGAAATGACAAATCATTCTATTACAAAAAGTTTTGTTGGCAAAAAGAAAAGATGATGATGGACAGTATTCTACTATCAGTTATTAATTACCAAGTGCTAGATACAATTCAGATATGGTTACGTTCAAATTCCATTACAAGTGAATTTTTTTAGGACTATTATCTAAATTCAGAACCTCTTCTAATTTCTAATTTTCCTGGACCAGTGTCAGGGTAGTCTGCAAAATTCAAAGGGCTTTGAAGATCCCTGGCATACCTACCTGTCCGCTATTGTTTTTTTTTTTCAAAATGGCGGTCACGCATTAAACCTATATCAATTGATAGCCGGCATCAATGCAACAGAACTTTGTATGTTAATATCTCGGAAACGTGGCACTTAAGGGGGTTGCGTCTCATAATGTTTTCTGTTTGCATTTATGTCAGCTATCGATTTACATACGTTTCGTTTCATGCGACACCGCGATTTTTAAAAATTTACGACATTTAAAAATCTTCAATCCCCTTTCTTACGTACGAGGCAGCTATAGTTTTTTACAAAAAGTATGTTAACAGCCCGTCTCAGATTGTTTAGGTTTTCATTTACATTTTCAAACAGGAAATAGGGAGTTACATTGTCGACTTATGCAGGAAAGGCCAAGCAACTATTTGAATGTAGAATGCAAACGCGAAAATTTTGCACAATCTCGGATAAGTTAGACTTTTTTTCATCATTCAAAAAGAACTAAAAATTATTACTTTGTCGACTTATGAAGAAAAGGTCGAAAGAGGAGGAGCGAGCCTGACAATTTTCCCGCCTGGGACAGCGCCTGTATCAGTTACGAGTTTTGTCTAAGAAGTTCTCACCGCCGGCTCCTGCTTTTGCAGGTTCAAGAAGCTATAAAGAAGCGTAAGCTGGACCACGAGGTGAGCGGCAAAGCCCTGACCGACGGGTTCCTGACTGAGATGGAGCGCCAGTACAAGAACAAGTACCTCCGCGACATTGCCACGCATGCTGAATTGCTGGTGTACGACTGGAGCGGTGGCGGTGAGGTAGAAGTGGTCAGTATCCATCAATATTTTTTTTTCCTCATCTCTTAATACAGGGTGAAGGGACATTGAAGCGCAAACTGTTACCACCATGAATTCGGTACACGATTCTAGACGCGGAACCCTCGCACGAACTATCGCTCACTTCACCTCCATCGCAACGCAAAACAGTAGCCGCAAAATGGCGAACGGTCCACTCTATAATATACTAAAAATGTGCGCGAGCCTCATTGCACTGGAGTGTGAAGTGGAAACAGTTCAAATTCAAAGGGCTTTGAAGGTCCGTCTGACCATCTATCCGCCTTTTTTTTTTTCTTTTCAAAATGGCTGCCTAGTTCACACCTAATAAAGCGATAGCTGACATTTAACATTTTGAAAAAAAAAACAAAATGGCGGACTCTGTAAGTATGCCAGGCTCCATATAAAAAAAATTCAATCACCTTTGAATCTGTCTGAAACAATTACTGCGGTGCGCTGCAGCCCGACGCGGATCCTAATGTTCTTTGGCGCATTTTTGCGATGCGGTGTGCTGCAGCCCTACGCGGGTCCTAATATTCTTTGGCGCATTTTTGCGATGCGGTGCGCTTAGCTTAATTTTACTGCCTCGTTAGTCTTATGGTCGTAAGCGCTACTGCTGAGTGTGAGGTCTCGTGTATGATTCCCAGATCGGGTAGTAATGTTATTGGGTTTTTCCATCTGGAATTTCTCAGGAGCACCCCAGTTGAAGGCAATAGGCTCGCCCCTTTCTAAATGGGATTTAAACATAACTTGCGAAATGTGCCCAACCTCTGCCTAACCCTTCGGAGAACACAGGCGTGATGTTATGATTTTGTATTACCTTCCAGGTCGTGGAAGACATCGAACGTCTGAACTTCGATCAGTACACGGAGCGCGAGAACCCCAAGATGAAGGACTGGCGTCTTCCGCGCGAGGTGGAATGGGCTGACCAGCGTATGCTGTACACCAATCAGAAGTTCTTCCTGATGAACCTCTTTGGTATACCCAAGTTGGACGTCCCAGAACTTATTACTAGCGCTGAAGATGCTTATGAACGAATTAAGGTAAGTGAAGTTTTTACTAGTATTCTGCGTTCATAATTTAGTTTCCAAACTTATAAACATTTGGAAGAATAAGTATACCTAATACGTAAAAATAAAGTTTATTTTGCGCTACAACAACATATACATATATAGATAGATTTTTTTTTTTTTCAGTTTTTCTATAGTAGGTAGTAATTAAAAAATGAACAAAATTTACACTAGTGTCAAGTTTATATATTTTTATAGGAAATAACTCATTTGGAAACATGGATTACATAATTTTATCCACAGCCGTAAATATTTGAAAAGTACCGCGTGATATCTGGTTGATAATAATATTAGAAAGCCCTCACTCAGTTACGGGACAGATTATTTTGGCAAGATGGCAAAATCCAATCAGTGATTAGGTTCGGTTTTGAATATATCCTAGCCCAAGAGAACTATGTTCTGTATCAGGCCTTAGGCACCTGTCCCACCTCCAGCGATTATCGAGAAGTTAATAGAGCTAGTAACTAAAAAAGAGTTTTCGAGCAGTGACGGCGACGAGCGGTTACCTGCCCGCCAAGCCAGCTTCGCTTAGCTTAGCTCGCAAATTTATACACGAAGTATCAAAGAAAGTATACTCGCTGTATACTTTCTTTGATACCTCGTGTATAAATTTCGATACCGTGGGAATATCGGGATAAAAAATTTCCTATATGTTAATCCTGGTTATAAACCATCTGTGTGCCAAATTTCATCGAAATCCGTTCAGTAGTTTTTGCGTGAAAGAGTAACAAGCATCCATCCATACAAACTTTCACGTTTATAATATTAGTGGGAAGTAGGGTTTTACTTACATGGGACCTACAATTTTTTGTACGTTTCTTGGGCGAGGAAATCGTTGGGAGCTAGTCAATTCCTCGTGGGTGGTAGGACTGGTGCCTTACACCCCTGATGGGTCTGAGGAACCCCTCAGACCCCATCAGAGGTCGTGCTTCTCATTTTTTCCCCTGTATATTTTTATTACTTAAAATACCAGTGCGCCAAATTACCGGGAGAGGCTGGGCAGAGTTGTATGTGTAAATATTCATCACAGCTACGGAACCCTTGACTGTGCGTAGTCCAACGCGCATGAGGCCGGTTTTTTTTTAACTGTGATTTAAAACTGTAGTCTTAATAAAGTTTCTTTTTTCAGGTAATTGATGCGCACCCTCAGTTCGCACACATGGAGGGATACACAAAGGGTGGCAACTTATTCAAGACCAAGATGTCTAAATATACGGAATATCTTTAAATGTTGCCAGAATGTAGTTTGAATTAATATAATCTTGAAAAATTATTTTAAAAAATCCGTTGTTTGATTTGCTACTATAATAGGCTTCCTATTATTTTTTTGCGTTATCCGCTCAGTACCGCTGACTGGTTTAAGCTACGGTTTTATAGAAGAGTGCCAGCTCTAGTAGTAAAAAGTAAAACCAAGAGTCTATGGTGTAATTTGCCCAATCAATCAATTAATGGGACACTGGATGACAAAATTGTGAACGTTCCACTTTGTTCCACTGGTGGAACGAACTGGCAAAGAGGAATGATCCAAAGTTAAGGCGAAATCATCAGGGTAGCCCACGAAAATGTTCTTGCGATTTGCAGTTAAGAGTGGGTTGTATGTTGATTAAAATATGATTCTTAAATTTCGCGGGCCACGTTAGCGCATCCCCCTTAAGTGCACGGCTGTCTGGGTTCGAGCCCACGACGACTTACCAACCCAACTCCTGATATTGAATAATTGACACGAAAGAAGATAAATTAAAACTTCAATAAATAAAGTCAACTTCTTATATTTCATGTAAATTATTAAAAACGTATAATATAAAGTATTACAACTACGCATTTAGCTCAGCACCACAGATCGACAAATACTTGCAACAAGTTTAAAAAAAAAAGGTTGAGGAGGCCCCTTTTCAACCCCCTTTATGAGAGTATTAGGAAATAACATGTAGGCAGTATAAATTATATTATGGTAAATGTAAAGTCACTAAACATGTGACTCAGGCTGGCTGGACAAATTTTCAAAATAGCTCGCATTTAACCAGGTCAATAGGGCACTTTATGTGACGGCTAAACACCTTTATTTCAGAATTTGTAACGCTACAGAATCTCAGATAATCGATCGAAAACGTGTCCAGCCAGGTTGAAAAACCACTTTTCGCTGGTCTCTCAATCTCGGTAACGGAAGTGATTTTGACGAAAACTTCTGGCTGGCACTTCCGAATCTCAATAACGGGAGCGTTTGATTTATGGCGTCACATGTTAGGGTTTACGAGAAATCAACAGAAACTTAATGTCCAGCCAACCTGAGTTCAAGCTGGCTGGACATGTAAACGGACACAGATTTTTGCATTTTTCGGGAATTGGCCTTCAGGAGTTCAGGCGTTGCGCCGACCCCAAGTAACATGGTACAAGGACAGGAAGATGATGATGATAAATGGTCAGTTGTAAAGTTTGAAGTTTTCAGGTTCGTTACAAGTATCGTCTTTGTCTAACCTAAAATCGATTTTCTGACTTAATAAAATCACTTAATGGCGCCGATTCCCTTGTCCACAAACTAAACTAAATTTAAATTCAGTACATCTTTTTCTTTCTATTTCATTGAGAAAGGGACAGAAGATAATTATTACTTTAGTTTAGTTTGTGAACAAGGGAATCGGCGCCAGTGTTTGATATCCGTATAAAAGGACACCAATTTATGTCCTTCTTGCAGTATAATATTATGTTTGGTTAGTGAATTTAGCTATAATTTCTTAAAAGAGCGGTGGCCGCTACACAATGTTCAGTGACGGCTGTCATACAAGTGAGGGCAGTGGGGTTTAAGTTTTAACTCTCTCTGGGGTCTTGAAAAACACGAAATTACTTTCTGAAATAACGTTTCAGTGAGGTCATTCGTATAAAATGGTAGCGTCGCATAGCATAGCATAATCAGCCTATAATGTTCCCACTGTTGGGCCACAGGCCTCCTCTCTGTGAGAGGGAGTGGGCCATAATCCATCACGCGGGCCCAGTGCGGGTTGGTGGATGTCACATGTCTTCGAGTTTGTGGTTCTATGATATGCCGGTTTCCTGATGTTTTCGTTCACCGTTTTGAGAGCAGTGGTAAAGAAATTAAATAAACAAAGTAAAGTGCCTGCCTGGTAAAATGGTAGAAATTGTAGTAAATGGTGGACGCTATGTTGCGGACACCGCTCTTCTAACAAACTGTAGCTTTAGGTACAGACGCCAGCACATCAAGCTACTACAATCTGTCAAATTTCTTTAATAGATTTTCAACTTTATCGCTAAAGCATTAGGGTTCAAGGTTGATTGGGAAAATGTGACAGTTTCGGGTAGGTTGACCTGCTGGCGTCTGTACATAAAGCGATTCATCATTTATACAATAATAACACGAGCCCAATAGTAATAAAAACGGAATGTCTTATTAAAGTAATATTCAATTAGTCAACAAAAATATGGCAACACAACTTAGGTAATAATGATTTCGGCATGTTTTTTATGCCAAAATATAAACAATTTATAATTGAATTAATTTAGGTTCAATTAAAAAATGAAATGTCCAGGGATATTAATTAAACAAGAATAAATCGGTGCCAGGGGCCTTCTCTCTAATTCCGTCGACGAAGATACGGGTCAGACCAAAAATAATTCGATACATCGGAATGAACCCTACTCCCGACTAATGAACTTTATCGGACGGACCAAAAACATCGGAAGTAAGGACAACTGTCAATTGGTGTTGTCATACATTCTTAGTTCGGACACCGATGTATCTTATGTCCGTAGGTGATACGGAGTAGGAAACGCCCGTAACTTCGGCCAAAACTACGGATTTCGTGTTAAGAGAGAAAACCCCCAGTTATTAGACTTGTTAGTTTATTTTGTGTTGATATTTACAAAAAATATAGTAATAATAATCCAGAAAAGAATGGATTTGATGCTGATAATTTTAAAATACGAACGAGGTCGATTATTCCAATTAAAGGTTGATTTTTCCAACGCCAGATAAAAATTATCCGAGCAATAATTTTGAATTTTTGACAGTTCTTCCATACAGAATCTGTCATACTTAAATTTTATCCCACGGATAAGAATCATCTGTCGATTGAAAAATCAGCCCTTAGTTAAACGATTGGCCAAGATTTTCTTACAGTTGACTACTTGATACAAACGGAGCTGTAACTTTACGGCGGCTCTGAAGTGCGCTACTCGCTGCGCAGTACCTCCCCCTCACCCCCGCTGACACGTGAATGTGTTACTGCGCAGGGACTCGCCTCATGTTCCAAGCCGCCATTTAATAATGAAAAAAAAAAAGAAATGGCAGTAAAAAATTATTACTTTATTAGTGTTTTGTATATGTTAAGTGTTAACATTATTTTTATTACAGTATAAAATTACGTAGCCTAAGTGCAAGATATCACAAAGAATTCTTATTTTTACATTTTTCAATTTATTCCTATGGTGGTTGGACCAAACATTGAAGTGTAACGGTGTAATCGTTAACAAATACGCCTAAATATTATTGCATAAAAATATAAGTATTTATTGTAGGATTATTTACAATTTGGAGTACACATTGCACGTGAAGATCGTAGCAGGCGGCGTTCTGTATTTTCTGCCTACCTACCTACATGGAAAGAAGGCGTCAGTTGATGTACGCATGTATTTACAATTTATGTTTCATTCGACGAAAAAGACAATTTATTAGACCAGATAGTAAAAAAAATACGTTTATTTTGGCGCCGATTCCCTTGTTCACAAACTAAACTAAATTTAATTTCAATGCATCTTTTTCTTTCTATTTAATTTAGAAAAGGACAGAAGATAAATATTAAACTAAACTAAATTTAAGTTCTGTGCATCTTTTTCTTCCTATTTCATTAAGAAAAGGACAGAAGATAAAATATTAGTTTAGTCCTGTCAAATTAGTCAGCGCCTGACATAAATTGACGTATTTTTAGTAGCCATGTTTTTAATCACGTCTAATCTCTCTATGGAGTATCTTAATTTGACAGGACTAAACTAATATTTTATCTTCTGTCGTTTTCTTAATGAAATAGGAAGAAAAAGATGCACAGAACTTAAATTTAGTTTAGTTTGTGAACAAGGGAATCAGGGCCAATGTGTTTTTGAGTAAATTGACAGTCTGTAGTTCAATAAAAATATATCGTAATTTTATAAATGTAAAAGACAAAAAAAAGGTCCCGTTTTCAAATTAACTATCAATGTATATCCATCTGAATATACGCACTGTTGATTTTTAATTTATTATGATTATTTAGAAACAACATTTTTTATGACAAGCCTTAAAGATATACTTATTGCGATTTTATCAATATTTAATTCAAACCCAAATAATAACCGAGCCATAGTGAATCCATATACCTACTTAAATTCAGAACAACCAGTCACCAGAAAACCAGTCTTACCAAGGGATACAGTGTTACCCAGTAACTGAGTTGTGGAGGTCAGATAGGTTGTCGCTCCTTGTAGAATACTGGTATTCAGCTGCATCCGGTTAGACTGGAAGCCGACCCCAACATAGTTAAAAGGCTAGGCAGATTTATTAATACTAAAATTCAGAATCTTAGATAATTTACATTAATGGACACTTACTCAACTATCTACCTTAGCGTTATGTAGTCTTAAGTTGATTATTGAGTGAACATTTGTCATAAAAAGGTCTTAAATTATTACTGCAATGGAATTTGAACTCTGCCCTGTTTGGCATTGAGTTTGCGTTTCCAAAACATGATGATTATTAATGATTCTGAATTCAGGTCTAATTTAATTATTAAAAAAATATTTTTTCCTGTAATATTGATAATACCGAGGGACTATACTTATCGATAATTGGACCATACTTAAAGCCGCAGTCGTAGTCATAAAACGAGGGAGCGAGACAACACGAGACTTATACATATTATTATAGATTTTTGGAATCCTGTACTTCACCGTCCTGTTCACACGTTTAATGACCGCAAATACCACAAATCTTTGCGTAAATTGAAGTGTTGTAATATTTTTAAACCATTTGCTTTTTAATTTTTTTTATTTGTGCTTTTATAAACGTCTTTAAGAATTCCTCTGTTGTGTTCTCTGTTATTTAAAGTTAACAAATATCAACTTTATTTTAATGGTAATTAAGTTGACTTCAGAGTGACTAGCACTATTGAAAAAGTTATAAAAATGTTTAAAAGTTGTAGTGTAAACTGAACTTTATTGTGTAGGAATTAAAGTTATTTTTCCATAAACTCATATTTGTTTACATTTTTGGCGAATATGTCGCGAATGCAGATTATACTGCATTTCCTAAGTCGACGACATTTTGCTTCGATTGCTAACAATTCAATTGACTTTCATGATGTTCCGCTACGCTCTCTAGCGGAATTCCTTAAACGGTTTCCCATCATTATTTTCGCAGCGGAAGTGTGGTAAGGCCCAAAGTGTGGCAGAGGTGTCAAAACGAAAGAGAAAAGCGGCCATCTTTTGACGCGGTAGGGCGAATCTACGATTAAAATCTTTGGTTGTGTGATAATAATATCTATCGGCTGTAATTATTTATATTTTTAATTTATTTTCGTTGCTTATGTATTTAGTATGTATGTATCTATTATTTAGGATATGTATATATCTGTGTATCTGTTTTAGCATATTATTGCACCAACGACAACCCCATTTTACGTCCAAGCAAATCACTGTCCATTCCATGGCTGCCTGGAAGAGATCGCAGAAAGCGATAAGACCGCTTATTGTATATTTTTAGTGTTCGATCAATTTTTTTTTTGTATTTTTGTGGTGTACAATAAAGTTTATAAATAATAAGTATAGTCCCCAGATTATTGTTTGTTACGTCTCTCGTACTAGTCGACTAAGTATGGCGAGTCTAAGGCGCCCAGGCCCGCGGCTACACCGCCCTCGTTCGCGTCCGCTAACTTTGTACGGAGCATGTGACCGACCTGACGATTGTGGTAAACTTTTTCTTTTGTCCTGTAAAAGAAGTTGTGATATTTTATAACTGTATTAATTGACCTTAAGGCTGCCTGTCCATTGAAGCGGAGTGAGGCTGCGGAACGGAGAAACAGAAATCTTATTTATTATTTTCATTTTTTTTTTTTTTATTTATTTTTTTTTTTTTTCAATTTTTTTTTTTTTATTTATTTTTTTTTTTTTTTTTTATCTTAACCAATAGGATTGCATAAAATCATAAAATCTCCGCTACGCAGGCTCGCTCCGCTTCAATAGACAGGCAGCCTAAGGGGGTGCTAAGGTAGCCTTCGAATAACAATTTTTCTTACGTTTTTTTCTTCAATTTTCAGAGCGGTAATTCTCGTCATTTTAAGAACGTTCACAGTCTGATCTTAGTCTCAATCTGTCGAAAATACCTCTAATGTCCCTACATTTTTTTAATCTGGTTTTTTGCATACATTTTATGTGACATTTCACAAATGTTTACCAACGGGGCCCCCCTGTCAACGTCATTCGGACGCCAAAAGATCTTTGTAGCAGTGTACTCACCCGATGATAACGCCGAAGATGCCGAGCTCTGACACCAGCTCCACGATAGGGGGCGGCACTGTCGCACCCGGCCGAATCACGTACCCTGGCACCTGATAGAAATAATAGGGTTTACTTATTACGTTTATAAATAAAGGGGATAATTATTAAATCATGGAGGAAAGGATACCGGTGTGCTAACAACTAATTACTATGATTTGCTATGATATACGCCAAGGTCGCTCTTAGCGATAAGACGGACCTATGGTGGAACAGTCGAGTCTTGGAGTGGAGGCCGCGTATCGGCAAGCGTAGTGTGGGACGCCCCCCCCCCCCCCCCCCAGCTAGATGGACGGACGACCTTCAGAACTTGCTGGGACGGACTGGATGCGGAAGGCGGAGACAGGGTGTTGTGTCGCAGCCTGGGAGAGGCCTATGTCCAGCAATGGACTGCGATAGGCTGAGTTGATTAGCGAAACGACCGCCCATTGTGTCACCCTTTGTAAAATTTACATTATTTATGTTCTGTAATTTATATGGTGGTGTAGAGTATTCTATTATGCCGGCCACACTCTTGTCGTACACAATGTAAATGAATTTTACGTGGAAGTGAAGCAACTTTGACCGTCCTACAGCCATAACGAGAGGTACTTACAAGTGGCGGCACAATTCTCTCCATGAGTATGTAGGCGGCTCTCTCGCGGCTGTGGCGCATGCGCTGTAGCGCCTCGCGGATGTCCGCGCCGTACACATTGTGTCCACCGCCTTCACGTTGCGGCTTCAGTACGAACCTGTAACGTTAGACACATAGCCATAAGAATTAAAAAAAAAAGCATTTAATTCAATAAAACCATTTACAGGACACAAATAACTTTTGAACTGTCAAAGAGTCGGTCAGTGAGTCAGAAAGTTCAAGCCAGTTGCCCACTCCAAAACGTACATCGTACGTATGGAGAAGAACGGGCAATATCAAAAATCTTTTAAATCAAGATATTACAAAATCCTGGGAAAATTTATTAATTGTAAACGACATCGCGGTAGGCCCAAGCGGGATGAGCTGGACTCCTTTAATGAAGATTGTTCTTTGGTAGCTCTGGACATAGAGAGGTGGAGAGAGAGTAAGGAAGCCTTTGCCCAACAGTGGGACCTTAATGCCTTAAAAAAAAGAATATGAAAATAAATAATGTTAGCTCCATACTCACTTCTCAGCATCCTTCAGACCCATCTCGACGGCTCTCTCGCCGTTCTCATCGAAGTCCAAGGAGTATAAGCCAGCGAAGATATCCCTGACCCGAGTGGTGGTGGCTCCTAAACCCATGAATTTCTCCAAAACGCCGGGGGCAGCCAACGCTTGCTGGACCTTCTTTGTACCAGCCAGCTGGTAGTGGATCGATGGGCATTTAATGGCGCTGAAATAAATAACGTATTATCATTTATCACGCCCCTGCACATACCTTTTAAACATATAGTATCATCTCACGAACCGAAGCGCGCTTTACTTGTGGTTACCAAGTGTACAAACACGCTCTGATTGTGTGTATAAGCTCAGGAGCTCTCGGCACCGTCCGACACACAGGCGCAGTCGGACGTGTTTGTGTGTGCGTGTTATGTACGCATTCACAGCGCGTTTGTACACTTGGTTACTACAAGTAAGTCAGTGAGACAGAAATACTGAAACATAAGGTCTAGATTAGCGCCCGGTTGATGGCAATAGGCTCGCTCCCTATTACATGGGATTCAAACATACCTGGGTGTAACAAATGTGGGTGTTCTCTCTCTAACCCTACGGGAAAACAGGCGTATTGTTATATAACACATCACCAGTAAACGGTGCGCTTAAACTTCAAAAAAATAAAAGCTTTTAAAAATACAAAATGGCGGCGAGGGGACTTATCCACTTAGGTTCTATGTATGCCCTTTGCAAGTTTCGGGCTACCATAGCGCATCGCTGCATCTCCCTGACATAGATAAATATTAATAAATGATAACTTAAAACAAAACAAAATGGCGCGAGGGTTAATGCTGCCACTTAATCTGCATTCGCGATTTATTTGCCAGAAATGTAAACAAATATGAGTTTATGGAAAAATAACTTTAATTCCTACACAATAAAGTTCAGTTTACGCTACAGCTTCAAACATTTTTATGATTTTTTCAATAGTGCTAGTCACTCTAAAATCATTGTTTAACTTGAAATAACATCAATTTGGAACATTACTTTGAATAGACTTTAGGTACTAGGTATGCCATTTGCAAGTTGTGGGTTGCCATAGCGGTATCTCCCCACAGATAAAGGCTCACCCTTTCATCTTGCACCGCATGCCCTGTAACCGGCACGCGTGAGGATCTAATGACTGCGTCAGGGAATGGTATCAGCGTTGCTGAATTTTTTTAAAACGATATCAATTTTTACGTGCTGTTTTTGCCATCGACACGTAAAGAAGACCATAGCGCATCGCTGCATCGTCATGACATAGATATGTATATAAAGCTACTCACGTGGACCTCTCGACCCTCAGTCGCGCGTCCCACTCCCTCTGCGAAGGATACTGCGCTGGTTCGTACCCTGAGCGATAGTAAACGACCGCCACTGGACGCTCGTCGCTAAAAGACACAATATTAAATAACATACAATAAAGTTCATTTGGTGACACAAGGTGGATTTTTAAGGCCAGTCAGTAAAGGATGATTTCCACCAAACGGCTCGCATCGCATCGGATCGGAACGGATTTTATAATCTTTAAACGATATTAAATCATGTACAGCCAACAAAAGAGATAGATAAGTATGCAGGGTTGTCGGATATAGTTGAAGTTTAGTAAGAAACGGATTGATTGTTTTCGGATGAAATATTTAAATAATAGAAAACAAACAGTTCATTTATCAAACTAAATTGCATTCGAAAACATACTTCGGTTTCTTACTAAACTTCAACTATATCCGACGACCCTGTATACTTACCTCTTTTGTTGACTGTACACAGTATTTAAAGTCTATATTACCATTAACAAGCCGTGCACAGCAGCTTGATACGCGATCGTAGCCGAAAGTATGCTGCGACGTGCGATCGGCTCCGTTCGCCTGTCGTCGTATCCGATCGAACATTTTCGGCATTAGAACATGTCAACACGGTAGGAATGAAACTATTTGACTAGGCGCAGAAACGGATACGTTCGCAAGCGACGGTACGAAGCTGATCGCATGCGTCGAAATCCTAACGGACGCGATCGGCTGTCGCCGAATCCGTTCGTATCCTTTCCTATCCGATGCGATGCGAGCAGTTTGGTGGAAATCATCCTTAAGGGGCAGGTTCCTTAACCGTCAAAAACGTTCGTAGAAAAACGTTCTCAGGAGACTATCATGAACTTTTTGAGGAATTGCAAACTGCATTCTCAGATTTTCGAAAGCATGTGCAGTCAGCGAGATACACATCAATTCTCACGTTTTATTCTTATGATACTAATCGATGCAGTTTCGTATAAGGATTAAAACACTCTTCGGGACCAACGTACAGTGGCCTCCAAAAGTTAGTTGACATTTTTCAATTTCAGCTGTGACACACCCCATTCATCATCTATCTAGCTTTTTCTGAACTGTTTTGGGGTCGGCTTCCAGTCTAACCGGATGCAGCTGAGTACCAGTATTTAACATAGAGCGACTGCCTGTCTGACCTCCACAACCCAGTTACTGGGTAATACGAAACCCCTTGGTAAGACTGGTTGTCAGACTTTCGGGCTTCTGACGACCCATTACGACTGTCATAGATCGACGAATGACAGCCGGGACCAATGGCTTAACGTGCTTTCCGAGGCACGGAGGGGTCTTGGTATGTAAAGATGATCGTCCATCCACGGTCCAACCGCGGCAAGCGTAGCTTAACCTGATCGATCGACCCGTGCGGCTGTTATTACTTAGCCACATTATGATTAAAAATACTAGTTATTACTACTTACAGTATCAATTGCTTCTTATCATTAAGGGTTGTCTCCTCATAAATTTCGTTCAACGTTTTTCTATGAACCTGAAAAATAATGAATAAAAACATAATATCACGCCTGATACTTCAACGGGGAAGGCACAGCAGTGGTGATGAAATAAATGATTTTGTTTATCAACATTGCATCTTGAGGAAACCGTGTCTTAGACCAACCAACACTGGGCCGTAGTTGATAAATCTAAGTAAAAATTTTTCAATCGACAGATTATTTTTATTCGTGAATTAAAATTGACGACTGACAGGCTTTTGATGGAAGAACTGTCAAAAATTCAAAATTATTCCTCGGATAAATTATTTGTCGTTGGAAAAATCAACCCTTAGTCAAATTAGACTCAAAATTAGCAATGTCAAAATTCCATAAGACTATCCCCCAAAACACCCATCCTTCACCACTTCCTAGTGCTTTAACTGGGAAGAAGAAATGGCGCAACAAACTATGAGAAAATGGCCCATTTCCTCTGGAGGAGGTGGTCTGAGTGCCAGTGGGAACATTATAGGCTGATTAAATAAATCTTTATTCCGAGGCACGGAGGGGTCTTGGTATGTGAAGATGGTCACCCTCCCACGGACCAACCGCGGCAAGCGTAACTTAACCTGATCGTTCGACCCGTGCGGCTGTTATTACTTAGCCACAAACCCCTCAAGACATTACAAGTACTTGACCTAGTAAACTCACCATAATATCTGGCCTCTTCTCAGCAATTTCAAACTCATGGAACCTTTGGTCACAGATATTGTAGGAGACCTCTTCGACGACGAAGAGGATGATGGCGCAGGGCACACCGAACAGGTCATAAGCGTCAGTGATGCCCGAACATAAGCCTGACAGAGCCTTATTTTCAGGCATCTGAGAAAAAAATTACAGGATTAAAAAATATATATTCCAAAAACATTAAATACGGGGTGAAATTAAATTAGCTAACGGAAATGTCATCTACAGATGTGATAGATATCGATCGATATCGATAACACGATAAAATAAAAATTTAAAAAAGATTTGAAGTTTTTTTCTTGTTTTGTTAAGTACTTAAAGTATGAGTTGAGAAAATCAGAATATATATATATGTAATATCTCGTAATTTTAAGAACGTCCACAGTCTGATCTCAGTCTCAATCTGTCAAAAATATCTCTAATTTCCCTACATTTTGGCAAGTTTTTGACATCTGTTTGTCGCCAACTAGATTCTGAAAGTTTTAAATTACAAGAATTGTAATTTAAAACGTTCATAAAAAACTTCTGTTTTGTTTTTAAAAAATAGAACTATTTTTAAATATAACTAATGTTTTTAGTCTAAATAAATAAATCATTTATTTTAAACCAAACACATTTCATAAACCTGCCAAACTGCGTGACAGTTTGTCGGCAGGATTTGCGCTCGGCGCTCGTCTTATAATGTTGCGAGAATTGGTCCGCATCCGTTCAACGATACGCACGCATTCCATACAAAATCGTTGTTTTCTTTGGACAAAAGCTAAGCAGAGCTGAATAAGTGTTGTAAGTCCCAAAGTCTGCGTCTAAAATTAAATGAGTCAAGTACTTACATTTTTTATTAAATCAGGATGACCCAACTGACGCAGAATGTAGCTGAAAAATAAAAAATACGTCATTTTACGTTGAAGAAAAAACTCCACGATGACATCATTTTTTTTAGACATTTTTCGTAGTCTTTAAAAATCTTTCTTTGATCGTTCATTCACAAAGTATTGTGTACCTACTCATAAATACAGGCTGGCAGGAACAGCGACGCGCAACCTGTTACCATGGATTCAGTACATGATTCTGAACCCCTGCGTTGACATTTTTAGCCAGTTATGTAAAAAAAAAAAATGCTGTTCAGTACATTTTGACTGCGTCTGCATTTTTCTATGAAACAGCAGTTTTTTTTTTTTTGATAACCGACGAAAAATTTCTACGCTAGTCTAGAATCATTTGCTGAAGTTATGGTTACAGTTTGCGCGTCGATATTTCCTGCCATCCTTGTATACAACGTTATTTTTGGATCTAATTTGTTCAGACGCCAGCAGGTCAAGCTACCCGAAACTGTCAAATTTTCACAATCAACCTTGAACCTTAACTCTTTAGCAATAAAGTTGAAAATTTATTAAAGAAATTTGCCAGATTGTAGTAGCTTGATATGCTAGCGTCTGTACTTAAGATCGATTGGTCGTATACACCGTGTTTTTTATAATAGTTGATTATGACGCATACAAAATATCCTTATCATTAATCGAATACCAACCCATACTGGGCCCGCGTGGTGCATTATGGGCCCACTCCCTCTCATAGAGAGCAGGCCTTTGTCCCAGCAGTGGGAACATTACAGGCTGATTATGTATGCTATTAATCGAATAACCAACCTTCGATTTATATTAGCTACCGCTCTAAAATAAACAATTAGCATGTGCCATAATCAAACATCACAAAATGAACATGATATAAAAATAAAAATAAATAATCTTACTAAGAATTTGTGACCTCTGCTAAGATTTTAATTTAACACAAAAATGACGTCATCATGGCAGTTAAAGTCATTGCATATGTTTGTAATGTGATGAAAAGAATACTTTCAAATCTAAAAGTCATGCTGATTAATATAAATTACAGACATCTTTGACGTAAACGGTAAACATTTACCAAAAAGTTATATTTTGATGATTTTAATAAGGAGCTACAGTGTCAGCCAATTTTTTTTTTTCAAAATAGCGGGCTGTATGTTTGCCACGGACCTTCACAGCCCTACCGAAAAGGAAAAACCGTCATTAAAAAAAACGTATTACGTCATAGATGTATAATATAAGGCGGTGTTCAGACGAAGAATTTAGATCACGCACGCAGTACACTCACGAATGTAGTGTTGAAAAAAAAGATTGAGACCACAGATCGCAACATAAATTGTTCGTGCGTTGAACGCCTAACAACGAACTATATTTTACAAGCATTAATATGATGAATAAAAATATTAAGTTGACCAATGACATGAAGTGCAACTGAAAAATGATTTTATTTATAAGCTAATAACATATTACATCAGGAAAACAGGCGTGTTACAATTGCTTGTAAAATAATGCCCATCTTTTTAAATCTAAAAGCTACAGGCAATTTAAATTATAAGTACTAAATAAGCTAAATATGTAACTAATAGACATAGACAACACACATTCACATACGGGCATCTATTTCTAAAATAAGGGCTCAGGCAAACTATCAATATATTATAACTATAAATTCCTTTATATTACTGTTTATGAAAAAGTCATGACTATTGTGAGAGTAAAAAAAAACACGATCGTTTGCAAGTTCCCTAATAGTGCTGAATACAAAGCCAATGAGACAAAAAAGTAGGTTAATCTACAAAAAGAAAAAAAAAAAAACACTGTAGAGACGATTTCACTCATTTCAGGTAAAAAATATGATTGCTTACGTTTTTGTATGAATAATTTTGAAATTCCTTAACTCTACTAAAGGTTGCGTTTAGTGATTTCTGTTTCGTGAGAAATCAAGTTTAGTGAACTATTTCTGATTTATTGAGTAAGCGAAAAAAATACAGGTATTATAACAATATTACTTACAGCGAAAAAAAAATCATATAAGTTATGATCTTTTTTTCGCTGTAATATAGCTTAAAACGTAATACTGTAAGTAAGTTATAATATAATTTCTTTTCGCATACTACTTTAGTATATTTTTTTAGAAATAGTGAAATGGACTCAGTAGACATAACACATTTTTTTGTTAATTTGTAGATTAAATCACTTTTACTATAGAAAAAACTATATTCCTTACAGCTAAACAAGTGAAAATGAAACTTAGCTTTGTCTAGCATGCATTTTTCTAAGTAGCTAAGTATATGAGCAACGTGTATTCGTTTATTAAACCCTTAGAGATGCATGATTATTTTCAATATTTATTAAAATTGGCTGCAAGAGTGACGTACACTACGGTACCCGAGGAGTCAGCCCAATAAGCACTGTAGACTAAGAAGAACAGGCATAATGGCTGTTTTACTTCAGTTACTGTTCAACCCACATTTCAAATGAACCATGTATTCGAGTTTTCGAAATAATTATAGTGCTACAAGTATCTTTTCGCGCCTGCGGGGTAATGGCGTAACACACTACCAGTAGCAATGGCTTCCGTTTTGACAGTTCCACAACATTCATTACGTTATTTACGTTGCTGAGCAGACAATTTTTTCGAACATATGAAACAATGGATTAGCAATATCCTTCAAAATCATTCAGATTGAGATTGATAGTGTGTTATGCAATTAGGGTGCTAAATAACATTGACAGGGGGACGTTGATGATAAACATTTGTGGAATTGACACAGTTATAACAAAACAAGATGGCGGTGTTAGTTTCGATTTTGGCCACGCGCCAAAAGAACCCTAAAGCGTTGTATTAGGGTAGACATTTCTTTTTTTCTGCATATCTAACTCTTTGCTTGCCCGTAGGTACAGAAGGATTCTATACAGCGTGTTCCGGACAATATAATTAAACTACGAACAGATATTCAGACCATGGAAATAAACATTTTTCATTATGGAAACATTAGTTAATTCTTATTTTTTGTTAATTTTCATACAAACTAAAAATGATCGTCCTTCTTCACTATCTCTCGGGTTCCTCTCATACGTGCAAATGAAATGCAAATAGTATTTGATAGATTTATCATTTTAATAGGCTATTTTCCTAAAAAAATCTAATTAGTCCGCCAGTTAGATTATCAAAAAATATTGAACCCGTATTTTTTCTTTTGTCAATTATATAAAAAATGATGAAGACATCGCTCGTTAAAGTTCCGCGTGACATCACTTGCTTGCGACACTTTTGCAAGCAAGTGACGTCAGGACCCCCACTACCAAATTTTGACGCGCTTTGTCTTTGTCATTTTTTGTTTGATTGACAAAAGAAAAAATACGTGTCCATTATTTTTCGATAATCTAACTGACGGACTAAATATAATTAATATAATTATATTTTTTTACCCAGGCAACTACCCTATTGCACTAAGCGGAAACATAGGCCAAATTAAGACCCTTTCTTACTGCACAACTCAATGAAATTTCATTAAAGGAAATTACAAATATCTTTGTGACGAAGCCTTTTAAGTGCTACTTTCTTTGTTAGATTTGATTTGTAAAAGCTATAGAAGCGTTTGCCATAGTTTATGGATAACGTGAAGAACACGGTGTATAGAGACCAACCATAGTTTTTCTTGGAATGTATCTTTGATTGCAGTTTTTTTTTTCTTTACTAGTATTTGATAGGTTGCTTTAATTAATACGATTTTCTGAAGCAACAAGAAATTACTTCTTGTCCTGGTATTTGCCATTTGTCAGCAATGAAAATCGTTTAACGCTTCAGAATAAAAAAAAATGACTAACGTTAAAAATGTAAATAGATTTAAGAATGTAAAATTAAAATAAAACAAACTGTTTACAATAGATACAGGACCTGCTAAAAATCAGTATATCAAATAATTTTGGTCTTTTTAAATGATTTTTAAAAAAACAGTTATAATCAAATATGCTGACCATACCTTGCTTTACTATGAACAAGATAGTAAAACAAAAAAAAATGCGCGTGCGTACACAAGATAGAGGCGAAACTTCTTAAAGAATAAGAGAGATTTAGTGGGACAGACAGAGATAGTTATATCTTTCTTCTCTCCCATGTAACGAAATGTGCATAAACGTGACGCGTCCTTGAAATTTCACTCTCAATTCTTGTCCAATTGTTGAATGGCCGCCTAAGAAGTTTCACTTCCAAAACATTTACAATAATGAAGAGACGCAACAGATGTTTATATTCACCAGTTTTCTTTCACTTTTTTAACCCATAAGATGCGACTAGGGGTCAGCACAAACAAAGAATGCTATACTGTGTACATTTTATGTAGATTGATACATATGACACGGGCTATAGCGGCTCGTGGTTAAGTAATTATAGCTCGATCGTAGTTTCATCCTTGGATGAGTGACCATCCAGTACATATCACTTAGGCCATATTGTGACGCCTGACTTGAAGGATGACGACGACATTGAACGGGAGCGGAGGGCGCTGTCGGTGAGGGCGAACATGATAGCTCGCAGGTTTGCTCGTAGCTCCAGGGAAGTTAAAGTCACCTTGTTTCGAGCCTACTGTACTGCATTTTATGCGAGCAGCCTGTGGGTGTCATACTCGCAGAAAGCCTACGGTGCCCTCCGAGTTCAATATAATAACGCGCTGAGGGCATTGCTGCGGCTGCCTCGCTTCTGCAGCGCGTCGGGGATGTTCGCCAGTGTGCGCGTAGACTGTTTTTATGCCACTATGCGCAGGAGGGCAGCCTCGATAGCGGGCCGAGTGAGGGCCAGCGGCAACAGTCTCCTCGCCGTCGTCGCCGACAGGTTAGACGGGCCATTCATGCGGCATTGGTTGGCCCTACATGCGCCCATATTTAGGGCATGGGTGAGATAAGTCGTTTTTATATTTTTGTGGATTATATTTATTTATTGTTATTTATTATTATGTTTTATGATTTTAATGAAATTTTTTATTTTGATTTAAATTTATATTCATTTTAATTAATTTATAGATTTACTAAATGATTTTAGAGATTTTAATGAATTTAAAATTGATTGCGATTTTAACTACTTAATGAATTTATTTTACAATTTGACTTTATATATATTTCAGTTATTTAATTTTAGTTATAATGGTATTATTGTGTATTATGTGTATTATTGTGGCATGTATTTTAATCTTTGGTTACTAACATAATTTTTAAGTATACTAACATAACTATGGATCGCTGTGTCTGACTTAAATAAAATAATAATATCAACACCCCCCCTTGCCTCGGAAAGCACGTTAAGCCGTTGGTCCCAGCTGTCATTTATAGATTATTGACAGTTTTTACGAGTAGTCAGAAGCCCGAAAGTTGTGACAACCTTATCGTGTTACCCAGTAACTAGGTTGTGAAGGTCAAATAGGCAGTCTTTCCATGTAAAATATCGGTATTCAGCTGCATTAGGTAAGATTAGAGAAAGGCTAGATCTCTAGATATGTTTTATTTTTTTCGGTTTACATGGAGCGACTGCCTATCTGACCTCCACAACCCGATGGGTAATACCACAGAACAGATAAAAGAGGTCCTCTTTTAGCTGTTCTGTGGGTAATACGATATCCCTTGGCAAGACTGGTTGTCAGCCTTGGGCTTCTGACTAGCCGTAACGACTGTCAAAGATTTGCGAATGATAGCCGGGACCAACGGTTTAACGTGCTTTCCAAGGCACAAAGGGGTCTCGATATGTAATGGATGGTCACCGATCCACGAACGGACTGCGACAAGTGTAACTTAACCTTCGATGGAGCCGTGCAGCTGTAGTCATTTATCCACGAGCCCCTACGATGTGACCTGGCAATATATTAATGTTAAGAAATACTGTGGTCTTACCCCCAGCTCTTAAGTATAGCAGGGCAGAAGTTGAACTGGACTGCGATTTTGTACTTAGTCATAGAACAAA
The DNA here is from genome assembly GCA_951799955.1 of Apamea anceps. Taxonomy (NCBI): domain Eukaryota; kingdom Metazoa; phylum Arthropoda; class Insecta; order Lepidoptera; family Noctuidae; genus Apamea; species Apamea anceps. The sequence continues at coordinate 12,827,456 of OX637521.1, read as the reverse complement.
AAAGCAGTGCAGTTCAACTTCTGCCCTGCTATAAGGGCTGGTGGTAAACCCCCTGGTATTTTTCGCAAATCTCGAGACCCCGGTTATTCTTAAGCCGCGTACAGACATCGGGCGGCATTCGCCGCGTCGAAAAGAACTCGTAGTGAGCAACCCGCGTGGTAACTGCGTAACACACTAACAGTAGCAATGGGTTTCGTTTTGACAGCTCAACAGCATTCATTGCGTTATTTACGTTTTTGAGTAGACACATTTTTCGAACATATGAAGCAATGGATTCGCAATATCCTTCAAAATGATTCAGATTTAATTTGATAGTGTTACGCAATTAAGGTAAACCTTAAGCAAAATTGGGTATCGTTTTAATATAAACCATTGGTATTGGTATACCTCACGATAACTGTAAGATGATTTACGAAAATTCTAGCATGATTCAGCATATTTAATGACTGTTAATATCTTACAATGTGTAAGTAGTAGATCACTATGAGTAATAATAAGTAAATAAGATAAAACTCTTATCTAGGTAAGACTTTGTTTCTATTTGTTTCTTTACTTTGGCGATAAATTCAAGCTGTTTTATTTAACAACGTCGTGGAATGCCCAATGAATGAATGACGCCCAGAATTGAACAGGACTGAATCGAATACGCAAATATTCCGCTTTGGGCTAGTGACGGGTCAGTCCTGCCGGATATATTCTATAAAAATCTCTCCGTGTAAACTTAGGTGAAGTGAGCATGATGTGATCTGTCAATAGTGTCAATCCCTAGGACCTCCTCTCCTCTTCCTAGGTGGAATGAAAACTCACTTCAAGCTAGTGAGCTCAAAAAAAAACTTAGGGGAAGTGTCCCCTAAGTTTTCACAGTGAGATTTTACAGAATACACTAGCAGGTGGAATGACAGCTCACTTCACCTTAGTTTTCACGGTGAGTTTTTTACAGAATAGCAATGCAGCATAGCTATTTACAACCACTCGATACGCTTACGTACCAAATCGAACATCAATCACTGTTATCGTAAGAGTCCTCTAAATGCTGTGCACAAGTCCAAAACCGGGAAATTTTGTCAGTTTAAATTAAATAGAGACTCTGTTCTTCTGACAGCTGTTTGCTGTCGGGGGCAAGGCAAATCAGGTTATCGAAATGTGTCACTTTCGATACAATACCCTGTCGGATGGTTGTGAATAGTTATGCAGAACGGAAAAACGTGGCGGAATTTCCCTCTTTTAAGGTCTCTGCACACAGCGGGACGGGACGGCGACGGCGCTTCGCGGCGGCAGTGTTCACACTGCGGGCGCGATCACGTCCCGTTCCGCCGCGCCTTTCTTTCTTTCTTTCCGATTTAAAATAACCGTGTATATGTCGCAGCCAACTGGTTAAATTAGCCGCTTCGTCAACCGCCTGGCGTTTGGAAGCAGTGCTCGCCTCGCATCGCTCTCTCGGCTCGCACTCGGTTGATCACAGTTCTAACCTAACCCATTTGGTCGGGGTGCTCTGGCTTAGTTACTGCGACCAATTCGGCTCGCACTTGATTGTTTACAGTTCCAACCTAAACTATAATTTATTGAATATCATTCAGGCCGTTAGTTGAACAGCCGCCGTTTAGTTAAAAGGCTAGGTGGTTAACTAAACGGTTAATTAAACCAGTTGGCTGCGACATATATAGGTGAAAAAATAATTCTTGCAACATCAAAGCTAAGCATGACAAAGTGATGACAATGAACAATATACCTTATGATCTTACGTTCTAGGGTTTACATTGGCTATTGAATATAATGTTAGACCACACACTTCCAAAGAAAAAAAGCTCATGACGAGATCTTGGAAAACGTAGTTGAATTACATCATGAGGTACTGAGTGAAAATTGTGCATGTGTGTATGGATGAAACACAAGCGCCAAATAACATTTTGAAAGATGTGTACCCTAAGCCATACCCAGCAAAGATTGGACAGAAATACACATTTCATAAATTATAAGAATACACCATTATTTTTCAGTTGTCCGTATCAAATTTGAAAAATAAACGGAACTATTATTGAACCGACAATGCAGGCGTGGACAGGTAACATCTCTCAAGCGAACGTGCCAGGATAAAGCGATCTAATGCTATCAATCCAAATAAATACATGCACGTGATGCTGATGATAAAAAAAAAACTAAAATAAAATACTGCTTACCTAATTCTAAGGATACGATTTGAAATCTGGAAATCAATTTAAATGCGACATACATACTTAACTAGGAAGCGGAAAAAACTTTCTATTTATACCATGCCTGGAAGTCGGAACTGCCACCAGAGTGTAAAGTGTGAAGCAAAGCAAACAGTGCAACAAACAACGGAAAATTACGAAGAAATACGAAGGATACACGAAGCACTAGTAAACGAGGATAGGAGATAGATGTAGCGTGCAAACAGATTGGAAGAACAGCAGTCACATGAGAGATGTTGAACTGATCGGTGCGGATATATACGTGGATACTTTCTCCCCAGAAACTTTATTGGGCAAAAATTACGTCATTAAATTTATCGTTTTTTTTTTTTGGAACAGAAGTATCCAGGTATCGTATTCGCACCGTTCAGCGATGTCGGTACCGAGACATAGTAGGTAGATACGACGTGATGGCTCCGAAACTTGAGGCTACAGTGTTAAACTCCACTTGCTTGATTTTATTTTTCTCCTCGTTGTGCATCAGGTAATCCGAGCGGAAGAGCCCGAGGCTGACCGACTGTAAAATTTAATTCTGTGAAATTCTGTCCAATCTGTTATTATTTTATGAATAGGTGATGTTGATATCTTCGGGCCGCCATTTGCACCGCCACCTTCCATGTATTATTTACAATTATATACAACATTTTCTTTATTGTCAGAAAAAAATATTTGCAAGATAATTGCAATTGTTTTCCGAGTTACAAATAATAAAAGTACTAGTGTTTGTGGGTATGAAAACTTACAGCTGAACTCAATACATGTAAGTAACAATTTCTTATCATAACAACATTTGCAAAGTATACATACGTATACATCTTTATATACATTGTGAGTTATATATTTTTTATTTAAAAACAAAATACAGGGTGGCAGGGACATCGATGCGCAACCTGTTATCAGGGCTTCTTTCTTCTTTTGCCTTGACCTCAATCATGTGGGTTTGTTAATAAATAACAAATGAGGAAAACCTTTGTGTGCATAGCAATAAACACCTTAACTGCACCTTATACAGGGTTAAAAATTAAATGATGATACTTCACAGACTGTATGGGTATCAACTTATCAATTATTTTACGGGTTGCCCCTTTATTCCGGCTTTAGGTACTAAAATAGAAACCCGTATTTTTTAAATAACTTAAGGAGTAAACAAAGCTCTAAAGAGGTTTTGAAATACTTAAATTTGATTTAAAAAATAAAGAAATCGTCATTAATCGTCGTCGTCGTTGTGTTGCACTTGTCTCCCGTAAAAAAAAAACATTTTTTTAATGCTAGTGACCCCTTAATCAAGAAGTAGTTGGTGGCAACCCTATTTTGTACAGTCAAGAAATAAATATGTTAAACACTTTAAGACAATTTTTTACTACTTTCTTGGGTAAACATTAACGTCACATTTTTCCTATATTTTTCCAACTGCGTGAAAGAAAATGACAGTTCGAAAAGGTGACATGCGCTTCAATAATAGGAAATCATGATAGTCACGTACCTAATCTACATACATCTATATATAAAAATCAATTATATATATTGTGTTATTATATTATATATATTGTATATAAAAATCAATTGCTGTTCGTTTGTCTCGCTAAAACTCGAGAACGGCTGGGCCGATTTAGCTGATTTTGGTTTTGAAATGTTTGTCGTAGTCCAGGGAAGGTTTAAACGGTGAGAAAATATGGAAAAATTGCGAGGAAGATAGTAAAAACAACATTTTCCTATATAAACTGTTCTACCTACTTTCCTGTCAAACATTTGACGATCGTCCCTTCGGTACGGTAGACTCGGGTCTACTCGAAATTGAAGCACGTATTAAATTAAGGGTTTTGAATAGTGTAGGAGTAGGTTAGGAGTAGTGTAGGATAGGGTAGGAGTAGGGTAGGAGTAGTGTTGGAGTAGGTTAGGAGTAGGGTAGGAGTAGGGTAGGAGTAGGGTAGGAGTAGGGTAGGAGTAGTGTAGGAGTAGGGTAGGGGGTAGAACACCACGCGAATGAAGTAGCGCCGGGCAGCTACAAATAATTTATATGGCAAAACAACGTTTGCCGGGTCAGCTAGTAGCAGATAATTATGAAAATTAAGTGACTAAAATAAAAAACAAAACATTTGCATTTAAAAATAACCATGTAAGGGCTGATTTTTCCAACGGCAGATAATTTTATCAGAGGAATAATTTTGAATCTTTGACAGTTCTTCCACACATAAAACTGTCAGACGCCAATTTTATTCCACGAATAAAAATTACCTGTGTATAGAAAGCTATGTAATGATTGCTATTAAGCAGTCATAATAAGATACAGTTTATCGAATATTGATAAAAGGGGTTGAGCAATTTTGTCGGATGATTGGATAGTGTCGTGTGACAACACAAATATCTATCTACTCCCTACTTTTAATAAAAAATACGGACTATCTAAAAAGACCTAAAGCAATATGTTTGAGCTAACAACTTAAGAGGATCACGGTTTATTTCATACAAACATATTTTCTGTTTTCTCCCTGAGTAATGTTATTTATTTATTTTACCATTTTTGTACACACATATATTAACAGATAATGAAAAACCACGCTCTATTGGTCGCCAAAAATGTAAACGAATCTGAGTTTATGGAACTTTAATTCCTACACAATAAAGTTCAGTTTACGCTACAACTTCAAACATTTTTATAACTTTTTCAATACTGCTAGTCACTCTGAAATCAACTTAATTACCATTAAAATAAAGTTGATATTTGTTTAATTTGAAATTAACGTCAATTTGAAACAAATAAAATTTGAATATAGTGTCACTAACTAGAGAGAAAATAAATGATACGTTTGTATGGAATGCACCCCAACGACCACATGAACGCGTTTCCTTCAACGTTGAAAAAATCCATTACTATAAAAAAACCATGTTCAAGCTCATCATGTTTTTGTCATAATTTTGCGTACACATTAATATATTTTCCTCATTTATACTACTCATCGCTCGCTTCATTCATAAGGCTGTGAAATCAATGAAAATTCCCATGAGCTCATTGGGTGACGGAAAGCCGCGGATCAAACCTCCAATGCGGAACCCACAATATGTTGCATTCATATACTATAATGCTCATATTTCCCGTCGATAATGTCCTGTTTTTATGACTTTACTTGTGCGTTAATGAAACAAAAACTATACTAACTACAGGGTCAATTTAAATTAGCTAGCAATACTCTGCAGACGTGATTGGTATCGATATAGGAACACGATAAAAAAAACCGGTTATGTGCGAGACGGACTCGCGCACCGAGGGTTCCGTACAAATTTGTTGGTAGGTATGTAACTACAAATTTACGATTTTCGGATTTTTTCTTTTACTTGTGCTACATGACATTGCTTCTTGCCAAATTTCATGATTCTAGTTCAACGGGAAGTACCCTATAGGTTTTGATTCCCTTGCGAGTATCAAAATATGTGGCATAAACGGAATATAAACGCCCGTGTCTTCTGATTGCGTTTACTTAGAACTTTGATTTTTTCACTCCTTCAAGGGATTGAGCATTTGATATTAATTTCAACTTGATAACTCCACGCATTCCTGAGAAAAAGGGTCTTAACAGACGGTCGGACGGACAGACAGACGGACAACGAAGTGATCTTATAAAGGTTCCGTTTTTCCTTCTGAGGTACCCTAACCCTAAAAAGATTTGATGGTTTTTTAGGGGTCAACGACCGCTGGTAGTGTTGTTACTTGAAGTATGATTTGAGAAAATGTGTTTTATCGTATTTAGACAACCAATCACATCTGTGAAGTTCACAAAAGAAGAACACAAAATATTGATTTCATGATTCTTTTGTTGAAGTTATATCACCTCCATGTACTAACCTAACACTAGCTAGATAAAAAACTATCTCTACTATCTCTCTCTCTAACCATATCTATGTAAGAGTTGGCATAAGTATAGTTTTTCATCTCACGTCTCAGAGTTTCGCTAGCTAATTTAGTTTGACCCTGTATTATTATAATAATTCTTTCTTATTGATGAAATAACATAATAATACAATGGCATGATTCAACGGTAACACCTGGGTTTTATTTCATAACAAAATCGTAGTGAATCAATTCATGAATGAGTATATTCTCATGAGTAAATTCCATTCATTTTATTATTATTGTCCTTGTTCATACAAACTTATCTTACACTAAGCACATCTTTGGCGTTGTATTTCCCCTTTCCCTGGTAATATTTTGCAAAAAAATATTATTTAATTATACTTTTTATATTTAAGTATGTAAGTATTACCTTTTTCTAAACTATGAAAATATATTAAAAGTACTTTAGTAGAAAAAATCGAAAAAGACACTAAAAAAAAATTCGTGGAAAAATTGACATGACAGCTGTTTAAACGCCAAATTCAGCACAGTTCGTGTTTTGCGGCTAAAGCCACAATTTAGGTTCCATTGCTTCCGTTGTTTAATTATCTTTCGAAGACAATCGTCGAATGTTGGTATAAAATGGAGAAATATTGACAATTATAGGTAGGTACTGTATGATCTACGTCAACTATACGGCAGTTGTTTAGCTTCCCAATGTAGCATTATGTACAGCTAGATTTACAAATACAAGGTATCAACTATCTATGATCTAACTACAGACGATTACTTGAAAAAAAAAACATTGCAATCTTTTTGGTCCGAATCCATGGTTACAGTTTGCGCATCGATGTCCCTGCCACCCTGTATATTGTTGTTTTTTTTTTCAAAATGATGGCCGCGCATGAAACCTATGCAAATCGTCTGTTTACATTGATGTCAGTTATCGATCTATACAACGTGTCCCGTAGGATATCATGTACTCTAAACCAATTCAAAATGTAGACGAGCTGCGCCAAAAAATTGCAGAAGCCGCTGAACACATCAACTCGAGAAGATACACATTTTACAGAGATGTAGAGCTTGCATTGCAGCTGAAGGCAAACAGTTTTAACATTTAATAATATAAACTTGGTAAATCTGATTTAATTATAACTAAAGAAATCCAACAACTGAATTTTATTTCAAACGCACCTAAAACTAACAAATAACTTTTTTTCCTCAATTAAGAAATAGCAATTAGTTTTGGAATCCAGACTAAGCGCGCCATCTTTTAAAGTTACTTGCCAAAATAGTGTAATACATTTTTTTTACACTACACGCGGTTATAGTTGGGTGATGTAATAATTTTGAATTCAATGTTGGGCAAAAATCTAACATTTTATTGAAAACTGAGGTAGTTGTTTTAACTGTAATTTACAGAAGGGTTATTCATGGTTACGTCACAGAAAAAAAACTGACGAAAAGTTAATATTTGTAGTCACCGGACTGGAAAGATCATCACAGGGTGTCACTTTTGAGATTTATTTTTGAATCCATAAAATTTGAAAAGTACATGACCAAGATTTTTTTATATTTTTCTAATAACTGTCACGACTTAGCCTATTGCCCGTTTTAGGCTTGACGTTGATTTCTGGGACACGTTGTATATGTAGGTTTCATGAGTGGCCGCCATTTTGAAAAAAAAAATGGCGGATAGTTAGGTATATCACGGAACTTCAAAGCCCTTTGAATTCACAACCATTTTTTTAATACAGAAAGATGGCAATCAAGTTTTTCAAGAGTGATGAGATGACCAATACATTTTGCTTACTCAGTGTGAAAAGGTTCTTTCCCGATAGCTAGTTGTACATATTAATTTAATGAAGCATATTTGGCTGTTAATACTGTTCTTTGTCCTCATGATAAAACAGTGTTGTTAAATACCTAAGTATTAGTTTTAATTGCAATCGTTTTTATTTCAAATAACCGGCCTTATGCTTGCTAACTATATCTATCATACACTAACGAACAATGCAATAGGTACAAAAAAAAACTTTTAAAGTTTTTATTTGTGAACCTATAATATGGCCCCAGCAAACATTTTTAAAGCATTTTAAACTTAATCTTTTATTGTTAGCATTTTAGTCTTACTTTGTCTAAGCAACAATAACATAAATACACTCCCGTTTCCTAAATCGAGCCGTGCATTTTTACATGTAGATATAAAGGTCTAACTAAAATGTCAAAAATAAATAGTCATGAATCAAAAAAAAAAAAAAATTATGCAGTTTGAAGCCGACATACTGGCCATAATTTTTTTTTGTTCCATATTTGAATTCACGAACATCTAAAAAGTTACAGACGCCAGCAGGTACCCGAAACTATCAAATTTTCCCAATCAACCTTGAACCTTAAATATTTAACAATAAAGTTGAAAATCTATTAAAGAAATTTCACAGATTGTAGTAGCTTGATGTGCTGGCGTCTGTACAAAAAAATACAGGGTGGCTCGATTTAGGTGTCTGCTGTAAGTGAATATTATTTTGTACCTAGCTGACATTAAGGTCAGGTCTATTTAGGTCGTCGCGATTTGATAGTTTTATTTATAAAAGTTAAATAAATTGCATTGTTCGTTTTATTTATGCGAGCAACACGTTCAGTTGTCCGTGATTTACAAAGGTTTAACATGCAATTACGATACACATTTCAATGTTACGCTGTATTTTTTTAATGCCAACACTGATGTTTGTATTTATATTTTATTAACTTTATTTATACAGGGTGGCGATTAGGTTATCACATTAATTGAAACCACGTACTCTATATTAGGTATTTTATCATATTCAATTAAAATAATTTAATAATAAACAATATTATAGCCGCAGGACCCTTTTTTTCATTTTAATATTTCACAACATCATGTATTGCATAAACATAATCAGCTGACCAATAAAAGTAGGTCAAAGACCCGTGGCCGGTGAAGATAGTTCAAAACTTCAAACGTTGCCATTCCGAATTACCTACAAGCACTACTAAACTACCATTTTACAAACTATTATTACAAGAAACGTAAAAAATTCAAGCGAAAAATGTCCTTACCGCCTTCTTACGGCTAATAGTTGAAGGCGTTTTTTGTGCGCAAAATTAAAAGATGAAAAGGGACCGCATGAGAGGTATGAAAAAAATATGCAAAAATATTCTTACGGTTGACGACTTAAGGTATAAATTTCTATGCCCGAAATGCTACGGGGTACGGGGGTGTGCTTGTAGGCATTTCTTTGGCGCAGTGTTACCATGTGCACCGTAATTACGGTAAATGCACCGTACTCAGCAAAAATCTACCACCTACCGTTAGAGCATAACAACGGTGACAAAATCTACCGTAATTTGCATTTGTCAAGAAATGTATAAAGAACAACTGAAAATAGGCCAGAGAGCCTTGCACCTGTATTTCCGATACTTCCCAGATTAATTCCAAAGACATTAACTGAACAGCAAGAACTTGACGACGAATGGCGCAGGCTACTTCTTCACTTGCCAAATGATTTAGATGCATATCAGTATTCACCAGACAAATTTTGGCATCAAGTTTCCCAAATTGGCAATGAGAACAAAAAGGTTTTTAAGAGATTACCCTTATTTATGATTGCGATATTGTCATTGCCGCATTCTAGTGCAAAATGTGAGCAAATATATAATAAAGTGAACGATATAAAAACTAAATAAAGGAACAAATTAATAACCAGGTCTATATGAGGAAATCTTTTGACACAACAGTCTATCAAAAGGCAAGGCCAAAACTGCCTTAATTTCAAGCCGGATGATGAAATGTTAAAAAGATTAAATCAAATTATTTACAAAAATGAGAATGAGGAAATGATGTTGTCAGATTCAGACTGATTTTTTTATTACTCTGTATAATTTGTATCTGATTTACATAAGAATTACATTCTTGTTTATTTTTTCAAATAAAAACTTAATGTGAACTCTAAAATTATTGTTTTCTTTAAAGTAATTGCACCGTAATGAACACCGTTTTTTTCCTGAGCCTATCACCGTAATTTCCTAGAATCTACCGTATTTTTTGAGGGGTATCACCGTTGACCAGATTTTGGACATGGCAACACTGCTTTGGCGCGTGCGACGAATGAGTCACATAGTCCGCCGCCAAAATCCTTGAGGAATAGTTGACGATTGGCGCACGCGCCCTTCGTAGTATTGTTATTGTTTTTATTTTGTGGACATTGTTTTGTGTTAACTTTATTTTAGTAATAGGAATAGGATAGGTTAGTGAAGGTGGTGTGTGTGACAGTTTATGCGAAATCAAACGCTTAAATAATAATTATTGTTAGGTAGCTATTTTCATTGTGTTATTGTTTCCAACAAGATACCTCGAATCAATTTCGCATCGCCGAAGTACACCGATATGATTTGGAGTTCGGGCAATGGACATTTAAAGAATGAGGTTGAAGTGACGACTATGGACGATTTAAAATCTCGAATAATTGGGGCCTTCGACAATTTAAAAATTTTAGCCGCGAAGCCTACTCTGAAGAGTCCGAAATAATATCGTAAGACGATGTCATTTGTGTGTACAGAAGAACGGTGGACATTTTGAAAACGTAAAAATTAAAATACGTAATAATTGATTGCATTTAAGTGGAGATTTTTAAAGTTAATTTGTGATTATTTCATAAAACAATATCGTAAGTATGTTGTGAAAATGTTGAATTACTGTCGCACGCACCACGCGCGCGTGCCTACATCCACAAGTAGGTACTCGTACTCGTACCTCGCGTAGGTACGGCGCGTGCTCCGCCGGCGCGACGCTGCGGCGTTGCCGCTTTTACAGGTCAGTAAACTAATATTATAAAGGATGATTTATTTTTTACCAACTATAACTCCATTTATTTTGTTTGAAAAATGCATTTTTTTAATTTTAGTAAAATTATTTATTTTATTATTTTAACGGACTGATAACAACTTGTAATACCTGCTGTACAATTTAATGTGATAACCTAATCGCCACCCTGTATATTCAGTGTTGTCATATTCGAAATACAGTTGCAAATAAAATCAACTCTGTTATAGATTAGCACAATGTTAATTGACATAGACTGCGTCAAATCAAGATGTTTTCGTTCTTTTTCCAAAGAGGCTTGTACCTAATGTTTCACGTTTTCAAAATTACATTCTAGGTACGATCAGCGGCGTAATTGATCGCCGGTACTCAATGACTATAAAACCGGTACTAAATGTCTCGAGACCCTTCGTCATTTATGGAGACGCCTTCGAAAAAGGAAATCAATGTCCAGCGTAACACACTAACAGTAGCAATGGATTTTATTTTGACAGTTCAACAACATTCATTGCGTTATTTATGTTGTTGAACAGACAAAGTTTTAGAACATAAGAAGCATTGGATTAGCAATATGCTTCAAAATGATTCAAATTGTGGTTGATAGTGTGTTACGCAATTAGGGTGCAGATCTTTTTAAGTCTACTAAACTTGACCATTTGAGCGATGGGCTAAAAATTCGGTAAGTAACGTGAAAATTGGGTACAGACCTATTTTCATCAAAGTTTTAAAAGCTTCAAATATTTAAGTTTTCAAACAGAACTTGTAAGAGGCAGTTAGTCTGTTAGTCACAATAAATTACTTTACTAGAAATTTTCATACTTTGGATAACCTTTGATTATTTTGATAAATACTCCATCGAGCGCGAGCCAGACAATTTTCCCCATTATGTGTCTAAGGGCTGGTTTTACCAATAAAACTGAACGCGATCTGCAAATTTAAACCGAGTTCAAGATCTGTCAGTGTCAATATTCCATAACAATGACGACATGTTGCCCCCTCGTCGCTACGACACTATGTGCTAGCGACTGTTTACAGGGGCCATTACTGAATGTGCAAGTTACCCCCTGCCATTTTATCTGTGTAATTTATATAAAACATTGGTCAAGCAGGGGCTAGTCTTTCCATAGTCATAAATAATGAGCCACCCAAACCCCTGAATCCAATATATTTGTTTCCTGCAATAGTCCTACACCAACCGGAGGTTGTCCTTGGGTACACTTGCATACTGCAAACAGGGATAGTCGGCAGTTGGTTTGGTACCGCATTTAATTAAAAACGTCTAACGGGCCTCTGCGAGCTGGTTTCGGCCCCTCGTACGCCTTCCAAAGGTCCGGGACCCCAGAACCCTGAGAAATGTGAACTGACACTGATAGCTCTTGAACTCGGTTTAGATTGTGTTCACGGTTCCAGTTTGCGTGTCCCTGCCACCCTGTATAATGGAACCGCTTTTCTTCGAAACCAAAGGACCATAGCACACGGTACTTTTGCCATAGGCGATCGACGGTTTGGCAACTGTACGTTCGGTAACTGATCGCCGATACTAAATGTCTCGAGGCCCTTCGTCATTTATGGGGACGCCTTCCAAAAAGGAAATCAATGCCTAGCGTAACACACTAACCGGTTGCAATGGCTTTAATTTTGACAGTTCAACGACTTTCATTGCGTTATTTACGTTGTTGAGCAGACAAATTTTTCGAAGATATGAAGCTATGGATTAGCAATATCCTTCAAGATCATTCAGATTGTGATTGTGTTACGCAATAAGGGTGCAGGTACCACGCTGAAGCAACTATAACGATGCTCGCGTGTAGTGTAATATATTCAACACTTGTTATCCAGTGTCAATAATCCGATCCAGCCTGTCCCTTGCTGCCCTCTCTCAGCGACGCTCTAAGCCGAGGTCCGTACCGTACCCTACAGAGGGTACCCTTAGCGTGTAGTCGCTTAGTTTTTAAGTTATTTAAGCCCTGGCTGGAGGCCTTAATTTATTGAGGCATCCACAGACAAGTCCGGTTAAGCAGACGACAACCTCCTAGGTTGAAATGAGAGAAACAATTACCAAAAAAAAAAAATACTCAGTGTCATAGGCTAAGTACAAATCTGAGTGAAAAAGCTGCAAATTTTCGTTTATCATAGATTTTTCGCTCAGATTTGTCTGTAGTTATAAGGCTGTCCATTTGAAAAATTTCTAGTAAAGCATGTATTAAACATAAAACGACAGGCACAATTGAACGAATCGCCCGCTGTGTTATTCAAACAGAGATAGTTCAATAGCCTCACTCACACATTCATAAAATAGTTACACTTTATTTTATTTTAGCCAAGTGATATCCTATACAAAGGTCAGGTCCTAGTACTATGTTTATGAGAACTCGAACAGCTGTATTACCAAATCGAATTGTTTTCAATTGAGGTTTATTGAGATGCCTTTAAAAAGAATAATGTTATGTCCTTGAAGAAGGACGAAATGTAAGACAGAAAAGATATATTGATTATATTATGGCAGTGGAAAAAAACATCAGTATGAATAGACCACAACGGAATAAAATGATTATGTTTTGTTAAGCTACGATGATTTTCTAGACATATACATGTAATGCTACTATTAAATGATTGAACAAATACTTATTCCCCGCCAGGTCAAGTGCAAAGACTCTTTGCTCTAGGAGACAAAGCAAAAACAACCGATTTCGTGGTAACATCTAAATATACTTAATATTATAAACAAGTAAAATTTGTTTGTATGTAGGGGGTAATCTCTGAAACTACCAGTCGGATTTGAAAAAATCTTTTTGCATTTGATAGCCCAATTTTTGAGGATGGTAATAGGCTTAACATAGCGCTATGACCCTAAGGAGCCGTGCAAAAAGAAAAAAAGTCAGAAGGAACGTTAAGCGGCAATGAAGTGATAGCGCGGGCAGGTGATGCGATGCGACGGGATGGGACGGGGGAACAAGAAATTTCACGCAGACGTAGTCGCGGGCGGAAGCTAATAAGGTATAATATTATTAAGGCGCCAAGAAAACTGACCCAAGACTACGCTACAGGAGCACTTGAACCAATAGGCATTAAAAAAAATCGAGACTCAATCTTGAACCAAAGTAGAGAATGATTTTTCAACGAATCGGCTAAACATTATTGCACTTTTTTATAAGGCATGGGGACGAACTGTGACTTGTAAAAGCCACAATTGTTCAATTGAGAAAAAGGGATACCGCTAGTCATACTGTATAGCTCCATCTCCGTCTCACACTGGAATAAGGATGGCTTTAACACGTCAGGTGCCTTATTATGATGGTCATGAAGAGAGAGACGGAGCTATACAAGACTAATAGCACCATCCCTTTTTCACACTGGAACCATGATGGCATTTATAGTTCGTAATACGGCCCCATACGGCCCACGGAACGCTACAATTAGAAATGTGTGAATGCGGCTGTAAAAGAACGACCTCTACAATCTTCTACCTCTGTATTTCTCTGGAAACCGGTCCCAGGTGTCCGAATCCTGATGCGATGCTGTTGATTTCCACCTGCTTCCACGAGCAGTAAGGCGAGTGTTTAGTACACTGGTTCTCGGTATGTGGGCAGCGGGATTCCAACATGATGTCCGAACGCAGCATTCCTAGTGATATCGGCTACGCCACATAGCACATGTTACATGATATTCGAACGCCGTCAGTTAGCATGAATATGAGATGTGATACAGTCACGTCACATGCAAATACGATTAACAAACAACAACTTTTCAAAGTTTTCTTTTTTTTTTAAATATCAGTCTTTGGATAGATTAATCGTTTGTGCAAGTGGTAAAAAATGAACAGAATGTGGGTGCGGTACACAAAATAATGTTTGTGCTGCTGTGTGGTGTTCAATTTAATTGATTAATGTATTATATTATAATAAAGCTAAAGTGTTTGTTTGTTTGAACGCGCTAAGTTCTGAAATTTGATAGCCCAATTCTTGAGGAAGGCTATAGTCTATTTAACATCACGCTATGACTCTTAGGAGTCCAGACAAAATGAAAAAAAGTCCGAAAGATCGCTAACGAAGTTAGAGCGCGGGCGATGCAATGGGTTGGGGAAATAAGAAATTACACGCGTAAAAAGTCGCCGGCAGAAACTAATTATAAATAAAAGCTTAATTCTTCAGGACCGAATGGAATATACTGAAGTAGCAAATTGTTTTTAATAGGTACGAAGCATCTGATTTCATAATTGTATTTTAAAAAAAGTCGCGAGCACCACCCACACACGTGACAGAAGTGTAACTACCTAAAAAATTACGATTATGAGAGATTTAGTGTGAGAGACAGAGAGAGTTATATCTTTCTTCTCTCTCATGTAACAAAATGTGCCTAAACGTGACGCGTCCTTAAAATTTCACTCCAAATCTTGTCCAATTATCGAATGGCCGCCTAAGAAGTTTAATTTCAAAACTAATTTTGTTACTTCACTAATTGCAAAAAATGTGAATCACAATAATTTATCTAATCTGCGTTCGCAATTTAGTTGCCAAACATGGAAACAAATCTGAGTTTTTGAAAAAAAAATACTTTCATTCCTACACAATAAAGTTCAGTTTACGCTACAAACAAACATTTTTATAACTTTTTCAATAATACTAGTCACTCTGAAATCAATCTCTTAATTTCCACAAAAATAAAGTTGTTAATGTTTAACTTGAACTAACATCAATTTACCCCTTTTTAAACCTATTGCTTTATCAAAATGGTAAGAAGCGTTTTCATAATAGGAATAAGCTGTGTCAACTACACTCGCATTCTGTTCATATAAATATTGGTAATGACGAGTACCTGAGTGATGCCCTCGTTGCGAACTTTCACCCATATATCGTACAGGCTCTTTGTGAACTCGTCTACTTGCAACGCATTCTGCAGCGTATGCTCCAGAAATTCATCATTATGCGCCACCTGTACAAAAGACCAAATTTAAATCTATACTACATTTGAATTAAGCGACTGGGCTTGTGGCTACGTAAAAACCGCCGCCCGGTTCGAGCGATTAGGTTAAGCTACGCTTCCCGCGGTTGGTCCGTGGATGGGTGACCATCTTTACATAATAAGACCCCTCCGTGCCTCAGAAAGCACGTAAAGCCGTTGGTCCTGGCAGTCATTCGTATATCATTGGCAGTCGTTACTGGTTATCAGAAGCCCAAAAGTCTGACAACCAGTTTTACCAAGGGATATCGTATTACCCAGTAACTGGGTTGTGGAGGTGAGATAGGCAGTCGCTCTATGTTAAATAATGGTACTCAGCTGCATCCGGTTAGACAGGCAGCAGATCCCAACATACTTGGGAAAGGCGTGATTAATAATAATTTGAGAACTGAATGTCATATTTAACAAAGTTCAAATTCCATTGCATTCAAAAACTTATTAGGACCTTTTTGTAACAACATTTACTCAAACATCAACTTAGAATACATTTCACTAAAGTAGATAACTGATTAAGTTGCGATGGAATGTAAATTATCTGAGACTGGCTGCGCCCCGCGGTTTCACCCGCACAAGTTTCGACCCCGTGGGAATCAGTATCCTATATTATACCGGTCTGTATTTTGTGATTGTGTATCATTAGTGACAGTTGAAATCAACAAACAGACTCAAGATGTCCTTGATAGGGCTTTCGTACGGCGACGAGAGTACCGGAGATTTTCAACTTAGTGTACGAAAAACCGAGCTTTTTTCTTGAGATCACATTTTTATTCTTATATAAGCTTTATAACTC
Organism: Apamea anceps; assembly: GCA_951799955.1. Classification (NCBI taxonomy): domain Eukaryota; kingdom Metazoa; phylum Arthropoda; class Insecta; order Lepidoptera; family Noctuidae; genus Apamea; species Apamea anceps. The sequence continues at coordinate 12,810,825 of OX637521.1, read as the reverse complement.
TGAAATAAATAGAAAGATAACCATGCTACCTGGATATTTTTTTTAAATGGTGTAGTTTGTCGATTTTAATAAAGGTTTTTTGCTTATTGAAAACCGAAAAAAAATCCGCCGATGTTCTAAATACTTATTGGTTTACAACCCTGGCAAGATCACATTGGCCACAGATAATAAAGACAATTACAGGTTATTGCATTTTAATTTATTAAAATATAAACAACAGTATAGTTTTACGCCGTCATTATGCTCCTTATATTTCATTTAAATAATTATTGATAAAAAATTAAAGATTATTTGATTTTACTTAGGATTTTTTTGCACCTCAGATCTTTTTGTTCACTTTCATTCGCTTTTTATTTTAATTTCCAACAAATCTTGGTCTATGGTTTACTTAACTTAGCGATTGTCAAACTCGATTATAGTTATGTCAAAATTGTTTTTAAATTTAGACAATCTTGTTTGCTTTTAAGATTCTCTTAACCAAAAATTAGAAATTTTAGTGATAGTTTAGTTTAGTTCGGTGTACAAGAGAATCGGCACCATTGTCACTCAAAAATCAACTTAAGACTACATAAAGCTAAAGTAGTTAGTTCAGTAATAAAAATTATCAAGATAACAATGGTTAGTAGGCTTCAAATAATAATACCAATTGAGATGATATTGATAATACCAAACCCTGCGAGACACGGTATATTTTAAATGACCATAAAAAACCATTTGACAATAATTCAGGTTAATTTTATAACCTCAATTTTCAAAGATATTTTTCAATTACAACATAATAATGTTATTCAAACAATAAATTATTGCAAAAAATATATAAATTGAGATATAATGTTGAAACCATCTAAACAAGGATGAATGTGTTAGAAATTCTCTTTAGTGTAGTTTTTGTTTACACTTTCATCAGATACTTGTGGAACAGGTGGCAATGTGTTTTTTGATGCGCTCGGATGCGCTCTGTTAGATTCTCAACGCTCAACTCAAAATCCAGTGCGCGATATTTTTACGTCCGTGCCTACGTGGGCTGGATAGCCTAAAGGTTAAAGGCTAGGTTGAAATAAATAAATAACATGCTTCATTTCCTTCATTTAGAGAGTCTAACGGGCCTAAGGGTGCCCACCCACGTCAGATTTTTGTAGCACCGATAAACAGGCCGATTTTACTCTGATTCTTAAGACCGACTCAACGTACACGTCCGTCCCTTTGTCTTTGGCACAACGTCTTTCCCTAGCAAGTGCATGAGGCCGACAGTTGGTGAGTAGTGTGCGTTAACGCAACCATTTCCGAAAGTTCCATTTTTCACCGATAATCATCGGTCATAAATAAAGGGATAAAGGATCGGTCGGGATGCACCGATTTTATTTCTGTCCGACTGTTTGTAGGACGTGTGAGTTGCACTATTGCCATCAGTACGTTATATTTTTCTCCTACATAAATCGGTCACCGATTATCGGACGTGGGCGGACAGCCTAATGTTCTCAACAGACCAGGAGATGTAATCAACTTCTGGAGGGAGGTTGGAATAACCACCGACGGACGCCATAGCCCACGCACAATCGTCCACTTGAAGGATTAAGTGCGGAAACCAAACCTTCTTACATAGAACACACAATCTAACGGGCTTCTGCGAGTTGACTGGCCCCTCGTACGCCTTCCAAAGGTCCAGGACCCCAGTGTGCCGAGAATTGTCAAAGACGTAAAAATAACTAAACAGATCATACTAAAACGAGACTAACCTTATGCATCAGTTCATTTAATACCGGTTGTAGCTCCACAGCTTTCTCAAACTCGGTTCTTGGAAATGGTGACGGCAATAACACAAAAGGTGCCACCTGCAAACAAACTCTTGTTTATTATTATACACTAGGGGGTTAGTTTATAATAATATATAATATATATGCGCGGTGGTTTTAGCCGGTAAGAGTCCGGCATACCCCTTTGTCACCCCCACGATGGAGGAAGTCCATGAGGACTTCCACCGCGAAACAAAAAAAAAGGGAGTTAGTTTATAAACGATGATTAAGGTTAAGAGACGTTTAAACGTCAAAAATGTATAGTTAAACAGTTGCTAATTATTACTTAACTTTAATCAACGTTTATGAATAAAGGGGTACTTGTCCTGACAGATGTTATGGGATTTTTGTGTGAACTATTATTTGGTCAGGCCAAACAATAGTTCACACAAAAATCCCATAAAAAAAATGAGTTTTTCCCATTTTTCCAATTTGCTGGGAATCTTTTCCAATTTTTCTTTTCCTATAAACCTATAATATTAGAGATGCCCCGAATAGTGGTTTCACCGAATAATATTCGGTTAAGTTCTTACCGAACCGAATATACTGCCGATAATTCAGTTCCCCATTCCATAGTTTAGCTTTTGCCAGATAGAGCTGAAATCTTGGTCTTCTTGCATCATAATCTACCTCTGCTTGATTATAAATATTAAATTTTAATTGCAAATATTCCTGATTTATCTATGTTTAAATTTATTAGTGCCATAGTTGAGAAAACAACATAGTTTATTCATTATGCATAAGTAAAGTAAACCTAAGAATGATTGTAATTTGCTAGTGGGATTATTGGAATTAAAATTACTGTTCTCTTAAGATACTTGATTTTATATCTTTGTTTGAGTACTTTACAATAAGCAATTTCTAATAAATATGATTGTTAGAAAATGGGATTCCTTTAATTTATTTTGCCCTGAAGGCTGATTTAAAATGATCAATTAAACCGAATACATTCAGCATTACAACCGAATGATTGGGCCGAATACGAATACCTCAAATTCTGCCGAATACGCCGAATACCGAATATAAAACGAATATTCGGCGTATCGGTATTATTTATACTATTAAAAACATTTTAAAACTAAAAATAGTCAAATTTCCAATCCAGCCTTTCCGAAGTGATGAGTACCAACAAACAGCATTTCATTTCTATCACTAGGAATTTCTCCTGTGTCGTGGGTACGTTTACAAAAATTTAAACTCACATACACAAACAGCCAGACCCGAAACAATTACTTGTAGGCCATACAAATATTTGTTCCGTGCGGGAATCGAACCCGCGACACGCATCGCAGCAGTCAATCGTTTAACCACTGCGCCAACCGTGCCGTCAACTACTCTAGGCCTGTATTTTAGGGGGCAGTGCCCGGCTATAGGGTAGGGTATGCTTATACAACGTGGCGCTACAATGGTGACATTAATTTAACACACGGGTAGGACTAGTGCCCATTAATCATATAAACTTTGATAGGTTAAAATAATTCGTAAATTGAAAAAAAAAATTTCAAACAAACTAAATAATAAAAAAGTAACTAAAATTGGGATCACCCTTGCAAAAATTCATTCATGAAATTACTTGCGCTAGCTGGCTTACGTTATCTCGGAGCGGCAACGCGTCGCTTCGCGCGCTGGCAACCGCGCAACGCATCTTGTACCTACTCGTGATACCTGATGACCTACAGCGGATGTGCTTAGTCAAACACTTATCATATCACCCTCTCTTGTTACTAATAGTTATAACTGTCATCACTAATGACTGCTTTTATTTGTCTTTGTTTTAAATTTTTAACCCCCGACGCAAAAACGACGGGGTGTTATAAGTTTGACGTGTCTGAGTGTGTGTGTGTATGTCTGTCTGTGGCATCGTAGCTGCCGAACGCATGAACCGATTTTAATTTTGTTTTTTTTTGTTTGAAAGGTGAATTTGTCGGGAGTGTTCTTAGCTATGTTTGATGAAAATCGGTCAAAGGCATGTCTCTTTCCGTCATAGTATTGCTTATTCGTTTTAATTTAATTGATGCAATGTTATGATCCGGGACCGCTGCGTGACAGTTCTTTATGGTTGCTCTAAGATGCTACTTTCAAAAATTTTAAATAAATCCGTAAATAATAACGTTTAATGGAAATATAATTTCTTAATGAAACGAAAATGTGAAAACGTATATGTGTGTTAAATTAATGTCACACGCAACGTTGTATGTATTGCTGTTGTGGTAGACGTGCTAGTGGACTTTGTCATTGGGTGCATTTTGATGGCTCTGTCGCAAAATGTCCCTTTCGCAAAATGTTCCTTTCGCAAAATGTCCCTTTCGCAGAATGTCCCTTTCGTAGAATGTCCTTTTCGCAGAATGTCCCTTTCTCAGAATATCCCTTTCGCAAAATGTCCCTTTCGCAAAATGTCCCCTTCCTCAAACAGGCATTAATTCCTTTTATCAGTAAAAAAACTGGTCATAAAGAGCCAGTAGGGTTACAGTAAGGGTCAAAAGTGGGGTGACAGATTCACGAAGCAATAGATTGACACTTCTGTTTAACTTACGACCTTCTTCTAATGAGTAATTTCACTTGACACACACTTTCACATTCGGCTGCAACTGATTGTAGTTCATAAATTCAACCATTAGGTTAATTTATGAACCATTAGGTAATTTTTTTAATGTTTTTATAATTACCTACTCGAATAATCACGCTATTGAATATAGTTCCGTATCATGTTCGCCTTGTTCACATAATTCGTTAAACTTTATGATTATACCCACAGAAATCTAAATAAATAAATGATAACGTAGACAGATGCAGTTAACTTACGACTCATTCACCGCGACTAAATAGAACGTTATTTGTTTTTGGTTGGTTGTTATTGTAGATTAGTGAGGTGTATTTAATATATTAGCGGTGTTGTAGTTCATTTTGAAATGCAAGGAAAGGACATCATCCACGCTTCATAAATTTTTGGTCCAAATATGGAAGTGGCCAAAAGAAAAAAGTGGATTATTCTGATAGAACTGGTCCGCCTTAACATTTCTTATTAGGGCACCAAAGCTGTAGAACCACTGTGCTTGGTATTATTTGAGTTCCAAAGGTCTGTCTTTTCATATATTTTCGATCTAATGAATTAGCTAAAACAAATGAAATAGGTATCTTGCCAGAACATGACGTTTGGAATATTTTTTGTAAAACACAATATAATTATTGTTGTACATTAAACCTGCATACCAAAAAAAAAAAATCATGGGTACGAACAATAAAAAATAATTTTACAACTTGGCTTATTATTTTTTGAAATTACAACAATGGCCACCTAAGCAGGTAGGTGTAAGTCCTCTACCCTACCGGTGCCACCCCTTTTTTTTTTTTTTGTTTCCGTGGTGGAAAATCCTCATGGATGTCCGCCGCCCTGGGGCGGGCGACGGGGTCTGTCAGACTCTTACTGACTAAAAAAAAACCACCCCGGTGTTCCATATCACACCTACGCCGGGGTTCACGGGAACGTACGATCCTTCCGCAACCCCCGACTGGTGCCGGCCCGCCACCGCGGGCCTCCTCGGGGCAGGGGGGGGAGTGAGGTGTTAGAATCCCCCCGCGACGTCTAAGAGGGGCGCGCGTGGAACACTACGCGCCGGGGGCAACAGACGTCCCCGAGTCCGTCGCCCCTGGACCCATTTAGGGGGGCTGGAAGAGGGCGTTGTCCGCCCTCCGCCGACGCCCGGTGCGCCTGCTGCGGGCCGGGTGAGTGGACGAGATCTCCCACTCCTTTTCCGCAGCCTCCTTCTGCGAGACGACTGTTTCGCAGAAGGAAACCACCGCGTCCCTGGACTCTTCGCTGCCGACCATCGACTCGACCACGGCCGGCAGCGACAGGTCACTGCCTACTTCTGAGATGAGGGCACGGCGCGGCTCCTCCCAGGCGGCACACTCTGCCAGCGTATGCCGCGCCGTGTCCTCCCGGCAGTCGACGCAGTGGTGACACCGGGCGTCCGGCTCCCTGTTTATGCGACACAGGTACTTCCCGAAGCAACCATGCCCCGAGAGCACCTGCGTCACCCGAAACGACAGGGAGCCGTGCCTCCTCCCGAGCCAGCGCTCGAGCACCGGCCGGACCGCCTCGATGGTGACGAGGTAGGGCGTGTAAGCCTGTCCCGCCATTCCGCCACCAGGACCTCGCGAAGTTGAGACCGACGCAGCTCCATGTGTCGCTGCATCGGTCGCTCACCCCGCGCCCTCTCTTCCTCGCGCCACTGATACAATGACGCGAGTACTTTCGCTTCGAGGTCCCAGGGCGGGGATCCAGCCAGTACACAGGCCGCCTCGTATGAGATCGTGCGATATCCCCTGATGACTCTGACGGCCATCGCTCTCTGCGGTTTCCGCAATATTGCGATACTGCCGGCCGTCACGTCAGAGGCCCACACCGGGGCCCCATTCCCACAGGGCCCACCCCACCCCACAGGGCTATCGATCGCACCATCCCCACATAGAGCTTCCTACAGGCAGCGCTCGGGCCCCCCAGATTGGGAAGCAGCGTTGATAGCGCCCCAGCCACGCCCAAAAACTTGGGCGCCAGCCGCCGGAAGTGGGGGCCGAAGTCCCACCGGCTGTCGAGCACCAACCCAAGGTACTTCATGGTAGATTCGACAGCGATCCGAGCCCCCCGACCACGATGTGTGAGCCGGGCGGCGGCGCCCGCCGGGGGCCATGAAACACCATGGCCTCCGACGTGCTGTTCTCATTTATAATGTGCATAATATGGTTTATGAATTATGCTCGGCATTTACAAGGTTTTTCCCCCCCAGCTTTGGGATTAGAGCATATTATTGTAAAAAAAAATGTATATAAGTAGTTTATCAGCCATCTTGTTACCATAACACAAGCATTAGGTTGCTTAGCTTGGGACTAGATGGCGCTGTGTGAAATGTCCAGGGATATTATTGTTATGCCAGATGAAGATGATATGATGTTTTAAAACCATACCTTAAATATAAAAAAAATAAAAAGTATTTTTATATTATTAGAACCCCCCCTCCCAAACATAAACTACAGGTTAGGATCCGTGGCAGAACATTTATTTTGTTTTTAATAATTCATTTAATAGAAAATATAACGACGTGCAAAGATATTTCATTTGTTTTAGTTAGTGAAAAGACAGATTTTTTTAACTCAATTAAAATCAAGTACAGTGGTGCTACAGCTTTGGTGCCCTAATAAGAAATGCTTAGATGGACAAGTTCTATCAGACTAATGCAGTTTTTTTTGTTGGCACTTTCACATTTGGACCAAAATGGATGATGTCCTTTAAATATTGAGATGAAAGCAGATATTATCGCGCTGCGTAAAAGTGGACTTAAATCACAGATATTTGATGAAACCGGACTGAATGTGTGATTTAATTATTTTATCTATTTTTTTTTTTCTAATTAAAGTATATGTTGATCCTTTTAGTTATTTTTTAAACGTTTTATATTTATCATAAAGCCCAAATAGAAGAAAAAAAAATGTTGAATATAAAATATAACATTAAATATATAATAATAATATAATATGTGACATTTCTATTACCAATTTTTTTTTCAAATTGGTACTATACGTATTTTGCTAGTAGCCTAACAGTACTCTTTTTTTGTTTTAGAGAAATACCTACTGTGAGTCGGAGGGTCAAAAGATGGCCCCAGCTAGTCAGTGAATAATGAAACAAGTGGTTTCATACCAATGAGATATTTTGCCGAATTATTCGACACATCTTTACGAACCGTTCGCCGTGCAAACGCCCATATTTGACTGAAAAACATAAACAAGAACGTTTACATTTTGCGATACACCGATGGGAATGGGAAGCACGGAATGAGAGATAAGAGGAACAGATATATGTTTCAATATTGTTCGATTCATGCGGCAGCGTTTACTTGATAGCATTGATAATAATGGGGGGTAAAAATTACAAATTGATTTTAGTAATATTAAAATATTATTGTGTCATATCCGTAATAAGGATTATTTTGAGGTTTAGTTTCAATCTTCTTTTCATAATGAAAATGAATACTTAAGCTATAACCGCAATAAGTCCTAGTAAATAAGATTTGTTAACTTTGACGTTTGAGATAAGCAACTAAAGTTAAAACGAACGCACTGGCAGTATACTGAGTAATTTAACTGTGTTGTGACAAGGAGTTCACACTTTTTTTATTTTTGTGGGTAGATTTGCTAACTGTGATTTCTTAGATTACCCACACACATTAGTAGTTAAAGCACAATATTTTAAGTCTTTAATAAATTGTTCTTTATGAGAAAATAAACTGTTTTGACTAGAAGTTTATTTATTTATTTTGTTAGTTTATAAAATTATAACGAATAAATATTTTGAAATCACAGAAAAAAAAACATTTTTATTTTAACCCCGTATAACAATATAATAATGAAAATAAAATAATTATTACATTATTATTCTTGTTTATTAATCTATAGAAAACGAATAACAAAATAACCGATAAAGATTATTTTTGGAAAAGAAAAATAAAAATCCCAACTCGAGATTGGAACCCAGACCTATGCATTCATTAATCCAATACGTAAGACTACTAGCTATCGGTAATTGATGAAATGATTTGAATTTTAGCATTGGTATGAACCAACCAGGGTCATACGTAATTACGTAGCCTGTGTGTAAAAGCGACGGAATGTTTTTTGTTTCGTTCGACGCCAGCCAGTGTGCGAAACTGCGAATTATGAGGTGAGCGTTCTGTGTTGACACATCACTTTATGCACACAGACGTAGGTACGGCCTTACCGCGCGTTCACAGCAATACAGTCCATAAGGTGATACTACATTAATAACCGCGACTGTACAACGCAGATCAAGTCATTTAATTATTTATGTTTTTATTTGGGTTTAGTTTAATTTGTTGGTTTTTTATTTGTGTAAATTGATGTTTTGAGCATTGCATGAGTTATGCTCATTCCCCTTTATTACAAAACGAGGTTTTTCTTTAGATCAGGTTTAAACCACCGCGCCAGTTATTGAATTAAGAGCCTAACTGTTATAGAAATGCAGTTCTTTATACAAAAATGACAGCTTAGTTCGGTGCTAAGTTGTCATTTTTGTATAAAGAACTTTATCTAAATCGAAATAAAGTTCTAAAAACAAATACTGGCTCAGAGGTTAAGGCTAGAACTACAGTTAGGTTTCGTTTTAGTTTGCAGTCATCGAAAACAAAAGAACAAAAATTACTAGGTTTTGAATATGTATAGTCAGGTTGTTTCACCTCCATCGAACTACGTCCATGAAAACTAATTAATTTAATTATTTCCTTTCTTTTCATTTTAATACTTATCAATTACATTTCTAAAATTTTTACAAACAAAGTCCACCGTTTTTCCCGACCTTTTTTTTTTTTTTTTTTAGACATTAAGACAATAGGGGCAATTTTTAGCTATAATGTACAGAATTTCAAAAACAACTCAATATGAGGTATGAGTATGAGGTATGTAATGTAAAAGTTTAGAAACAGTAAATAGTATCAACCTGGTGCATCAAAATATTCAAGGATTTATGAACAAAGATTTAGAAGTAGAATTATTTATGAATTTTACAGTTGAAATTGCCTGTATAGAATTGGAGCACTTGGTTGTATTAAAAGTGTACAGCGAACCCCCTTCAGGACCGTATGACTGCTTTGAAAAGGTAATGGATGAAGTGTTACACAGGATTTGTAACTCGAAACAAGTCCGTTATCATTTACGGTGATTTTAATGTTAAAATTTCATTTTATTGAAAACTCAGGTTCTTGTGGTAAAATTATAAGTCTGTTTCAGTCCTGCAAAATTATTAACTCAAACTCAACATATTTATTTCAATTAAACCATTACAGGCACTTTTGAATTGTCAAGGGGTCGGTCAGTCAGAAAAATGAAGCTAGTTGCCCATTCCAAAGCGTAGGTACCTATGGAGAAGAACGGGCAAGAAACTCCATGGACACTCTTTTAAATCAATATAATATGGTTACAAAGTATTGGTCAATGCAATCTTCTGCAATGCCTGCAATCTTGTAAACCTATCTTGTAAGCCCACAAGAATAACACCTACTAGTGCCACATGCCTAGATAATATTTATACAGATATTATACCAAGCCACAAAGAAATTATAAATTTACTAGATTTCGATCATTGTGGGCAAAAGATTACTGTTCAAAACCAAAACAAAAAAGTGGCTAAAAAGGATATCACTGTTAACCCCAAAACTGCAAGTCGTTTGGAGGCTTTTAAAGTTAAATTAATTAATAAATTACCAGTTTTGTCAACTCATGCTGCTTCTAATCATCTATATGATACTTTTTTTATTATATACTGTAAACAATTTGATTCCACCTTTATTCCCAAGACTATCTTGGTTAATAGTAACGCATCTTTCAGTGATTGGGCTACCATTGGTATTCATAAAAGTAGAACACGGCTTTATGAACTGTACAATGAAAGGTCTTATGTTAACACTGATGAATTTAATTTGCACGTTAGAAATTATTCAAAATAATTTAAAAAAGGCTGTTATATGGCCAAGTCACGTTATTTGGGTTCAAAGATTAAAAACAGCAGTAATTTAATTAAAACGACCTGGATTATTATTAATAGTGAAGCAGGAAGATCTAGTAACCGAAATACTGACTACAGCCTGTCTATTAATGACAACGTAATAAAATCAGACTCACAAGTCGCCGAGGCATTTGAAAATTTATTTTCAGATATTCCCGTTTCAACTACTAAATCCCTAAACTCATCACCTTTTGTTGCTGAGTCTTTGCTTAAGGAAAATGTTAACGGTTGTGATTCGGAATTTCATTTTGAACATATTACCTGTAGAGATAGAATTAAAACCTTTCACACATTAAATGTTAAAAAGACTGCAGATCTGTGGGGTAATTCTGTAGAAGTTGCTAAGTCTATTATTGACATTGTAGCACCTACTCTAGCTCTTATCTTTAATAGTCCTTTCCTTATGAAAAATAGTCAAATGATGTACTACCAGCACCGTAATTGCGTAACACACAATCAATAGTAATCTGAATCATTTTGAAGCAAATTGCTAATCCATTGCTTCATAAGTTCGAAAAATTTGTCTGCTCAACACGTGAATTACGCAATCAATGTTGTTGAACTGTCAAAATGAAACCGATTCCGATTAATGTTGTGTTACGCAATTAGGGTGCTGATTTAAACAAAGGTAAGTATTCCTTTGTTTAAATCAGGTAGTACACACGGCTACACATCAAGCTATATATAACCAGTATAACCTGACTTCTGATTGTACGAAAAACTTATACAATGCGAGGTCAGCTAAAACTGGAAATGTATAGCTTGATGTGTAGCCGTGTGTGTACTGTACATCAGACCCTACAAATTATAGACCTATTTCTGGACTCTACCTGTACCTATTTCTACCTTAAGTAAAATTTTTGAGAAATTAATTTTAGATCAAATGCAAAGATTTTTTAATAAACACAAATTATTACATAGCAAGCAGTTCGATTTTACAAGGGGTCGTTCAACTACTGGTGTAAACGGGTTTTGGACTTTTAGAACATATTTATAATGCATGGGAAGATAAATGCGATACCCTGGGCATCTTTTGTGATTTGTCCAAGGCATTCGATTGCGTTCTTCACGAAACGTTAATCAGGAAACTCCGCCACTACGGAATCGAGAACACTGCTCTGGATCTTCTTACCTCATACTTGAGTAAGAGGATTCAGAGCGTTGACGTTAATGGAAAAAGACCTCCCCGATCTATAGTAACAATGGGAGTCCTACAGGGCTCAATTCTTGGTCTTTCTTGTTTCTTATTTATATAAATGACTTGCCATACCTCATAAAGGATAAACATGATATAGTGTTGTTTGCAGATGACAATTCACTTTTGTTTAAACTTAAACGTCAGCAGCAGGTTACTGACGATGTAAATAGCGCGATCTCTAAAGTAATAATAATATAATAATTTACAACAAATAATTATAATAAATTACTAATAATACTAATAATAATAATTTACTTTACTTTTAAACGAGAAAAAACCAAATGCATTAAGTTTACACTACCTCACGTTAGGCAGGTGAAAACTAATGTGTTGATAAAGGGAGAAGAATTGAATCCTGAAGACAGCACAGTATTTTTGGGCATAACTTTGGAAGCTAAGCTTCAGTGGGGTCCACATATAGATAAATTGTCAAAAACGCTAAGTTCCGCAGCATACGCTGTTAGAAAAATTCGTAATTTAACTGATATAGAGACAGCCCGTTTAGTATACTTTAGCTATTTTCATAGTGTAATATCGTACCGTATTCTATTGTGGGGAAATGCCGCTGATATTCAGACTATCTTTATTTGCAGAAGCGAGCTGTTTGATCAATTTATAAATTAAGTCGTCGTCGTAATTAAGTGCAGACGATTTGCAAATTTATAACCAAGCTGGACACTCGAATTTGGCTGATGCTGTCCACATTATCAACAAGGATTTGGTTTCAATCTGTGAGTGGAGTGAGGCGCATGGTTTGCAGGTTAACCCATCGAAGACTCAGCTCATTGTTGTTGACAGCTCAAGGATGATCCCCAAGATAAACTGGTCGGAGATTCCCCAGGTGCAATTTAACGGAACTGCTATTCCTTTCAGCGAAAAGGTTAAGAACCTTGGGGTTTGGATCGACAAACATCTTTCCTGGGGTCCTCAGCTACAGGAAAAAAGTAAAGTGTTTGCATCTGGTAAGTCACTGAGACGGTTGAGGAACTTTCTTCCAACTGCCACTAAAACTGCGCTTGCACAATCTCTTTTACTTCCCATCCTTGACTATGCTGATGTCAGTTATCCAGATCTTACTGAGGCACAACTAGATAAACTTGAGCGACTTCCAAACTTTTGCATAAGATTTATATTTGGCCTGCGCAAATATAATCACATTTCTGAACTTCGTACAAAGCTCAAGTGGCTTCCTATACGTCTTTGCCGGAATTCTCATATCTTATTTCAGCTCTACAGTATTTTGTTTAATCCTAAAACCCCTCTTTTCTTAAAGAACATTTCAATTTCCTTCATGACACACATAATGGATATCTGAGGTCATCGGAAAACCTGAGACTAGAGATGCCGATGCATTCCACCAGTTTCTTTGACAAATAATAATATAATAATAATATCCCTGGACATTTCACACAGCGCCATCTAGTCCCAAGCTAAGCAACCTAATGCTTGTGTTATGGTAACAAGATGGCTGATAAACTACTTATATACATTTTTTTTTTGTAAATACATACATATTATAGATAGAAAAACACCCAGACTCGGAACAAATACATGTAGGTCATACAAATATTTGTTCCGTGCGGGAATCGAACCCGCGACACGCAGCGCAGCAGTCAATCGCTTAACCACTGCGCCAACTGTGCCGTCAAAGTCATGATTTTGAATTTCATTCACAAATTAGAGATTAATGTTATGACTGTGCCTTCTCAATATATTTATGAAATTCTTTTATATGCCCATAAAAATATAAAATTGTTTAAAAAATACAGTGATATCCATGATATAAATACTAGGAGAGGTGCCTGAAAGCCTTTTATACCATTAAGGTTTATATCGAGGACAAAAAGGCTTCGGATTGAGCTGCTTCCAATTTTTTACATATTGAATGTTTTGTTGTTGTTTTTTTTTATATACACTTTGACATTATTGAATTTTATATATACTATGGCATTTGCTTACTTAGTAAAATATTCTATTATTTTAATTATTGTGAATGTGAAGACTATGTGGGTCATTTTATTTATATTATCTTTCTCTCTGTTCTCTTAGTTTTTGTCATGGTCTGGCAGTTTGAGTAATTAATGTGGCCTACCCTAATGTCCTTTCTTTGGTGTTGTTCGTTGAATCGTTGAGCTCCTTACGTTTTGAGTTGAGCTGCACAATTTCTGACAAATGCGTGCACTGACTGGACAGGTCCTTTCAATCTGTGTGGTTCGTTCCTCAAAAGACCATCTCAGACATCGACCTACATGGTATTCATGTGATCTGACCAAGATTATGTCTGGACTTAAAAGAGACTGTGACGTCTGAGTTTGTTTCGGCCTTTCTTATCAGACTAGTCAGATAGGATACGCCGACCTCATCTAGTTTTAAAATGTGATTGACGTGTAAAAGTGTTTGTACAAACCTACTTACTTAAAATAAAATCATTTATCATTCATTTATCTTTTACCGGTATTGGGAACAGGGTTCAAGCTACCGGCGGTCAGGACTCCAGAGAAAGGAACCTCCTAGCAATTTATTTTATTATTAGCCATTAATGTCCCACTGCTCGGCAAAGGCTACTAATAAAATGTAATTAAATAAATAAAAAAAATTACCTGAATAACATCTTTGTTGAAGTGTTTCTTATCTCTCATAGCGACTCCATGCATTAAGGCCCAGTCTCTAGCCTTCTCTATTACGTTCACCAAATTCTTATGGTCTATCGGCAGCGGAATACACGATGGAAAACGAGCTTGAGACATTTTATAAAAATTATTGTATCACGAAACGAATGCTACGAGAACAATTTAATAAACAACTTGGAATAAACTGTTTGCGTGCGTCTGCGTTCAAAGATAAACGACGTATGGGTTAAATTTAAGGTATTTATTGTATTTTATGTGGTATGAAAACTAGTTCATCGTGGAAGCCTGCGGTGGAAACTATTATTTTTCTTTTGGCAGAAAATGTGACATGACTGACTTGACATGAGAATAACTTGACGGAAGTGATTGCGATGACACTGACACATGACAATAATAAATGACATAGACATAAATTTAAGTTTTTTTTAATGCCTGTTCTGGTTCTTCTGTCGAATCCCTCGAATTAAAATGCGCACTAGGAAATCGGATCATGACATACTCTGACTACTCTGAGAGTCTGGAAACGCCTCGTATGATTATACCCATAAAAATGTAAACTATTTATATGAATATACCACATGGAATTATCATAACCTAAGACGTACCTAAATAAAAACTGGTTTGAAATCGATGTGTATCAGAATCATAATCGTTTTCGCTGAATCAGGTGCTCCGTAAAAAATGTCAACCGAAGTAACTTCAAACTACAAGTCCTTTCACAGTTATTTTACTTCTAACAGCAGCAACCCAAGCAACCCAACAGCAACCCTATTGCAACATTTGCAACGGCAATAACTATTATTGTGATTTTGACATTGAAGCAATCCCAGAGCTACGACTAATAATACTAATTAACTTATAATTTTATAATTACATATTTCTTACAATCTAGAATCATATTTGGACCAACGTACACCTGCAAATTGCAACACTGGCGCTTCCCCATTATGCGCGTTACAACTTACCAAGTCCATAGGATAAATATCCATCTTTATGTCGCACTGGTCGCACTACATAAGCTAGGTACACATGTACAGACGCCAGCAGGTCAAGCTACCCGAAACTGTCAAATTTTCCCAATCCACCTTGAACCTTAATACTTTAGCGATAAAGTTGAAAATCTATTAAAGAAATTTGACAGATTGTAGTAGCTTGATGTGCTGGCGTCTGTACATACAAACCGATTTGTATGATTTGTCAAAATATGCGGATGGACGTGAGATTTTAAACTCGCTGCGTGTGTACGTATCATTATTTATTTGGCTCTTGGCCTGTAATTTACTGACTCACACGCTTGGCACACCTGGACAACCCAATCCTAACTTGCAAATACAGGGTTTGGCATGGCTATTGGTGGACTTTCGAATTAAAGGAAGCTAGCTAGTTTGCGGTAATTTCCAAGCGTGTAGACTCGGCTTTTAATCAGTTTTATCCTAGCCGAGTAGAATGTCGTAAGTAAGTCGACCATGGAACTGTATTGAGTAGGTACTCGCCTGTAATTGAAAGGTAATAGAGTAAGATCCCAGAGCGATAAGACACAACTTATTTTCTAAAGCATAGAACTTTCGGTTCTAAGTAGTCTCTTGTTTACTTTTTAATACCTGTATGTTTGTGGAGTTGGCTCGGTCACAACTGCGCAAGTACCAGGTGAGAAAGGTAATTAAAAATCAGAGTTACTTAACTTAAATTTTAATGACTGATTTTTATATATATTTTGTAGAATATTACTCTGATCTGAAGTAATATCAAAAAAGTCAGACGCTTTCCATGGGCCAGAACTTTTGTCAGACGCTTTAAAAGCTCTTCAAAAATACATGAACTTAATTTATTTTTAAATGTCTGATTTTTGTATATATGTTATTAAGATAACTATTACAAAGTTATATTTAATGAATCAGACAAATTGTAATGACCTCCCCTAAACACAATGATGATATTTTATAAGAATACTCTAATTGACATTTATTGTGATAATATATTATTGGATCCGTAATATCTTCAACTTTCTCAATTAATTCCGCAAAGTCTTCCTCTTCTTCATTCAATTTCTTTAAAAAATTATTTTTATCAGACACATGCAATGGTAGTCTTATTAGTTTGTGTCTTTTAGTCTTTTGGTCACAATATATAAATGTGTGATTTTCACCAGCACTTAAATCACTTTCAAATGAAACATTATTAGAAGGGGAATCAACAACACACTCAAACGCCACAGAAGGTTCTTCAGAATTAGATGGGACCGGTTCAACTGATTCTAATTCAACAGCTGGCTCAGGTATTACAATGGGTTCAGGTACATTGTTACTAGCTGGACTTGAGTTTGATACTATAGCAGAATCCGAAGCTAGAAAATCAGTTGACTTGAGGTAGATGACACTAATAATGATGTATGTACAGACGCCAGCACATCAAGCTACTACAATCTGTCAAATTTCTTTAATAGATTTGCAACTTTATCGCTATAGCATTAAGGTTTAAGGTTGATTGGGAAAATTTGACAGTTTCGGGTAGCTTGACCTGCTGGCGTCTGTACATACATCATTATTAATGATATCAATACTTGATGAGCTTGATGTCGATGCTACAGGTTTATTTTCAACAGTACCCGATGAATTTTTCTTTGGAATTTTTTTTTTGTTTTTCTGAGATTGGAGAATAATTTTTTTTGACAAAGCAGCAAAACATTTGTAACATTCACGATGGTAACCACTGTCGTACAAATCATCCGGTAAAACTATAGGTTATGGATTGTTCTAAGTTTTAAAATATTTTGGCACTTTTTAAATGTCTCCTTTGAAAATAATATTAATTTATCATGAGACTTTTTACAAAATGTACATTTTAATGATGCTTCCGAGGATTCTTCCATATTCTCTATTGAAAATAACTTCTCACTCACAAATCACACGATATAACTGACAAAAACATGTAGTTTCATAAACCCGAATTAGAACTTAGAACTATACTGTATACTATACAGTGTGTGCACCTGGCATATACACACACATATAGTAGACTGAAACAGACACTCGCTCTGAAACGCATGTATATTGCTCTCGCCCTCATACTCATGGTTGGGTAATTTTTGTGTTTAGGGGATGTTTGGTCATTACAATTTGTCTGATTCATTAAATATAACTTTGTAATAGTTATCTTAATAACATATATAAAAATCAGACATTTAAAAATAAATTACAATTCATGTATGTTTTGTAGAGCTTTAAAGCGTCTGACAAAATTTCTAGCCCATGGAAAGCGTCTGACTTTTTTGATATTACTTCAGAGTAATATTCTACAAAATATATATAAAAATCAGTCATTAAAAATTAAGTTAAGTAACTCTGATTTTTAATTACCTTTCTCACCTGGTACTTGCGCAGTTGTGACCGAGCCAACTCCACAAACATACAGGTATTAAAAAGTAAACAAGAGACTACTTAGAACCGAAAGTTCTATGCTTTAGAAAATAAGTTGTGTCTTATCGCTCTGGGATCTTACTCTATTACCTTTCAATTACAGGCGAGTACCTACTCAATACAGTTCCATGGTCGACTTACTTACGACATTCTACTCGGCTAGGATAAAACTGATTAAAAGCCGAGTCTACACGCTTGGAAATTACCGCAAACTAGCTAGCTTCCTTTAATTCGAAAGTCCACCAATAGCCATGCCAAACCCTGTATTTGCAAGTTAGGATTGGGTTGTCCAGGTGTGCCAAGCGTGTGAGTCAGTAAATTACAGGCCAAGAGCCAAATAAATAATACAAAATATATATAAAAATCAGTCATTAAAATTTAAGTTAAGTAACTCTGATTTTTAATTACCTTTCTCACCTGGTACTTGCGCAGGTGTCACCGAGCCAACTCCACAAACGTACAGGAATTAAAAAGTACACGAGAGACTACTTATGTAGAACCGAAAGTTCTATGCTTTAGAAAATAAGTTGTGTCTTACCGCTCTGGGATCTTGGACTATAAGAGACAAGCACGCCGCATATCGTCGCATGAACACCCTAGTAGTCTACAGTAATCTGTGGCACTTGCCAATAGATGATAATGATAATCTCATAATGTGAATACACTACAGCTCAGTGTTTTGCCAACCCTAACTGTTTACACAGTAGAACTACTGTTTTTACAGTGGCATTTCTGTTCTCTGGTTAACAGTGCAGCCAACGAGAGAATGCGGTCTTGTCACCTGTCAGTTATATACAAACGATTACGTGTTTTGCGAATTTCATCTTTATTAGTTAAATTGTCGCACTGACAGATGTCAGGAACGCATTCTCTCGACGGCCAGACTCTGTAATCCATATTTCTACTGGTTTTTGTACTTTTATATTTGTTGCTTCAGATGGTGGTCCATCTGAAGCAACAAAAATCTAAAATACTTGTGTTTTGCTTATCGTGAGACATGATTTACCGTCTATTGATTCTGTTGTTTAACTTGAACTTGAAAATTTATTCTGAACTTTGAAATAATTTTCCGTAAAAAATCTGAAGATAGAATAATTATTTTTCATTATTTTATTGAACTAATGTTTTATAATTAATAAACAAATGAAAAGTAAGAGCTGAGGTGTGCTATGCATTTTCAGATTTTCAAACTTTTTATTTTACTGTTCTTCTAACTTTAAAACTACTGTTCTGGAATTAGTATTTACTGCTTTCTACTGTTTTTTAAATAACTGATTTCTAAGAAATTTGGGAGGTTTTCAATGATCTGTAAGTTTAAATTTTATATCTTCATCAATATTTTCGTCAATTGTGACCGACTTAAAAAATTCTTTTTCATTTTGTAGAGAAAGATTGCGCAAGGGCCTCATTTAAATTTTATTAACTTTGCTAGTTTTATAGTTAGCTTAAATGATACTTTATTATTTTACCACTTATTTTATGTTGATCATGTTAAAATAACTTCCTGTCACTGTAATTTACATAATAAAGCATGTTTCGTATACGAATTTGTGTTTGGGTAGGTCTGTACTAAAAGTGAAAAGTGAAAAATTAAAACTTTTTTACAAAAGAACGACCGACTTCCAAATAATACCCTACAAAGTGACAAATAACTTGAGTTTCGGACTTTCGGAAGTTGATGGAAAAGACGAAAATAGAAAAAAACAAGAGACGTCTTCTTTTTCAGTGTTTTGGTTGATTTTCCGAGTTTTAAGTTGGTAGGGTTGGCAATACTGCTATAGCTATTCTATGCACGCTATGGTGTCTATGGATGGTTGATGGTTGGCTTGGCAAGTTGGCAGGTTGGCAGTGGCAGTGCGGCATCATTCAATCATTGGCATTTGTCTTTGTTCATTCGCGCCGAAACCCGATCGTATTCCGGCAATATTAATTATATTCATTCTCATCATGATGGGTCATTTTGTACTTGGTCCGTGCAAGCAAGTGTGTAGTCAGTGCAGTGCATCACTCGGCATCTTCATCAGTTCCTTTCGTTGATCATTGAACAAATTCATCGTTTCAATAGTTTGTTGCATTGAAATGCTATTGCAAACGAGCGAAGGTTGCAACTGCTGTCATGTCGCCCTAACGTTTTAAATTGTTATAATTTTCGTTGTGCATGTGGTAGTTTTTGTAAGTATCACTACCATAGACTAGATCACTACGTTGCTTTAATTATGTTTGTGGCTGCTAACTGCTTGTGGTTTCTACTGAGACTTGTAACCTCATCAAATGCCAGTGTCAAACTCGTTACGAGAAGAATATGTGAACTCCGCCTCTAAGATGACCCAATGACCGAAAGAATTTGTGTCTTTACAGTTCGCAGATGATTTTTATTCATCTATCTATCAGCTATCTGCGAGTAGTTTTGCATCGACGTATAAAATTCTTGCATTGTCTTGTCGGCTTGTCATTTTCTCGAAGGTGTCTTGGTTTCGCTGTATCGAATTGTATTGTTCGTTGGTTTTTGTAACTGATCGCATATAGAAGGCTATGCCATTAGAATATTCCTGTTCTCTGGAAATATAAAACTAAAAATGTCAGTTCATGTTTCCGTTTTTTTGCTACCCGAAAATGTCGTGTTACGAAAAAATTGGAAAAGTATGGTGTTTTTTGTGGTGAATCACCATGATTCGGAAACGAATCCGTGCTAGCTCTAGAGTCGTTCAGCATTCTGTTGCTTTTGAAATAATATTAGAAGGCCAATTCCGGTAACTAACCTGTAGTGCAAGATAAAAAAATTAAAAAATAAGTAGTGAAAAATCTTAATCGAAAGAAATAAGTGTTTCTGGACAAATCTTTTAAAAAACCAAAGGGAGTGTGACAGAAATGTCACACTGCATCAAAATTGTAACTTAACGGGTTAGGCGGTTGTTATGATGTAGTCTGGCTCTGAAGATACAGGCTATGCCTTGTTTCGGAGTCAGGGATACTTCTGTACATGGGGGGCAAACAATTGTAAGTCACATTAAGCTAATTATTCAGTGCACATGTTTTATGTCTCAATTTGAACCGTTTTGAAAAGGGACATTCATCAATTAGGAAATCGGTTTGAAGCAGTGATATAGACGGTTCTGGGCTTGAAATTAAGGATGGTCCTGGATCTGCACAATCAAGAAACGAAAGGTTTGATAGGTCATTAATCATATCATCACTTACAGGTGCTACAGTAATTGATTTCATCTGATCTGTCAATAAATGTGTTTTGAGATTATAACAGCTGCACAAACCTCGCATTTCACCACAGAAACAACTGAATTCACGGTATTGGATCTCAGGGGGTTGAACAGAAATTACTTGATGCAATCGCATAGTTCCAGGTACGGCGCGCAAACCATCAGGGATTAGTTTTTTAATATTGTGTATGTCACTGTCCGATATGTAAAGACACTTTACAGACTTCATAATATTTTGCAAAACATGACACGCTTCAGTCGCATTGGTAATATCATGACCATAAAATATTCTTTTGTCAAGCTGTCTTTTTACAGATCCTCCGATGCCATCTGCCATACTTTTTCCATGTCCAGCTTCAGAGAATGACCAGGTTGAGTAGGTTAGATTTAATTTCTGTGTGAACAAATTAACACGTTGGCTGCCATGGGGGGTCAAAATGACCGTCACTTGGTAGAAGCGTTGGGGCCATGGGGGCTTAAATGACCGGCACAACTAAGGTGAACTTGAACACCTTTTGCTCGCTGACGGCCATGCGTGTAACGCAAAATACCATTACAAGTGGCCGGCGCGGCCCCAATGATCACTATACATAACTTGGCCTCAAAATATTTTTATAATTTTTTGGTTGTATGAATGTTTTTGTAGCGAGTCAAACAAAATTATGATGTAAATTAAAGACAGTATACTTTTTAAAATATTTTTATTATTACAAATCAAAGACTAGTCGTCGCTGTCATATCAAAATGTAGTATTGTTTAAGTACCTGTTTCAGGAAACACAAAAAACTGTATTTTTTTATAGTACTGTGTAAAAAGTAACTTTTTTTTTTGGGAAATTGCATAATTTTACGGTGCCTATTCAACTATAATATCCTTAAAAACAGATTGTAACTGGTACCTAGAAATTTGCAAACATACGACCTTTTGCCTTTTTTTTATTTAGTCCCAAAATTCAACGATAAGCCGGCACCAGAGGATGGACCTACTAATGACTACTCGAGAAAAAAAAAGAAAAAAAAAATACCTCTACTTTTTTTTAACCCTTTAACCCTTTATAAGGCAGAGGGAACTAGGACAGTTACAAATTTAAACTAAACGGATTTTGTAAGCCAATATGTTATGAATGCCTTATGTATTTTTTTTTTTCGTGAAAATCGAAGGGAAAATTTGGTGGCAATATAGTTGCCGCTGCCTGTAAAAGACTATCAAAAATAAAATAAGGTTTATTCTTAATGCAAATTTTTATTTCTGTTCATGGTAAATATCAAAACAAGGTACCACACAGAGTGGAACCTTGCATCTGGAACATTGAATTTTTGACCTTTTATTGTTTGTCTTTGTGCTACATACACGACATCGCCGATAAGTTGGCAAACGTTCATGTTTATGTGTTCCAACACTGGCAAAACGAAGGTCATCGATTACAGAGCCGGTTTTTTGGTAATTATCTGACATCTTGGGCTTCTTAGTAAGATACATTGGTTGGGTATCCAAGCTCCTTCTCCTTGATGAAAAATTATTTATAAGACCACGTGCCAAAGATAATCTAAACGCTAATTGTGGCATAATACTGTGGACGCGGCTGTTTGAACTGTAGAGAAGGTACGAGTTTGTTATTGCTAGGTCTATGCAAAAATAAAAAATGCGAAGCCACCATTTCTTACTTCTTCTGCCGACTTCATAGGTACTCCGCTTCTGATCGAAACGATCCACACCGCCCATACGTTTTGTATATTCAAGTACCGCTGTTGGACAAGGATACGTTTTTTTGTTCCGTCTTTCTGCTTTCTTTCACATGTAGTTTGGCAAATTTTGGGGTGAAATGCGGTGGTCAAAACTGTAACTATTTTTGTATCCTGCCACATGATAAAGGAAACATTATTTTTAGTACGCCATTTATATTCACCTCTCTCTAAATGTATTTTTTCTTGTCTTGATACATTTTTTTTCTTAGCGTTTTTTAGTATTAGTGGCAAATCAGATCTCCCAGAATTGACGGTTGCGGTGGCATATATTCCGTTTTCAAACAAATATTGCAAGAGCTCATAAGATGCAAAGAAATTGTCAAAAGCTACATGTCCTCGGAAGCCTTGATCAATGAGTTTTTGTGTGAGAGATTTCACTACTTCTAGACCAACTTCAGGAGCTTGGTCTTCACGTTTACCAGTGTAAATGCTAAATTCGTAAACATAACCAGTTTTGCTATCAGCTCTTACCCAAACTTTGTATCCTCTCTTGATGGGTTTGAGGGGCATGTACTGTTTTAGAGTTGAACGTCCCTTGAATCGAATCATCGATTCATCAATTGATTGTGACGATGTTGTTTTCGCTTCTCGCTGACATGCAATATTCAGCAAATCCAGTATTGGTCTTACTTTGAATAATTTATCAAAATTTGTTGCAGCTCTTTGAGGCGTTTGCTCATTATTATTCAAATGCAGGTTTTCGAGGATTTTTTTAAATCTTTTGATTGGCATTATGGATGCGATTTCATCTACGCGGAAAAATGGATCGCTAGCCCAATATAAATCAACAGTCGGTAATGGATGGAGCCCCATTAGAATTATTATGCCTATGAAAGCTTTAATTTCATCACAACAAACAGGTGTCCAGTTACGACTTTGATTTTGTTCTGCATAGAGATTCGTTTGTGTTACAATATGTGTAAAAATATCGTCATCGAAGAAACGTGTGAAATATGTTGTAGGCCTTGTCTGGGATGAAAGGAATTGAGTTCCTTGTAAACGAACACGGTCAAAATCATCCATGTTTGGTTGTTGAGACCAGATAACTTTTTTCCACTGATCTTCTGCACCATCCGAATCATCAGTTTCAGAAAATGTATCAACAGCTGTAGGAAGTTGGCTGAATGGTGGTTCAGGAGGAGAGTCAAGTAAACGGTTACGGCGTCTGTCTAAATGAAGACCAGATGTTGAGGAATGAATTGATGTCTCACGTTCGTCGTCCGAGTTGTGTGTCACCTGAGTAGACTCATTGTTGCGGCTGTCTAAATGTAGACCAGATGTTGACGGCTGATTAAAAGATTCTTCTAAATTAGAGTCGTTTTTCTCCTGGGTAGAATCGGTTTCGTTCGCACCACTAAGAATATCATATAGCGTCATACCTTCATACGTATCTAAATTATCCGGTTCTTGTTCGTATTCGTCCTCCGAAATGTCGGGGTCGTCGGGTAAGCCAAATAACTCGTCCAGTGCATTTTCTATGTCGTCATCAGACAATATTTTCGGCATTTTCACCTGCAGTAAATACTGTAATATTATTATCTACACGGGCAGTGGCAGATATATTGCCACCAGTTAAATACAAAATTTTATCAAAATAATAAACGTAATTTTACAAAATACTACTCGATCGTACAAGTGACATACGTAATTATTGAAATAAATGCAAACTCTTACCAGTTTCCCAAAAGATTTTAAAGATTGAGCTAGATTTGTTACACGTTACACAAAATCACCGGTTTTTACCGTTCAAAGTTTGAAAAGTGTCAATTGAATTTGACAATTCCCACACAACAAAAAATATACGTTGACAGGACATCTCAAGCTTGCCAGTAAAAAAAAATAAATACCAGAAAGATAAAAAGTTGCCCGAAAAAAAAAATCTAAAATTGGTGGCAGTATAGTGGCCACTGCCTTAAAAAGGGTTAAGGGGCAGAAGCTCCTGGCTGGGGGAATGAAAAAATAACACTTGTATGTGAAAAATATATTTTTTTTTATTAATTTTAAGATTTTTTTTTTTTTTTTTAAAAAAAACGTGGTGTCGACATATTCGACACTGCCCTTCAGGGTGTATGGAACTGAGCAAAGCATGGTACAATGCACAATGGAACTTGGCATTTTGTGTACTGTATTTTGGATGTTTTGTTAAGGTTTTTGCTGCTGCATGCTCTGCACCTTCTGTATTTGGGTAGCTCCATTGGCATGTGAGACCCCACATCATTCAACCTCAGTTCATCAGGTATTCCGTGAATGGCCTTCTGTCTACTTGTTGGCCCTTTTGGTTTTTTAGTTACAAAGTTGGGCAATTGGTTGGAGTGTAGCCTTAGGGGCGCTATGGCGCGGGACTTAGAAATTTTTTCGAAAAATTTCTTTTTTTTCAAATTGGTGCCATACGCTTATAGACACCATGAGCGTGCAGAAAACGAAAAAAAAAAATTTTTTTGTTTAAAAAAAATTTTTGGGACTTAGAAAATTTCTCCTTACTTTTCACCTTGAGTTTCACCGACGGGGACAAGTAGGCCGACATCGGCAATTTCTTATTCTAATACCATTCCTTCCTAGTCCTGGGTATAATCGGTGTATGTCACGCAGCAAACGGCGGAACCTAGCAGCGTCCGTGGGTAGGCTTCTTAAAATATTTTGCCGGTACATGTATTCGCCTATGTACCACTTTAACCGCCGCTGACTCCTACACGTGCGACATTGGCGTTTTAATTCTAGCCATTGCCGCTCTATGGTATTTGTGTGGACCACGCACCGAACGTTATTTGTGCCTGGTACTGGGATCCCAAGGCTGGGGTCCACAGGGATACTGACAGTCCCTGCCGTAAATTGTCGGCTGTGGTTGACACTGGAATGTCCACGCATACCCAGTCTCAAGTGCACGCCCATGTATGATCGGTGCTGGTCAGACATAATATAGGAGTCAGGTCTAACATTTGCTTGGATAATTGGATCTAATGTGGTCCTATTTTTATTTTGTATAAGCTCCACGTGAATTTTTTTTGTTAACCGACTTATGCATCCGAAAGACCACGTTTGTCGCTGCAATAATCGGCCCCTGTGGTATTTGTTGGTATAAAGGTGGGTTTCGTCGACCTCTACAATGTCGTTGTCCCCGCCGATCATTTCGCGGTCATGAGCTTCGGCCACCTCGCACACCTCACGTAGGTAGTGGTATACCTGAATGGCTGTTTTGCGGGTTACTCCTACGTCTCTAGCAGCCTGTGACACTTGGTCTTTTCTAAAAAAGTGCAGCAAAAGTCTCAACGTGTTCAAAATTGACACATTGCTACGTTCAAAAAAAGTCCCTTTTAATGGAGACGTAATGACATTGCAGCCTGCCCTTCTACAACGCCATCTGAACCCCAATTTGTAATTAGTGTTACGTTCCGCATTCATCGGCCGCCTGCACGACGGGCAGCGCGGCGTTTGCGCTGGTATAAGCAGCCACTTTTTCGCCGCTTCAATGGCCCTTTCCTCTGTGGAAATATTGGCTGCATAATTCCACAAACTAAAATTCCTGTCCAAAATAAGCTGGAAAGGATCCATAGTTTTTGCAAATACTAATAAACTAACTAAAACTAACTTAAAACTAACTGAAAACTAATAAGAAAATAAAAAAAAATTAAGACTAAAAAATAAAACAAATTAAATCTTACTAAATAAAAAAACACGAAAACAATCAAATAAAAAACCACTAAAACAAACTAAAATTAAAAACTAACAAAACGAAAATAAAAAGAAACAAACACTAAATAATATCAAATTACAACAAACTACAACGAATTATCTAACGACAGCAAAAACTTTGGATCGCCCGAGTATTGAGAATTCCCAATAATTCGCGTATTTTTAGCATAGTTGAGGTAGGGTCGAAACTACCGTAACGAGAGCCACTTATGGAAAAATTTTGCAAGTCCCAAAAATTTTTTTATTTCGTTTTCTGCACGGCTCATGGTGTCTATAAGCGTATGGCACAAATTTGAAAAAAAAAATTTTTTCTAAAAATTTTCTAAGTGTTTGCCCCTAACCGTACTCAAGGTGAAAAGTAAGGAGAAATTTTCTGTCCCAAAAAAATTTTTTTTACCTACAATTTTTTTTTTTCATTTTCTGCACGGCTCATGGCGTCTATAAGCGTACGGCACCAATTTGAAAAAAAAAAAATTGTTTTCGAAAAATTTTCTAAGTCCCAAAAATTTTCTAAGTCCCAAAAATTTTTTTAACCAAAAAAATTTTTTTTTCGTTTTCTTTGCTTCTCATAGCGCCCCTAAGGATATAATCCAACTCCTAAAAATCCGCCCCTAAGGCTACCCACTGACCGGGCAATTGTGCCACAGTCCTTTTCCTGGAGCTGAAGTTGTCTATCAGGTTACGTGCGAGCACGGTGCGGAAATGCAAGGAGGTCATAGGGTTGTGCACTCTGTCATTTTGGGTGTATATTATATAGGCATTTGTAATGGCAGAATCAACCAAAAAGTAAAATATTCGCATCCACCATCTCTTACTACGTCTTGAGATGGAGTATGTACCTCTCTTCTGGTCAAATCTATCAACTCCTCCCATTCTTTTGGTATACTCCAGGATTCCTATGGGGCAAGAAACGTCAGACTTCGAACCATCCTTCTGCGTTCTTCTACATGTTGTTTTCTGACGGGGATGATAAGCAGTACTCAATACATACACCAATTTAGTATCTTTCCATACAAAAAATGCGACGTTCTGGTTGACTCGCCATTTGTACTCTCCTTTAGCCAGTACCAGAGGAGGCGGTTTAGGTACATCTTTCTTTTTTTTTTGGTTTTTTATAAGTTTGGGCAAGTTTGTACGATCTGCGCGTACAGTTGCAGTTGCATAAATATTATTATCAAATAGGTACTGCAATAGCTCAAAGGACGCAAAAAAATTATCAAAGGCGATGTGAGTATTCTCAACCTTTTCATCGATCAGAGTTTTTGATAGTTCTCTTACCACACTGGCTCCTAATCCAACCTCTGTAGTGGCGTCATCTTTTTTTCCAGTATAAATCTCGAACTGATATAAATATCCAGTCAGACTGTCACAGCGCGACCACACTTTGAAGCCCCGTTTTATTGGTTTTTTTGGCATATACTGCTTCAGAGTGCTACGCCCTTTGAATTTAATCATGCACTCATCTATGCTTTGCGATGATGAGCACATTCCACCACTTTGGAAAGCACTATTCCAAATTTTGTAAAGTTTATCATACCCTTCTTCACCTTTCTTGGGCATTTGACTGTTGTCGTTTAGGTGTAAATTTGCCAAAATCTTTTTAAATCTCTTTACTGTCATAACATTAGCAATCTCTGCAACACGGAACATAGGATCGGAAGACCAGTAGAGAGATATATTTGGAAGTACGTGAATGCCCATAAGTATCAAAATACCAAAAAAGCTTTTAGTTCCTGCAATGTTACAATATCCCAATCGTTCTGTCGGTTTTGGGCTGCGTATAAATTTGTCTGATCAACTATGTTCAATAGGACTTCATTATTGAAAAAAAACATTGAAATATGTCCCAGTAGAACTTCGATTAGGAAAAAACTGTGATGGTCGCAGTAAAATGTCATCAAATTTCTCAGTAGGCGGAATGTGTGGAAACTGCACTTTTTTCCACTCTTCATCGCCATCATCTTCCGAGTTATCTTCTGAACTGTCTTCCGAGTTATCCGTGTCATCAGCTTGTGTAACCACAGGTGCAACAGTAGGTTGAGTACTACCTGTAATACTATCATGTGTGGCAGATATATCCATATTAGAAGATGACGGAAGAATCGAAACTGTTGATGTTGTTGGCTGTGATTCATTCAGACCAGATCCACCTAAAATATCCTCAAGTTCTGTACTGGTAAATGATGAGAAAACTGCTTCATTCTCGTCTTCATCACTCTCATTGCCGTCTTCGGAGTTTTCGCCGTCTGACAGAGCAAATAAGTCTGCGAGAGCATCTTCCAACTTCTCTAATGGGATCACCCATAATAAGGAAATATTAAATTATACTACGTAATATTTATTTGTAAGAATTCTATACAATTACAAAATAAATCCTAGCCCAGCCCTGGGCGGGCAGTGTCGAATATATCGACGTCATAATTTTTCGTTGAATATGTATGTAAAAACGTAATAATTTCTGAAATACTGAGTTAGCTGCAATATTTATAATATTTAGAACAAATCATAAAAGAAAACTTACCTTTTTACTCATTTTTCGCGAAGATGTTCTTGGATGAAATTTGCACTTCAGAAAACCGCCAAATAATGACATAAGATGTCATCAGCTGTCAATGTCAGCCATACTTTTTTTTTTCTTTTTGCGTTTCGTTTTTGCTATGACCTGTCCGAATCGAATACAGACTATCGCAGTACCAAACTCCTAGCCGTTTAAAAATAAATCAATAAAAAGTATGGTGTCGAATATATCGACAGAGCCCCATAAAGGGTTAAATTACTTAAAAAAAAGGAAATTCTTCGAAAATGTATACCCCTTATGACACTTTTAACTACCATGACCACAATTTTTCAAATATTTCAGTTTTTTTGTTTGTATCGGCAACCTAAGTAGTACTACTATTCACCATAATCTTTGAAAATTACAGAATTTTCGTAGTTTTATACAAAAAAAAAAACAAAAAAAATTATTTCCCTATAATTTTGAAAGATTTTTACGTTCAGTACACTTTAACTCATCGTAGTGTAAAAAAAAAATATGGACACTACTATGGCAAGTTTTTTTAAAAATTAGCGCAACTAACCTAGATTTTAAAATGGTATAATACTTTAGGAAAACTAGCCACAAAAAAAAAATAATGACACTTTTTCTAATCAAGAACCAAATTTCATAAGTTGTTGTTAATAGTAATCACTTCTACTATGTGCCCAAAATAGATTTTTGTTGTTGGAAAATGTTGAATGAATGAAACAAATGGTGTCAATAAATGTAAATTTATTGCATTATTAATAATATTATAATAATTAATGTTCGAACTGTTTACCACCGGCATTAATACAGGCACGACATCGCCTTAAAAAAGATCGTTTTATTCGTCGTGCATATCTTCTCGTATTGATATGATCCGCAGCCTGAGTGATTTTTTGGCGAAGGTCGTTCAGTGTTGCAATGGGTTTCGAGTAGACTCTGTCTTTGAGACAACCCCAATAGAAGAAGTCCAGGGGGTTTAGATCGGGTGAACGGGGTGGCCATAAAATAGGACCAAGTCGCCCTATCCAACGCCCTGGATACTCTTGGTTTAAGTATTCTCGCACAGGACGGGCATAGTGAGCTGGGCAACCATCATTTTGAAACCATATGTTTTGTGAATCACTAATGGGCATGTCTTCTAATAATACTGGCAAGTCATTTTGTAGAAAGTTCAAATAACTATTGCCATCCAAGTTTCCTTGTAATTCAAAAGGCCCAATCACTTTTCCGTTTAATATACCCGTCCATAGGTTAACCTTGAATTGATAGTGGGATTTGTCTTGTCTCATCAGGTGCGGATTTTCATTGCTCCAGCTATGTAGGTTGTGAAGATTTAAATAGCCATCTCTCTTGCAGGTTGATTCATCCGACCATAGAATATTATCCAAGAATTGGGGATCTTCTCTGTGCTTTTGCAGCATCACACGGCAAAATGCGACTCGTAGTGGATAGTCCCGCGGCAATAACGACTGCACACGCCTGTAGTGATATGGGTGAAGTCTGTGACGTTTTAGGATTCGATGTGCAGTACTTTTTGGGATTCCCGTAGCTATTTCTATGGCACGTACCGAGGTAGTTGAATCATTTTCAATTTCATTGAGAACTTCTTCGTCGCGTTCCGATCTAGGTCTTCCAGCATTTCTCCTGTCAGATGGTAAACGGCCCTCCGAAAACGCTTGATGCACATTAATAAATACTCGATAATTCGGGTATCTTTGAGCATTTGGGTACCTTTCTCGATATAATCTGCTAGCAGCGCTACCATTGCATCTGCACTCTCCATAAATGAGGTGCATATTAGCGTATTCCAACGGTGTGTATGGTAGCGGCATGATAAACGCTAAACAGTCCAAAATACGCCAAAAGTCCAATTCACAAAACACAGTCCAGTTCAAAATAATGCCAGGTTAGTACAGTTTGCAGATCACTTAATCCAGTCCAAAAAGCCAAGCCAAAAGTCGTTAGTACGAGAGTCACATCAATTGAATATGAAACGGTGCACAGTAAACAAAGAAGCAGAGCGTACTGACTTTGTACTTTGTAGAGAACAGCAACATTCCTGCCTGCCCTATTGTTATTTAACAACAAACATCTATCTATCTCTCTCTAACGTATAATCGCAATCTATCTATCTCTCTCTAACGTATACTATCTATCTCTTTCTGACTTCTGAACTTCACTGACTACGCACATGTCCCTTCCAAATTCTAAGAATTTGCGAAAGAAATCTATTTTGGGCACATAGTAGAAGTGATTACTATTAACAACAACTTATGAAATTTGGTTCTTGATTAGAAAAAGTGTCATTATTTTTTTTTGTGGCTAGTTTTCCTAAAGTATTATACCATTTTAAAATCTAGGTTAGTTGCGCTAATTTTTAAAAAACTTGCCATAGTAGTGTCCATATTTTTTTTTTACACTACGATGAGTTAAAGTGTACTGAACGTAAAAATCTTTCAAAATTTTAGGGAAATAATTTTTTTTGGTTGTTTTTTTGTATAAAATTACGAAAATTCTGTAATTTTCAAAGATTATGGTGAATAGTAGTACTACTTAGGTTGCCGATACAAACAAAAAAACTGAAATATTTGAAAAATTGTGGTCATGGTAGTTAAAAGTGTCATAAGGGGTATACATTTTCGAAGAATTTCCTTTTTTTAAGTAATTTAAAAAAAAGTAGAGGTATTTTTTTTTCTTTTTTTTTCTCGAGTAGTCAAGTAGGTCCATCCTCTGGTGCCGGCTTATCGTTGAATTTTGGGACATGTTGTATATAAAAACCAAACTTTTTATAGAAAGACGTTTTGATATCCAAACATGCGACATTTTGAATGTCTTTACGACATATTGACTAATAACTTTTGATAGAAAGACGTTTTACTGTCTCTAACTTAAAGAAATAAAAAACAAACTCCACATTCAAAATTATTATAATACTCAAAAATAATCACCCAAGTACAAAAACTAGACTTAACTAGAATTTCAAACTTAAAAATGGTCTTTTAATAAATACTAACAATTGCTTTTTCAACATTACTTAATTGTAATAATCAGCCTCATTTCTAAAAAAATTAAAAATCTAAAATTACCAGCCTCCATTTTTTAGACCTTATTAAATATTCTCGTGTTTAAATTTAGCTAACAAAATTGAAATTGCAAACTGTTTGAAACTCAAAAACATGGTCAATAAATTCAGACTAAAAAAGTATTATGCCTCTATTTGGCCTTAATTGCTTAATTAATCTTAATCAGCCTCATTTAAAAAAAAATTATTACAAAACCTTGTAAAGACTTAAAAATACTCAAAATAAACGGATTCTTTAAATTCAATAACAAAATATTAGGTAAATCCTGTAATTAGTTTAAATGCCATTTAAAAAAAACCTTTATACTTAAAATTAATTATAACTTTTCGGACGGAGAGAAGCTAAGTCGACTAAATTATATACTGTTACTAATTCCTGAACAGTCGACTAAGTATACCTTTCAAACAACATTATGGGCAGTTTCATCTTTGTTTAAAAATTGTATGTTCTTGATATGAGGACAAGATGATTGATTTTGGCATGCATGAGGTAGGGTATCATAATAAGAATGGTAATTTTCGTGAAGTAAAGTTTTCAGGTCTTGTAAATCTTGAAACTTGCGAAGATCAATATTTTTCATGGAATTGTAGAGTGCAGGCAGTGTGATGTTTGGATTTGGCAATCTCGTTCTTCGGGGCAAAAGAGTCCAATCGTCATCGTACATAATTTTATATTCAATGGAGCCATTAGGATTATATTTTAAGCAACGAATGTCGTTCACAATATTATCACCAGCCCTGTGACCAGGTCGTATACTTGAGTAATAAGATGTAAGATGCCTTAGCGGCGGTGATCTCCTGTGCCATTTGTCAAGGAAAATCAGGTAGGTGCTTGTGATCACCGTGAAGGGTTCGGGGTCCTCTGAAGGGGCGGCTAGAGCGGCGGGGGCGGCTTTAGGAGCGGGGGTGGGAGCGGCTGTGGGAGCGGCTGTGGGAGCGGCTTCAGGAGCGGGGGAGGGGGCGGTTTTAGGAGCGGCGGTGGGGGGCTTACCGGCTAAGAAAGCTTGTAGCGCGGGGGGGCAGAGGCGGGGGTCCGCCCTGGCGCGGGTGGGAGGGGTAGGCGGCTGGGACGCTGCCTGCGTGAGAGCGGGGAACGTTCGCTGATGGTTCAAAAGATTCCAAGGACTAGGCCTTTGGGGACTTAGTCGCTCGGGGAGCTGGGTCGGGGGGTTTTGAGAAGGGGATTCCCTTTGTTGGCGGGCGTCCGCACGCTTGTCAACTTGGGGGAGGAGGATTTAGGGGCCTTTGGGCAGCCACGGTAGTTGGCTGGGTGACCTGAGTTGCCGCATAGGACGCAGCTGGGAGGTTCCGTACATAAGGTACGATCCTTCGGACGAGGGCAGTCGGACGTACCATGCTCGCCCAGGCACTTGACGCACCTGGGTTTGGCGTGGCAATGGGCCTGTGAGTATAGTTGGCATCGGTGGCATTGCCCGACGATGCCGCTCTTACGGGGATTCTCTATGACAAGGCCTATGAGATCACAGATAGCCTTGAGACTAAAGATGGGGTGGTATTTTTGCCCTTCAACGGGGGGACAGACCACAAGGATCATGTCGAAGGCGACTTGACCCCTGGCGCGGTGCATGCGGTGGACGTCGGACACAGGGATGTTCTGTGCCTCGAGGTCCGCCTTGATGTCGGTGACAGGGATCTCCTTAGGGACCCTTCGGATCACGATACGTGTCTGGCGTTCCTCCGGGAGGGAGTAGGTGTGAAAAGACACACCTCTCTGCCGGAGGACGCGGGTAAGGTCCCTGTAGTCTTTCGACGTCGGGACCGAGACTTTGATACCCTGTTGGGTAGAGCGGGCATTAGAGAAACCGATCTTAAGATCGGTGCACCACTTGGAAACATCCGTCCACTTCCCTTTGTCCTGAATGAACACAGGGGGTGGAGGGGGTAATTTCCGAGGGGCAGAAGTAGTGGCGCCGGCGCTGAGGCTAGCGGTCGGGGTGGGGGTAGCGGCGCGTGAGGCGCGCGGGGCGGACGGGGTGGGGGTAGCGGCGCGAGATGCCTGGGAAGCGGGGGCGGAGGAGGGGGGATAGCGGCCGATTCAGTGGCGGCTATTTTTCTCGAGGCAGGAGAAGAAGATTTCTTCTTCTTCCTCTTGTTTTTCTTCCCCGACGCCAGCGTGAAGCCGTCGTCGTCTGAGGAAGGGGCTGAGGAGGACTCAGAGAAGAGGAGTGAATCCTCTTCTGACGAGTCGTGGGGGCGTTTGCCAGAGGTCTCTTCGGTGTCCATAGACACTGGAGAGTTGACCGGCTCATCGAGCAAGCTCGATTTGCTGGTCGTGGCGGGGGAGGGGATCTGCAGAGCAGCTAATTCAGAGCCATATTTGGCGAGGATGGCAGGGTCCTTGAGGAGGACCTCTTTCACGAATAAAAGTATGGCGTCTGCCATAGCGGGGGACGGGGGAGAGTTTCCCTAAACCTAGCTCCCCGGGTGGATGGGCCCGGGGATGTGTACCCTCCCTGTCGGGTGTAGACAGGGAGGTGAGTACCTACTGGTGAGCCCTAAGCTTGTAACCCGTCGCCAGTCTTATTGTGCGAACGGCCCTAGCCAGTCTAGCGCTAAGGGCTATTACGCACTGTCGACTAGTCGCCGGCGACTCAGTCCCTCGGCGACCGAAACATGGGAAACTAGGGCCGGAGACCGAGCCGAGCGACAGTATTCCAAGTACATTCGTGCAGAATGGACGTTGAAGAACTTGCAATAGTAGCGGCGCTACTAATTATAAAAAGAAAGAAAAATAAAAAGAAATCAAAAGAGTATTGGGTGCATCCTTTGTTAGAAGAACGGAGGTCAAAGGGAATGTTTAAAATATTTTATGAAGACGTTAGAAAATATCCTCGTAAATTTTTTAATTATGCAAGAATGTCTGTGAGT
The DNA here is from genome assembly GCA_951799955.1 of Apamea anceps. Classification (NCBI taxonomy): domain Eukaryota; kingdom Metazoa; phylum Arthropoda; class Insecta; order Lepidoptera; family Noctuidae; genus Apamea; species Apamea anceps. Next base: position 12,776,065 of record OX637521.1, on the reverse strand, counting down.
TCGTTTGATGACTTATTGTGTCTTCTAAAACCACATATAACTGGCATAGATACAAATATGCGACCATGTATTTCTCCGGAAGAAAAACTTTTTATAACACTAAGGTAAGTGACAATTCAAATAAAATTCATTCCTAACATTTATTTTTTACGGGATTTTAACACAATTTACATTACATTCCCGGACACATCTATCGGCCAAACCTAGTGTTTAAAGTGTTGACAATCCCTAGCTAAAAATAAATGTTAAGTGGTGCAATAAGTTTTTATGCAGTTTTTTACGAAAACGATGGCCAGTAAATCAGCTTCACACCTGCAAAAACTTATTGCTCCTCCTAACGTTTATTTTCAGCTGGTCTCCAGTCAAAACTTAAAACTCAAGGTGGGCCGATAGATGTGTCCGGGAGTGTGTTTAGAGTTACAGATAATGCCATCCACGAAGACGCGCGATTAAATTTAAATAGAGCATCTTTCGTGCTGTTCATAATACTCTTTCCTGATTAGTCAATTTCTATTAGTGTGCGTTTGCATTCATCGATAATTAGCGTGTATCGACAAATGTTTAACACATGCGGAAGATAGCACACATGCATTTGAACAAAGAGAGGGACGCGTCTTCGTGGATGGCACTATCTGTAAGTCTACTCTTCGATGACATAATTTAAAAATATACGGTAAATAATTATAAAACATGTATTTTTTTAAAGTACTTAATGAAATCAATATTATAAACGAACGCACAACAAAAGGAAATATTCAAAATAGATCCAAAATGTCAGAATCTTGCGAGGTATTTGAAGTGACAGTAGAAAATCGCGACTCTGGGCGTTCACGTTCTGAAGGAGTTGAAGTTGGTAGCGTATAATAATGTTGTGCTTCAGGGCGTGATTGTTGACTTGGTGCTGTTGAACGCCCGGCCTCCGGTGTGAAGTAACCACGCTCATACTCGTACTCATTAAAATTTCGCCACATTGTGTTTGGATATATATTATTTTGAGTAGAGGATCGGAATGATTCGATTACACTGATTAATTGAATTTTCGCAGCTGACTTTTTGTGCTCCGGAATTGCCCTAAATGATGATAATAGGGACATCAGGACCATTCTGTCCTCATCTTGTTCCAAAATATCCTCCTTATTTTTGCGAGTTTCAATACACTTGTTTAATGTGGTTAACAGTTCGCTTGTGCCATCATCTGACGTTTTTTTCTTTTTTCTTCCGACTATATTTTCTCTCGAGTAAGGTCCTAATAAAGGTTCTTGATCATTTGTCAAATGTTCTTGTTCAGCAATGTTACTCTCTGTGTTCAAATTACCAACGGTATTTTTCAAAAATAACAGCTGATTATAATAAATATAGGGACTTTTATGGGAAGCAGCAGATCCGCTTTTAGTATTTTTTAATCTTCGTACTTCTCGCGAAAAGCAGCTTCTTATATTTTTCCAATTTTTTTGAAGTGAATGACCTGTAAATAATGTATATATTTAAATTATTTTTTAATTCCAGATATCTTGGAAGCGGTTGTAAATTTGTAGATTTACATTACTCATACAGACTTGGGATTTCAACTATAGTTGAAATAATAAGAGAAGTTTGTCATTTTATATGGGTTGTACTAAAAGACATGTGTTTACCGCAACCGACAAAAGAAAATTGGTTAAAAATCGCAAAAGATTTTCATTTACGGGCCAATTTTCCAAATTGCATAGGTGCCGTAGATGGTAAGCATGTAAGAATTATAAAACCATACAACAGTGGATCATTGTGTTATAATTACAAACACTTCTTTTCTGTAATTTTGCTTGCCATTTGTGACTCTGACTATAAGTTCATATACATAGACGTTGGTTCCTATGGAAAGGATTGCGATTCAACTATATTTACAAATTCAACGTTTTATCAAAAGCTAATGAACAATGATTTGCAAATACCCGAACCTAAGCCCATTTCATCGACAAACCCTATACCAGTACCGTTTGTTATTGTGGGTGACGAAGCATTTGGACAAACTGACAAAATTATGCGACCGTTCGGTGGATCAAATTTAACAACAAAGAAAAAAATATTTAATTATAGGCTTTCTCGTGCACGACGCCATATTGAATGTTCATTCGGCATATTAGCAAACAAGTGGCAGATTTTTCACAGACCTATCAACGTGAATTTAGATATAGTATCATGCATCATCAAAACATGTTGCGCTCTTCACAACTATGTCCGAGAAAGAGACGGATATAAATTTGAAGATACCCTGAGCATTCCTGGCTTTGAAGAAGTCCCAAACGGTTTCCAAAGAGCTACGCGACGTGGTGCATCATACAGAGATGTATTTGCTGATTACTTTACAACTGAGGTTCAATTATCTTGGCAGATGAGCAGTATTAATTAATAAAAAATAAATGGCATTTCTTACTTACCTGAGTTTTTTTTTTTCTTCGTCTGATAATTCTTCACCTCCAAATAACTCCAATATTTCTTCCCACTGTTTTTTCTTCAAATCCCGATTAGCATATTCCTCACTTTGTAAATCCCAAATAGCTTTTCGGGATTGTATTTCCGATATAAATTTATCCGTGTCAAAACTCATTAGGCGCGGCCGTCCGGTCGTTACGACAGTTGCTCGCAGTGTGAATGCTTTCATTTGAAACCGTGCTCCTATTGGTCGCCGGCGACCGGCAGTTGCCTGTGCGTCGCCACTGCGCGGCGAGTCGCCGAGTCGCCCGGGCAACCGGTGACTAGTGCGTAAACACCTATTTAAACTATACAATATTACAGTCGTCGACAACTGAGTCGCCGGCGACTAGTCGACAGTGCGTAATAGCCCTAAGGGTGTAGAGACACCCTAACGACACTAGGTGTGTAGCTGAGGAAGGAAAACTGTCATCCAGTCCCGACTAGGAGGCCCCCCAAGGCCGGGAACTGGGACCCCTCGTAGTTGACCTTGAGAGGTCGTAACTACTTAACCGGACTATAAAAGGGAGGATCATCCGACCAGACGGGTTTTGGGTCTGGTGGGCTACTGCCCAGTGTGTGACCCCATTTTTTTTTTTATTTATTATTTTTTTTTTTTTTTATGAATGGCATCTCGTAGTTGACCTTGAGTGGTCGTAACTACTTAACCGGACTATCCTGTGGTTGCCTTAAGAATTCTTAAAGCCTCCAGCCAGGGCTAAATCTAAATTTAAACTAAGCGACTGCGCGCTAAGGGCTCCCCCTGTGGGGAACGAACCTCGGCTTAGGGCGTCGCTGGGAGAGGGCAGCAAAGGGACAGGCTGGATCGAAATGGTATTAATGCTTTGATGAGCACGGCGTTTCCTAGGACTATCTCTGAGAAGAAAGGCCGAAACAAACTCAGAGGTCACAGTCGGGGGATTTACAATTACAGGCTCAGCTACGACGCGGGCTGGCGCTTCAACGGGCAAAGAATTTACTTGGGGGCGTCGCGAGGGACCTGCGGCGAGGTCGGAATGACGGTAATTTGTGTTTATGTAACGTGCTGGTAGCCCTATCGCTCTCCTGGAGGAGGGTTGTGGGGTCATCGGGGTCATCTAGTACATGCCTTGGACGGCGAATTTTGCTGATTTTGGAGGGGGTATAATTGGCGGCCGCGACAACCAGAGGGTTGCGGTGAGTGGCGGCTGTGGCAAAGAAACGCTTGGAGAGGCGTTTCATGAACTGCTGGATAGTGGGGATCTTGAGATCAACGTGGAGGATCTCATTGCGAACGAACCAAGGGGAGTTTGTGGCCTTGCGGAGGAAACGGTTCTGTAGGGTTTGCATCCTATGGATGTGACGGGGCTTTGCATGAGCAAAGACTACGGAAGCGTAAGTCATGATGGGACGGATGCAGGCTGTGTACAAGCGCATTTTGCACTTGAGTGACAGCTTGCTGCGGTCATTGAGGAGGGAGTGGAGGCGACCAAGAGCGAAAGCGGCACGCGAACGGACCGTCTTTATGTGCTCCGAGAAGGTGAGGTGCTGATCTAGGATGACACCTAGGTATTTGGCTCGCTTCTCCCAGGGGATCTGCTTGCCGAACATGGTGATGGGTGGAGGGGGGGTGGGAAGATGTCTGGGTTTCGTGTAGAGAACCGCTTGACTCTTATCGGGATTGACTTCGATACGCCATTTCCTGAACCAAGCAGCCAACTTGTTGACTGCGGTTTGGAGATGGAGCCGAAGTTGGATATGGCTACGACCAGTGTAGTAGATGGCTGTGTCGTCTGCGAACAGAGCCAGTTGGGACTTGGGATTTTTGGGAATGTCGCTAGTGAACAGCGTGAATAAGAGAGGAGCGAGTACGGAGCCCTGGGGGACTCCTGCTCGGATGGGGTGAGGCGACGAGAGCGCTCCTTCGATTTTGTAGCGGAACGTGCGGTTCGACAGATAGTCTCGTATGATGAGCACGAGCCGGTCTAGCACCCCGAGTTGGTACAGCTTGTATAATAAGCCATTGTGCCAGACTTTGTCGAACGCTTTCGCTATGTCGAAGTAAATAATACCTGTCATCATACCGCGCATGAATCCATAGTGGATTTGTTCGGTGATGCGGTGGACTTGTTGGACACAGGAGTGTTGGGTTCGAAAACCAAATTGTTCATCAGGGAAGAGACCCTTGTTTTCGGCAAAGGACCTGAGACGCTTGTAAATAAGCCTCTCATAGATCTTACCGAGAACTTTGAGCAGACTGATGGGACGGTAGCTCGTCGGTTCGGTCCTGGGCTTTCCGGGCTTATGGATGCCAATGACAGTGGCTTCTTTCCACGATTGTGGGAAAATGTTGTTGCTCATGGCGCCATTGAAGATGGTGGCCAGTAGCAATATTAGGGGGGCAGGGAGAAGTTGGATCACTTTATTGGTGATTCCATCTGAACCGGGGGCTTTTCTGGGTATGAGACCCTTGATGATGTCCTGCACTTCGTCTGGAGTGACGGGAGGCAGAGGATCATCAGGGTCTTCGACGGGTGGGAGGGACGCTCTACGTTCGACTTCTGCGTCAACCTCTGAGAGGTGAGCTTGGTCTACTGGTTGAGTGCTGGGTGAGCATTGAGCTTCGAGGCTGATGGCCAGGCACTCGGCCTTTTCATCATCATCGAAGGCGATGGTTTTATCTGGGCGGACCAGGGGTGGTATGGGGACGACTTCGCGGGATTTGAGTTTCCTTTGAAGCTCCCAGAAGGCCTGATGGGTGGGCTCAAGCTCGCTTAGCATCTTGTCCCAGCTAGCTTCACGCCACTCCGATAAGCGAGACTTTACAGCACGCTGCAAGTAACGCATATGGGCTTTGTTAGCATCGCAGGGAAAGCTACCGTAGGCACGGACAGCCGCGTTCTTCTCATTCAGCAGTTCACGTACATCGTCGGGTAGTTTCCAGCGACGGTCGTCCGTCACTAGAACTTCCCTAGAACAATCGTTCATGACAGCACGCTGCAAGTAACGCATATGGGCTTTGTTAGCATCGCAGGGAAAGCTACTGTAGGCACGGACAGCCGCGTTCTTCTCATTCAGCAGTTCACGTACATCGTCGGGTAGTTTCCAGCGACGGTCGTCCGTCACTAGAACTTCCCTAGAACAATCGTTCATGACTGACTGTATGTGTTCCGTGAATGAGTCGATCGCGGCCGTCGTGTCCGCGATAGAGCCGAAGTGGCCGGGGATGGTGTCGTAAGTGGGGGGATGTGGTGGATTTCAGGCATTCCCTTACTTTCCTCCAGTCCGTTACCACTTTTGTCAGGGGAGGTAGGTCGGGGTCGGTGAGTCCAGTGCGAGGGGCCAATCGAATGGTGATTGGTCGATGGTCAGAGGTGAGAGAATGTCGATTTGATGATCGCGGAGGAAGGTGGCGATCTCATCTCGCTGTGACTTGAGGCCGTTGGCATTGTAAGATGCCAACTTGAGGGATCGGGGTTTCGTTCGCGTGATGATGCTATTATCCATTACGGTTTTGTAGCGTAGGAAGAGAGGGCTTGCGTAATCTCAGGGTACGCGTTGAATATTGCCTGGATGCGGAAAAGATCACAGGATGCCCTAGCGGCGGTGATCTCCTGTGCCATTTGCTTAGCACGAGGGGTAAGAAAAATCAGATAGGTGCTTGTAATCACCGTGAAGGGGTCGAGGTCCTCTGAAGGGGCAGCTAGAGCGGCGGGGGCGGCTTTAGGAGCGGGGGCGGGGGCGGCTTTAGGAGCGGGGGAGGGGGCGGCTTTAGGAGCGGCGGTGGGAGGCATACCAGCTAAGTGAGCTTGTAGCGCGGGGGGGCAGAGGCGGGGGTCCGCCCTGGCGGGGGTGAGAGGGGTAGGCGGCTGGGATGCTGCCTGCGTGAGAGCGGGGAACGCTCGCTGATGATTTAATAGATTCCAAGGACTAGGCCTTTGGGGACTTAGTCGCTCGGGGAGCTGGGTCGGGGGTTTGAGAGGAAGGAGATTCCCTTTGTTGGCGGGCGTCCGCACGCTTGGCCAACTTGGGGGAGGAAGATTTGGGGGCCTTTGGGCAGCCACGGTAGTTGGCTGGGTGGCCTGAGTTGCCGCATAGGACGCAGCTGGGAGGTTCCGTACATAAGGTACGATCTATATGAGAGTATGAGATGGACGGCACAGTGATGCCGCGTGTCACGCATATGCGTGATCTTGGGGTTCATATGGTAGCCGAGTTGACGTTTCGCAACCATATTATGGACTTGTGTAGCAAATCCTTCAGAAATTTGGGTTTTATATTGAGACAATGTACAGATTTTAAAAGTATAGCAGTGGTAAAAATTCTTTATAATGCTTTAGTTCGTAGTCATCTTGAGACAAGTGCCATTATATGGAATCCACATGAAGACAAATATAGTGTAATGGTTGAAAAGATACAAAATAAATTCACGAGGTATTTATATTTGAAGCAATATGGGGTTTACCCATTCTACCCGTTGATGTATCCGAGCCTGTTTGTGTTGGGCATGGTCGGGTACACTAGGCTGGCAGTTAGGAGGGACGTCGCGTTAGTAAAGTACGTGGCGAGGGTGCTGCGCGGGCTGGTGCACCACCCAGATGTGCTGGAGGCGCTGCGGCTGCGTGTCCCGGACGGGTATGTGGGGGCACGCCGCCGCCCCGCTTTGTTAGATGTGCCATGGGCCAGGACGAATTTACTTAAATTTGCTCCTTTGTCAAGGGCCGCACGTATAATAAATAATATGCCGTCGGAAGATGTGTTCGATAGCCTGCCGAAATTTGTGTTAGGAGCACAAAGGTGCATTGAAAGAGGCATAATATTGTAATTTTTATTATTTTATTTTTATTGTTGAATTTTATGTTTGTATAGTTTATAAATAGTTTATTAAGTGTGTATAACATCGTCTTGGAATACTGTAAGATGTTGTACTTATTGGGGTGAATAAATAAATAAATAATAAAAATCTTTCGGACGAGGGCAATCGGACGTACCATGCTCGCCCAGGCACTTGACGCACCTGGGTTTGGCGTGGCAATGGGCCTGAGAGTGGCCGTAGAGCTGGCATCGGTGGCATTGCCCAACGATGCCGCTCTTGCGGGGTTTTTCAATGACTAGGCCTGTGAGACCACAGATAGCCTTGAGATTGAAGATGAGGTGGAGTTTTTGCCCTTCAACGGGAGGACAGACCACAAGGATCATGTCGAAGGCGACTTGACCCCTGGCGCGGTGCATGCGGTGGACGTCGGACACAGGGATGTTCTGTGCCTCGAGGTCCGCCTTGATATCGATGACAGGGATCTCCTTAGGGACCCTTCGGATCACGACACGTGTCTGGCGTTCCTCCGGGAGGGAGTAGGTGTGAAACGACACACCTCTCTGCCGGAGAACGCGGGTAAGGTCCCTGTAGTCTTTCGACGTCGGGACCGAGACTTTAATACCCTGTTGGGTAGAGCGGGCATTGGAGAAACCGATCTTAAGATCGGTGCACCATTTCGAAACGTCCGTCCACTTCCCTTTGTCCTGAATGAACACAGGGGGTGGAGGGGGTAGTTTCCGAGGGGCAGAAGTAGTGGCGCCGGCACTGAGGCTAGTGGTCGGGGAGGGGGTAGCGGCGCGTGAGGCGCGCGGGGCGGACGGGGTGGGGGTAGCGGCGCGAGAGGCCTGGGAAGCGGGGGCGGAGGAGGGGATAGCGGCCGATTCAGTGGCGGCTATTTTTCTCGAGGCAGGAGAAGAAGATTTCTTCTTCTTCCTCTTGTTTTTCTTCCCCGACGCCAACGTGAAGCCGTCGTCGTCTGAGGAAGGGGCTGAAGAGGACTCGGAGAAGAGGAGGGAATCCTCTTCTGACGAGTCGTGGGGGCGTTTGCCAGAGACCTCTTCGGTGTCCATAGACACCGGAGAGTTGACCGGCTCATCGAGCAAGCTCGATTTGCTGGTCGTGGCGGGGGAGAGAAGCTGCAGAGCAGCTAACTTGGAGCCATATTTGGCAAGGAAGTCAGGGTCCTTGAGGAGGACCTCTTTAACGAAGAGTAGTATGGCGTCTGCCATAGCGGGAGACGGGGGAGAGTTTCCCTAAACCTAGCTCCCCGGGTGGATGGGCCCGGGGATGTGTACCCTCCCTGTCGGGTGTAGACAGGGAGGTGAGTACCTACTGGTGAGCCCTAAGCTTGTAACCCGTCGCCAGTCTTATTGTGCGAACGGGGCCCTAGCCAGTCTAGCGCTAAGGGTGTAGAGACACCCTAACGACACTAGGTGTGTAGCTGGGGAAGGAAAACTGTCATCCAGTCCCGACTAGGAGGCCCCCCAAGGCCGGGAACTGGGACCCGTCCAATTGACTGCCTAGCCCTGAAGGGGTTCGGCGGGTGTGATTGGGACAACACCCCACTCGGTTTCGTTTACACCGTAAGGTTTCAGCCGAGGACCACGAAACTGTGGTTTTAACCCGGAAGGGGCCTGGTGAATTTACGACGAGTCTGTACGTTAAAGAAATAGAGCCTTGAAAAAGGCAGTTTGAGCGATCTTATAATTCAAAGAATAAATTCAATGAAAGATCGAGAGTAGTCGGGGCGACTACGGAGAGCCGTTACGAGAACGTAACGAGAGCGACAGCGAGCGACAATGAGCCGGGAGCGTAGGCGCTTTGTGCACGTACGCGTGCGACGAGAGTCAAACGGTGTCATGTGTGACCCCTTTCAAGTGATCGCGTCGCCCCCGCAAGGGGGCGAGGCGGGCGGTACCGGGGCGTAGCCCCCCGGCCGCGGATTGCGATACGGTGGCCCGTAACTACGGGCCCCTCATTTTGTTCGCAACAAAGGCTTTGTAGCCTGTCGGGCGCGCGTGAGTTGCGCGCGCCCGTGTGAGTGGTTGCTATGTGTTTTTCTGTAGGCGCGCCGCGACGCCGACTCACGGCGCCGCTTTCTTCACGACACCTCGGCGGTCTGTCCCCGCCAGGTGAGACCCCCAGTTACCTGGGGGAGGCCCGGCGGGGGACGACCAGCGACGGAGGTGCCGACTCGACGCTCCTACAGAATATAGGTGTATTGCACCCGCTCGTCCCGTACCCAGAGCCAGCCGGTTACGTTCCGAGCTAAGGTGCAGTCGTGTGTGTGTGGGCGGTATTGTGTTGTGTAACACCGCCCAGTGTCTACGCGTATCGCGGCCCGCGCTGCGCCTACGCGTGTGAGTTTAGGCGTCTGTAGAGTTTGTGGTTGTCTGCGTTCGCTACATAACGTGCCTATATTAACTTAGCACACGCTACGTAGCGAGTGTATGTTGTGAGTGTGGAGTTCAGTTGGGTCTAGTGAGCCGCGTGTAACCTGGATGTGTGACCCCATTTTTTTTTTTTTTTTTTTTTTTTATGTATGGCATCTCGTAGTTGACCTTGAGAGGTCGTAACTACTTAACCGGACTATCCTGTGGTTGCCTTAAGAATTCTTAAAGCCTCCAGCCAGGGCTAAATCTAGGTTTAAACTAAGCGACTGCGCGCTAAGGGCTCCCCCTGTGGGGAACGAACCTCGGCTTAGGGCGTCGCTGGGAGAGGGCAGCAAAGGGACAGGCTGGATCGAAGTGGTATTAATGCTTTGATGAGCACGGCTTTTCCTAGGACTATCTCTGAGAAGAAAGGCCGAAACAAACTCAGAGGTCACAGTCGGGGGATTTACAGTTACAGGCTCAGCTACGACGCGGGCTGGCGCTTCAACGGGCAAAGAATTTACTTGGGGGCGTCGCGAGGGACCTCGGCGGCGAGGTCGGAATGACGGTAATTTCTGTTTTTGTAATGTGCTGGTAGCCCTATCGCTCTCCTGGAGGAGGGTTGTGGGGTCATCGGGGTCATCTAGTACATGCCTTGGACGGCGAATTTTGCTGATTTTAGAGGGGATATAATTGACGGCCGCGACAACCAGAGGGTTGCGGTGAGTGGCGGCTGTGGCAAAGAAACGCTTGGAGAGGCGTTTCATGAACTGCTGGATAGTGGGGATCTTGAGATCAACGTGGAGGATCTCATTGCGAACGAACCAAGGGGAGTTTGTGGCCTTGCGGAGGAATCGGTTCTGTAGGGTTTGCATCCTATGGATGTGACGGGGCTTTGCATGAGCAAAGACAACGGAAGCGTAGGTCATGATGGGACGGATGCAGGCTGTGTACAGGCGCATTTTGCACTTGAGTGACAGCTTGCTGCGGTCATTGAGGAGGTAGTGGAGGCGACCGAGAGCGAAAGCGGCACGCGAACGGACCGTCTTTATGTGCTCTGAGAAGGTGAGGTGCTGATCTAGGATGACACCTAGGTATTTGGCTCGCTTCTCCCAGGGGATCTGCTTGCCGAACATGGTGATGGGTGGAGGGGGGGTGGGAAGATGTCTGGGTTTCGTGTAGAGAACCGCTTGACTCTTATCGGGATTGACTTCGATACGCCATTTCCTGAACCAAGCAGCCAACTTGTTGACTGCGGTTTGGAGATGGAGCCGAAGTTGGATGTGGCTACGACCAGTGTAGTAGATGGCTGTGTCGTCTGCGAACAGAGCCAGTTGGGACTTGGGATTTTTAGGAATATCGCTAGTGAACAGCGTGAATAGGAGAGGGGCGAGTACGGAGCCCTGGGGGACTCCTGCTCGGATGGGGTGAGGCGACGAGAGCGCTCCTTCGATTTTGTAGCGGAATGAGCGGTTCGACAGATAGTCTCGTATGATGAGCACGAGCCGGTCTGGCACCCCGAGTTGGTACAGCTTGTATAATAAGCCATTGTGCCAGACTTTGTCGAACGCTTTCGCTATGTCGAAGTAAATAATACCTGTCATCATACCGCGCATGAATCCATAGTGGATTTGTTCGGTGATGCGGTGGACTTGTTGGACACAGGAGTGTTGGGTTCGAAAACCAAATTGTTCGTCAGGGAAAAGGCCCTTGTTTTCGGCAAAGGACCTGAGACGCTTGTAAATAAGCCTCTCATAGATTTTACCGAGAACTTTGAGCAGACTGATGGGTGTGTGACCCCAGGAAATTGCCCGCCTTTTATAGGGGTCTTCGACCAATCAGAACGTCTACATTTTGTAAACAATACCATTGTAGAACTTTCCCACCAATCAGAGTGCGTCCTTTTTATCCAATAGGAACGCGGCAGGTGTGTACACGTCATCAGTACAGTACTGTAGGGGCGATTTTCTGGAGTTTGAATTCTTATAAAGTTATCCTTAATTTCTAAAAGTTATTCTTATTTTCTAAGTATAGCTACTACCTTATTTTATCTATCTACAAAAATTCGTATCGAAAAATCCCTATTTTAAACCTAAAAATTAACAAAATACGGTAACGGTCCTCGTTACGGTAAAGTTTGGCACCACTTAACCTGATCGTACAAGTGGCGCCACCAAGTGTGAAAAATGCGAAACAATTATTCTACATTTCAACTACGAAACACGCTCGGCATCCGCTACAATTGAGCTAAATAATATCAAAAACGGCATTCTCCACTTTACTTACATTTGAAATAAACATGAAAAACGTGTTATGATTTATTATTTTGTTAAAATACTTTATATTTCGTAAAATTATACTTACTACCTATATGTTTTAGTAATTTGAAGCAATTTGATAGAAATATCGAGAAATTATTTAAAGAAATCGATAAAAAACAAATGGAGATTGCTGGCTTTGTTACGCATTATTGGAAACTTCCGGGTTTGATAGTAACTGTGTTGGAGACTGCCATATTTGAAACAGTCAACGCCATCTTTGAAGTCAAACAATACGTGAGCAAGTTATCTTGATACTATGGGGAATCCAAAGTTAATATCAAGGAATATAAAGAAAACGCATGAAATGGTTCGTATTGTTATATTGACAAAACTATACGTCATCTAGGTAAAAGTAAAACAAAATTAAAAATTTATAAGTACAGGAAAAGTTTTTAATCTGTAAAACGTTTACTTTTAATCACAATAATAATGAAAATAATCATATTCGTAAAATAGGTTCCTCATTCTGAGATTCGCATAAAACTTCATCGACATCTGTATCCTCTGTCTCAACTAATGATTTATAGTACATCAATTCCTCATCTTCCGTCCAATTGTCTCCGTAATGTTTTATTATTAAATTTTTCACATCTGTTAACTTATTCGCATTTACACGCCCAGAAGAAATAATTTCACCAACAGTCATGGTATGAAAGTTTTTATTTTTTTTTGTTATCCCTCTGTACATTCCGTCACTTGTTTTATAAAATAAATCTCCCTTTACTACTACATCAACTTTACTCCTTGTTCTTTTAATAAAAAATCTTTTAGACTTTTGGAATTGAAAGTGCCACTGACCGACATCTTTGACACAAGCCTTCATAGCGCTTCTCCAGTCATAAACTTTGAAGTCAACTCCTAGTTTAATTACAGTACTGTAATTTTCAATAATTTTCAAGTATTCTTCGGGATTTTTGATGATTTCTTGTTTGCGTAAGTCTTTTTCAATCATCCCGAATACTCGATCCGGCGGTATAAATGAATGCCCTACTATGGGGAACACTATTTCAACAACTTTTACTGTTTCTGGGGCATAATTTGTCAGCCACTTAGCTATCATTGTCACCATTGACGAGTTTTTATTTTGTCCACCGCAGCCATCCGCAATCAGACGTACTGTTTTTATCCCAACAAAATCTGTTGAACAAAGTCGGTGGAATACAATAGAGGTTATTTCATTTGAGCCTTTCGCAAAAGTGTCTTCAGTCCAGCAGTAAGCAAAAGTATTTTCCTTTGAAAGTTTTGTCTTTGAATTTCCCTGGATAACGGTACAGTTATAAAGATATAATTGTCTAGAATAATACGTGGTTTGATCAGGAAGTTTCGGCATGGGACAATTTTTTTGACAATCAAAACACGTCATCATATCATCTTTCTCTTCGCGAACTAAATCAAAAAATGCTTTGGCTCGCAATTTGTGAACCCTTTTCTCTATCATAATAGCATTTCGTTTTGATGTATCTTTCTCTACTTTTAATAACTCATCATGCTGCAAACAAGTTCAGCAGACGTCTGTTCGAGGAGAGCCAACCCCTAAATTAAAATACGTATTAAATATTTTTCTGAAATATTCCTTCTTCACTTTTAAATTATTTTGTGCTTGAGTGTTATACATACGCCACATCTTGTTAATGTTAAGTTCAGCGGCTAGATAAAATCTTTGTGTTGTCCCCCGACAATAATGAGGCTCATCGCAATTGAAACTACAAATAAATCCCTTTACAGCAGCAACTTTTTCTCTGAATGGTAATTCTTTGCGGTTACCACCACGCCGTTCAGTTACCAAAGAACCAGTTTTAAAAAAATGTTTCAGTATTGTTTGAACTCTATGCTTTGTAATTTGCAATATATTAAGAAAGGCTTTCTGACAAACAGGAACAATGCACTTCTGACTGAAACAAAATACCTTAAATTTAGTCTGTAGTAATTTTCTTCTATTTGAATTCTGCTGCCCTCTGCGCCTTTTTATTTGTTTTGGTTTGCAGTATTTTAAAAGAAATGCATCTTGAGTTGTTTTTTCGGGTTTCTTTATAAAATATGTTGTGAAAATACTTGATATCCGCCATAGATAATGTACCGCATTTAAAAGCTTTTGTGTTGTGTTGACAAACTGGACGCTCTGGTAGACCCTTAGAAGAATACCTGTAATATAACAGAATCTGATAAAATACGCATTATTAATAATAACATGACAAAATTGTTTTCAGAATATTTATATTTTATTAAAAAGTAGGTGCTTTAAGTTGTTACTCAATAATGTCTCGAACATTACTGTATAGTGCAAACTAAAGAAGAACGTTGTCGCCCAGAATGAATGTTTTACTCCTAACAACATTCATTTGTTTTGTAGAAATAGACAAATAAAAATTACCTTGATTTATTTAATCAATTTTCTAAATAAATCAAAAGTCACTACCAATAATAGTTTAAAACAATATTCAAGTACCTAAATTGTGTAAGCACTATATACGCACCTTGCCCGTTTCTTGATGTTTACAGTCCATTTTTCTGGATCCCTCTGCCTCTGTAGGGAGAATGCCGTTTCTGTAAAAAACTTATTAATCAAGATGGAAGATTAGTTACTAGAGATTATTTTGGCATTAACCTTTCGTAACCGCGCCGCGTCAAAAATGTCCCTTCTGCCGCGTCATTTTAAACGCGCGTTGCACATTGCGTCTAGTTATAAATAAAACACTAGACGCTATGTCTATGTCTACGTGATTAATTTAAATGTATCGGATAAATAGGTGTCTATACTGCATTTTAGTAAATATTTCACATCTCTGTAGCCTTTCTATTATTTTCTACAGATGTTTTTCTTTCGATTAAATCAAATTTAACTCATATGAAAAAAATGTGGGACGAGCCAGGCATACGAATTGGGACGAGCGGGGAATAAAATATTGAAAATTAAGTTTTGGGACGAGCGAGGCATACAAATTGGGACAAGTGGGGAATTTTTTATGTGGGACGAGACTCTGTGGGACGACCGAGGCACAAATCGTTTCTTGGAAGAAACTTACTAAATAAAAATCATTTTCAAAAGTTTCAAGCTTTTATTACGTTTTAAATTACAGTATAGTAGTAGTAGTGTGTATACTCTTTACGATAAGCTAAAATTAAATGGTATTTATTCAGTCTAAACATTGAAAAAAGAGGTTCAAAATAATTATTCATGAAATGACACGAGAGCGTAGATCTACGTTCCGGTTGACTAACTAGAGCGTAGATCTACGTTCCGGCTCAGCACTTACAGGATGTTACTAAAAATCAATTCTGAAAGTAAAGTTAGTGTTTTAGAGACAAGTGTCAATAGATGTTATCTGTCATTTTTTATCAGTAATTTTATTATTATTTACTTGAAGCAATTTTATGACTAATTTATTATTGATAATATAAAATCCTTGGTTTAAAATGTGAGACAAAATGTCATGTGAAAAAGTTGGAGGGTCGGCAACGCACAGGCTATATGCTAGTGACCGCGCAACATCATACGGTTTGTCAACTTTACGGTATGAAAAAAAAAAACTTTGTTTTCATATTAGTCAACAGGAGTATGATATTGAGCCCAACATGAACCTATGCACAGGAATACTTTGCATTTTTTGCAAATCACATTACTTTCAGTACGTTTCTTCATTGTAAGACATTGCACACAGCGACCGCGTCTATATCGCACTTTGGTGTTATTAGTACGGTCGGCACTTTCTAAACGGTCTGGAAAATGGTCAATATGATCAAATCTTGCTTCGTTTGGATTAACTGCAGCAGGTCTTATGCGTTGTATTGTTAGGTGCTGCTGTGAGAGTTTTTCTGCTAAGGCGTAGCGGAATTGCCTGTGGGTCAGCTTTCGCTCGTTTCTGCTGTTTTCACAGTGGATTATAAAAGAATTCAGGATACTGTTATTGAGCAGCCTCCTGAATACCTTTATATACCATTTCAAAGCACGTTTCCGCTCCAATAAGTACATGGACAGCTTTTGGTCCTTCATGTCCACGCCGCCCATGAACTTATTGTAGGCGTGGACTGCTAGCGGTTTTTGGCATCGTCTTCCAGCTCGCCGTCCCTCTGCTGTGTCGGCATTGTGGTAAGTAGAAATAATACTAACAAGTTTAA
Source organism: Apamea anceps (assembly GCA_951799955.1). Classification (NCBI taxonomy): domain Eukaryota; kingdom Metazoa; phylum Arthropoda; class Insecta; order Lepidoptera; family Noctuidae; genus Apamea; species Apamea anceps. The sequence goes on along the minus strand of OX637521.1, from coordinate 12,760,010 downwards.
CATCTTTCCACGACAATACACAAATGTCTCCAGAGTGACGCGCCACTAGAGTACCCTTCTGCAAGCGCCTGTCGTTTAGGTTTTTAATGTCGGAAGGAGTATCGACTCTCCTACGTTTAAGCGAGCCCAATACATCAGTGTGGTGATTCTTCAAAAATCGTGTTAAAGCTACACTGTTATAAAAATTGTCCATGACGAGGCAGTGGCCTATATCTAAGTATCCATCCATTAGTGTTAGCACGATTTTTGAAGTCATGCCTGTAAAACCATGAACGGGTTCAGTAGATGTTTTTTTGCCGGAATATATATGTACGTCAGGCTGGCCCGGCCCCATGGAATTTAATAATGAGATTGTTATCAATCCAATGTACCCGGGTATACTAATATATGTAACACCTTCATTTTCAATGTAACTCTTTTTAAAAGAAATTACGTGCACTTCTTAGTGGCCGGGCCAGCCTGACGTTTTCAGCCCGGCCACCTTGTTTCCCACTAATCTACAAAAAATACTGGCAATATTGTGCTACAGATGAAATATACCCTATAATTTATGCATATGTAACACAAAATCGAATCCTAAAATGCAATAGCATACGAAATATTAGCGGTTGCAGGTGGCCGGGCTGAAATTATTTCGTTACTATAAAACAGTAAAACTGCAACACCTACCAAAAAATAATACCAGTACATAATGAGATATAGAGATATAGAATACATGTAACGCTTTCATTTTAAATTATAATACATATTTAGAAAGAATAATCACTTGAAATTATATTTCAGCCCGGCCACCTAAAAGCGGTAATATTCCCTAAAATCTTATGCTAATTTGTACAGTAAAACCTGATACAGCTATGAAATGAAAGTTACATTCGTTTTGTTTTAGTCGTATACCTTTAAGCCTTCTGTTTGACTAGATTATCAAAATCTGAGAAACTTTCCGAAGAGTGACTATCATTTATTAACTAATTTCAGGACATTTGGTTTGTTGAGTGAAACAAAATTGGTAATTGTCATATTTTTTTAATAATCATTTTTGAAATTAGTTAGACAACATTTGTACTTATATTAATTAGGTACTATAACAATTGTTAATTATAAATAATGTAAAAAAAGGTTACACATTGATAATAACACAGTTATCAAAAAATTATAGGAATATCAATATTACCTTAACATCGAACATTCATTCATTCAGAATATTAGAAGATAATTTTTGGTTAAATACTTATTATACCTTGGTAAAAAATCACAGATTTTCATAATGATTTTTACATCAACTTTGAATTTAAAGTTTTGAAAACTTTCAATTAAAATTATGCTAATATAATTATTACAACAATTCTTAAATAAAGAGAGAACCATAGTTCTTTCAGTGGCAGCTAATGGAAATATAGCTATGTAGTATATATAATTTAACATAATATTAAAATCACAGCTAAAAATCACAATGTTAACTTGTATAATTAAACGTATGCTAATATAATAATCATTGCTAGCCTATATCTGGCATTTATACTATAAGTATTTTGACTAATTCAAATTTAAATATATTGCTTATTAGAATCGATAAAAACGTACTAATCACTTGATTATGTTATTTAATCAAGCTAAAATGTACGTCAAGGAATGTAAAAATATTAAATCCAAATTACTTTTTTTAACACTAGACTGTAAATCGTCATAACACATCCACAGATCTTGATTAAATAAATGGCATTTATAATGTCCTAGATTTTCCCCCAATACTACATATTCAATAGCACCTACAATCACATAAATATTAGTTCTAACTTTGATAGATAAAGGTATATCGTTCAATATTATTTGATCTGTTCCATTTAAATCAAAAGATATAATATTCTTTACATTATAGCTGGACAAAACAGTGCCCGGGCAATCGTGTTCACAATCCTTCGAAATAACGTCTATACAAATTGAGTCTTCTAGGGCTGATATTCCAAATGTTTTAATTACGTTCATATTAATGGGTAAAAATGGTACTGTTCTTTGAAGTTGAAATGCACATTTTTCTTCGGTACATATTTTTGTAAATAGAGCGCTATAAAATAATTCTAAAATCATTTGTTCAAACAAATTTGCGACATTGCATTCACAATTTATATCTATTGTATTTTTCGAGGATAGTTTGTAGTACTTTTTACATATGGTATTTCTTAGTTCGTATACTGCGGCTTCAGATATGTTTTTGTTACCTATAAATTGTATATAATTACATAACATATTATTATTATTTTCAGTCTGATCTATTTCTAATTTAAAGTTATTAAATGCAATATAACCATAAGCTATTAAATATGTAACAGCATCAAAACCACATGTATTTGTTAAAGTGGAACCAGTTACAATATTTCCATTTTTTATAAATTTTAACATTTTATAAATCGGTACGGTAACTGGCTCTTCAGCTTGTCCTTTCCAATTTTCTACAAAACTTGGCATATCACTGAAAATAGAATCTTGAGGAAATAACCGTTTTTGGTGTGTTCTTTTTTGACGATTCTTTTTGATTTTAATCTTTCGCTCTTGAAGGGGCGGTGCCTCATTATTTTGTAGTTCACTAGCAGCGATATTAAGCTCTCCATTTAAATGATTAATATGTATGTTTAGAAATTCGTCAATCCTGTATTTTCTTACTTTAGTTTTGAGTAATAAATGTTTTATTGTTTTAAAATAATCCTCTGATGCACTAGACGATGGATTTTTGTTTTTTGAATTGTATAATGGAGCCATAACGTTAACACATAAGATTTTTTACGTAACTTTATCAATATCAACATTAATAAAAAGGATGTCGTATGACGTAACTCTTAGTACCTAAAGGTACTACTACCGAGCCGGCGGAGGTTTGCTTGTCTAGTACCTTTAGGTACTAGTACCGAACTATACGGTTAATTTATCAAAACTATGACTTACCTTAAAAACATCACATCACAAACAACTACACTGCAACAACTGATCAAATTTTACACTCACAGTAATATTAAAACGTAAAATATTATGTCAGAAGTGTTGATAACTACACGGCTCTTGCGCATCTATTCTGTCTACTCGGGGAAAATATCTTACGACTTAGGTTGGGACGCGACACAGGCGCCGTCTAAAAATCGGTGGTAGCGTCTGTGAACTATTATCTTTGTATGGTTATGTTGTGAAGCCAAAAACGGAGAAAATATATATAGGTTTAGGTATTATGTATCCAACAATTATTATGTGTGATTTATACTAATTAGTTTATTAATAAAAATATCATAGTAACGCATTTTGTTTCACTCAACAAACCAAATGTCCTGAAATTAGTTAATAAATGATAGTCACTCTTCGGCAAGTTTCTCAGATTTTGATAATCTAGTCAAACAGAAGGCTTAAAGGTATACGACTAAAACGAAACGAATGTAACTTTCATTTCATAGCTGTATCAGGTTTTACTGTACAAATTGGCATAAGATTTTAGGGAATATTACCGCTTTTAGGTGGCCGGGCTGAAATATAATTTCAAGTGATTATTCTTTCTAAATATGTATTATAATTTAAAATGAAAGCGTTACATGTATTCTATATCTCTATATCTCATTATGTACTGGTATTAGTTTTTGGTAGGTGTTGCAGTTTTACTGTTTTATATTAACGAAATAATTTCAGCCCGGCCACCTGCAACCGCTAATATTTCGTATGCTATTGCATTTTAGGATTCGATTTTGTGTTACATATGCATAAATTATAGGGTACATTTCATCTGTAGCACAATATTGCCAGTATTTTTTGTAGATTAGTGGGAAACAAGGTGGCCGGGCTGAAAACGTCAGGCTGGCCCGGCCACTAAGAAGTGCACGTAATTTCTTTTAAAAAGAGTTACATTGAAAATGAAGGTGTTACATATATTAGTATACCCGGGTACATTGGATTGATAACAATCTCATTATTAAATTCCATGGGGCCGGGCCAGCCTGACGTACATGAATATATGCTTAATTTTAACACATAGCCTGTCTCAGCTTCACACAACTCAAAACTTTTAATCCCAAATCTTGCAGCCTTTGTTCTGATACATTGTATCCAGTGTAGCCTGCCTTTCCAAAGTAGAAGAGATTCGTCCAGGCTTAAATGTCTTCTAGGAGTATAAATTTCCTGAAATTTATAGTTGCAATGTTCAACAATTGGATCAATTTTAGCAGTTTTACATCTATTTACCCGTAGGGTTCCATTACTTTCATAATCATTAACAAAATTTAAAACACTCAAAATCAAAAGAAAACGATTTCTACTCGTAATTCTTCGAAATTCAGGCATTCCTAAAACACCCGTTGACCAATATTCATCTATTCTACCCCTGTAACACAACCCCATATCTATACATTAATATAGAAAAAAACTTGTACATTTCTTCCACAGTTACATCAACTTACTCACATAAGCGGGAATGAGGAGGCACATTATTATAGTTTTCGCATTGACGCATTATCGCTTGCCATGCGTATTCATTCGTTTCTATAACAATCTTTTCCATGATGCCACGATCCGATATAGCGCGAAATATCTCTAAAGGATCTTTTAAATTTATATTAGGTCCTGGTGGTTTTCTATAAATCTCCTCTACTCCAGTGAAATTTTCAAAATTATCAGACCATACAAATTGATCTAATTGGGCTGGAGGAATTTCTTCTTCCACATCATCTTCGTTACCAGCCTCTAAAATTTGCCGGATAGAGTCTTCCGTATAATAATCATCTTCATCATCGATCTCGCTTCCTGAATCGACTTCCAATGCTGATGCAAGAGATAATGGCAAGATACCCATGCCTATTTGTTCTTCAACAGGCGAGCCAGGATTAGCAATTTCTTCATGATTTGTAATATCGAACTGCTCACTAAGTTGCAAAGGCTGCAAGTTTCCCGATGTAGTTTGTTCTAAAAGAACTTGATCATTGGTTGGTACGCGCAATGTTCCGCTGGGAGATCTCTCGACAACCAATGCAGTTACTATTTGTCGATACGATGGAGTTTGTCTGCCAGATGCATTTTCGTCGCAATCCATCTGGAATTATGAGCACACTTTAGTGAAGAAAAAACCAGCCCGTGAAAAAAAAAGTGCGAGTCGGACTCAACTCAATAGTAAAAAAAAAAAACTGTATACTGACATCAAAATTGTAAACAAAACTGCTCTAGATAAAAAACTCAAAAGAGCTGATGGTATAGAAATTAATTTTATTTGGTCTGTTTACAAAGCACAGAATTCACATTCATCTGGTAGATAATGTTCATATACCGCATATTTGCAATTTTGACACCAAAAGTTTTCAGTGCTCAACAATAATTCCATGGCCACAGCACTAGTTAGAAGAATAAAATGAGGAGGAGCTTCTGTGCATGTGGGCATATAACATATGAAGCACCTAAGCCGCTTTATAAAATGAGTAATTTCCCATGGCCAAACATAATCATATAAACATAAGCCGTAGTGCTCTTGGTGTAAATAATCATCCACGTCCATGAAGACTACCCTATTAGATGGAAAAATCATAATGATATTTTTTCTTCTGACGTGTTTGCTCAGTGACTAAAAAAAAAAATTCCTATTAGATTCGTGAGCTGTGTCTTTCGTCTCATTTATGTACGAAAATGCTATTTATTTGACACCCATTTCGATTCGCCTCTGTTGTCGTATTGTTACTATTCGAAAAAAAAAACTATACCTATCCCATATTGTATACCACTTCGACTCTGACACAAAATCGAAGGTCACATCAAATAAAAATGGTTATGTAGGTACTCGTACATACCTACTTACATACAAGAAACCATTACTCTCCTTTTTCCATTATTATAGTAATGCGTGTACCTACTAAATACAAATATGATTGAATGCACAGATATGCGTTCCGGTTCCTAGTACATCAAAATAAACTCGAACTTCCTGTGAACGCATCGCAACTACCTACTACCAGGACTATCAGAAATAGCATTTTTACTCTACTGATATGCAGATATATTACACAGAAAATGTATTTCTAAATGGCATAAGCAATGTACATGTGAAAATATGGAAAAATAAGATAAATCGAAGTTGAAAACTATGGATCCATCATCATGCTTGTAACCAACTTTTGTAAACCTATCAAACATGTCGAAATCTTGCTACCGTTGGCAGTTTATATTACAATTTCATCAAACACTTTTTTTTTCACTAAATATCACACTAAAAACACAGCAAATTACGCGGCAAAGGTACGAACAAGTTGAATCTTCGTTCAATTTTATTTTACTATTTTGACGTTGAATGAAAGTTTTTAACGGCTGTTTTATATTGTTTGATTAGTTCACTCGATCTTTCCGGCACTTTCACGCTATTATAGGCCCTTTACTTATTGTAATTAAATGATTTTTCGAGTACAGTTAATATCGCGCAGATCTACGTTCCGGCATACAAAGCTTCAAAAATTGGAGCGCAGACCTGCGTTCTGGCATACGAAAGGTTAATAAGTTATTTTCTCTTAAATGTGGAGATTGCCGGTTTTGATACTATATGACTCAATCATCTTATATCCTAATTACATAATATTCATCATATAACATGCTCGGCGTCCGTTACAATATATTTGATAAAATTGTTTGGACATTGCTTTTGGTGTAGCCAGATGTGCCAGGTACTGGCGAAGCCAACCGTGCTCGCTTTTCTGCAGGAACGTCAATATTTTCAACCATATTTGGAGATTTATTTCCATCATCAAGTAAACTTATTAGTTTTGATTCGATCATTTCCTTAATGACCTCATTGAAAAACTTCACATCTTTCGGATCGGACACCAGTCTTTCCAAAAATGTTCATTAGATCCTTACTTTTTTCCACTTGTCCGTAGTCTTGCTGAAACCACCACCAACAGCATTCAATATGTTGGTCAGTTCAGTCCACAGTCGGTTTGACCGTACCCGAGCTTGTGATCCAGCAAGAGGCCTCGCCAGGTCACCATGACTGTAACATAAACAAACAAAGATTCAATATAAGTACTTCATTGTTAAGATCGCGTCATTGTTTACATAACATACTCATGAATAAAACTTGGATTTACTTACGTTTCCATATACTCAAGCAGCGTTGACAATTGTTCGGGACTTGCTCGCACTCTTGATTCCATGTTTTATCACTAAAAATTAAAATAGAATCCATCATCGTTTGAACACAAGTCACTTAGAAAAATTAGTCTAGTTTGATTATCATTAAGTTTTGGAGACGATCTAAAAGTAATAACACTATTCACTTACCACTGTAAAAATATTGTTTTTATTATAACTTAAAAGCGATTAAACGCAAGACTCATTTATTCTTATCAATAAAATTTGAAAACAACAATAACTCGCGGGTTTGATCCGATTTGAACTTCTTGACTGACACTGACAGCTAAATTTTCGATACCATAACCAATAATTTTGTTTTAGCGAACAAACAATTCGACACAACGATCGCGACCATAGTGTTACATTGGCTATGAAATGTTTGTCGTTATCTCAGAGACGATGACGAATTTAGATATCGTTTCGTTTAGAAAATTTTTAATTAGGTACCTATTTAAAAATATATTTACATACTTCTCTTTGATTAAGGATCTTTCGTGTGGCGTTTGTGGAAACACTATCCACCTGCTGACCATCCAATTGTGATTCTGGGCGTACACAACCTCCCTGATGCAGCGACATGTTGTCCACTGCGTCAAATGCTGGCCCACACCCACAATTTTCTGGTATGACCCTGTAGCAAAAAAACTAAGAGCACACAGCACCTGAAAAATATAATAATACATAGGTAGGTTCATCTATTCAGGTTGATGGTTTTATTTTTATTTATACAGCAGTTAATATAGTATTGTGTGGTACCACAATATTTTTGTTGTATAGTACCTATAAAACTAACCAGACGAATTATATTGTTGTATTATATTATTTTAATAATGTAAAACTTCTTACCTTTATTTCCAGGGGAATTTCAGGGGAACCTTTTAATCGTGCATGAGCTTTTAGGTGTTCGCATAACTTCCTAAATGCTCTTTTATTAAGCCTGAAATGTTGGATGAACAACAATTCAGGCATTTCTTCAATTGTTTCCAATTGCCGTCGCTGTCTTAATCGCTTTTGGCGCCTCTCCCAGGCGTTCTCATTGTGTGCAGCCCACAATAAACGTAGAGAATGCATTTTGTAATTTATTTGATCTGCAGTAATGCCTCTAACACAGAATAAATACTAGGAGTATGTCATCAATCAATGTCAAAAATCTGCTGCGGAATGAAATCCGGCCATATTGTTTCAATAACTACAACGTTTTAGCATTCGTTTCGTTATCTTTTTTGGCGATCAGGGCATTTTTTTTTAAACTGCTACCTATCTTTGAAATTAGCTTACTGATATTTTTTTGGATATTTTAGCTAATTCTTGGTTTATTCGAATGATAAATTTTACAAATTTTGCTAGGTATGTATTTTTTTATATTATATGACGCTTATTTCAAATAATATATGAAAATAAATAGAAACTGAGATACATTTTGGTCATGACCGTTACCAAACAATAATCTGCTCCTGAAATAAAACTGTTAGTCCAGTTTTATTTTTTTGGAATGTATGGGTTAATTAGTTGTTCTGTGTGGCAATCTAACACAAAAATTCAGTTGTGTGGGATATATTGCCATAGTATTATGTAAAAAATGGTCATGATCGTTACTTATTACGAAAATGCAGTCTTTTACCATGTAAATATATCAATTAAACATACCAATAGATATAGCATTACAATACCAACCTTAACTTGAATGCCTTTGTGTTAAAAAGTATACAAAAATCTATTCAATTATTTTAAGAAATATAGAAAAACTATTCAAAAGATATTAAATATTTCGGAGGACAGTCACGTATACCTGACCAACTAGTAACGGTCCTGACGTAGTAAAGTTGTGGATACACCGATTTAGTGAATAAAACACATGATGTTTTACAATATTAAAGTTGTCTTTATAATTTTTAAATGCTCCGATTTATAGTGATAAGGCACATGACATCTTAAAATCAACGATTGACAATTCAGTCAATACTAATTACCTAATTGTAGGTATTTTATAAACTGGCTTAATTAGCAACAATAATGCACGTTTTTGAACGTAAAAAGGAACTAGGTAATTGAAAAAACTTTGAAAGTTTTAGTTTCTGTAAAAATAATAACATTCTCATTACTTATTGGTAAAGAAATTGCAAAAGTTTAAAAGATACTAATTTAAATCTAATAAGGTACTTCGAAATGGCACAATAATTGTTTGTACTTAAAATCTATAACACAACAGTCTTCTTTAAGATCTATTAAGCAACAGTTAAGTCTTTACAATAATTCAGTGTTCTGGTTTATTAATAAAAAAAAAGTGACGAGATCTCAAAAAATCAGCTTAATATGCAAAAAAAACTTGTCATAAACTTTTATACAATAAAATATACTTAGTCAAAATAACGAGTATCACAACAACTAAGCATCTATAATGAAATTTAATTAAGTAGCTACTTTGAACTAGGTAATTAAACCGATAACAAAACTTTAGTTTATATAAAAATAATAACATTCTCATTACTTACTTGTAAAGAAATCGCAAAAGTTATTAAAAATTACTCATTTAAATCTAATAAGGTACCTACTTCCAAATGGCACAATAATTGTTTATTCTTAAAATCTGTAACATATCAGTCTTCTTTAAGATCTATTAATTAAACAACAGAGTCTTTACAATAATTCAGTTTTTTGGTAGAGTGATAAACTCGTATACAATAAAATATCGAATACCACAACAACTTAGCAGCTCTAATGAAATTTAACTAATAATATAATCATATTCCACAATAACACTAAGTAGCTACTTTGAATGTTACAAGTTATTGTGTAGCGTCACGCAAACAATATTCACATTCATCTTTTTCATAATGATCGTATATAGCAGAATCACAATTACACCAAAAATTACATTTTCTAGCAGTAACTTAATGTCATTCTTGGTCATCGGTAAGCAAAAATGGCATGGTCTACACCCTTGTACATTTTCATCACAGTTGCGACAATTTTCGGTAATAATAAAATGTGTTTCGTCCCATGGCCACTCCAATCCATAGTAATAATACTGCAGTAGATCCTCCTTTGTTAAGATTTTGTCGATATCCACAACAATTACCATTTTTGTGGTCTTTCCTGCTAACAGCAATCAACTCTTGACAAAACAGAATACTGATTACCAACAAGAATAGTCTGTTCAATCTGTAAAAGTTAAAAATATTTGAATTAATGAAAACATATTTACTCCAAACAAAACACTATATAAAGCAAGCCTAATTAATTACCATCATCGCTGTCTCCCAAGCATTTATCACACAAATAATCAATAGTTATGGGCCCACCAACGCAGTCATAGCAGTATATTTTTTTACAGGCCATACATTTTCCTATTTTTCCAAGTATTGAGCAAGTGCAACCACTGCAATTTGGGAATTCGATAATCTTTTTTGATACGATTTCATTACTCTTTATAATTTTTTTTGGTACACATTTATTCCCCATTTTGCAATTGAATCCATCATGTTTAGTAGAACTTGGTTTTGGGCAATTATTACCTGGCAAATTTACAGTCTTTTTCGATATATATTTCTGTTTGATCTTATATTCAACACAACTTGGTCCTGGTCCTGGAGAATTAGACTCTCCATCAGGTAAATTATACATAAAATCTATTAAATTTAAATCAACATCCATAGGCAAATTCAGGTTCTCTGAGGTAATTTCCGAGGTGACGTGTTCTATAGGCAAATTCAGGTTCGCAGATGTAATCTCCGGGGTAACGAGTTCTATACGCAAATTCAGCTTCTCTGATGTAATCTCCGGGGTGACGAGTTCTATAGGCAAATTCAGGTTCTCTGATATAATCTCCGGGGTGACGAGTTCTATAGGCAAATTCAGGTTCTCTGATGTAATTTCCGGGAGTTCTATAGCCAAATTCCGGATGCTTGCTGTAAATTCCGGTGTGGATAGTTCGTCATTAAGTAAGTTGGAAGTTGTGGGTTTCGTTGGCAAAGTGTCTTTAATTTCGGTATTCGATCTGACACAGTAAGTTTTCAAGCCAAAGCAGCTGCATAAACCTTTGAGTTCTCCGCAGAAACAACCAATATCCCTGTAGGCCAAAATACCGTTTCCCTTTGTAATTATCTGATGAATTTGCAATGTTCCCGCCAATGTCGTGAAATTATTTGGTAGCATCGAAACAATGTTATTTATTTCTTCGTCCTTGACAAACCAGATCTTGACAGTTTTCATACAGGCTTTTAAAATGTGAGTAGAGGTGATTCGCGGTCCCTCGCGGGACCCTCATCGGTCGCCGAGGACGACGCGACCTAAAAAAAAAAAAAGTTTGGTATGGTTTCTATGGTTTTGATGTGTTCTGAGTTCGAATCTGCGGTCCATTTTAGTATAGGATGCACGGTTTCGGAGATGTGCAGATCGATTTCCTCATATCTAATTGATATCCGGTGTCATTAGCGTCCCATTGTTCACCTTCTCGGCGGTCATATCTATTACTCATTGTGCACCCCGCTTATCACTGCTTTTGTCTTGAACTTCTTTGTTATAACCTACCTGGCTTTTCTGAATCATCAATAAAACACATTCCTTCATTTTACTACCATTTTAATTCCAAATAATTATTGATGAACATTTAAATTATAGTCTTATCTACTTATAAAATAGGAGCGAAACATCTCATCCACTAAAATATCGTTGTACAGTGTGTTCCCTGTAAATATGCTCGTAAAACTATGCATTGAATATCCCTGAAACTTATACAGCAAATACATTAAGCAATATTCACCACAAACTGAAGTCCAATCATTCTGAATCCTATCAACATTCCAGTCCCATCTCTTACAATTCCTTTTCAAAAACTGGAGATGATATCGCTCAGGTGTTCGTCCATATGAATCAAAATATTGACCGATGCCATGTGTTTCCATTGTGGTGGTGGTTTAAAAGATTGGGAAGATGATGATGATCCTTGGCAGCAGCATGTTCAGTGGTTTAGTCAGTGTGCTTATGTAAAGTTTAAACTCGAACAGTGTTTTGTATAAGATTAAATAGGGAGTTTATAAAGAAATAAAAAATAATACATTGCATACAATTTGTTTTATTTAATTTTATATTGTTTCCTTTAGTTATATATACACAAAATGCATTAAGCATAACACATAAATCTAAAACACAACACACATTATAACCTTAACTACTATAGTCTACAGTAACATTTCTATTTTTATCTATTTCAATAATATTATCAAACTCAGCATAAACAATACAGTTAATTGTTTGTATTAGTGAGGATTCAAATCGTACTTCTAATCTTACACTGCCATGCTTTATGAGATTCCAATGAGCTGATGAGTTAGCTGATAAATCAGGAGTTAAATCAAATGCTAAAAGACAGTAGCCTTTGGCATACTGTTCACGAGAGATTGCATTTCCTTCATTAAGAAAGTGAATACCAGTCCCCGAGAATAGAGTATGATATGCCGATGTAAATATATTATTATTAAAAGATGGTTGCAAAGCTTTTGAAGGTATTTGTTGACCATCAATATATAAGCTGAAAGAGTTAATACCATAGTTTTCAAAGTTAAATGGATTTATAGTAAGTGAACCATTAAATGCGGAATTGTTCACAAATCCAATAATACATCTTTTGGGTACCTGTCGTAAGAATATATTATCAAGAGTTTTTCCTTGTACACCGGATGGAATTGTTAAAACTTTAACTTCAGCACGAGTAATAGGATATTTAGCAGTGGTAGAAGCTAAAACTTTCTGATGTGCGAGTAATACACTTGGATTAATTCGTGCTCTTCGAACAATAAGAGTTGCATCCGTAATGCAAACTTTAAACTTTACATCATTTGACCCAGCAATTAAATTAAAACTCTCTCTTGACCGAACTAATTTTACACTCATTTCAACGCCATTAATTAAAAATTTATCTTGATTGAAAATGTCACCATGAAGATGACCAATCATTTCTATTTCCCTGCTTTCATTAACTAATTCCTGTCTTTTAACAAATCCTATGTTTTTACCATCTGTGGAATCCATTTTTCCTGCTGTATCCTCATACAAAGACTACAAGTAAGATGCGATTGTTTAGCAGCAGGAGCATAGTTTAAAAGGGTTTCCATGTATGCTCGATAGGCATAGGTATTATTAGGTGGTGATACAAGTTTTTGGTTTAAATAAACATCGAGTTGACTAAAAAGTGAATGCAACCAATTATTTACAGGTGCTACTGCTGTAGCTGATATCAAGTTTGTTGAATCTTGATTTAATACTTTTGCCTTTATGTGGAGTAATGTATGAGACAAATCTATGTAGTCATCGCCTGTTCCAGGAACTTGAAACTCGATAGGTCCATCATCAGCAAGAGATGAAATTGGTTTATAGTGAATCCACAATCCATTTTCAATGCTTGTTTGTGTAGACGGTAATGCAAACAAATCTAATTCTGACTTAACGCACTCACAAGAATGATTATGAAGGAAAGACATACTTAATTTGAAAATATATTTTTGATGTTTTTTGGTTTTAGACCAAGTTTTTTCGTAGCTTTCACTTTAGCTGTTAGTGGTGGAATGAACGAGGCCAATCGTTTTCTTTTAGTTATATACCCAGATCTTGTCATGTTAAATCGATCAATTTTGTCATCAGCCTTTCGTTTTAAGTTCGTACTAACTTGCTTTAGACGATCTTTTATTGAGGCTTCCATAGGACGGGCTTGAACCATATCCGATAAAAGTCCTACTCCAGCGTTTAATGCTTCCTTACCAACCACTCGAGCACCACTTGAAAGTAAAGGTAAAACTGATCTAAATAACCCTCCTAAGAAGCTCCCAATACCATGACCGCGTTGGTATGGTGAACCCTTATAAATTACTCCAACTCCTCATCCAGCTTGATGTGAATAATAATTTTCATATGGACATTTATGATGATCATGAGGAGAATACATTATTATAATTTGCGGAAATGTAGTTTAATACACACGGTTCCAAATTGGAATGGTATTTTTTGTCCTGTGCTCGATCTTATATCTATTTCCAGCGTATCGAACTCTCTTCGCATAACAGGTAAGTAGTGAGGTGGAGAGAAAACGTGCGTTTTATTCGCACCATAAATGTATTTTGAAGGATCTAATGAAATGACTCTTAATAGCGGAGTCATAACATCACCCACAATCTGAGGATCGATAATTTCGCAATATAGAAATAGTTGAGATGGTAACCCTAAGTGTAAATTAGCAGGACACTTCCCAAAATTTCTGTCTAGGAGATTTGTATTTGGTTCATAACCTAGTTGTAAACTTAATTTGGGTGATAATGTTACGGATGTTATATTTTTATCCAAAACAGAAACCGACACAAATTTTGTTATTTCATCATAACGAAATTTCAAGTTCTCTCTAACACCATTTAACGCTCTTAAAATATGTTCAACGTTATCGTAGTTGGTAGCGGGAATATGTTTTTTGTAGTACACTGTTGATGGTTTATCTTCATTAGGCATTGACATGGTTTTTGTGATGTATACAACATTTTCATGATCTTGAACAGTAAACATGGTGCATGGATATTGAAACTCGACAACTCCAACCGACCATTCACCTTCTAATTTCATAGCTTTTGGTACTTTTGTTGAAAAATTTGTGGTCTTGTTATCAGGAAAGTATTCCATTGAACTATTGCTGAACAAAGTTAAATAAAAACTTTCTTTATTCATATTTCTTTTAAACTAGAAGCTAAAATCCAACTGTTAAATTTATCTGGATAACCTTTCCACTTCACTAATACTTCTTTTCTGTTACCCGAATAACGAGTGCCAATTATTTTATCTATTTTATATTGTGAGGTGGGGTTGTAAGTGACCTTCTGTAATTCTCTTTCATAAAAAGTACCAACTATTGGTTCATTTTGTAAATCTGTTATTGTATAAACAACCCATGGAGATTTATCAATTATTGAAGATATAATGAATATTTCATCACTCCAATTTGATTCATATCCTTTTTGGAAAACATGTTTATATTTAGTTATTCGAACATAATCACCCACGTTGAAATTTGGTTTTGGATTTTCTAAAGAAAGTTTGTTAGACCCTCTATCATAAAGATTAGTCCAAACTGTCATAATATTGTTGGAACTTACATCACATGGGCACATCTTAATACTCAAGTGAATGCTGTGATTATAAGAGTAAATTAAATCTTGTAAAACATCTTATATCTATAAGTATTATTATGAGTGAAATAACGCCACATTTTCATTTTTAGAGTTCTTTGAAATCATTCAACAATACTAGCCTTAATATCAGGATTGTTAGTGGTATAGTAATTTATCTTTTTGGATTTAAAGTATTTTTGTACATCTTTTGAAACAAATTCTGTGCCTTTATCAGATTGTATGTGAGTAGGTGTTGAATTTACTTTCAGTAAATATACTTTCAAAACATTCTTTAGTTGTTTCTGAGTTTTTCTTTTTCATTGGTCTTGCAAAAGCATATTTACTAAATACATCAATAACACAAAGTATGTAGTTGAAACCATTATTATATTGAGAATGAGTTCGCATATCACTTAAATCAGCTTGCCACAGCTCATTAATATTTGATAGAATGTACCTATTACGCGGGATTTTTTTCCGAATGGGTTTATGTAATGTATATGTTTCTTGTGATTGTAACCATTCCTTTACTTGCTTTTTATCCATTTTACCCTTCATAGCTTTTGATAATTTATCAATACTACCAAAACCAGCGGGGTTAGATGGATCATAATAAATCCTGTTAATTTCTTCTAGTACGGGGTCCATTTTTCCCAATCGATCCTTTTACGTATTTTAGTTATATGTAGATCTTTTATCTCCACTGCTCGGTGTAGAAAACTCTTGAACTTCAATCTCAGAGGTTTTGTTCAGATCTTTTGCTTGAAGTTGGTTAATAAACTCACATCTCTTTGGATTTCCAATAAAAGTAAGTGGTACTTTAATATCTTTTAATGCTTTAGCAAATCTATCCCACCCTATCGGATCACTTTTTTTTAAGGGTCTTAGTGAATCATTTATTAAATCAACAATATTACTTCCTGGAATTTTTTCATTATCAATTATGACTGTGCCTTCATTATCCCAACGTATTTTACTTTTACTTGTTCCAATTAAGTTTAATAATGACTCACCTTTTTTATTATAAGTTTTTGGTATTAAACAGAGTATTTGTGTTGGTGAATACAGTGGATTTGCCTCACTTTCTATACTTTTAATGGATCCTTTCTCCTCCAACAAAGATTCAGCATCAACTGAACTTTTTAGATCTCTATCTTTATTTTTAAAACCAATTTTAGACCCATTTGAATCTTCATTAAATGTATCAGAATAAATTGGTAATCTGAGTGGTTGACGATCCTCTTCGGTAAACGGCCGCTTTCAATATTCGATCGTGAATCCAAGATTTCTATTGATCCAGATTTTATCTGATCCCTCGATTGATGTTGAATCTGCATTTCAATAAACCGATCTCGTCTTCAAATCCATTGAAATAAAGAGATTGGTCATAAATTTGCGCCCTCCCTACCGTTTTGTTTTACGCATTTGCGGAAGTACATCAGCGATTATTAATGAGTAAAATGGTGGTTGTTTTCTTAAAGCTAATCTATTTTATGTATAATCACAAGAAGTTGCATACACAGTAACAATAATAATTGATTGCGAAGTTGCTGCGGTAAAGTAGTCTAACAATACGTCGAGATTAGTAAAACATAAAAGTTTTGTTGAATAGGAACGGAACGTCATCGCGTCAGTCAAACGAAAACGTCAGTCAGTTTGACATTGGCAATTAACTTAAAATCTCAAGTTTGTTTGTTGTTGTTGTTTCTGGAAAGAAGAAAAGTGAAAAATGGAGCCAGAAACTGTAAGTAAATAATTATGACTAAATAATCGTGCAATAAATATTCGCGTCCTTGTGGACGCGAATATTTATTGCACCAAAAAATTATACATTTGTATGTATAATTTTTTGGTGTAAAATGATAGGGACGCGGTATTTCGCGCCATTTCGTACAAAACTTACTTATGCTTTATTTTATTTGTTTGTAGAGTAAAACCAAACCTCTTTCGAAGGAAGAGACGAAAGGGCTGCTCTCCTTAATTGAGGGGAGCAAAATAATAAATAATAAGAAGACCAATGCCACCAATAATAAAATAAAGGTGGAAGAATGGACACGGATTGCAGGCGTCTTCAACGCAAATATGGACACCTGTCGCCGTACACCACAACAACTGCGACTTAAGTGGGAAAACTTGAAAAAGACCTCACGAAAACGCAGTGCTTCAATACGGATGGAACATTTCAAGGTAAAAAAAAATAGAAAACTTGCCTTGCCTGCTCGTTAGTCTAGTAACTAGACTAGTGGTTGTAAGAATGACTGCTGAGCATGAGGTCTTAGGCAGTGTTTTCAGGCTGGGCAGTGTTTTTAAGTTTTTTTATTAGGAATTTCTCAGTAGCTGCCCGGAGTCTGGATATGTGCCCGGTAGATGGCAATAGGCTTGCCCGCTGACATGCAACTTTAAAACATAACTACCAAAATATGGGTGTACTACCGCTGCTCAACCTGTTGGGGAATACAGGGCATGATGTTATGTTATTTACTTATAGTTAAGTACAGTTAAATGTAGTTCAGAATATGTTATGTTAAATTATGTTCCAGACTGGAGGTGGGCCACCACCTACTTTCCACCTGATGACATCCTGGATAGGGTAGCAGCATTATTGGGCAGCACTGGAGAGGGTCTCACAGTGAGGTTTGGTGGTGATGCTGAGCCCCAAATTATTGGTGATGGTGATGGTGATGGGAGTGTTGAGACGGCTTTTATTGTGCCAGTTGATAATAACATATCTCCAATGCTATTGATTGACAGTCCATTGCCTGAGAAAAATCCTTCGTCTGTGTTCACTGAATATCCAGTGTCTATGGGCAATGAAGTGCCACCCAATGGCATTGGAGATGAGTTGGTGACCCTGGGCAATATTAATACTCCAATTGTCCCACAAGAAAAAAGGAATTTTAGAACTAGTGGTAATATCTTACTATTACATAATATGTGAAACTTTGTGTTTGTTATTATGAATGTTTGTTACTCAACCAATACTCAAATATTTGCTGAACCAATAAATATCTAATAACATATTAACTTATACTGTTCATCCGGGTAGGTACATGAAAGTGAGGATGGATGGATGGATATTTGATACTTTTGCATGCAAAAACTACTGAAAGAATTTTGATGAAATTTTAAACATTTTGTTTTCTTGTAGTTAATGCATTTTTGTTTTACAGCTGGTGTTAAACGGAAGCTACTGAAGCCAGACAACGGGTGTCAAGCTCGGAATATGGCATTGGCTGAATACTATAATGTTAAGAGAAAAATGTTAGAGAATAATAATGAAAATATAATGTTACAGAATGAAAAATTAAAGTTAGAAAATGAAAAATTAAAATTAGAAAATGAAAAATTAAAATTAGAGATAAGGAAGCTGAAGGGAGAGGATTTTTAGAACTATAATTTTATGTACAGACGCCAGCAGGTCAAGCTACCCGAAACTGTCAAATTTTTCCAATCAACCTTGAACCTTAATGCTTTAGCGATAAAGTTGAAAATCTATTAAAGAAATTTGACAGATTGTAGTAGCTTGATGTGCTGGCGTCTGTACCTTAGTATTATTTAGTCATAATTTCGTCAGTTAAGTATTTAGTTTTAATGTAAATGTGCCTGTAGTGTAAATATATTTTGTGGGTAATTAAACCATTTTGAAAAAAAAATATTTTTATTTCCTGAAATTATCATTGTTTAATAATTTGAAGCTAATAGTAGTAGGTATGATAATAAAGACAAAGTGGTAATAATAAAAATCTAATAAAAGTATTTTACAAATTATCTCAAGACACTAAGTATTGATATTTTTGTAAAATAAATATGTAAAGACCTATTAAAAATAATTTAAAATTAATTCTTGTCTGTGTCTAATATCATTTTGAATACTGTCCGAATTCTCTGATGTCACAGTAATTTCACCCTCTTCTGGCATTTCTACTTCAGGGGGTACTTCTTCAATATTATAATTTCTGCAGATATTGTGAAGAACAGCTGTAGCAATTATAACTGCTTGTATGTTATACAATGACAACCGCATGGTCAATGATATTACTGGGAAGCGACGTTTCCAGACTCCAAATGTCCTAAACAAACAAATACATTTTTTCATGAACTTTGTTAATAAATATTCATGGGACCAATTTTTCCCATGAATAAGTATTTAATCTTTATAATCTTTAGTATAGTGAAAGCTTTATAAAATGGTGAATTTACCTTTCAATTGTGTTTCTAGTTTTTATTTGTGCCTTATTGTATCTTATTTCCTGACTAGTTGATGGGTTTAACAAAGGTGTGAGCAAGTAAGGCCGGTTTGGATAGGCACTGTCCCCGAGTAACCAGCGATTTCCTAGAATACCATCTTCACACTGGGCTGTAATAAGAGTTAGATACATCAGAAATTTATATTATTTTAAATGTTGTTAGAAAGGGCAATAAACCCAACATTACCTCTTAATACTGAATTATTAAAAATAGTAGCATCATGAGCAGAACCAGGCCACCGAGCAACAACATTCAATAATTTAAGGTCTGCATCACAAACGGCGTGGACATTGATTGAAAAGTATCCTTTCCTATTTCTATATTCCTCTCCTATTGTTGAACCTGAAATACAAAATATTTTATTTGTTTAACTTTCTAAACAATTGAGTACTTAAGTAAATTGCAAATTTTAAAATAATAACAAATCTAGACTTGTATACCGACATGGAGACTGAATGTGTACATGTGTACAGTCAATAGCACCACATACTCTAGGAAATTGAGCTATGTTATAAAATTTGTCTGTAGTTCTTGAATGCAGAAAAAAGTATTTGTTATACAATCCAGCGATAGCAGCAGATATATCTGCCACTATTCTACAAGCTGACGATAAGGATACTCCAGCAAAGTCAGCCACTGAATTCAGCATTGTACCCAATGCATAAAATCGAAGTGCCAATAAAAGTTGATGAAATGGTGGTATACCATTATTCCTGAAAATTTTACTGTAATTAGGTATCCGTTCTTTTAGGTTATGTTATTATATACGTATTGAAGCAATTTGAGCAGACAAACAAATTTCTTACCGTCTTGATTTCACTTTGATAGAGGGCATTATTTCATTCAAAACAGATTCAACTGACGCTTTGTTAATTCTGAATCTGAATGTGAACTCTGCGTCAGTTAAACTTGCCATGAAGTTTATTCGTCGAAAAGTTTTTGAGGACACAGCTCTCTCTTGTTCGTTGTCGCTACTATCCCAATCCGACAGCTGAGCTAATACTTCAAGATCACTATCACTATCACTTATAAATATTTCCATTTTTACGCCTTCAGTACCTACAATCGGTCGAAATTGGAGGATCGCAAATAAAGATCAATAACGTACAAAAATCGATTTGTCAAAATCAGAGATCGGATATAGAAAACGCTTAGCTGTAACTTTCATACAAACACCAATCTAAAAACCCGATCCGCCCTCCCAAAGATGGATTGAAAAAAAAGATCGGGATAGCGGTTCATCGATCGGTTATTGAAATACTAAAAGTAGGAAATGGATTGAAATATCAATCTCGACCAGCAAATTAGGGATTAGGATTGAATATAGAAAGCGGCCGAAAGTAAAGGTATCTTTGTAGTGTTTGTAAATATAACATCCACTTCTTTCGGTCTTCCGTCTTACTATTCATAATATTTTGCATTTCAATATCTAATCGAGACAAATTACTAGTAACCTTATTTTCTTGTTTTAATTTTTCAATCAATCCAGGTTCAATAAGTATCATTTTTTTAGCATTTTCCATGTTAACTGGCTAGTCCACTTACTAATCCACTCAATATTGCACCTAATATTATTGGTAAGAAAGCCCCTCCTTTTTGTATAATAATATTTTTTCTTAGTTTATGTTTACACTTATGCACCAGTTTACGGAGTATATTTTTGTGTTTATTCAATTTTTGTTTATCTTGATCTTTAAGAGGTATCCTTTCCTTGTAAAACGTTATGAATACATTCACAAATATAATTTATTTCTTCTTCATCACACGTTTTAAGTAACGCTCTTTGATATTTTGGTTTAAGCGTATGCAAAGCGTTTAGCAAATGTTTATGCGTTGTGAGTCGACGATGCATCATTTAGAAATGATTTGAATTGTTTGATTCTTGCTGTATTTAAACTCTTTCGTGGGGACGTAGACTGTGCAGTAACCATTAAATGGGAATACATTTGTCTTGATACGACAAAAATCATTTGTATTCTGTTTTAAATCTACCATTAAATATCCATGCGCTTCTAAAGTTGCATCCCTGTAGGCGTCTTCAATGAATTTTGGGTTATCTGGTGACACTTGTCGTGCTAAATATCTTATTTGAGTTTTATCTCGAGGGTTTTTAAAATAAATTATATAACTTGAGTTTAAAGAAATGTCTCTTTGACCTTTACCTTGATGAAATAAATTTTGTGTTAAATAAAATACACTAAGATTCCTGTGATGACTAACTTTTGTAAATATATCCACAATTCTTCCATCAGACTCTCTCATTAGATCATCAATAATAATAAGGTGTGGGTTTTCACCATCAAACATATTAAGATTTGGAATTCCTTGATGATAGTTAACATTTGGTAAATTATATAAAGGCTGCATTTCATCAAAGCACCATGTGATCTGATTAAAATCACAATTACATATTTCTTTAACTGATTTTATGAAATTTGTTACAAAA
The DNA here is from genome assembly GCA_951799955.1 of Apamea anceps. NCBI lineage: Eukaryota > Metazoa > Arthropoda > Insecta > Lepidoptera > Noctuidae > Apamea > Apamea anceps. The sequence goes on along the minus strand of OX637521.1, from coordinate 12,738,035 downwards.
TTTGACTTCCCACATCCACTTGGTCCTGTCACAATAGCAGTAAACGGATGGATAAAGTGAAACATTTCACACGTCTAGAGTTTAAAGGGATGAAATAAAAATGAAAATGTTTTTGTAAAAATTAAATATATATACATTGCTAAAATGATAAAAGAGAAAGGTGATTTCACAATCACCTCAACGTCAAAGAACAATGCCCACCTTCCATACATTTAAAAACCTGATGATGAAAGTATATGTATAGTTATAAGATATAGTAGAGATACTTCCCGTAAGTTTAGAAAGTAATGTCTAATAGTCATTTCGGCAATTTAAACGCCACGAAGTTCAAAAAATATTAATGTTTCTTTTTAGGTTAGGATTTGCCGTCACCAGAATTAATGAAACAAACGTGCATGAACTAGTTAATAACGCTCGTAGTACCTACCTGCTGGCTAACACCACATAATATGTACAATTTGTGGTTAAATAAGTACATTGTTATCACACTAATAATTGCTTTTAATTTAATTAAGTATACCTAGGTATATACTAACTAGATTAATTTATTTATCTTCCCAGTATAATATAACATTACAGTATATTATAAACTACTCAAAACTAAATAGGGCCCACCATGTTTTTTTGCCTTAACTTAAAATTGAACGTAATTGTTCAGTTTTTATGAATGTACAAGTGTCAAGTGGGCATTCAGGAATAGTGTAAAAATAAACAATGGAATCATTTGTTTATTTCCTTTAATAAAAACACAAATAACAGTTTTTAGGAAAAATTACACAAAATAAAGGATCAACATGATCTTGTAAAGCACACGTCTTCTGAAAAAAATTATGGTGCTTGTTATTTTTTAATAACGAGTGGGTCCTCCTCTGCTCCGTATGCACTCTCTGAGCCTATCTGGTACACTTTCAATCAAGTGAGTCACGTTTGTATGCGGTATTTGTTCCCAACAGACTTTCAGGGCGTTAATGAGCTCCTGCTGGCTGTTAACATCACTGTAGTTTTCTTTCAGGCTTCTTTTGAGTTGATCCCATAAATGTTCTATTGGGTTGAGGTCGGGACTCATGGCTGGCCATGGCAAAACGGTGATATTGGCTTCAGAAAGGGCTCTTTGTGTGGTGCGGGCTGTGTGTGCGCGAGCGTTGTCATGCATAAAGACAAAATTATTGCCCACTCTTTGTGAAAACGGGATGACATGTGGCCGGATTACTCGCTCGATGTAACTGGCGGCGGTTACGGTACCTTCATTGAGAATTACCAGCTCTGTTTTGCCGTGTAAGCTAATTCCACCCCATACCATAACACTGGGACCCCCCCATCGGTCTGTTCCATGGACGCATGGTTCAGAAAAACGTTCCCCTTCTTTTCTCCATACGCGTATCCGTCTGTCATCACTGTAAAACTTCACTTTAGACTCGTCCGTAAAAAGCACATTCCTCCAGTTATCCATGGTCTATTCCAAATGTTCCCGGGCGTACCTTAATCGTGCTGCACGATGAGCCCTCGTTAGTTTCAGTCGAATAGCGTGTACTCTAGAGCGTTGTCCATCTTCGTGAAGCCGATTCCGAATGGTTTGGTCGCTGACTCTCGTCCCTGTGGATTGCCGTAGTCGAGTTTGTAAGGTCCGAGCGGTAACAGTACGCTCCCGTCGTGCGGTTAACCTTAGATATCGGTCTTCCTGGGTAGTCGTAGCCCTAACTCTTCCTGTGCCAGGTCTCCTAGCTACACTTCCGGTCTCCTGATACCGTTCCCAAACATTTCGGATTGCTCGTCGCGAAACACCGAGGTGGATAGCCACAGACCTCTGAGACTGTCCCTCTTGAAGCAAGGATACTGCTCTTGCAGCGGTTTCCATGTCCATATGACGGCGAGGACCAGGCATAGTGATCACAACTAACACAGAAACCAAACAAAATTGTTAAAAACGTGAGTATTCCACAACACTGTTTAGTGTAGACTGAAAACTTAAGTGACTGAGAATTTGTGCATTCGACGATTTTTTCGAGTACTTCACTTTTTTAGCTACCCTCTTGAAACCAATATGAATGTTGTCGAAATAAACATTGATAAGGGTTCCTAAACATGTCAGCTTGACGGTTCAATGCATAACTTTGTCAACAACTACTTAGATAACTTTATTTTGACCAAAATAGTGACTGATTCGAGGTGGGCCCTATTTTGTTTTGAGTAGTTTATAACTTCCCAGTGGCGTTCTAATGGATAATAACACAGCAGTATAAAATAGTAGCAGGTACCTTCTCATAAGTACTTACTAACCTATATTTTATTTTTAGTACCTATAAAAACGACACCTTATCTAGTCAGATAGTTTCTATATATACCTAGCTCTAAAATGCCTACCTTAATTCATGTTTTCAAAAATGATCACTTATTTACCAACCTACATACCTGTTGACTGAAACGGGGAAAATAAATAAAACACTATGTTACAGTGGAATAGTTTATTGATATTCATCATTTTCATCCAAATCTCTTACAACTACGTCATCCAGAAATTCTGCTGGAGCAGATATATTGTTTTCGTACCTAGCCCATCCAAGGTACCACACTACCGTCATCACGTGAGCGCAACATCCGATAGTTCGTCGACCTACCAAAAAATTGCAACAATATTCAACTATCCCGTTTCTGCCAGGCACATTATTATCGACTAAAATATAAACATAATATTGTTTTGTTGAAAGGTGCCTGGACTTGATTTTTCCTCTTATTAGTGTTTTATCACCACTTCCTCTAAGATTATATTGAGAAAAGTCTTGTGTATCCCTACATACTTCTATTCGATATGATCCGTGAAATCTTATATGTTCTCCATAGTATGACCTTGCTTGTCTTATTTGGTAAGTACCTAGAGCAAATAATATTAATTCACTATAACTTAATCTAGGAAACAAAAATAAATTATCTCGATCAGCAGTAATACTCTGAAAAGCAGTTGATCTTCTATTCATGTTTAGTTGTTCAACTAATCTGGCTAAATTATTTTCAAAATTAATTCTCTCTCTAATAATTGTCACTATTTCATTAGCATCATTTCTATCCTGAAAAAGAACACCAAATCTGTTTAGTAAACTGGCAGCTATTTGAAAATTCTGCATCATGTTCGGGACTGATTTATTAAAATAGTCTTGCCTCAGGAGCTTAAAGTCCCTTTTAAAGGTTCCATTTACTGCCTCAACTACCCAACGACATATTGTTACACAGCGGCTCCGGTTGGCCTGCTGTGTTGTTAGTTGGTGTTCGCCTTCTAATAGAGATTCAGGCATGTATGGCCGGTAATTGCAACCTTCCAGCATTCTTACCCAAGTAGCATTTTACTCCATTTAAGAGTACACATTTAGTTCCCAGGTGTACTTGAAGCATTATTACAGTTCACTCGTGATGTACAAGCTGCATTATTGCGATTAATTACACCTACACCTGTCTAAGGGACTTATAGGAGTGTAGAGTTATACTTTTATATGTTTGTTGGTGTTATAATACTCTAACAATTATCCTTTAGTCAGCCGTCTGACTAAGAGCATTATAGGAGGGTAGAGATACAGCAACCGCTGTTTAACGGCCTACTTGTACGATGTTATAGAGCTAGCATTTTAATAGAACACACATGGTCATTTATAAAGCCAAAGGCTGTTATGTTTGCTTGTTTTAGACTGTTATACAGCTAGTAGCTGTAGTAGGACTTGTTTGTGATCATTAAAATAACCTTTTTTTACTATCTGTACAGAAGTGTTTAACCCTTTAACCGCTTGGCTAAATATCAATTGTCGTGCCCCTAGCGCGAGGCTACAAATCGACAAAATAATACCTACAATAAATAAGGAGGGGCAATCGTTGTATCGATAAAAAAAAGTCAAAGAATTTTTTATGTTTTTATTTTAAATCAGCCTTATGGCTTCTACAAACAGGCGCGACACAAAGAAACCGCTCATGTTTTTGTGTCGCGTGTCGCGCCTGTTTGTAGGACCTTTAAATTAACCACCCTAATCACTTTCTTCGTATCACAATCGTTCATCTTTAAGCTAATAAGTAAATGTTTTTAACAGTTACTAATTGTTTAACCTTACTAAATTCGAATTGTTTACATCACAATAATCTCTTATTAATCGACTAGGTACTTTTTTTCTTTTCTTATAAATCTACCTACAACAGCAATGGCTAAATCTTTGTATCACAATTGTTTAATCTTACTATCTAAATTTTAATTACTTACATCAAAATAATCTCTTATTATTCGACTTTTTCCTTTTCAAATCAAACTAAGTATAATAAATCTTTGAATCACAATTGTTTTTTTTGTTTTTGCTTACCAGTTACTATACTCCATTTGTTTAGGTAATTAAATAAAGGTAAACAAAAAAACCACGTGACTTAGTTAGCCGACTAAACGTAATATCACTCACTTCACTTGTCATGCTATGTCACAGTTGTACTCTTCAATTTAGCAACATTATTAACGAATTATAACGTTGCTAAATTGAAGAGTACAACTGTGACGTAGCATGACAACTGAATAGACTGGTATTACGTTTAGTTGGATAACCACGGCACGTGGTTTTTTTGTTTACCTTTATTTAATTACCTAAACAAATGGAGTATAATACTTTACATCACATTCATTTACACATATTCCTCAGTATACTATAAAATACCTAATAAGTTTTGATTACCTATTAGATCAAATGCAATGATTTACGCATTTATAATAAGTAGGTTATAGTTGTTACAATTCACGAGCGCACTTTTCATTTAGATGTGTGTTGAACTAATACCTATTTGTAACTACCTATGAATGATGTCCGCGCGCAACTGTTCGCTTCGTCGGGCACACACACAAGTGCAATGTGTACCTACGTGACGTGTACGTACACGAAACCTACACGCAAAGGCTTGAGTGCGCTCGTGAATTGCAACAACTATAATTAGAATTACGCAGTCATAAGCTAAAAACAAAAAAAAGGACAATTAATCAGTCAAACAGTAGGTAACAAGTAGTAGGTACATGATTCATAAAATTATTCGTTGTCTGTTTTTATGAGACGTATTATAGATGTCACAAAATGTGTGTACGTTTCTATAAATTTATTCGTGCGAGTCACATTAGTACCGAAATGTTTTTCGGCTAATATTTTTGCCGTTTTTGAAATTAGGTCAGTGCTGATCGCTTCGTATTGTGTGCCTACACTTGATATTTTTGTTAGAGTTTGTGTTCCTCTTGATACAAATAAATCAGGCGTACTATCTGTACTTCGTAAGTCACCGTCATGTGGTACATAGTAACATAACTGGGATTGTGCTACCGACGAAGGCAAACATACATCTTCTACATCTTCAAGATTCATTTCGTCTTGACTATCGCTAGTTGGATCCAAAATTGATTGACTACATTCCTGAGACTCGTCATACTTTCCTTAAAAGCAATTAAATATAAATAAGTACCTATAAAAATGGCTACAGGATGTGTATAATCAAAGGCTACAAGTATCAATTTGGCACAATTTACTTACTTTTCGATGTCATTTCGTTTTCTATCAAATTTAAATTTAATGCTCAACAAAACTGTGACGTTCAAGGTGTATAATATAACTAGGGTTCAATTCGCATAACACTTGCACTGAACCGTAAAAAAAGACGTGGGCTCGGTGTGTTTGACATGGACAAAGTGAAGTTGAACACAGACTAAATAGAGCAACGCAAGAAAAGAAATTAGTGACAGGATGATCTACCTACTTACTTAAACTATCGATATTTAGTCGATAGCTTCTATCTATGGTATTCCGCAGCACATGTGTCAACGCAAAGATAAACATTACACGTTTTACACATATACCGTGTGTGTGATCTTTTATTCTTAGTCGCGCATACTTTACAACGCTGACTTTTGCCACTGGGAATTCGTACAGGAAAATGTGCCAAAGCATCGATATGTAGACTGCGAGGAGGATTGGACTGAGTACCAGAAGTGAACGCTGGGCTAGTATTTGCAATTAATCTTTTATTTTTTTCTAAAAGTTGCCGTATCACATTTAATTGAAAATCTGCAAAACTATGTTTTTTGTTATTTTTTAAGACTCTGAACAAATAAAAAGCATTAAGCATAAACAAATCGATGATGTGGAAGCCTAATTTTTTATACCACTTCCTAGTTTTCCTTATACAACCTATGCTACTCATCATCATGTCGGTGATGTCCACCGAACCCATATTTTTATTGTAATCTATTACACATTGCGGCTTTAATTTAGGCAGACCAGAAAAATGATCCAAATTGTCTGACGGAACAATTTTGTCATCATGTATGGTAGACAGCGTGGTAACAGCTTTTTTGTCTTGCCATTTTAACGCTAAAAGAGGAGGAGATGAAAATGCTTCTATTTCTCCACGCTTAAGTTTTTTGAATTTTGGCATATGTTTCCTATTACTTTTGACCGTACCGCATGCATAAATGCCTCTTTGTTTTAAATAAAGAAAAAGTCGCGGACTAGAATACCAATTGTCGACATATAGCTCTCGATTACTATGATAATAACCTTGTACCAGTTCAGTGACTACTGATCCTGTAATACCTAAATTTGGTACATGCTCTATTTGTGTTTGTGAACCACAGTAAACAATGAAATCAATTATAAACCCTGATTCGACATCACACAAAACAAAAAGTTTTATTCCAAATCTGTTTCGCTTTTTTGGCAAATATTGTTTGATTACCAGACGACCTTTGAAAGGCACAATGCTTTCATCAATGCATAGTTTGCCTCCGGGGACCAATGTGTGTCGAAATTTTTGTCGTGCGTGGTCAATCATCATTTCAATTTTATATAATCTTGATAAATTACTTACATCGTGTACTTCAGAAAATGAAAGCATTGCCAGTATTGCGCAATATCTATCTCTACACATAATACTATGAAATATGGGACTATTTAAAAGGGGGTCTACAGACCAATGTTCTTCAATAGTGAGCCTTTTATTCCTTGTAAAGAGCATCGTAAGGGCTAAAAAGATATAAATGTCATGAACAGTCACATCTTGCCACCTTTTTAAACGAGCGTACACCCTTAGATCCGTATGCCTGACATAGAATTGGTGATATTTGTTAGTAAAATAACATATTTTTTCTACTAAATCATTGCCACAAAAATGTTCAAAAATATCCAGTTCCGAGGAGTCGCTGCTCAAAGGTACTGAAGGTGATACCCCCGAAATAAATTCGTCAAAGTTTTCTTTATCAGGTACAGTTATGTCTAACGTCCAATTAATGCCTTCATTGTCGTCATGATCCTGAAATGACAAATTAAAATTTATTACGTAAGTATATTATTTTTTATATTCATTAGGTAGGTATATAACTTTAACAAAAAGGAACCTAGTTAGCGTTCCTGCACACGATGCCGTCACCGCGCCCTCGCCGCGCCGACGCCCGCCGCACAGTTACACTGTAGAATACGAGTCGCGCGAAGCCCGCCACCGCGCCGCCACCGCGCGCGTTCCCGTCCCTGTCTCGTTTGATTCATTCCATTGATTCCATTACCGACCGCGTACGAACGTGCACGCCGCGAGATCGCACGCAGCCGGTACCTAATGGAATGAATCAAACAGACAGGGACGGGAACGCGCGCGGTGGCGGCGCGGTGGCGGGCTTCGCGCGACTCGTATTCTACAGTGTAACTGTGCGGCGGGCGTCGGCGCGGCGACGGCGCGGTGACGGCATCGTGTGCAGAACGCTTATTAAAGTTATCTTTTTTTTAAAGATAACTCATGCACTAGGAATAATTCCTGTGTAGCTTGGGACTTCACAAACACACAAGTCACGGACACAAAACAGCTACACCCAAACTCGAATAATGATTTATGAAAGAGAGAGAGAGAGAGAGAAAAAGAGACAAACGCGAGTGCGAGTGCCTGTCCGGCTTGGTAGGTACTGTCACAGTACCTTAATAATGGTAAGGACAACATACAACACGGTTCCAAATTTGAACAATCAATAGGATATGTAGGTAGTTAAGTAGGTAATATAGGTAATAACAGAATTACATCACAATATTTAAAATACTATTTCGATTCATCAAGGAGTTACCTAAACCCAACGAAAGTCTTATTTATACCTATACCTACTGAATAATGTGCAAATAACCTAAGAAGAAATTGAAATAGGTACTTACCTCTCCATCACTTCTAAATTCTATCGAATCGGATAATTCCAATTCGTCGTCACACTCGTCGTCGTCACCTTCTAATATTCTTAATAATTCCTCAGTAGTCGTCATTATTGAAAATTGAAATGTGACTATTTTATCGACAATGCACAAATACCAACGAACAACATTAATGGAACTTTCCATTCGTTTGATCCGCTTGTGACGTAGGCAGTGGTCGTATTAATGTGACAGCCGCGCTAGACTAACTAGAGAAATATGTTGCAAGCATAGGAGTCAAGGGATGGGAACTAACGTCAAATGTTGGCATTATACAAAGATCGTGAGGGATATTTTTCTTATGAATAATAAGGAAAAGAATTAATAACACAAGGCAATATGTTAAATTTAACTTTATTTGGTATGACACCGTTTATTTTATGCTGAATGATGCATTATACCTGATTATTTAACTGTTTGTTATTTCGTTTTTAAAATGCGCATTGCATTGTATCCCATCCCTATGGTCATATTTATGCGACGCGCGCGATAGACGCCGAAGAAAATTTCAAGCTGCCAATTACTTATTTTTGTTTAAGTTTTTTGAATGCTTAGAGTTATGACACATAATTTTAAGTAATTGTTGTAAATAATAGCTCTATTTAATAATAGTTTTAGTTGTACCACGCAATTAATAGGACGAAAATAGAACGAAAAAATCATGCATGTTCTCTGTCGCAGAAATACGACACGCGCGGTAGGGACACGGAAATATTTGTCGCATATATGCGACACGCGCGGTTAAAGGGTTAAATGGTTCGCATGTGCACTGTAGGCTGGTAAAAGGAATATATGTGTTGTCCATTAACATCAATAGCAGTTTATTTGTCCACAAGTACTACTCTTATTTGCTGTAAGCAGAACATGAATGTGAATGTGATCTTCTATTACACTTATCCCACAAGCTGTGTGTTTATTCGTCGCGTGCTACAATTTGTGAAAATGAATAAAAACTCTTGGAAAATAAGAGCGAGAACCGGTGGAATAAGAAGAAAAATTGCAAAAGAATATTCGCGAATTGTAAGAATAAACAGTCGATTGACAACGACGCCCGAAAATGAGCCCGTCGATACGGCTTCAACAAGTGCGACTTCAACCGTTGTTCATGGTGGTTCTGTACATGATGCAGAGGAAAATGTGCCTGAACCAGAAAGTTCCCTTCCAAATATACAGATATCAGAGTGTGGTGATTGCAGTTCTAGTGATAGTGAATACAATTTTGATTTGGACAATCATTTAACCTTTCGCAAAAAAATAAGAACATGGGCTATTGAAAATAGTATTCCTCATTCCGCTTTAAATAAATTGTCAGTAATAATAAACGATTTTAAACTGGGAACACTACCGTCTGATGCTAGAACAATTTTATGCACTCCCGTTAATGTTACTTTAAAAAATGTAGAAGGAGGTCAATACTGGCACAATGGGATAGCAAAACCTTTGAAGAACATTTTGCAAGATTGGATTGATATTCCAGATATGATTTCAATTAACATAAATGTGGATGGTTTGCCTATTTTTAAAAGTTCTACAAATTAATTTTGGCCCATATTATGTAATATTTTTGAAAATCCCAGAATTTGGCCTTTTGTTATTGGAATCTATTTTGGGAAAGGAAAACCAAACAAATTAAATGAATTCTTAGAAGACTTTGTAAATGACATGAAGATATTATTAGAAGAAGGTCTTGTAGTTGAGCGATTAGAGAAAACTATAAAGATAAAAATCAGATGCTTCATTTGTGATTCGCCAGCTAGAGCCTATATTAAAGGTAAGTCTATCTTAGTGTCGCATGTTATCGCCATTATGCACCTAATAAGTAAGAAATAAGTAGTTGAAATTATTGATGCTTCTTTATATAGGCACTTTTTTTTTTTTTTTTTTTGAGGATGGGAAATCATCAAATGACCCCTCCCGCTCTGGGTGGAGCAGAAGGGAGTGTCAGACTCTTACTGACTAAAACCCACCCGTGTTCCTTCCTTAGCCCTTTATGTTCCAGGGCAGCGGTAACCCTTTCGGACAATTAGGCACTTGACTTGTATTCCTAGATGTCTTTGACAGCTCAGTTGGTAGTGAACCTGCCTTCTATTCTGTGGTTCGTAGGTTCGATCCGCACATGACACAAATATTTGTAATTTATTAACTTTTTGCTTGTATTACTATAATTTAATCAAAAATATTTTTTGCAGGAGTCTGCAATTTTAATGGTAAACACGGCTGCCATAAATGTACTACAGTTGGAGAATATTCGCATATCACACATACCGTCACATTTTCTGAGTCGTTGTGTCCTGAAAGGACAGATGAAGGATTTAGAAACAAAATTTATGGCTTGCATCATAAAAATGACTCACCTTTATTAAATATTCCTATTGACATGGTGAACCAATTTATTGTTGCCGATTCACTTCATTTGATCGACTTGGGTGTTATGAAGAGATTACTGATTGGTTGGCGTGACGGCAACTTTGGCAAATATATTACTAAAATGCGGGCAAGTGATATTGTACTGGTTTCAAATTTTCTATGCAACTGCAAATTGCCTTCAGAAGTGCATCGAGCAGTGAGAGGTTTAGATTCATTAGCACATTGGAAAGCATCAGAATTTAGAGCGTTTTTGCATTATTTAAGTATTGTAATTTTGCCTGATGTTTTGTACAAAGAGGCTTATAATCATTTTTTAACACTATATTGTAGTATAACAATTTGCTCAACAGAAACATACCGAACTTTGTTGCCATTAGCAAAGGAACTTCTGGAACATTTTGTAAAATTTTACAAAGACTTTTATGGTTCAGGCTACGTTACAAGCAACATACACAACTTACTACACCTGACGAATGAAGTTGAAATGTTTGGGCCTCTGATGACGTTCAACGCATATCCCTTCGAAAATATGTTATTTATGATCAAATGTATGCTGAGATCAGGAAAAAAACCACTGTCTCAAGTCGCCAAACGATTGGCTGAAAATACGGATGCTATTAATTTTCAAACACATAAAGACAAGAAATACCCCTTTGTTAACACAATTAAAAACAATAATATATTAAATTTTGAAGATTTTAAACTTTCCAGCAAAGAAAAAGACAGTTATTTACTTACCAGATGCAATGAGGTTGTTAAAATAAGCTGCGTAGAAGTCGACCACAATAAGATTTTAATTAAAGGAAATAAAATCAACAACACAGAAGACGTTTTTGAATATCCAATAAAATCGTCTCATCTTGCGATATACAAATCAAGATGTCAGCAGAATAGTACCCTTACTTTGATCGTTTTAGAACCCAAACAGATTAAATGTAAATTAGTATGTATTGAACACAAAGAATTTAAATTCTTTATCCCTTTGTTACACACATATAAATAAAATACTGTTTGATGTGATATTTTTGGCTTTTATTACCTTTTTTTCACACAGTGGTTGCACTGAACACTCATACAATTAACATACATTTTTTTATATTTATTTTGCTTATACAATCTTCCCTGAATAGGGACTCCTGCCACTTTAAACTCTACCATAATAATCAACATATTTTTTCCATTTATTCTTATTTAGTAAATATAATTACGTACAGTTTTACGATATTTTTTAAAGTTTCTAAGGATAAGGCTCTTAAAAATGATGCAAAACATAAGAAACAGCCTTTCGAAAACATCGCAATGCACAATGCCAAATTAGTCCATGAAACTAAACAACTTTACACAAGGAACATGGTCCGAAAATGAAAAAAAAAATATTTCGACTACTGTACTGTACATACAAAATGTCCAGCTGAGTGACGACGCAAGCATGTGAAACATTTTTTTTCTTGTATCCTGACAAAAAATGGAAAATTGTTCAGTTCCAACGGAGCACATAGAGCAAAGAATAGTTTATACTAGCTAACAACCTATTTTAATAAGTCTAAATCTTTCTATCTAAATAACACTTCGTAGCAAACAACATTATAACATAAAATAATTGTAACAAAGCAGGCATAACAAAAAAGTTAACAAAATTAAAATTAACCTCCTATCAAGGCTTTTTGCTAATCAACATTACACAGCAACATAATTGCAGTCATAACTAAGCTTATATTAGGTAGGTACCTAATATATCGGAAACCAGCATTATGATACCGAGTCGTGCTCGGTTTTTAACTTTTTCTGTAGGCCAGAATAGTTTTCCACCGTCCTCCCAAACAGACGGTACTATATTTAATCTTGGTCGTCCTTTTTCCACAGTTTGTACAATCTTAAACGGCATTGTCTGAAAGAAAATAATTGGGTTAATACCTATTAGTACATTCATCATCATCAAAAAAAATAATAATAATATCTGTTTTTACTAATTAAAATTAAATACGAGACACACATTAACACATACACAACGAAGCATTACCCTTGATCCAAAATACCACCATACGAATTTGAAGAAGCGATAACACATCCCGATTTATCGGGCCCGATTCACATTCCATTGCTGGTTATTATGGATGGAATTACCTACAATAAAGTCAAGATGAGAACCATCAATGTATTCCGAATTGGGACGTTTTATCGCTGCTTTATTCAAAATGTCGTTTGGAAATCAAATCCGGAGACGGTAGTGCGTGATATTAAACCTCTTTATGAAGACAAATTACCTAGCAAGTATTTATATATAGATTCACATTTTCATAGCTTAACATAAAACTGACTTAAAACCACAATGAAATCAGTCACATAAATGAATTTATACTAATAAACAAATAATACACGCTCCTTAAAGCAAACAAATAATACATTTCTAAAATACGAATAACGGTGACACTCACAGAAACATGCACTTCACGTGGTCTTTATTTCGCAACTAAATAACAATACAATAACTAATCCTATCCTGGCCATCACGCACGCCACAGGCGCACGCGAGTGATCAGAGGATCTATACCTATCCCGTTCCCGCCTCTATTTCTCGCTTACTTGTTAAAAGGAATGCGCATGATTACTTTCAAGGTCAGGAAGAAATGGCATAAACTTTGTCTAAGTAGATATTTAAGGCGATCGTACACCCGTCAGGGCCGTACGCGCCAAGTCTGCTAGTGTAACCATATTTTACAGAATTTTAACAGATAAATATCAGAAATAACAGTTATTTATTACATAAATAACAGACATAACAGTTATTTATCTGATAAATTCTGCAAAATATGGTTACACTATTACACTTGCCGACTCGGCGCTTACGGTGCTGACAGGTGTATATTCACCTTTAAAACATTGTAAACAGTGTTTGTTACTATGGCTGAGTGACAACTATTATTTTCTGTCCTTTTCTGTCGCAGGGTATAATGTTGTCCACCTTTATCTAATTTGTTTACATTCTTTTAAATACCTTCTTGAACAGAGTACTAGTAGTAGTGTTTTTTGTAACTCTGACACCAAACTGTACACACAGTAACTCACACGAAAACAAAAAGTGATTTTTGTTAGTTTGTTACAAAATTTGTACTTTAGGTATTCATACTTGACTTAGTACCTGGGCTAGGCGATCTAACGGACCATAATTATTATTGCGGATCTCTAAAATTTCAGTATATCTATTGAACGATGATACACAATTGACCTGAACTACATCTTAAAGCTGTACATAAGTTCACATTAGAATAAATTTATAGACATTGGCTCTGTAGTGGTACAAATGTGGGACTTCATATAGATAACAGCATACTAACAGAACACATGTGAACCTATATACGCTCAACCGCATTAAATTGGAGTTATAACAGTTCACATAGCGGTATTTCCTTTCCACCATTTTGTTCTAACCTAAAATATTTACCAAATAATAAATCTCAAAAATTATCATGCAGATTTATCACAAAATACGCAGATAGAGCGATTGAGTTTTGGTTTCATGTTATAATTAATTACCGTAGTATAATTATAATGCCAGTATAATATCAAAAACTGAAAATTGTAGATTTACTCTCAGCCAGTTTTAAATATTTTAAAATGAATATCGCGGTTTTACAAAGGCGCGTGAATATTTTAGCTGTAAATATATATACATTTCACGATAAAGTTGCATTCCCATGGCATTAACATTATTAAGTCTTTGAAACAGGTACTTACCGCGTGTTATCATAATTTTTTATCCAAATATCCGCCGGAGTTAATGTTTTCTGGATGGCACACACAAAACCAAACAATTGTGAATAATTTCTTCATTTTATATGAAGAAATAATTTAGGACACACGTGAATTTTAGGTAGCACTGGAGTACTTTTGTCGGATTTTATAACTGTGAAGGCTGTGTATTTAGCCACTTGTTACTCTTTATTACGCTCATGTACATTGTATGGATCACACTGCGTCCCACATAGTGCCGCAAGTCAGCCTTAAGTCCGATGTTACTACGTAAACTGCTATTATAATGCTATTATACTGCTAATGTACAGCCATAGTGAACTTAAGGCTGTCTAATTTGTGCCCAAACTGGTTCTATAAGAGCGTTATAGCAAGCTATACAGCTCTTATACAGCTGACTTACACAGCTTGTGGAGTACATGTGAACGACAAGACATCTTATATAGAACCCCGAATGCTACTTGGGTATGGAATCACGGAATCCCCTATCCAATATGAACACATCGTTTTCTTGAAAATATAATCTAAGAGGAGCGTTTTCATAATCAAAGAGGGAAATCATTATATCGGCATCGGATGTGGTAGCCTTGTATGGACCGAAACAATCGAGGATGTAACCATCACATGCCACAAATAAAAATGGCTTTAATAGATTTTTATACTTATGTAATGAATATGTATTCTTTTGGAAGGAGTAATTGGAACTTTTATTTATATTTATGTATGTACCATCACAAATAATAATAGCATTTGTGAAGTTTTCATTGTATATACCATTTGGTATTGTCAGATTATGATCCATTAGACTTTCTCTCGATATGTGAGTAATACCCAGGTGCATAGGTACAAAATCTTGAACCAGGATTTCCCTGCTTTTGTTCATTAGCCTTTCTAATGTACTACGTGGTACATCCAATAATGTAGCCAAGCGAACATCTGATTCACCGGTCCTCATTTTGATTAATAATGCAGCTAATCCCAAAAGGCCATTGTGCATTCCTTGTATGCGAGGAACTTCATTAATAAGAGTGAAAAAATCTTGTTTAGACCTTCCAGTCCAAAAGAAAAATATGTTATCTTCAATTTCTTGGATAGCTTCTACATTTGTGAAGTTAAGGTAAGGCTTGAAAGCATTGACAAATGAAAAAATATGTTCCACTTGTTGTAAAGTAAATGTTCTAATGCTATTACTCGAATCATAGAGATTGCTCCACTGGTTACTCAGTCTATGTTCTGTACAAACACGGCTGTGCACAGGGATATAATATTTATATGTACTGAATATTGTAGCCCTAAATGAATCTGACAAATTGTGCAGATTAATATTAGTACATTGAGGAAAAAGGCAGTGAGAAGCAGTATTTGCTGCCCGTCTATAATTTTCCATTGTCATTTCACTTGATGCAACAGAAGGCACTTCAAGACTTTCATGAACTGGTTCAGCAGTGTATGGCTCAGAGTCACCTGTTTCAACTTCAACTTCTTCAGTAGTAGAAACTCCACGGGCATCATCAGCATGCTCAATACGTGTGGTAGCACGCTTGCAGCTCATCCAGCATGCATGGCATATTCTATCAGATGATGATATCTATGAAAGAAAACATTGAATTAATATCATGTATCGTTGGTATTATTTTTAAAGGATAAAAAGACATGTCATTACATTCAAGGTCAAAAAAACAATAATATTATGTACCTATTATTTTCATGTTAAAAGTATTATAATTATTTATTTATTTATGGTGAAAAGTGTTACAGCATAGTAGGTCCATCACTATCAGGTATAATTATTGATATCCAGAATAAATATGATAATAAACAATATAGAAACATAAATACCTGACGTGGTGCAATTCTTGTTTGTATAACAGCATTAATCTGTCTTTGCTCTTCTGAAGGATTGTCAATAACAATAGCATGGCTCTGACGATTAAGTGTAGACCGTCCACAAATACTGCACACTTGTCTACGTCCTGGTCGAGATGACCCGGAAGCTTGAGCACCATCTGTTAATTTCTGGTTTACTGTTCTCATGAGGAGTTCATTACAACGTTCACAAATGTAATCTTCCTCAGTAATCTGAAACAGGAAACTCAATATAAACTTCTATTGATTACAAAATATTCAATAGCTCATTACCAGGAGGTTATGTTGTTAAGAAATAGTTCCACATAACAATAAACAACAGGTTCAAAACTAAGATTATTTAATGTAAATAATCATTGTATAAACACATTTTTCGAACAGTTGTATGTGTTGTGTTACACATTGTTTAAGAGCTTTGTGTAATTCTAATAGGTACATAATATGATTTTTAGATTAAAAATAGGTAATGAGCATAAAATACTTACGATTACTGGTGATATCCACTCGCTAAGTAACGAAATAACTCTTGTGTTCAGCTCATGAACGAGATAACGTCGAAACGTATTTATGCAGACATTGCAGTTTATGCAAAGTATACGTCGACTTGTTGCTGATGGCGGCATTGTCAAAAGAACGGATTTACAACGGTATCAGGTATCAGGTATGGTAAGCAAAGGTCATCAGATGAGGAAGATATCGGGGTCCAGGGGCGGTAAATAGGGTCGTAATAAGAAGAAACACAAACAAAATGGCACAGTACACAACGAGACGGGAGCGCAACAACGAAGGACTGCGCCGATGCAAATCACAGAACAGTCAAATGTCAAAAAAATCCATTTCACTTGCGCACACTCAATGAAACACTGAATGATTAATTTAATTCAATTATTGTGTTATTTTTTAATTATTGTGTTATTGTTATGTTCTCTTCAAAGGGTGCGGAAAAGAAAGCACTGGTGCACATTTCACTGAAGTTTTCCATCTTTATAATAAAGAAGAAAGTATGTAGCACAGTAAGTAACAGTTAAGTGTTGGTAGAGCAACTGATACCCAATTTCAAATAATGTCCAATATTAGCAAAGGATTAGGAAAGTCAGGTAAAATCTAATGAGTACCCAGAAGTACTTTAAGTAAACAGAATCACATTCACTAATCCACTAATGAGTGTCATTGTTAAAAAAGTATTTTTTAACTTTTTCACTTTCTGCTATTGTCTTTGTAATATTGTATACGAGTGCGTTTGTGTTGTCGTAAATGCAATCGTTATTATTCTTTACATAATATTTAATTCTCGTGGTAACATGTTTCCAATGATCAGTAGTTGGAATCTTGCATAGCTTCTTCATATCGTACATTTCAATTTTTATGAGATGCGTCGCTTGGTCTCCGTCGTCAGAATTAGTAGAAATGTATGATATACCATCTCTAGCGGCTCGTGCGACAGTTGACGATAACAGCTTCTTGCTCTTTTTCGTTTTTGAAGCTACTTCAAAAAATTGATCAATCGACTGCGATTTCCTTTTTCCTCCATCGCATGTGTTCTTAATGACGATTTTGTCACTCTCTTCTTCGTGCTGAGGGGAGAGTGGCGAGTAGTAATACTGTTTATAGGTATTTTCATCGAAGTTGAATGATTTCTGCAACAACACAGTTATCATGTTAATATCAAATTGTTTACAATTAATCACATACGTAAGGAAATAACAACAGAAAGAAAAGTAAGTTTGTCAATAGAATAAATAAACACTTACGTCCATGGCCATTGATGCGTTGAAGTAACACACACGTAGTATTGGAAGATCCACTGCAGTCTAACGACCATACACTGATTCTATGACTGCAGCTGCCCGGCTTATATAGCACCAGTAAGTTATAATGACATTATGGTATGCAAATAAATGATAATGATAATGTAATTTGATCTAAGGCATTTCCACAGTGAAACTGATAGTAACTTTCAAGTCGACAAGCTTGTATCGCTTTATGAGTCAACAGACTTATCTCGCATTGTTTCGTGATGAGGACAGTAGCTTCCTACAAAATATTCACAAAAGAATGCGATTTAATATTTACAAATCACTATAATTGAACATTCCTATGACAACCATTGAATAGACTGGTACTGTAATAATCTGCTAATAACAGTAATATCATGGATACACTAGAATTACAAAAACATATGTAAAAGATTCATCCCAGTCTAGAAAATAATGTTTATGCCGCTAATAGACTGCCTATGTATACCCATGTACCAACGTATATAATATGCAATTTGGATGTGGATGATAAACCAGGTTCACACTGGGTAGCTATACATATCGATACGAATGGCATCGGTCAATATTTTGATTCATATGGACGAACACCTGAGCGATATCATCTCCAGTTTTTAAAAAGGAATTGTAAGAGATGGGACTGGAATGTTGATAGGATTCAGAATGATTGGACTTCAGTTTGTGGTGAATATTGCTTAATGTATTTGCTGTATAAGTTTCAGGGATATTCAATGCATAGTTTTACGAGCATATTTACAGGGAACACACTGTACAACCATATTTTAGTGGATGAGATGTTTCGCTCCTATTTTATAAGTAGATAAGACTATAATTTAAATGTTCATTTTTTCCAATTCATTCCAGATCATTGCTCTCCAATCGCAAATCCGTATTATGTACCAGCGATAACAATACGATAGCAAACGAGCGATGGTGCTGCCACTATAGAGCAATAGGCAAACTAAAAGTGCATGGATTGCTACTGAGTGGCGATTATTTCGTATTACGTATGGTTTTTGACAGCAAAGCGACAGCAATCGGCAGACAAACTTGACTGTCAGATTGCGATAACCTTTTCCCTAGATGTTTATCGATTGTCTATCGCTCGCTGATTGCTTCAGACATTTATTTTTATAAATTAATCCAATAAATTAGTGTTTTACCAAACATTTACTAAAACTTAATATCTCCGTCGTCTGTCGTTATAATTTACACTAAAATATTGCGTTTTCATTGTGATTGTGACGATTGAATAAGGATGGCTCGTGCTGTTCTCTTGCTTGAAGCACTTGAGGTTGAAGCCAGAAGAACTGAAAGCCGTAACACAGCACGGTTGCGGCGAAGCCTTAGAGATGAAGCCAATGCTTTGAACTTAACTGATGTTGAGTTCAAAGCTCACTATCGACTCACGAAAGAGCTGTTTCAGGGTTTGTGCAATGAGATTAGACCATTGATGGCGCAAACGAGGAGGAAAACAAAAGTTAGTGTAGAATGTAAAGTAAGTACATAAACAAACATTGTTGTAGGTCTGTACCTTAACTAGTAACATAGTCAAATTAATATTGTGATATTACAGGTTCTAACAGCACTGTCATTCTATGCTACGGGGTCATACCAAAAACCTGTGGGCATGAGCTATATGCATGGGCTCAGCCAAGCCAGTGTATCCATAGCTGTAAAAGAGGTGACCATTGCTCTAAATACACTTTGTATTTTAACAAAGTATATAAGGTTCCCTCAAACACAACAAGAAAGAAATACAATAATAAATGGGTAAGAGATGTTACTTAGTTAAATAAATAAAATTAGTTAAAGTATGTGAGTGACTTTGATTACATTTTAATCAAAGGTGAGTGATTGCATGTTAAGTTTATGTGATTGTTTGTATTTTAATGTTTACTTTTTTTATTTTCTTCAGGTTTTCAAACAAATTTGGATTTCCTGGTTGCATAGGTTGCATTGATTGCACTCATGTAGCTTTAGTTCAGCCTACAGAACATGCAGAAAGGTTTTTAATAGAAAACATTACCATTCCAGGAATGTACAAATAGTAAGTGCAAAAAAAAATCTGAAAATATTACTTGAAAAGTAATATCCAGTGCAATTAACATAGGTACTTATCATAATGTTTATGTTTTTAGATATGTGATAGTGATTTAAATATAATCAATATTGATGCATCATTTGCTGGAGCTACACATGATGCCTATATTTGGAGAAACTGTGAGATACAGGAGCATCTCCAACAGCTACAAAATAGAGGAGAGACTATCTGGTTGCTAGGTAACTTATCATAAAGTTATATTTTTTACTTGTTCATTAAAATACCTTATTTATTTGCAATTTTCATAAAAATTTATGTACAGTTTTTATTCAATGTTGTCTTTAAATACAAATCTTAAGTATAATATATACAACGTTATTTTATATGTAGTACATTCAATTATGGTCTTTACAGTTTAAATTTCAGGTGATTCTGGATATCCGCTGAGACCATGGCTTCTAACTCCAATTGTTCACGCTGAACCTGGTAGTGCAAATGAGCATTATACGAATGTTCATTGTCTTACCAGAAATACTGTAGAACGCTGCATTGGGGTTTTAAAAGCACGTTGGCGATGTTTACTGGCACATAGAGTTTTACATTATAATCATCATATGGTGGCTATGATCATAAACGCCTGTGCTGTATTGCATAACATCTGCAACAAACATCGACTGCCAGTACCACAATTGCCAAATGCGGATGTTGAAGGAGACCTCAGGAACCAAGCCATACCACAACCACAGCAGGATGTAGGTGCTGGTGTTGAGCAACAGCTCCTAGCTAGAGGCCGACAACAAAGAGATCGCATTGTCCAAAGATTGTGGACAGCTAGGCTTTAATATTGAATTTTAGTAAGTAGGGTGTGTCATAAAGTCATAAACAATTTATTATAGTGCTTGACTCTGTGTGTGTAAATGAAGTGATAGACAATAAGTTAGCAAATAAGTAACGAGTACAGTGTAGATATGTTTTGATGTTAAGGTTTTGATATGTTTTACAACAATAAAAGCAACATATAAACGATGAATTATTTTTTATTGAATTTTTTATCAATTTGGCTTAGCTGCCAGTCCACTGCTCAGCTGACGCACAACATCCACCATGGTATTGAGCACCTCTAACTGCCTTCGAGACGTCTCAGCGTCTCGCTTCAGCAATCTTATTGGCAGCCTCTGCTATTATGTGAGCAGCATCCGCCATCTTGTTTTCGGCCTGCACTCTACTCCTCTCTAATTCCATGACCCAATCTGGGTCGATTCTGGTTTGTGATCCTGTAATAAGTATTATCATCACAATATCAAATACATAGCAGAGTTGTACATTTATATAGTTATATGTTTAAAATTCCCATATAATCAAGGGTGAGCTTATTTATTACCATTTACTGGTCATAACTGTAGCTGGGCTGTAACTTACATTTCCTGGCTAAATATCCCAATAACATTCTGTCCAACCTAGGAGCTCTTGAGATTGAATGATATAGAAGACCAATGAGGCAATAGACATAATTATAATAATTAATTATTACATTGAAAACTAATTGATTTGTAGATCATTGATTAATAGAAATGAAATAGAATCCTTAATGTTGTTATACATACTATTTGTTAGACTGGGTCTATTTTGTCGGCGTGGGCGATCTGGCAGGCGTCTGGCAGGCTGACTCGCAGGATCCTCTACTCCTGAAAAATATGATTTAGTTACTAAAAATCTTGCCTACAATAAATCTAATATTCTAATAGAATGTACACATTCATTGAGGTATTCTAGCTATCATTACCTGTCTGATTTCTCTCGGGCACTTGTTGTGCTTGTATTTCTGGGCTTTCAACAGGCACAGGAAGCTCTACAGTGTCTGTAAGTATGTAAAAAGTAATGTTAAGTATGGTATGGCAAAAATGTATTAAAATCTAATCTATTCATGTGTGTACACAAGTATAGGTATTGCTAAAAGTGCTATATGTGCATTAAACTAGTGCCTGAAATGAAATTATGCATTTAAATGATAAAATAGATTTTAATAACTTACCTGATATGATAATTTCTTCGGACACCACAACATCCTCTGGTTGCACTGGAGCACTAACTGCGACTTCTGGTTGAATGTTCTAAAAAATAATAATAAATTGTTAGTACCTAGGTGCATATTCATTCAGACTATATATTTTTACATTTTAGTAACTTACAAATACAGGAACTCTATGTTCAATGTCACCATACACCGCTTGTTCCCCGATGATATCCAAGAATTTTTTGTCAATTTCAGACAGATCGTCTTGGTTACTTGGACCACCACCAGCTAGAGCATCCTGCTTCCGTCTAGTTAGTCTGGCCTTTGATTTAAATTTTAAATCAAACCAGTACTATAAAATTAAAAATAATACATTTAGTACATCTATGAATTTAAGTTTTTTTAACATGCAGTAATTGGAAACTGTTTATAATCATAAAAATTAAACACCCTAGTTACCTTTTTCCACCGTTCACCAGTTTTCGTTGATCCAGAGCCAAAAGAATTGAGCCTGCAAGATCATTCCACTGCTTGTCAACTGTTTCTTTTGATCTTGCTCCAAGGCCAACGCCTTTGGCTAAAGTCTTATGCCCGGCCAGAAACTCGAGGAGTTCTTCCATTTGCTCATTGGACACTCTATTTGCCATTTTATACTGAAAGAGAATGTTTTATTAAGTACTGCTACTGCAAAACTTTTACTTGTATGCAATAAGTTTAGAACATAAATACTTACTAGTTGTTGAGATGAGAACAGCCGAATATCGCTTGGAATCCAAATGAACACTGGTTTCGTGCACTTGAAACCATCTTAAAACCGACGCCAAGCTATTTTTGGTAAATTTCAAGTGGATATTAAGTTTTTTCAACTTACAAACAAAACTTTTGTCACATCTGTTTGACACTTTATTAGTACCAGTGATTGTTACTAAATGGTTTGTGGCGCTAGTATCGTTGCGATAAATGCATACTAGCAAACGGCGAACGATTAGTAATCGGGTTTTAGATAATACCGATTTTTTAAGCAATTAGCGATTGATCGCGCGATGATTGCGCGATAGATGCGCAAAACCGCGGGTGTTGTACCCCATATAGAAGTTCATTCCGATAAGGCCAGTAGTTCTTCTTTTTTTAAGTTCAGAGTTTTATCTCTTTGTGTTGCATATAAGTTACTTTGATACACAATATTATCCAGTACATCACTAATAAAGACTAAAAAAATATCAGTTGGCGTAGTGCATTCAGCAAAATATTCGTCAACTACCCCCGTGTTTGCAGAATATTCTGGTAAATACGTTTCTACATCACGTTTCTTCCATTTACGATTAAGGTCTCTGCCGACTACACCGTTTCATACCATGAACGTGTTAGGACCGTATCAAACACGGAAAGTGACACGATACGGCGTATAATGCCCGTATGTTGCCGGTGTGCACCCCGTATGATGCCCGTGTGCAACCCGTATATTGCCTTTGCGTAATTTGTATGACGTCTTCACCAAAATCGATAGGAAGCCGTTTCATTCTTGCATAATATTGGATGAGAAAGAAGAAGAGAATCAAAAAACCTTGATCGCGAGCGATTCACGATTCTATAAAAGAACGAAAAACTGAAGGAGAATTTTGGAAGTTGTATTTGAAGATGAAGAAAAGTTCTCTCAGTATTTCCGAATGTCTACATATCAACTTAATGTGTTGCTGAAAAAAATTGAAAATGACATTTTTAGAAGAAATACCAACTTTAGAGAATATCTGCCATCTAAAGAAAAGCTTGCTGTGTGTTTACGGTAAGTAAAACAATTTTCAATATATTTTTAATCAAATTTTTATTTCAATATGTATAAAAATGTAAGTACTATTCAAACATATTTTCAGACAGATTATTCCAATCGTCGCACAGTGTGAGAATCTCGCAATCTAGGGGGATTTAATTCCAAATTGAATTAAATAAAAGATACAAGATAAAAAATAATATTGATTGGTATTGAAATAAATAAAAATACTTAAATAGTGATAGAAAATAAAGTTGTATTAAAAAAAATGCGATATGAATAAATTTTGTTATTTTAGTCAAATTTATTTTCAGAACAAAATTTTTGTTTATATGATTTTTGTTGTGCTCCATCACAACCCCACTTAATCAACAGTGACAGTTCCTTTACTCCACTGTGCAAGTCCTCAATTGACCCAAGAACCTCTTTCTGAGATAAACAAAATCGTTCGATACTGTGATTAACTAATAATTGCAGGTCACACGTTGCAGTTGATTCTGTTACGGTTTTATGGGAAGGATAACATTTTATACGGTCATAAGATGGCAATAAGTTTTTAACCAATTTATTTGTCCTTTGCCGTATTATCTCATATTGATGTGTTGATAAATCAGCATCTACCATCATGCTTAATGCTTCATCGGCCGACACAGTCACTTGAACGCTTTCGCTAATCATTCTATTACGTACGCTTTTCATGATGGAACCTCTCTTAGGTGAACTCATAGAAAGTTCTTTTACGATAGCTGCAGAGTCCCTTTTATATTCATGCGCAATCGTTATTTCTTCAGGGCTAGTAGACGATATTAAATTCTGAACTTTGCGTTTTTTTGTTTTATCACAACATTCTACAAAACTTTTGTGTGGTCTTCCTGGTGAATGGCCAGATTTAGATGGTATTTCATTTAAAACATTATCTGGCAATTTAATGCATTCATTTAACCAAGTTATATTCTTGTTTAAAAAGCGTTCACGATGCCTACCGCTTGCTGTCCATTTTTCGTTTAATTTGTTACATAACCTCCTTAAAAAGAACTTAATTTCATTTATAGCTATTATATTTCATTTATTCTTCCGAAAATTGTACTTGAGGGTAATTACCTATCATAAAAGCAAAAATAGCATAAATTCGCTCCTTTTTCGCATTTGAGGTCCAAATATCAAAAATGAGTTTTTTTGTAATTTCGGTCGTCATTCTGAATACCGAAAAAAAAATGTATGACGGTCGCACAAAATCGCAAGTTTTATCAATTGTTCTCAAAAGTTAAAACTCTAAACTATAAATTAAAACAATAAAAGCACCGGGATATTCAGGTCATTTTTTTTTATACACCTTTTGTTTTGCAAATCATCTCTAGAAAATGCTTAATTTAACTGTGCTTTCAAATGAGGTTATTAGATCAATGTTTAACTATTACATAAATAAAATATACTCTAACTTACCTTGAAAGATATACACAATACAATAATAAACCAATAAACAAGACTATACGTTAATTTGATCAGTAATCTCAAGTGAAGATGACACTTTAATGTTGTTGTTCGTATTGTAAGGGTACAACGATTAGTATCTACCCACTTTAACATTTTATT
Organism: Apamea anceps; assembly: GCA_951799955.1. NCBI lineage: Eukaryota > Metazoa > Arthropoda > Insecta > Lepidoptera > Noctuidae > Apamea > Apamea anceps. Next base: position 12,712,642 of record OX637521.1, on the reverse strand, counting down.
TTTATTTTTTTAACCTACCTACAAGAATTTCTAATATGTAGCTGTGATGAATAGAGTCTTAGGTATAAAAAGGTTATAACAATATTAACATTTAATACAAAAAATAATTTGATTTAAATCCACCTAGATTGCGAAATTCCCATACTGTGCGTCGGTGAGAGTTTCTTTTATTTTTTGCCAAATTTTCAAAAAATCGCAAATAATAAAAATATCACTAAATCGCTTTTTTGGCCATGAAATCACATAGGTTATTTTTATAAGTATTCTAACTTTTCTACGGGAATTCTATTTGAATTAAGATTTTTGTATTAAAATTATAAAAATCCAAATCAAGGTAGGCTAAGCGTTCTTATTTTGTTACTCCTTAATTGGTAAAAAAAAACATTTTTGTATTAAAATTATAAAAATCCAAATCAAGGTAGGCTAAGCGTTCTTATTTTGTTACTCCTTAATCGGTAAAAAAAAACATTTTTGTATTAAAATTATAAAAATCCAAATCAAGGTAGGCTAAGCGTTCTTATTTTGTTACTCCTTAATTGGTAAAAAAAAACTTCAAAGTCGCAAATTCTGTGGCTAAAATGTTATGTTTCATAAAATTTATGATAAGTTTAATAAAATCATCGCAAAGAGCTACTAAGAATAGCTACTCACGCGCCCGGCCGGAGCGGCGGCGCTGCCTACTTTCGGCTGACCGCCAGCGTCCGCGCGGCTATAATCATGTTATTTGACCGCCTCCTACCTTAGCGTTAAAAACACCTGTCGTTCTCAAACTGCTATATCAAAATAAAAAATACAGTTATAAAGCTGAATAATTAAGGAATCTACCTATTTAAATATCAAGAGGTATAATTTAATTTGAAACTCAAAAAAAAGGTTAAACTTGAAAAACAGTGATGAAAACTGATATTTCTCAATAAAAATATGTTTTTGATGAAAAACTCCATTATTACGTAAACGCACCCATTACCGCCAGTTTAAGCGGAGTTCAGATTGATATCCAAAAAATAAGCACATTCTTAATATGTGGCTTCAATAAAAATAATTTTTCAAGTACTGAAATTATCGATTTTTTTAGTTATGTATAAGATCTAAATCGTGATATTCCCCGGTTTTTGTGTCTGCCTTAAACATTAAGAGTGCATTATCTACAAAACCGGTTTCACTTTCCGCGTGCACTATTATCCACCGGCGGCCAGGGCTATCATTCCTTTCACTCCAACATATCGGTTGGTGTTTGCCAACATTTTTTTACAGTGTAGTGTGCGTGTATCCATGTTTCATCGAGATAGTTAACAGGTTTTTTGTTAGCACCTAGCAAGTCATTGTCTTTCACGCGGCGTAAATATTTAGCCCTCCACGCTTGAATTTGGGGTCTTTCTATTAGAGCCAGTCTTTTCTGGTAGCATCTTTTAAATTGATATCCTAAATCACTTTTGATTATTTTCCTTAATTTTGTTTCACTTCCTGTATAATTAAGGTTTTTTTTTGCAGCTGCCATGATCTTGCGCATTGCAGGTATTTCTTTTCTCACAGTATACATAAAATGAATTATATTTCTTAATGCTGTTAAAGAAAATCCGTCGAAATATTCCTTTCTCTGTCTCTTTGCTTTTGTCGGAGTTTTCATTTTGCTGTCACTAGCTGTTGCAGATTTATGCTCTCGTCGTAATTTTGTCACTGTATTTTTTGCAATGCCCGTAGCACACGCCACACGTTCCGTCACTTTGGTAGATTTTTGTAAAACATTTAAAATGACCGTCACAAGTTGCTTTGAAATTAACATGTCCTCAGTAGTGTCCGAAGCATTTTTAGGGCACGGTTTATATTTTGAATCAATAACTTAGTCCTCTTTCTCCTTCACAAAATAATTGTCGACTTTATAATCATTTCACGAGCACGGCTGTTAATAACTTTCTTACTCATTTTAACAGAATAAGTATGATAACAATAACAAAACTTACAACATAAATAAAACAGGATAACGAAAATAAAAAGCTATAAAAACACGTGGTAGAGGTACTCAATACACGTAAGCGCTGGCTGACCATGCGAACGGTACTGACAGTTCGACTACGTCACTAAGATGGCCGCCAGTCGCAATACCAACGTGCGGGGCTTATACTTAAAAAATTAAATAAAAGGAAAAAGGGTCATGTCCCTATTACCGACTCATAATATCGGGTGTGTGCCTAATACCGTTTATGTGACACCTAATACCGACCACTAATGCCCGGTTTCTGAGGCACTTTTATCGGTAGGTTATCTATTAGTTAGCGCTATTGGTTCGATAACTTGTGAAAGTGCATTCCGAACACTGCAATGAAAGATAAACTCCGTTTAAACTTAAGCTAACTTAACTGACCAATGTGCGCCGTTTATCGTTTCCATAAATTTCAACTGACGTTTCATTTCATAGAAAACTACATCAGCTTTTAGGTTATATGTGCTTTTATCGTGTATTATTTAATTAAATTGCCAGTGAAAGCTAAATATTAAAATTATTCAAAAGTGAAAACAATGAGTGTTAGCATGATGAACACGAGTAGCTCTTCAGAGTGATTTGGAAGTACTGGAGTTTATTTACAATATATCAGTACCCAGAAACTTAAGACGTAGGAGAAATCCTTTCGAAATGTTTACGGATGAAGAATTTAAATTGAGATATCGTTTTGATAAAAACACTGTGATACATCTAAGTGATATCATCAGCCCTGCTCTAGCTCCCGTTACGCATCGCAAATATCCCTTGTCTGTTTTGGAACAAATTTTTATCGCATTACGATTTTACGCTACAGGGACTTTCCAAATAGTAATATTGGTGATGACATTAATGTTCATAAAACCACTGTGTCAAGAGTGGTTTATAAAGTAAGCAGGGAAATAGCAAAGCTGGCTACAAGTTATATAAGTATGCCAAATTTTGAAGACCTGAGAGAAGTTAAGGTAATTTTTTTTAATTTAGCGGGATTCCCAAATGTAATTGGTTGTGTTGATGGATCTCACATACCAATTCAATCTCCTGGAGGTGAGCAAGCAGAACTATATAGAAATAGAAAAGGTTTCTTTTCTATTAATGTACAAGTTGTGTGTGATGCAAAGTTACACATCCGTGATATAGATGCTCGCTGGCATGGATCAACACATGACAGTACTGTGTATCATAACTCATTCCTGCGAGCGCGCCTGGATAACAACGAGCTAGATGGTCACCTCTTGGGAGACAGTGCTTATCCTTGTGGAAGATTCATGATGACGCCATTTTTAAATCCATCTACAAATGCAGAAAAACGTTACAATGAAGCACAAATCAAGACCAGAAACACAGTTGAAAGGAAATTTGGTGTGTGGAAAAGAAGATTTGCCTGCCTTTCTCAAAAATTAAGATTGAAATTAGATCACACTTTAGCTGTAATTGTTGCAACAGCTGTGTTACATAATATAGCTCTACAGCAAAATGATACTGTGATAATTGATTCTGCTCCTGAAGAAGATATTGTGGCAGAATCTATTCAACAACCCCTTTCCTCTGAAGGAAACCAGTTTCGTCGGTTATTAATGGAACAATATTTTAGGTTGGTAAAGTTTTACTTTTATACAAAGCTCTACATAAGCTAATGCAGCAAATTTTTCATGTTGTACATACTATGGGAACACAAATTACAAAAACAAATGAACTTGAGTATCTACGAGTATGTACTTATATTTTATTTATTTTCAAGAAAAAAAATGTTATCACATCAATAATAACTAAAAGGATACAAATATAGGAGATTCATTGGTTCATATCAAATTACTTCTTCTTCCCAGCGATAGCACTAGGAAGTGGTGAAGGGCGGGCGTTTTTGGGGGACTGTCTTTTGTAATTTTGACGTTCGAAAAGTGCTGATTCTCAGCCTAATTTGAATAAATGACTTTTGATTTTGATTTTTTTTTATTTTGATTAAAGATAGTTCTTGAAATTAGAAAAAACAAATTTTTTATTGAAGAATTCTCTTTAATTCAATATCAAAATCCAATAAAATTTTTGTTTTTTCTAATTTCATCACGTCTTGTTGTCGTTGAATCTCCAATATTTCTAACCTTTTATTTGTTATGCAATCTTCGTTTGCTTGCTTCTGTTTTTTCTTTTTATCATAGACGCACTGAGATTATTAATATGTTTTTTCTTTGTTTCAGTTAAACACATTTTCTTTCTTCTTGGTGTGCTTTCGAAGTCCTTCATATCTGGCGAAATCGGTCTTTTGGAACATTCAACTTTCGTAGAACTTCCAGACACAATATCTTCTTCTGTATCTAACACTATGAAAACGTCTTGAGAAGTACCAGGATGTGCATCTTCGCTCATTACTTGTGTTTCAATATCTGTAATAAATAAATTGTTACTAGTGTGTACCTGATGATTGTACTCACATGTATAACACATAACACTGATTTAATTATGACTGTTATGTGTAACAGGGTATAATATAATTATACCGAAGCCTGCTATTTGAGTGTTGTATATGAATTTGTATTATTGTTTTTTATTAGTAATTAGAGAAAAGTATAGCACTAGATTTTTAAGAATTCTCCATGCTGAAACTTCTATTACAATAATAGCCCACATTACATTAAATAAGTAATTATTTTATTTTGTTTTTATACCTCAATCCATTTCAGTTAAAATTCTAAGGAGAGTTTGATTCAATTTTAACAATGTTTTGTCTACAATGTTCCCTGTGCACATTATTTTGATTGCTTAGGTAAAGTATAGCCTGTGCTAGAACATTGCCAATGCATTGCTAACCAGTCTATTAAGTGAATACTTTTTCTATGATATTTAAAGAAACTCTTTGGACTTACCTAAGTTGTAATATGGTGCGGATGAGTCAAATTCATTAATCAGTGGTTTGAATTGCAGAGTTATAAAGCTACAACTTTCTCATCAACTGCGGTTGCCTTAAGGTGGGTACTGACCAACGTTACAAGGTGTAATGTAACATTCGCATAGAGCGTGTTACTCATCGAGCATGTTACGCAGTGTCCTTAAAATCGATGTAACATGCTCGTCAAAACTCTGTGCTCCGTCGCCGCCAGTTCACTCCGAGATGGCCGACAGCGAGGACGTATTGGGAACTTTGATTCTACTTAGTTATTGTTTCATCCAAGTGAAGAAAAAGAAAAAACGTTACTGGACATCAAACTTATTTAAAAATAGAGGCGTATGTGGTGGTTTGTCATTGATAGCAATATTAAAAAACCAAATGATTACTGGACAGTATAAAAACTTTGTACGCATGTCTCCGATTGATTTTGAAGAACTATTGAATTTAATTGGACCAAAAGTACATAAAAACGATACAAATTATAGAAAAGCTATCAGTGTCACGGAACGGTTAGCACTAACGCTTCGTTTTTATGCTACAGGAGATTCCTATACTAGTATGCAATATCTTTTCAAGATATCAAAACAACGAATAGGATTTATAGTGAAAGAGGTCAGCGAAGCCCTTATTGGAGCATTAAAAGAATATGTAAAGGTATGTATTATGTATGTATTAATTCAGAAAATGTAGTCATTACATATCAAATTAAATTAAATCACCAAATTCTGACATAAATTGTTCACTCATAGCTGGTGACCCATAGTCATTTTGATGGGACGTATTTGATGCAGGAGTTTCAGGGCTTTGCTGTGGCTCATAGTCATTTTGATGGGACAAAAAAAAAGTCTATGTTGTCGTTCATACATCCACCCATAAATAGGTTACGACTTGTCATATTTTTTTTATTAGAATAGTGCTAAACCACTTATTTACCCTAAAAAAAAATAATATTATTATTAAAACTAGTTTTAAAGACGAATTAAAATGATTAAATTATTTTTCGACGCAATTTCTTCAACAGACCCATCTAGCGGCAACTAAGGAACTAGCTATCGGTTTCATAGTTATTGAATGGTTTGTTGCGTATTCAGAAACGCATTGACAGTTCAACGGCGTTTATCATAGGCATAACTTTATTGAATCAATAGCTAACGAGAACTTATCTGGGGACTTCAGAAACAGGGCATAAATGAATGGAACCGTTAAGTTAAATAAAAATGCTCGTGTATATTGAACTGTTTGTACAAAATGCTCTAACACAGTACATAATGCTATCAACACTTAACAGTTATATGTATTCTTATAATAGTATATTCTTAACAGCGTTAAATCAATAAAAAATATCATATTTATACGAATTATGTATAACAAATTACCTAAGGTCAGCATAGATTATAACTACTATAATATATAACCAATGGGGGCATTTGGTATTATACAAGAGTAAATGGCATTATAGAATCTTAGTAAAATTGTAACATAGTCATATAAAATTACTATAACATTTATGAGGCGGTTTACCGTCCACTAGCGCCGCTAATTGAAAAAGTATCATAACTCGTAAATAGAATAAAAAATACAAAATGTGGTCTATTAAAACAGTAGAAAAGGCATTTGACTGTAAACCGCCTCTTAAGTTTAGTAGTCATGTCAAATCAAAAATCAAATCTTGTGGATTAAGATAGACAAATGAAAAAAATTAATAAAATTATTCATGTGAAAAAAAAAATTACAAAAAATAGCATCATGTGACTCTGAATCTTTAAGATTAACTATGATCTCAGCATTCACTACAAAATGTTATCAAAACTTAACGTTATTATATATTCTTAACAGCCTTCAATCAGTCTTAAAAAACATACTACTTAATATGAATTATAATTATTGTAACCTAAAGTGTAATATTAGTATATTATTTTACAAAATGTAATATAGAAATATAAAATTTGAATAAAATCTTAATTCTAGCAGTCATGTCAAATCAAAATCAAATATAAGTATACCGGTGAATTTTTTTACCGTCTCGGAAATAATAGGGTGTGTTGTGTAAGTGGAACAGAAGTCATACACAAGGATATTTGCTTAATACCATTAAGATTGTAAAAGTTCGGAAGATCCTTCAAAATCATGAAAGTATCCATCCTACGGCCGTGCGTAAAACTAATAATAGCTAAATAAGAGATAGTAAACAACATAAATTGCGATTGCGCATGAATGAAAGTTGTAGGTACTATGCGGCCGCTTGTACAGTCGCGTTTCAACGTTTTCAAAATCAACATAATAACATTAATATCCCACTTCTAATAAACTAAGATAATAAGACAAACCTGATGTGCTTGCTAATCAATTTATACCCTAACATCAACAAAGTCTTAAATCAAATACTCAATTAACTAAATAAGCCTCGGACCAAAAGAATAAGTACTAACCTAACACAATTATAAGAAAACCTAACCTACAAATAAAATAACACAACAATTTACCTACAATAAGAAAAACCTAACCGTACCAGTAAAACGATAACAGTAACAAAACAACGAACGAAAATTTAAAACACAATCTAATATTTTTTTTTAAATAATCGAAACAATACTTGAATAAGCAAGAATTACTCGACTGTACTCCAAGCAAAATGAAAAGGACGTGCATACATGCGAGAGCGAGAACGGTCGCCCCGTTCGCGTTGCTAAGCTACGACACGGTAATATTATATACGACGGCGCGCATATTTCAGCGTTTTGCGCACGATCACAGAAGCTCTTATGTGTGTGTGAGAGTTCACCTACGGGTTCACGTACGACAGCAGAGCAGCTGAGAGGTAGGTAAATTCGCGCGCGCCCGCGCATGCTGAATAGGTACTTTTTAGGTTTTCAGAGACAAAGCTTTATCCGTGGCGAGTAGGTACTTTAAGGTCTGTTGTGTAAAAAACAAAACTGTTTAGGTAAAATTCTTACACAATCACTCAATAAATGGAATTAGTAATAACTTAATAAGTTTATTCATCTGTATTTTTAAGATTTTAACTTGATAAATAAGTAAGTAGGTACATAACCAGTTTTTCGTATAATATTTATTAGAATAACATTATTATTTTTAATTTAATTGAGAAATCTGACGTTAGGTGATGTTATCAAAGATAAGGCGATTGAAAATTAAGTTCTTAATTGGTGTTTATTAATCAATTAATTAATGTATTTGTAAATAGCAGTGGAATTACCCATTACTGTGCCATCACTAACCAAAAAATCCAAGGTCGAGGTGATCCGTTTATTAACATTATTATTTTTTTATTTCGATCATTCCTTCATACTGTTGCGGGCTTAGGACCGTCTAAATGTTGAGCAGGTTACATGTTAAATTTTAACTTTTTATAGTTGATTAATAAAATGCTTCTAACAAGTTTTTAATGTAAATCGTCTGCTACAACATCCTAGGCGTATTTAAAATATTGAAATCAACTTATTTACAAATTACACTGATTGATTACAGAATTACACTAAATTATAAATATTTACAAAAAAATAAGGTACCTTTCTAGCGATATCGCAGTAATTGTTCAAAATGTCCACCGTTTTTTTCTAAACATAAACTAGCACGTCTTTGCAAATTGTTTGTTAAACTTCTTAGCGTGTCTCTATCACTTTTTAAAACATTAAAAGCGTCTATTATTCGCTGTTGTAAATCACTCACACTTTAAGCTTCTTCGGTATACACTAAACGTTTTAGTTCGGCCCACAAATAAAAGTCAAGGGGTGTTAGGTCTGGCGATCTCGGCGGCCAGTTCACAGGTCCACCACGACCTATCCACTTATCACTAAATTGGCTATCAAGATATGCGCGCACAGATCGCTCATAGTGAGCTGGACATCCGTCGTGCTGGAAGTACATGTCTTGCAGATAGCCCAGAGGAACGTCGTCCTACAGGGTGTCGATGACGGAGCGTATCATTTGTAGATACGTTATTCCCGTCAAACGACCTTCGATCCAAACTGGACCAATTATGCGGTCTTTAATTATCGCTGCCCAAACGTTGACACTGAAACGAACTTGATGTGCATGTTCTTTAATTTTGTGTGAGTTTTGGAAGCTCCACCAGTGTTCGTTGTGCACGTTGTAAATACCAACGCGGGTAAATATGGATTCGTCGCTCCACAAGATATTAGCCACCGCATGGTTCTGCAGCCAGTGACAAAAGTCTATGCGGGGTCCAGGGTCCGGTGCATGCAAATGTTGCACGCGTGCGTAATGGTGTGGATGCATGTCCATTGAGCGAAGTAGCTTCCACACCACAAACTGACTTACGCCAAATCGATGAGCGGCTTGCCGAGTGCTCCTCCTCGGGTGTCTTTCAAAATAATCCAGTATGGCGTCTTCTATGTTTCTGGCCAAGGGTGGCCGGCCCCTGCCTCTGGCATGATTGGGTAGCCGGAACTGCCCATGATCAAGTAACCGCTGATACGTTCGTAGGATTAGAGCAGTGCTGGGGATTTGAGGGTCAGGGATACCGTTCCTTCGCAACGACAGTAGGTGAACTTCTTCGGCGTACATTCGCCTCGCACCGTCTAAATTTTCACCAGATAGAATATAAAATCGCACCATTGCTAGGTACTTCACATTTGAATATTCGGTTGGCATGTTTACGATAACTATCAACGGGCACACGATGCACACGCGGATACGAAACAACGCGACGTCACACCGTGACTAATCGTAGGTGACTGTTTGAAAAGGGATAGTACTGAAATTTGAAAAGGGATAGTACTGAAATGAAAGAGAGAGAGAGCGCGGGGTGCGGGCGGGAGGGATGCGCAAGCGGCTCGTGTGCCGTCGGCTTCTTTGATATTTTTCGCAGAAATGGGTAACAAAGAGACCGACGTCATGTGCGGCGAGTACCTACCTAAAAAAAAATAAGATTAAAAATAGATTCATCTGACTCTGAATCAAATCCACAATCATATCTCGGCCGCATAATGATCTTTGCTGGACGGTTTATTTCACAATCATCTGATGAAGAAACATGATAACACAGGTTCACATCTTGTGATGTAGCTGTATCTCGGTAAGGGCTAGCCTGATTAGATCGTAATGCAGACTCAAAACATAGTTCCACAAACGGCTCCATATTATTATGTCGCCTTTAAGGCATATGTCGAAATTGAAAATCATTTTCGGAATCAGTCGTATCTTCCTTTGAAGCATCCACCTTGGTTATTTTACGTTTTGCCTTGTTTAATAGTTTTGATTTTGGATTGCCTTGTTTGCTTAATTTATCTTTTTTTCTTCTCCAAATCTTCATTTCGTTTTCTTTTCTTTTCTTCTTATCCAATATTTTTTGCAGCAATTGGGGTAACTCTTTTACATACTCTCTTTTTCGTCGTGGCCTTGTTCTCGGAAAAATATAATGCGTTCTTAAAAGGTGTTGAAATGTTCAGTTCTTTTGGAATATTTTTACTGATTGAAGTCGTAGTAGATTTAAGTGGAGTTTTACAATATTCTGATCTATTAATTATAGTACTATCGAGAGATTCAGAGCTCAAATTCACGCAAGTACTTTGGATTGATGATGTTGATGGTTTCGGAGTTGACGTTGATGGTTTCGGAGTTGATGTTGCTAGTGCCGGAGTTGGTGTTGATGGTTTCGGAGTTGATGTTGATGGTTTCAGAAGTGGTGTTAATGGTTTCGGAGACGATGTTCTTAGATCTTGATCTGCAGGACCTGTAATACTACTAGTTACTGGGCCTTGAGTGTTTTCAGGTAAAACATGATCTGCTGGAAAAGTCAATGTACCGTCTACAGTCAAATAAGATATTTCTTGGAAGACATTTTGTTCTGATGGTAAAATTAATGCTGGTGTTACTTCAAATGTTAATGTATCCAAATCTGTTCCATCGGCAAAACTGTTCACTAACGTCGTATCGCCAATTTCCAAATTACGTTCTTCGTCGTAATATTCTTCCAATATTCAAACAGCTTCTTGTAGCTGATGTCGCCTATCCATACATTTCCCGAACTTTGACGACAACGATTCTTGAAGGACAATAGGTGACAAACGGTCTTCAAAAAGGTGCTTGAAGGTTTTCATTTGATTAGTACGTTGGCATTGACTGTGAATAGAGCTGGCTGTAGTACTGTCACTACCCTCTGAAGTATCGCTATTAGTGTCGTTGGTTGCGTTCCGAATTTCAGGTAGAAGTTTACTGTAATTAACATTATTTGGCTCGAAAGGATATATTCCACATGACTGAAAGCCGTTTACAATAGTTGTCAAACAAGAATCGAGGCAGATTTTGACTTGTGGTGCAAAATCTGTTCGCTTTAATTTTGCAAAGTTATTTTTTATTCGGAAATCGCTTACAACTGTCTTCCAAGTACCTTTTACTGAAATACTGCAACATCCAAAGGCTGGAGTACGTGAGTAGAATAAGGTAATAGAGCTACAAGTATTATACCATTTTCTTTACAAAATGAAGATAAAGGTAGAGATATATGTGATGTGTGCCCATCTAGAAATAACACAACTGGAAGTGGTATTGCATTAGCAACTAGCCAAGGATAGAAACAGTTCGTTCAGGTACTTTTTTAAACTCCTTACTAAGTGACAAGAAAAATAGTTTGTCCTCGTCGGCTAGTTCTTCTTTTTCGTGTTTACGCCTTTTTTCTGCTTCTTCTCTCAATATTTTTACAAGCAGTTCATCACCGTCTGAACGTTTCTTTTTCTTGCGATTGTACAATTCTCGCCTGTAATCTGTCTGATCTTCTTCTGTAATGTTGTTATCTGTAGCTTCTATGTTAGTATGTGTTTCAGTAGGAATTGAACAAACCGCGAGAAAAGACAACTGTTTAAAATATCTACAGGTTGTTTCTTTTAAGGTGTCAAGCCGGCGCGAGCTGATAGTAGGGTACCATACCTATCGATTTAACCCCCATGTATGTTCTACGATTTTTTATAGTTTTCGAGAAATAATTTTTTTTTGTTATTTTTTATGATTTTGTGATCACGTGGCTTTAAATAATTATAACTTTTTTTTTTATTTGACTTTTATTGAATATTTTTTTTTTATTACAATGTCTATTGATTGCAGTTTTATGAGTCAAATAATCTCTGTCCTAACTTTACTACAAGATACAAAAATTTTGATTGATAGAGAAAAAAAAGTGAATCATGCAGAACATAACGGAAATTCAATCGTAAATTAAAAAAAACAAAAGGTATTTCATAGCTTCTTACTAATTTTAAAAACTGCCCAGCATCATAAGCTTTCATAATAATACAAGAAAACATGTTCTTCGCGGGGCATTATTTGCTGAAATTGATGCCCAAGTCTTGAGTATCGGAAATAGTGTAATTTTCATACTTAATAATAATTCTGAGATTTTATTGTCTCTTTACCTTTAAACAGAGCTCATTTGTTAATAAAAACATACTTTTTATAGCTACATACCTAGGTTCTATCCTTAAAATTACCACTACTAATGGGGGAGAGGGAAAATAAAACTCAAATTAGGTACTATAAAAAATCAATTTATTATTAAATTATTACACCAATTGTTCGAAATGCCGCCCACCGACTGATATGCACAGTCGGCACCGCCGCATAAAATTTCTTCTTAAAGAACAATGTCAGATGTCCACAGTAACTTAGGCTCAATATTAATTTGTCATGGACAGTGAAAATTCTTAAGTTTTTTTGTGTAGTTTAATGTCAAAAGCTTTTCTGTGATTTCCACTTTTACATTGAACTTCTAAAAAAGAAGTTATTCAGACATTTTAAATTGGAGGTTATGTATTTTTACAGAGAGTAAATTAAACAAAAAATATACAGTAATTAAATAGTTTTATTCGTTTTCACCATTATCATTCATTATTGTCATCATCAATTTCGTTATCAAATTCGATCAACAAATCATCAAGAAATTGTGCAGGGGGCTCAATATTGTTTTGGTGTCGAGCCCAACCTAAATACCATAAAATGGTCATAGTGTGGGAACAGCATCCCACAGTTCGTTTACCTACCTTACAATTACAATAATATTGACTAATTGCCTGTCTCCCATTTAAGCTGTTATCAATTAGAACATACACAAAATATGTTTTAGTACTGATATGGCGACTTTGAATTTTCGCTCTTAAAAGCCAAGAGCTTTGAGAGAGAGACAATTGGTCTCTTAAATTGTTAATGGATGCCTCCCTGCATACTTCAATCATATATCGGCCATTAAAGCGGATATGCTCACCGTAATATGATCGGGCCTGACGGAGTTGGTAAGTACCACAAGCTATTAAAATCAAATCGTGATACTCAAGCTGAGGAAACTCAGTGACATTGCTGTTATCAACATTTATATTTGAGAACTGTGCCCTTCTTCTATTATAATTATTTTGTATAATAAACTCACTTAATGTATTAGTTTGGAACATTTTCTGTTGTATAATTTCTAATATCTGGGCAGCATCGAACCTGTCTGTGAGGGGTGGTCGAAATCTATTGATTAGGGCAGCAGCTATGGAAAAGTCAATCATGAGATGTGGTGAAGCTCTATTATTGAACTCATGTCGGAATATTTTAAACCGCTGCTTAAAAATCCCATTCATAACTTCAACCACCCACCTGCAAATAGTAACAGCCCGAGTTTTGTTTGCCTCTAATGTTGACAACTGATTTTCATCATCCTGTAATGATGATGGCATATGCACAGAGTAGTTACAGTTTTGTAACAATGGGACTGCATCTCTGAAACCTCTATCTAGGATAAACACATCACCCTCTTGAAAATATTGACGCAATGCACTCTCTGGGTTTCCAAACTCATTATTTACAATATCAGCATCAGATGTTACGGCTGGATAGGGGCCCAAAATCTCGATTATATAACCATCACAACATACAAATATGAAGGGCTTTACCAAATTCCTATATTTATGTAAAGAGTAAGTTTTCTTTTGATAGGCATAGTTGGCACTTTTATTACAATATATGTAGGTTCCATCAACTATTATTATTGGTTTCCTCTCACCCTCATTTTCAGTGCCACCAAAAAGGCCATTTGGTATTAAAAGATTTCTTTGTGCTATCTCTTCTCTTGTAATGTGACGTATACCTAAATGCCTTGGAACGAAATCTTGATGTAAAAGTTCTCTTGCTCTTCCCATTAAACCCTCTAATGTAGTTCTAGGAACTTGAAATAAAGAGCTTATACGATCTCCAGAGTCACCATTTCTTAATTTAATTAAAAATGCAGCAAGGGCAGTTGAACTTCTGTGCATATTAGCTAGCCGTGGAGTTTCTAGTAATATATTTCTGAAGTCTTCCTTACTCATACCAAACCAATAATGCACCAGGTAGTCATCCATATTTTGGACATCTTCAAAGTCAATAGAGGTCTGATGTTTTAATAATTCTGTAAAATCGTAAATATGTTGTGCCGTAAATGTGTGGATAACATTTTCAGGTTCCATCAATTCAGGCCAGTCATTGCTCCTTAAATGGTGAGAACAAATTCGACAGTTTTCTGGCACATAAAAATTATACTCCGAAAATAATCTTCTTCTAATTGATATTGGAACACTCAATCTCTCAAGTTGACGGCAACTAGGGAAAAAGCAACGAGCCTGAGTGTCTGATGCCCGGCCGAATTCCAATAACTCAATGACATTCATAGGCACCTGTGGGACTGGCAATGATGGCGATGATGGCTCTGGTGTTGCTGGGACTGGCAACATCGGTGATGTTGGTGTTGCCGACTGCAGAGGTGGCTGAAATTCTTCTACAATTGACTGACTTGATTCAGTCTCCACATGCAATGGTATTGATACATCAGAGGCTGTTGATGGTTCATGAATACTAGATGATGATGATGGTGTGGTTAAATTCCGTTGAACAGAACGGTAACTTCTTTGCCAACATGGGTGACAGATCTTATCTGTTGATCTCAGCTGTAACAAAAACAAAAATAATCTTATAGAAATCAGAAAAACACACAATAGTTCATTCATCAACCAGCAATACATAGTTAATACATAAAATCATTGAAGGATTTTGCTTACCTGTAGTGGTGCAATCTGTTGCTCTATCACGCGTCTGATAGCATCTTCTCTTTCTGAACTGTTATTTAAGGCGTGAGACCTTACACGATGCAATGAATGACCGCAACCAATACAAAGATTTCGATGCACAATTGATTCAGTTGGCGCATTGCTACCTGTTGGATTACTTGTTTGTTCAATTAATAACCAACAGTAATGACAAACAACACTGTCATTTGGAATCTAAAACAAACAAGATACAGTTGTGTTACGAATTAGCATTTATCTCAGTTAAAACAGTTTACATTCTATGAATAAGAATCGTATTTTACCTCAGAAAGTGAAGTCCATTGCCGTATTAATGAACGGACATCGTCAGATTCAACTAAATGCCGTTTCATCCGGAACACATTTATACCACAATTAATACAACGTAGTTGATGGGACATTATCACAAAATGTGGATAAATAAATGGATATAACACAATAAGTCTATAAGAGAAATTCGAGATGAAAACAACCGTAAACAGAAAAACACCGGCAACAACTCAAGATGTTTAACATCTGTCATCGTCGTCAACTCATTTGACTGTCAATGTCAGTTTAAGCGCGCGATCTTGATCAAGCACAGGTCAGGAAAATCGATTTCTTGAATTTCGTTTTTATATTCTTTAAAAACTATTGAATGTGTTTAATAATAAACACGATGAACGTATTATTTAGGTAAAAAAAAAACACAATTGTGAGGTGGTAAATAAAAAGTAAAGAGTAAATCGCTATAATTATTTAGAATAATCGATTACAGTGGCAGAATAGGTAACTACCTGAAACTTTTTTATTTAAAAAAAGAAAAACCTGAAACATGATGAACAAAATGATTACTTATTAAAATGATTTTCTTTTCGAAAAGTTCTCGAAAAGAACTAAATATTTTCTAATAAGTTGAAACTAAATATTTTAATTGTTGTAGGTAAAAACTTTGTGTCCGTGTGAATTTAGTTTTAAAAGTTGTGTAGGCCGAAACCTGACATTGTTCTTTATAAATGATTCTTGTTGCGCTCTTATGTGATTTTGGGCTTCTGACAATTTCACCCTTAATTGCTCGATATTTTGATATTCCGCATGGTATACCAATTCTTTGTAAAAGCCCCATACAAAAAAGTCGATTGGGTTCAGGTCGGGAGATCTGGGTGGCCAAGCTATTGGACGACCGCGACCTATCCATCTTCCAGGGTAATTTTCATTTAGTTTTTCTCGAACTGCTCTCGCAAAATGGCATGGGGCACCGTCCATTTGGTAGAACATCTGTCGATACCTTAGTAAGATGTTCACATCTTGTAACAGCGTTGGCAAATCTTCTCTGATGAAATTTAAATATCTCTCTCCATTCAAGGTATCCGGTAATTCAAACGGCCCAATTAATTCTCTATCTAATATTCCAGCCCAGAGATTTATGGAGAATTGTGTCTGGAAATTGTTCCGGCGAATTGCATGAGGGTTTATTCTTGCGTATGAATGGTAATGTGTAAGTTAAAAACACCATTTCTAGTGAACTTTGACTCGTCCGTCCAAAGAATTTTATCAAAGAAATTGGGATCTTCAGCGTCTCGTCTCAACATTTCTTGACAGAAATCTATTCTTTTTTGATAATCTGCTGGAAGTAGGTCTTGCACTTTTTTGATGTGGTATGGATGGATTCTTTCAAACCGTAAAATTCTATGTACGCTTACATGTGGGATCCCTGTGCGCCGACTAATTGCCCTGGTGCTGGTTGATAGATCGCGTGACACTTCCTCCAAAACAGTGTCGACTCGATCAGGATCCGCTTGAAGTGTTCTTGTTCTGGTTGGATGAGCCGGGTTATGTCCATCTTCGTACGCTCGGTGTACCCGCAGTATTGCTCGATGGTCTGGGTATCTTTCGGGCTGTCGTCCTCCTCTGCGTTGTAAGTAGTCCCGAAACATCCTTGCGGCAAGTGAAGCGTTTCCACGAGCTTACCCGTAGAAATAATGCATTTGCGCATAATCTTGCGATGTAAATTGGAAGTCTCGTGACATTATTATCACTCACAACACAAGCAACCTTCACAATCAAGGTCAATCCAGAGACCAGTTAACGCGCAGAGTCGTGTATGCCAAGGCAACGAAAATCCAATTCGATAAGCAAAACAGAAGTCCAATAAACGAGCGGAATTCACAGTTGTAAGATCGATTAACAGGCAAAACAACGCAGGCGCACGGTAAGCAGACGATACGTCGACTGAAGAAATTTTCAACAAGGAAGGACACAATAACCAAGAAAAATATTAACCTCTCTCTCTAACCTATTGGCCCAACGTAGGCAACCATAAAACCTATTGTCATTCACAATCTAACTCGCGTCGTTGCCTACAATGCGCTAGTTTTGTCTCTTTCTAACATTGACGCTTCGGCTACCTGCTTTGAACTGTTTTGAGTCACTATGCTCAAAATATGCGTACATAAAAAATAATAAAGATGTTCCGGTTTCCTCAATTTTAAAATTTTAATTACAACAGGAGTTGTGACTTTCGAATGATTGGAAGTTATAAAATGACTGTTTTATTAACAAATGAGCTTTGTTCAAACGTTAAAAGACAATAAATCTCAGAATTGACAAAATTATGCCAAAATACTAGAAAATTATTAAGTATGAAAATTACACTATTTCCGATACTCAAGACTTGAGCATCAATTTCAGCGAATAATGCCCCGCGAAGAACATGTTTTCTTGTATTATTATGAAAGCTTATGATGCTGGGCAGTTTTTAAAATTAGTAAGATGCTATGAAATACCTTTTGTTTTTTTTTAAATTTACGATTGAATTTCCGTTATGTTCTGCATGATTCACTTTTTTTTACTATCAATCAAAATTTTTGTATCTTGTAGTAAAGTTAGGACAGAGATTATTTTACTCATAAAAGTGCAATCAATACACATTATAATTAAAAAAAATATTCAATAAAAGTCAAATAAAAAAAAAAGTTATAATTATAATATAATTATTTAAAGCCACGTGATCACAAAATCATAAAAAATAAAAAAAAAATATTTCTCGAAATTACAAAAAATCGTAGAACATACATGGGGGTTAAATCGATAGGTATGGTACCCTACTATCAGCTCGCGCCGGCTTGACACCTTAAAGGAAACACCCTGTATATTCAGTCTTTCTTGTTGCGGCAGAACCACTCCTTGTTGACTGACGCCTCTTTTCTCTATTGAAGCAATCCTTTATATTGCGCCTTTTTTTTTAATATCTTCACCTGCAAAAACCGTCAACGATAAATTAAAGACAATCTTGACTACTTTAAAAAAAATTGTTTAACACTGTACATTATTGTTCCAGATATCTTGGAAAAGGCTATTCGTTTACAGATATAGAAGAAATTTATCATCTTGGGCATACAACAGCAAGGGAAATCGTGTACATAGTTTGCACAGCAATTTGGAATAATTTGAAGGACGAGTTTATGGCAGAACCTAATGTGGAACGATGGCAACAAATAGCAGACAAGTTTGAGTCTCGAAGTATTTTCCCTAATTCGTTTTTATAAATTTCTTACGAAAACTGTTACGCATATTCAATCAACTAGGCCATAACAATGTACAATGACAGTAAATGCACATGAAAGAGAAACAATCAAAACGTGCTAATTATTGAAATAAATGAAAAGTAACACTGTATTTTAGTCAACAATTACTAACCCTCATTCACTATTTTTTGGAAAACTGTTCTATGTACAGACGCCAGCACATCAAGCTACTACAATCTGTCACATTTCTTTAATAGATTTTCAACTTTATTACTAAAGCATAAGGTTCAAAGTGGATTGGGAAAATTTGACAGTTTCGGGTAGCTTGATGTGCTGGCGTCTGTACCTATCTAATCATTTAGAAAGTAACAGTGTAGGTATTCATACAATCAGGTCCTCAAATACAAATACCTAACACAACTAAAATGAAATAAAAAATTCTTACGAAACAAACATAACTTTAAAGAATCACAGCAGGTCTAAGTCAGTCTTTGTAAACATTAATTAATTGAGTTTTTAATCGGAATCAGACGCATTATTAGGCCGAGTTGAATTAAGATGTGGTAAATGTATGTAATAATCATGATAGATTGTTGGAATAGCATTATTTTTGCACAAGCTTATTAAGTCTTTGTACTTTGCTGTAGTTAAAAGCAAAGGTGCATTATAAGCCTTCGAAATGTTGATCGGTAACTCTTGTTCAATATTTTGAGGTCCCTTAGCAGCACGACGAGTAACTGGCTGAAGTGAAACTGCCCTATGTTGAGCTATATCTATAGCCATTTCACTGTCACTCAGATAATCATTTTGAAACTTAATCATATTTGGTAAGTCACTGATATAACGGATGTGCATAATTTTGCTCCAGGAGAATTTCATATTGTTGGTATCGTATTCCCAATTATTGTAACACAGCAAAAGCTGTTTAAAATCCAATATCGTATCTTGATTTACTTCCTTGACTACATAAGGCTTACCATTAGATTTCGTTCCTCACCATTACGTTCCTCAGCAATGGGTTACTTTGATTAGATGTAATCAAAGTAACCCATTGCTGAGGAACGTAAATAATTTTATTCTTTTTTCTCCGCTCAATAAGTGCATGCATTGCATCGCCCTCTGACTGCGAATGTCCAACTTCGAAAAAGTGGTGATTTATGTTTATATTGAATATTGTGCTAGCATATGCATATGCATACATTGCGAATACTGTTCTATTTTTATTCTGACCGCCGCAGCTATCAGAATAAAAATTAAACTCCTTGCACCCTTCCTGAACCTTGATTTTAATGAAGTCGAATACAAAACTACTTATTTCGTTTGATCCTTTGCGTCCGATCGTCTCGTCCCACAAGTAGCAATACCCTTTACGTTTACCCAAATCATACATCGTGAAGTTATAACAAGCGAGTTTTCTTTTGTAATAAAAGACACACTTCTGACTGCGGAGTGTTCAAAATTTTCTGTAAATCGTAACAAACTGCTACAACGGAACCAGAGTGCTCGGCTCGCTGTTTGTCGCTATCTTTTAAAGTCCTAACCACGTTTTTATTGGCAACATGTAAAGCGTGCTCATATTCTAGCATAGTTTTGTCAGTCTCAGTTGCATTTTTAAATAAGACACCGCGGACACTGGTCTTTTTTAGGTTTATTGAAATCTATATTAAAATCTGTCTTAAATGTCTCCCTGTACTGTCTTAAGGTCGCAACTACTTGATCAGAATATTTTTCATTCATCCATTCTAAATAAAGCTTGTAAAGTATTGGTAAGTTAAGTTGTTCATCTAAATATTGTTTAGATGACCTATTTCTCACGTAGTGTGAGTCTACTAATGGAATTTGTAAAATATGGTCTCGAACGGATTTTTTAACTTGATCTGGAACAGCATTTTTGCGCGTGCTGTGACTACCACTTTTATCATTAGAGATAGTACCTGTAGCAGACTTATCTATTTTTTTAAAGAGAGTCTGCATCCACATGTCGGCTATAGAGAGGGTGTTTAAAAACATTGTGCTACACGTCCGTATTTCTTGAACAAATAATACTCGAATGTCCACTGACGCCGACTTGTCGAGGCTGAGCTGGCAATAATTTGTTTTTTTGTGACTCTTTTAACAAATCGGCTAATGTACTCCATTTGTTTATTATGATCTCCTAATTCCCAGAAGTTTTTAAATATTAAATTTCTTTGGTTTTCTGTAATTGCTTCTCGACAGTTACGTGAACATTTAGCACCACAGTCCGGCTTCATGTATTTTTTCGGAATTAATTGCCCTTTTTTATTTATAATCCTCACCAAAATTTTTCTTCCTTTTACATATTGAATTTTTCCAGTTTTCTTTATTCAAAATTCTCTTCCTACCTGGATTAACTTTCTTGGGTATTTCTTTTTTTTTATTCGTATTAAGATCAGATGAAGTTGTCGGCTCTTCTTCGTTAGTTTCAATACCAGTCGCTATTACTATTACGTCACTTTGTCCTTGAGTTGTAGACTGTTCTTCGTCGGTTTGTCTTCCAGCTTCTATTACGTCACTTAGTTCTTGATTTTGCACTAAAATATACAACAGAATTTATTGAATTGCACTTTATTTTTAAAAGCATCGTTTTTTTTTTCGTTATTTCAATCAACTTGACAAACTTACCAATTTCATGCAAGATATCCTGTATTTGTAGATTATTGTAATTATCTACAACGTGATCTTTAATTGATTCTGTATCGGCATCGGGTGTTACAACCGAAGGAACTGAATGATTCTAAGATGAAAGATGGTAAATTCTAGTCTACAATTAAGTCTGATAATTATTTTCTTAAATTATAACGTGAGAGCTCGGTGTAAGAATAACTTATAAGCGTTGTTTTTGTATAACCAATAACACCCTATATTTTTTTTCTACCATGGGGCAGTCGTAAACAATTTAGTTTTTTTGAAATGGTATTAGTATCTAAATGAAATAATTGCATTATTTCATCACAAAAACAACGCTTATAAGTTATTCTTACACCGAGCTCTCACGTTATAATTTAAGAAAATAATTATCAGACTTAATTGTAGACTAGAATTTACCATCTTTCATCTTAGGACATTCACACATTGAGGATTCAGATGCCGTCCAACTAGATTCTAGCTAGAGGTTTCAGATAATTATAAAAGCAGAGGGAGTATGAATTAAAAACACTTTCTCTTTTAATGGTTTATTAATCGTCCACATCATCATATACTATTAGAATATCATCTAAGAACTGTGCAGGAGGTATTAAATTCTCTTGATGCCTTGCCCAGCTTAGGTACCATATTATGGACATTACGTGACAACAGCAACCCACAGTTCTTTTTCCTACCAAGCAATTACAATAATATTGTTTTATGGCTTCTCTACCATTAAGAGAACTGTCAACTAAAATATATGAAAAATAAGTTTTTGAGCTTACATGTCTCGATTTTATTCGACCTCTTAGTAGCCAGCTAGAATTATTGGATATTGACAGTTCTCTTAGTAGGTTGCTGTCCGTTTCTCGACACACTTCTATTTCATATCTCCCATCTTGTCGTATGTGTTCTCCATAATAGGACCTAGCCTGCTTAATTTGATAAATACCTAAATATATTTTTATTAAATCACTATGTGTGAGCCGGGGAAAATCATTTAAGTTATCATTTTGCACATGTGTTCTTGTAAAATCAGCTCTACGTCGGTTTATATTATTTTCAATCACGTAACAGCCTAAATCATTTTCTTTGTTCATGTTCTCATTGATTATTTGTAAAATATCCCCAGCATCAACACGATTTGTAATTGGAGGGTGAAAAGCATTTATTAGAGCGGCAGCCACCTCAAAATCAATCATTAAATGCTTTGAAGCCGTATTAAAATAGTCTTGTCTAAACAATTTAAAATCTCTTTTAAACCTTCCGTTAACTACTTCAACAACCCATCTGCATATGGTGACTGCCCTAGCTTTATTGGCCTCTAATGTGGAATGCTGCCATTCACCCGCCTGCAATGTTGGTGGGACGTAAGTTCTATAACCACATTCATGTAATAAAGGCAAGGCATCTCTGAAGCCCCTATCCAAAATGAATGCATCACCAGCTTGAAAGTGTCACGAAACTCATGATTAATGATATCTGCATGGCAATGGTTTTACTAAGTTATTATATTTATGTAAACTATAAGTTCTTTTTTGGTACAAATAATTTGAACTTTTTTCTATATAACAATATGTACCATCAATAATTATTACAGGTTTATTTTCCCCATTATGGTTTCCAAATAAACCTTGAGGTATTAACAAGATTCTGTCAACAATTTCCTGGCGATTTATATGGTTAAGTCCTAAATGCCTAGGTACAAAATATTCATACATTAAGTGTCGAGCTTCAGACACATAACCATCAAGAGTTCTTTTAGGAATATTAAATAGAGCTGATATTCTCTCACTGGAATCACCGGTTCTCAGCTTCATTAAATATGCTGTCAACCCAATAGGGCCCGATGACTTTAGCAGTAATTGTGGCACTTCATTTAATATACTTTGATACTGCTCTTTGGTAAAGTCTAACCAATGGTGCACCAAACGGTCTTCCATATTTTGGATATTGATAAAATCAAGGCCAGCATTTGAGTGACTTTTTAATTCTAGCATATTTTGAATATGCAATGCTGTAAACACATTAACATAATTTTCTAAAGCTCCAGTGAGAAAATCCCAAGATTGCATATTAATATGGTGATTGCATAATCTATTGTTTTTTGGGATATAGAAGTTATAAATATCTAAAAACATTTTCCTAGTTGTATCAGGAACTATTCCTCTCTTGTCTCCGGCAACCTTCAATAAAACAGCGAGATTCGGTTTCTACTGCCCTTACATAGTCAGGTAACACTATTGCTTCACTCGGCCTGGGTGTAGACTGTGAGGTAGCCTGTGAAGTAGCCTGTGAAGTAGACTGCAAAGTCAATTCCTCATGCTCACTTGTTTCATGTACTGATGTTGAGGATCCAGATGGTGAAGATACAAAATGATGGGCATTTCTATCAGCTCTCACCCAGCAACTGTGACATATGAGAGCTCTGTTGCTTGAAATCTGTAACAATAATTCTATAATAAAGCCTTTGTCTGAGAAAGAATTTAACTGGCGAAATGCGGGTGTAAAGCATTCCTCTGCCTTATCCCTTCAGGGAATACAGGCAAGATGTTATGTTGTGTTATATAAAGCATTGCAACCACAGTCAAAGTGATCATTATTTTGTATTTATTTACAGTCTGACTATATATTACCATCATCCATCTGCCCACGTTGGGGTCGGCTTCCAGTCTAACCAGATGCAGCTAAATACCAGTTTTTTTTTAAATGGAGCAACTGCCTATCTGACCTCCACAACTTGGTAAGACTGACAGACTTTCGGGCTTCTTATATTACTATACAGTAGTATAAAAATAAAAAGCAACTGAGCACAATAAACACTTACAGTACGAGGCAAGATCCATTCACAAATGACTGTATGAATCCTTCTTTCTCGTTCAGTGTCAGTACGCAATAAATGAGATCTTGCACGCAACACTGAACGTCCACAGTTGACACACACTTGTCGATGTGCAGTTGTTAAAGATGAAAGCTGCTCACCTACGCCCAAAGAATTTATGACCAAATCCCTGCATCCTTGGCAAATGCGATGAGAACTGTTGACCTAGAACAATGTTAGTTTGTTACTTGCAATTCGCGGCAAGAATTAATATAGGTACATGGAATTTAGTGAGACTCAGCAAAACATTGTATTTGTTGCACAAAGCACTGGATAGATACAGACAAAAGTGAGAAGAAGACAGTGTTGACAAAACTGATGCCAGCCAAACTCATTAGCCGAGTGTCTTTCTGAATTCCATGTATACTTATTATTTCTTAAAAGTATTGTGATTACATTGCTATGCTTTCACACAATGGCAATTATCCTATTGTTGCTTAGTTAGAGAGATAGTGATATAAGAATAATAATGAAGTAAGTTCCAGCAAAATATTAACTTGTAATGAAATAAACTACTTACCACTTGAGGTGCAACCCATTGCTGTATAACTGAAAGAATGCCTTCGTCTTCTATTTGACGTAATCCTATAGAAGGATTACGCCGCCAAGTAACTATGCCGCAGTTGATACAATGATGATGTTGATCACTCATTGTATTTTACTTCGAAATCCAGTAGATGAGGCTGAGGTAAGTCGAGTAGGCAAGATAATCAAGTCCGTTGTAAGAAATGCGTGGGTCGTTCGTCTAAGTAATAACCGTCAGAATCCTTTATACGTAGCCAAAGTCGTTAGAGAATATTAATCGAATAATAATTACTACAGCACACGAAAACACAATAGAAAGTAAGATATCCACTACCGCCGCAAGCTCAGAGACAAACGAACGAAGCAAATGATTTGTTTGATGGACGTTTGAGTTTGATCTGACATTGACATGAGTTCCAATGTGTTGCCTGAATATTAAAACATGACGATCGATTGTGAAATCGATTTTTACAATTTATTTTTACGACTTTTTTAGAAGCGTTGTTTTTGTCACTGGGAAACCAACATTATTAAAAAAAAATGTTTTTTTAAAACTTATCTAAAGAAGAAAACACTGTATCACTTCATATTGTATTTTTTTCTATTTGTATTTTTAATATCGATTAACTTACATATATCATCGGGCAACATTGTTTAAAAGTGAAAATAAGGGAAGTCAGTATTTTTTCTAATACATATTTAATTTCTTATCCCATGATAAAACTGCCTAATACACTCGAGAGCAATGAATCCGGGTCACTTAAAGAATGTTAAAAATCTCGGAAACTAAAAATGATAGGTTAATGCAATAAATTGTATTTAATAGACAATGTAATACTCCTTAAATGAAAGTAAAAAAAATATGAGTCACCATACATTTTATTAACACAAAATTACATAAAGAAAAAAACTGCTGATCTCTCCTTAAAACAAAAATAGGAAACATGAAATTTTTGAACTTTATTACGATTTTCTTGAATTTTAATACTTCGTATTGCCTCCTCGTGCTTCCATTACTGCGTTTACGCGGTTTGGCATGCTGTACACCAAGTTCCTTATACGATTTTGGGGAATATTCTCCCATTCCTCTGTGAGAGCAATTTTGAGCTCACGAAGCGTGATTGGGGGAGGGTTTCGTTGTTTTACGCATCTGCCTAGCTCGTCCCAAGCATGCTCGATCGGGTTGATATCCGGGCTGCGCGCTGGCCACTCCATACGAGTAATGTTCATCTCTTGAAGGTAGTCATTCACAATCCTACCTGTATGAGGTCGGGCATTGTCATGAATAAATATAGCATCCTCACCTAAATTGACCATAAATGGACCAACGTGATCATTGAGGATTTCTTCCACATATCTTACGCTAGTTAAAGAGCCGTTTTCTATGATCACCAGCTCTGTGCGACTTTCAGAAGAAATTCCGGCCCACACAAGTACAGACCCACCACCGTAGGCTACTTTTTCTTCGATGCATGCTTGCTTGAATCTTTCTCCTGGTCTTCGATACACTCTGTGTCTTCCATCGTGCTTGTAGAGCATAAATTTTGATTCGTCGGAGAACAACTTTTGACCAATCTTCAATACTCCAATTTACGTGGCTCTGGGCATATCTTAGTCTTGAAATACGATGCCCACGCTCCAGTTTAGGGCCGTTTGCAGGTCTAAGGGGTTTTAAGTTAGATTCAGCAAGCCGACGTCTTACTGTCCATGCACTTGGGTTACTTCCTCCGAGGCGTCGAAACTGATTTGTGAGTTCAGTTCCTATGAGAAAGCGATTTCGAAGCATGGTGTTCACCAAGTATCGGTCTTCTCGTGCTGTGGTACACCTGGTTCTGCCCGTTCCTGGTCTGCGTAGGTTAGAATCAGTTTCTTCGTAACGTCGGAAAACTCTTTGTACTGTTGACAGCGACACACCGACAGTCCTGGCTGTATCGCGCTGACTCCGGCCGGTTTCCAGCATTGTAAGTATTCTGGTGCATTCTTCAGGCGTAAGCGACATAATTTCAGCTTGAATAATGAATATAGAGCACTATCAACATGGTTTATGTACCCACATAAATGACAGATTACAAACAAAAGCAAAACTAAATGCTGTAATTTCGTAGTTCCATCTTCGAAAGTGGCCCTTTTTCAAATTTGATTTTTTTATGATATAACTTTACAATAACTAAGAAGTTTTAATACCTTCATTTAAGGAGTATTACATTGTCTATTAAATACAATTTATTGCATTAACCTAGCATTTTTAGTTTCCGAGATTTTTAGGATTCTTCAAGTGACCCGGATTCATTGCTCTCGAGTGTATTTCATGATTAACTACAAAAAAAATGAAAAAAAATATTGATAAATATTTCATTTGTGTAACGACAGGCCCAGATTCGCCCGTCTCCTTTATTAATATGTGCTTTATTATTTAACATTATGTTGCATCTTGGCAAGTCAATCAATGGATTTTTGCGATATAATTCAATAATATATAATCCATTTCGAAAATGTTCTGCACAGTAACACTTAGCGAGTTTTTAACCGATTTCTAAAAAAGGAGGAGGTTCTCAATTCGGATGTTTGTATTTTTTTTTTTTAATTTCGGAAGTCGGTGGCAAACAACGAAAATGCGCACCCAACGACACCGACTTCCGAAATTAAAGTTATTTTGCACTTTGTAGTGTTGTTTTTGGAAGTCGGTTGTATTTTTTTGCAAAAAAGTTTTTATTTTTAAATGATAAGTGCCTAGTGCTATTAAAATGACGTCATCTTGGCTTAATCTCGGAAAGTCTTCGAAGTGAGGCATTTGTGCTTCCATGGCCGTAAAAGTCACTCTCTGGCGATTGAGATTTTTCATTTCTTCGTAATCACGTAACAGATTAGGCGTGTTGATTTTATCGTGTGTGATATTCAGTATTTCTGAGGAAAGCCTGGTGTCAGTAGCAACGCGATAATATGCATTTATGACCGCTGCAGCGATTCTAAAATCAACGAACATATTCGGCAAAGCTCTGTTAAAATATGACTGCCTTAAAAGTTTAAACCTATTTTTAAACTTTCCGTTCACAGCCTCTACCACCCACCCGCATATCGTTACTAACCGCGACTTATTTGCCTGTTCAGTGGTGAGTTGGGTAGCATGTCTGTCTTTTGTTGGAGGTATGTGAACCTCATAGCCAAGCGACTGGATGTCATAAATACTATCTCTGAACCCTCTAATATAAAGACATCTCTTCTGTGTATGAGCCAATGCAATAAATGCTCGTCTTGGTTCATTATATTATGCATTATCGTCGCATCCGATGTCACAGCAGGATATGGACCTAAAACATCGATTATATAACCATAGCTGGTTACTAACAAAAAAGGCTTTAATAAGTTCCTGAACTTGTGCAGACTATAACTTTTGCGTTGAAACAAAAAGTTCGAACTTTTTTCTATATAAAAATATGTTCCGTCTGCTATTAAAATCAAAATAGTATTTTCCTCATTCCAAAAAATAGCTTTTGGTATTCGTATTTGGTATTTCGAGAAGATCTCTTCTAGAAACATGGGCTATTCCAAGATGGTTTGGAACAAAATCTTAGGTTAGTTAGACATTCTCTGGCCATTTTTAATTTTCTTTCGAGCTCTCTGCATGATGTTTTAAAGAGCGTCGCCAGTCTCTCGTTAGGTTCACCAGTCCTCAGTTTAATTACGTTTACACCTAGAACTGTACGTGGATGACGGGCCCTTTCTGATAGACTCGGTGTTTCCGCCAAGATAGCATCGAACTGTTCTAATGTCAAACCGGTCCAAAAATGTAATTCCTGTGCATTAAGTCCAGATTCAAAATCCAAACTAGGGGCATTGTTAATGGCATTTACCAACATGTTTGTCAAGTCCGAAAAAAAAGAAGAATTGAAATAGGACGTAACGTTGATGTTGTCTAATATTTCGTCGATGTTTGTGTTGCTTAAATGATCATGGCATAATCGTGCACTCGGTGGAATATACAGGCGATAGTTACATACCAAATACACTTTCATTGAAGTTGGGATTCGCCTAAGGTTTTCGTTTGTGCACCGTCTGTAACAGCAGCTACGAGAAGAATTTGATGCCCACAAATAATCTCGAACGTAAAAGTCCTGTTCTTGATTTGCTCCATCAGCGTTTAACATCTGATCTTGATCATCAACACCATGATGATCTTCCACAACGATATTTTGTACATTGACATCTTCCGCGTTTCTTTGAATTTCTGGACCTGGGACGTCATTGTCTGCATATCCGATGCGACCTTGTCGCGTAGCATTGCTAGCTCTTTGCCAGCGTCTATGGCACACTGCCATAGTGTTATTGAATACAACCTGGAGCAAAAATAAAAATTGATGAGTATTAGAATCTGCCTTCTGAACTACGGGTTGCGGAGTCAAATCTCGTAGGGCACAATTATTCGTGTAATGAATATGACCTGTTTAGTATTAACAGTACTTAATACATAACCTCTACCTCTCTTATTTTTAAAGTAGACAGGAATAGACAAGATTTTGACGACGTAAACAGTGCACTCACAATAGTTACAGATTGGTTTACGTCAAATAACCTAGTTCTCAATGCCAAGAAAACGAAATGTGTAAAGTTCGCCTTACCGAATGTCAGAAATCTAGGACCCAACATCGTCTTAAATAAAGAGGTGCTTGAAACAGTAGGCTCGGCAATTTTTCTAGGACTAACAGTAGATGCCAAACTTCAGTGGGGACCTCATATATCAAGTCTAGCAGGAAGGCTCAGTTCGGCTGCCTACGCCGTCAGGAAAGTAAGACAATACACTGACGTTGATACAGCTCGTTTAGTCTATTTCAGTTATTTTCACAGTGTTATGTCCTACGGTATTCTGCTGTGGGGCAAAGCCGCTGATATACAAAATATATTTGTCCTTCAAAAACGAGCTGTTCGAGCAATTTACCAGCTAGGTGCCAGAGTTTCTCTAAGAGATTTATTTAAAGATATTGGTATTCTCACGGTTGCATCACAATTCATCTTCGCCAACATCCTATATATTAGGCAAAATTTGCACTTGTACACTAAAAACAGTGATATTCACAGTATTAACACTAGAAATAAGGACAAACTACGTGCCCCCTTTCACCGGCTTCATAAGGTTCATAACTCATTTGTTGGGCTTGGTATAACCTTTTATAACAAGATACCGTCTTCTTTGCTAGACTTGCCTTATAATGCGTTTAAAGCTCAAGTAAAATCCAACCTTTGTTCAAAGGCTTACTATTCCATCAACGACTACTTACACGATAAGAATAGTTGGTCGCCCTAATTAACGCAAGACAATGTTCATGTTCTTTCTCCAGAATTAGCTTAGGTACTGACAGGTTACTGTTATTAGTATTAACTCATTTATTTCACATCGATGGTCCTAGTTCATCATCTGTGACTGCAAGTGACAGCTATGTGACGAACCCAGCAATGCATAAATATGTAAGCTGTCACGCCCTTTATGCCTGGAGGCTTTTATTTAGGTAGTGAGTTTTTATTTTTATTTTAATTAATTATTTTTTAGCTTGAGTACGTATAGTTTTTATTATATTTGTTGGTATATTGGCGTGGCTAGCTGACATAATATGGCAAATAATTTAAGCTTCTTGTAATGTTCATTACTGAACATAGGTTCCTAGTATTGTATACATGCAACTACATTTTAACTAAACAGACAGCTGTGCTGCTGGGGAGTTTGTTCCGCCACTTCTTCTTCCCAGCGATAGCACTAGGAAGTGGCGAAGGGCGGGCGTTTTTGGGGGACTGTCTTTTGTAATTTTGACGTTCGAAAAGTGCTGATTCTCAGCCTAATTTGAATAAATGACTTGATTTTAATTTTAACACGTCATATATAAAAAAAAAGATTTTTTTTACTTTGAATACAATTTTTTACTATTGAAAATGAAGTACATATTAGAAAAAAACGACCCGTATTACTACTAGCTCTGATGGGACTCGAACTCACGACCTTTCACTGCCCGGAAATACATATTTGTAATACGGGTCGATTTTTTCTAATACTTCATTAGGAGGTGGGTGTTAGCGGCTGTAACACAGTTATAATAAATAACTTTGCAGCCCCTACCGTGCATATATTTTTTGTACTGTGTGTTTTTATTTAAATAAAGAATTTATCATTTATTATTGTTTTCTATACATATTCAAATAATATGTATTAATGTAAGCGTTTTGTTACATAGTATAAAGCGCAATACACACACAGAGCGGGTGCGGGCGCGGGTCGTGTTTCTCGCGTGACACGCGCTGTTCGTCGCCTTCACACAACTCGGGCGCGGGCCGTAGGCGGGTCGGCCGCGGGCATATCATGCTAGCAACAGCGGATTCAGCAGGCAACACATGCAGTGTGATTGATAATGTCGGGGGATTCGGACACGGACGAAGAGTTATTATTTCTACTTATTTTGAAAAGAAGAGCACAGAAACGAAAAAGAATCTGGGTTCATGAAATTAATAAAAAAAGACTACAATATGGAGAATATCATCGCCTGTGTAGAGAATTAGAAACGTACGAGGATCGCTTCTGAATTTGTATTGTCTGGTATTAATGACATCACAGAATAAGCAGGTGATTGGTTTACATATTCAGTAGACGACATTTCAGTTAGCTCTGCTTCGGAAAATAATTTAGCTGAATCTACTTTTAGTATAGCTTATTTCTGCTGTGATAATTTTTTGAACGTTTGTGCGTTGCTTCAAAATAAATAGTCGACATCGTCGTGCCTCGGTTTTTTCTTTTCCAAGGAGCTTTCAATCATGTCGTCGACATCTGGCTCATCTGGCTCTTTAGTCTTTTTTTTGACCCGGCGGGGTGTTTCAATTGGTTCGTTCGATGATGGTCGAAAAGTCGATATTGGATTCGAAGATTCTAAGGATTCGTTCT
The DNA here is from genome assembly GCA_951799955.1 of Apamea anceps. Lineage (NCBI taxonomy): Eukaryota > Metazoa > Arthropoda > Insecta > Lepidoptera > Noctuidae > Apamea > Apamea anceps. The sequence continues at coordinate 12,681,227 of OX637521.1, read as the reverse complement.
CGTCGCTGTCGCTATCATATCCGAATTTTCTGAGGTTTCGGTTGGGTGGTCTCCAGACGCGTTAGATGCAGTCCCTCTGGGGTTAATACCATTATCCAAAAACGATAGTTGCGCAGACCACATGAAGCTAATAGATTTTCTTTCACTCCCTGTTGTTCATTTTAATTGCTTTTTATATTTAATGTATCCATCCCTCATACTTTTCCACTTCTTCTTTATTGTATCAACTGCAAATTAGAAAAATAAATTAGTTTATTTTTATTTCAGGTACCTAACGACTCACACAGGAGTATTCGACCTCAAAATCCGGTCAAAATTATTTCTTACAATTTTTTAAATGAATATGATTTAAAATGCTGGCTTTAATGCTATATCGTATTATAATCTTGAAAAAAAAATACAGAACATACTTATGAAATACTTAAGACTTATTTCCAAAAACAGTAAATAAACAAAAATGACACAAGCGTTACGCACAATAAAATCATAAAACAACCTAAGTATCTACAGTCAGTTCATGGATATTTTAGGACCAACTTCTACAAATAAGTCTATTGTTTCTGGTAAGAAACACCGGCTGCTCCTCAGCTTCTGCCGCTTTCGCCCACAGCTCAGAAATCAGTCTGAAGTCAGCAAAAGTCTATTGAAGACATCTTTATTGCATAGTTCTCTCGAGAATTTTCTTGTAAAATCGAGTCTGTAAGATCGAAAATGTTTATTCCTGGCCTCAGCAGCCTCTTCTGATAGTTGTCCGATAGGCAGAAGGGCATGTTTAATTATGGCAGGGCCATGTACGAGGATTTTATGTAATGTAGGTGTCATGGGATGCCAACCATATAATTTGACATACAATGCCCTGCGGCATTGTATGTCAAATTATATGGTTGGCTATCTCATTTGCGAAACTCGCATACTTGCTTTCATTGATTTCATAACCAGAACGGCTTCTAATATTACTCTCAGCTTCTGTATGAGACATTATGTCGATGCCTGTAATTTCAGCAGCTGTTTCAGGATCGCTGAAAAACCTTCTGGATGTATTTCCCGAGTTTGAATTCCCAAAACCGGCTTTAGGGACGTCTACAATGAGTTCTGTTTTTTCCTTGAATTCTTTTTGTACTCTTTCTTTTGTTTGTTTCACCGTGTTTTTCTCATTTTGACCCCTAGCTTGCCACTTTTTCAAAGGTAGTTTATAGGCGATATGTAGCAGAGTCTCAAATAATCTTATTCTCGCATGTAAAGTTGAAATTCCGAATCTGAGTGCTTCAGGATTCTCTGCCTTAGTTGCTTTAAAATCGTTAAAATCTTTTGATGTTTTTCCACATATGTAACATCGCATAGTAGAAGTTGTGTTTGTAGCGGCATTGCACACCTTCGCATCTACCATAGTCGGAAGCAAGGTGTGAAGAACATTCATCTGTATACCATTCGAGTTAGGTATCTCTGTCTACTTCAATTGATTTAGTTGGTCCTGTATATACATTATTTCATCTCTTGTGACAGGTTCTGGTTTTGTCGTTTTCACATCAAAATTTATATTATTTTTGGTTAACCAGCTTTGCATCTCACGTTTCAGTGACGATTGGCATGGTATTTTTTCAGACTGCTGCGTTGAGTGGTACGGCGCATTATCAATCACAACTATGCCGTTTGGAGGCAAGTTCGGCAACAATTTTTCGTTGAGCCACTTGACAAAATTTTTGGTGTCCATGTCATCGTGATAATCGCCTGTCTTACTTTTGCATTTGTAAAGTAACTCGGCCCCAGGGATAAAACCGTTTCACCACCCGTATGGACGAGAATCCAGCGTTGACCAGGATTGCCATTTTTCTTTATACTAGCATCGCTGCTATTTTGCCAGCATTTTCTCACTGTGTAGTGGGAATGTATCCACGTCTCGTCTAAATACGTCACCGGTTTTTTGTCCGCTCCGAGGTCATTATTTTCTCTCATTCGTCGCAGGTAGCGAGCCCTCCAAGCAGCGATATCAGGCTTTTGTATCAAAACCAATCGGGCATTCTTGCATTTCTTAAATTTGTACCCCAATTGGTTCTTCAAGATAATCCGCAATGTAGTTTTTTTCACCTGAACAAAAAAAAACAAAAGTAGGTAAGTATATTTAAAAATTAGGTAGGCTTTTTTGTTTGATTTCTTAAATACCCATTGTTTGTGTAATTAATGGTATAACCTCACTATATGGTGTTATATTAACATAAGTTAAATAAAATATTAATGATTTTTTAATAAAAACTATTGAAAATTTGAAATCAAAGTGACACGAATGAGTGATGTTGTTACACTAATGAAATTATCGAAAACACTAATGAGATTAGATGCCTATTAATGACAATAAAAAAAAACAACTGTACCTAACCACTAATTTTAATAATTTCGCTATGTATATTAGAAAATTAAAATAAAACTAACCCAAATTGATTAAATCAGTTTAATTTCTGTTAACAATCATAAAAATATTATTTAGATGCTTAAAATGTTTCAGTCTTCTTAGAGGAACTTTAGAATAACAATTTAATATATTCGTTTAAGCACAATCATCAAACAAATATATATTATAACAACTAATCACATTCTAAACACACATAAAGTTATCCACATAATTAAAAAACAGTAGTTTTCTTTAAACTTAAAAGTACTCGAGTATTGATTAAATTTTTAAGTCTTCCATATTACAATCAATATTTTTGTATTTATCTATCCTAAATTTTGCTGACTTTGGTCAATGTTTTTCTTTGGTTTTAATCTTTATTTAAATAAAATTTTCTTCTTATTTTCTGCTTCTGTTTTCTTTAATTATATCTTCACGACAAATAAATCGTTCAATCAATCTTTGGATGCCTGTTGTTGATTCAAAAACGTAAGAAATTCTTGTTGATGTTGTTGCCCAAATCCAGACGCCATTGCTTCTGCTTGAGTTATCATGAATGACTGATTTTCCCAAGTACCTTTAACTTTAGCAAGTGGTGTAACATTCTGCTCTTTGCGAATTCGAGAAGTTGGAGCTTTATTGGGCTTATTGGCGTGTTTAATGGTGATATCGCTCAATATTTTAATCTTCTTATTAGGAGGTATGATTTTAACATTACCGACTTCTGATTCTATTGCACTTTTGTAAATTTTATGCAATTGCATGTGCTTGTCGTGCTTACAAATGGTGTCAACACACTCGTAACAACTCAATTTTCTGAACTCAAGGAACTCCAATTCTGAGTTCCAAAGCACCTGGTGGACTAACATAGTTCCCTTAAAAGGAGCTAGGTTTTTGGGGAGATGAATTTCTTTTTCTCTAATCTCACGTTCTTCTACAACCCGTATTTCGACATTTTTTATGTTTTCTCGCAGAATACCAACAAATGTTGAGAAGTCTCCCACATCACGCCCGCATTTTACTTGGTAGTCAGCCGTTCTTTTAACTACAGCGCCAACACCATCTGGAGCACCTTTACCGTGGCCGGCTTCCTGATAGTTCCAAGTAACTGACTTCAATGATGAGAAGACATTTTGCAGCTGTGTCATAATGTAAAATATATACTTGTTGCGATATTGACTCGAAGGGCTATCTGTTAGTATATGCACAGTAGTAATATTAGGAGATTTTTCAAATACAAACTCCAGTGCTTTCCGCAAATGAGCCCACACTGCTGGTGAATCGTGTCGAGTGCATTCACTAACTGTGCATAGAGAATAGTTAATGATTTCCCTTCCCTTTTTAATATAAATTACTACTGTGTGCAAAGAAACTTGGCCACGACTACCTCCAAAGTGCAAGCTTTGTACTTCTTCAGCGAATTTATAGCTATAATTTTCCGAAAAGTCCATGTGGACTAAAGTTTCGTAATCATTCAGGGATTTTTTCAAATCTGTTATAATTTGGTATTGGTTGATAATATTCGCAGTATGTGAGAAGAATTTAGGAAGAGAATCCTCTAGTTTTAATATTAGATTTCTTATTTGAGTTGTGTGTTTAAATTTCTTAGTGATGTTAATATCTTTATGACCTACTTTTTTCTTATCCCTACCCCACTCATAGTATTCTATTTCTTGATCATTACTAAATTCTTTGTATGGCATTACCTTATTTTTACAAATTTGACATGTACGAGAAACACATTTAAGATTTATATTTGTCACAGCACAAGATATCCAACATCTTTTGGAAGTTAGTTATATCAACTATCCCTTTTTTCTTCAAGCTCGAGATTAAAAGATCCATATTAGTGTGAACTGTACAACCACAAGTATCCCTGTCATCTCTTGGAAGATACACCCAAAACGGACGTAGTCGTGCGAATGTAACATAACTAATTCTTATGTTCTGATTTTCTTCCAAAAACTTTTTGTGCAATTTTTTTACAGAGTCCAGTAAATACCGTTTTTGTTTTGTAACTCCAAACTTTTTAACACATTGTTTTTTACCGGCAGTATTACGACTATTATATCATCTTCATAAAATCGTTCCACTAACTCTTGGATACTTTTGCCTCCTTCTAAAATCTTCTTTTGTAAACGGCTGCGTAAGCACTTCCTATAAAGGTCAAAATTTCGTCTTGGACATACTGTATTCGACTTAGTGTTATCTTCTGTAGCTTCATTTAAGCCAGTTTTCTCAATATCCTCATTTTCTTTTTCTTAATTATTTTTCATAATATTAATTTTTCGCAATAGAACTCTGCACCTGTATTGGTATTGTTTTATTAAACATGACATTTCTTTCTTCTCCAAAAGGTGCTTTCGTTTTAAAGCTTTAATTCTGTTCAACAACATTTTTTTTTGTTTTTAACTTATTTTGTCGTTCTGTATCAGGTGCATCCAATGGGTCGCCAGTTTCATCATCAGCTGTAGAAACTATTTTAGTTCTTTGTAGTACAATCACTTCTTGTATCTTTTTCTCTTTTAATTTCTTCTCGTGATAACGTTTGGAATTTTCCCTCCACTTTTTCCGTTGTAATCTTTCTCTTGGAGACATTTGGTTAATATTTTTCACCTTCTTACTCTCTTTTCGTTTAAGGTAAGCTTCTCTTTTTTAACTCTTTCAGCGGCATATTTTTCTGGGTCATTTTTAATTTGCTTGTATTTTTCTCTCCTTGCTATTCTTCTTCTTTCTAACTCATCTTCACTCATCCTTTTCTTGTTCGGCATGTCCTAAAAATAATTCCATAAATAACTTAATTATAAGTAACACTCAAACTCAAAATATAAATACCGATAATCATTTATAGCAAATTTCGTAGATAATTATATTTACATAACTATTGATTTTCATCACATCACACTCAAAAAGGGATAGTTAAAAAAAAACTGCCTTTGACGAAGTCAGGCGGAAATATTTATATTTTTTTTAATAATTCATCATTTATCATAATATTTCATTAGTGTTACTTTCAATATCATTAGTGTTACTTGAAAAAGTGACACAAATGACAGTAACACTAATGATATTTCAAAAAAAAAAAACAATTTTTAAGCTTGTGGAACTTTCTAGATGGAAAGCGAAAACATTTAAAATATCCATGTTCCTGTTAGCTATATGAAACACTGTGTTATAAAAAATCTATTACAATACCTTTTGCAATTATGGTTAAGAGATGAATGAGTCGAGTTTTGTCCACTGCACTGAAATTGGTAGAAATATAAATATCTCGCAAAAAATACGAAACACACCACCGCTCTGAATAAACGCTGCAAGGCCACTGACGATGTGTCGGCGGGTGGGGTGAGGCGGGGGGCCGAGATCTCCGTGGATTTAATATTATGACGATATTAACTTACGCTACACTAATGATAGATCAACCATGGTCAATGTTTAAAACACTAGGATAAGAGTATTCTATTATTAAAAAATTAAAAATTTATACTGTTTTTGAATGCTTGCACATCGTCATGATATGATATATTCATTATATAGAATTTCTACGAGTAACTTCGTTTTTTATTCAACTTTATTTCAACGTAAACGGAAAATGAGTAATATCTTACTAAGGGACTAAATGTTATAGTTTTAGTTTTCTCGCAAATGGCACACTTTCGGGTTTTGGTTTGTTTTGGAACGTGAAAAGGTAAATGAAGACAATATAAAAAAAAAAAAACGAAAAGAATCGCAAAAAAAATCAAAGTTATTAGAGATGACAACATTTTTAGCTCTGTTTGTAATCGACCCATAGGTACTCGCCGCACATGCCGTCGGTCTCTTTATTACCCATTTCTGCGAAAAATATCAAAGAAGCCGACGGCACACGAGCCGCTTGCGCATCCCTCCCGCCCGCACCTCGTGCTCTCTCTCTCTTTCATTTCAGTACTATCCCTTTTCAAATTTCAGTCACCTACGATTAGTCACGGTGTGACGTCGCGATTAAATCTTAATTATTTAAATTATTATACTCTCAAATTTTCTGAGATGGCGGGACGAGCTCGACTCTTTCCACAAGGATTGGCGTTTAACAGCACTGGATAGGGATAAGTGGAAGGAGGGAAGGGAGGCCTTTGCCCTGCAGTGGGACCGAAATGACTGACAAAAAAAAATGTCACATATACAGTCCTTAAAACTTAAAAGTATTAATTTCTGCATTAAATTTTTCTCATTGTAAAAGCTTGTGATACCTTCATTTGAACGCAATCTAAATATTTTTTCAGCACGTTCGCATATTTTGATTACGCTCCTCGATGGTTAGATCAACTCTCCTTTATCTTTTTTGGCAATAAATCCATCATATTTATTCGAGATTAAAGATATGAGGCATTCCTCACATTTAATTACTTTTCTCAACTTTTTTACAACGAATCCTGCTATATACGCAATGAATTCTTGTGCGTACAAAGAAAGGCTAGAGGGGTCTGCCAAGTAGTCATGGTCATCATCGACAGCTGGTAGACTTTTAACTGACTCGTAATTATCATTAGATTCAGTTGTATGCGTAAATAAATTAATTTTATTTTCGTATCGCATTTCACTGAAGGTTAAAATTTTTGTCTTCCAGGGGGATGCAATTTCCTGATGTAATATGTTTTATTTCCCCATGTATAACTAGCCTTTTATATGCGCTTTTAAATTGCATAGCAGTTGGGTTATTATTAAATCCACCTTTGGCCCGAATAGAGCTAAAAAAACATTCCAGGTGATCCTGGCATCAAAAAATCCGGGAATCAAAAAATTATAATACCCTTTTTTCAGAATTAGATTTATTCTCTTTGTTAGCTAGTAAAATTCGCATTGATCTTCTTAAAATGATCGAAAAACCGGATGATTAACCGTATTTTCATAAATGTATAAAATTTAGTATTATAGGAATAAGATTTATTCATTTTCACGTTTAATTAGTAATGTGTACTCGTACTCTTCCAAATTTTTATTCAAATATGTAACATGTGGATAACGTAGTTGGTTACGCACTGATATACCTAGATGATTAGCAATTGTTAACCATGTATAGTGTGTAATTGTTGGTTTTCCTTAATAAATATATTAAGGAAAACCAACAATCATTAAGTATTATCATTCATTTTATCCCACAGGATACTGTTTCTTAGCACTCCGCCATCACTCATTCTACCTTGGCAACCAATATCAGCGAAAATGAAACAATAATCAGCGTCTACCAAAGCTAGGAGTACAATGCTAAAATCTTTTTTGTAGTTGTAAAACTCGGACCCACTGTGTATAGGTGATTCAAGTACAACATGTTTACCTTCCAATGCTCCTATGCAATGTGGAAATAACTCTTCATAACCATATGCTATTGTTAAGCAATCATTTGGAGATGTCGGTAACTGAAACAGATAATAATTATTGTGATTAATTTATTTAATACTATTTTGGTGCTTTGCATGAAAGTACAGAGGAAAGTTCGCTGTCACGTGAAATTTATTCGGAGGAATCAAATAATGAAAGTCCACTTTCTCATACATAAAATACAGAAAGACCTTTATCACGAGAATCGAACAGTCGGGAGTGAATCAGATTCTTTCTCCATTTCAAAGAGGAAACGTGGGGTGCAAGATTTGTTGATTGCAAAGAAACAGATGGACGAAGCTTTTACCATTATTAAAAATAGATCTAATCGTAAAGAAAATGAAAAACAGATGAATGAATGTGATTTGTACGGCCACCTACTATCTGAAAAGTTGAAACACTTACATGAAGATGACAGACTAGGTCTTATGAATGAAATCTGATAATCTTGTATTCAAATATATTATGAATGTCCAAAAACGAAACAGATCTAGAACAACATATTTGCCATCTGCCCAGTTTGCAGTCAACAATCAACTTGTTGATTATGGACCATCCACTCTTTTGACGCAATCTTCAGTTACTTCACAAGGAGATCTGCATAATTCGCAATCAATTTTAAATTATGAACCTATGGGATCGATGGAATCGCAACTGTTACCTCAGCAAAATGCTCTAAACAACTACAGCGTTCAAATTAATATTCCTGAAGGTTATCACACCGGACTCAGCAGTTGGTAATTATGCAGTGCATTCTTCAAACAACAACGTTTTATTTGATCCTAATATTCCAAGTACTTAAAAAAATCTAAACAAGAGGCCAAAAGTAACTAATGATAAGGAGATTAAAGTGCTCTCTGAAACCATTATATCACCTCCTGAAAAGCGCAATATAATTGAAGAAGCATATGTCAAATGTAGTAATGATGATGATTCACTGACGCATTATTAAATACTAACTAATATCTATAAGAGTTTCTTGTTTGTTTAAATAGCAATAAATTAGTTTTTCTTTCTTTTTTCTATAGTTATGCCGTTTTGATTGTACACGATTATGTAAAAAAAAATCCCTGATAAAAAAGAATATTGTTCTTACCAACCTATATCTCCTCTTCTAGGACACGAATCAGAGCTTTGCAAACTTCGTTAACAATTATAGAAATTAACTGATGTGTTTTGAAGAGATATTGCAGACTCAGTGCTCGTCAGTGCTAATCTCAATTTCGAAGGTATAGCCATTCTGAATTTTGTGTCTGATTTTGAAACAAAAGGCGAAATTTTTTGTAATAGTATTTCAAAGTCTTGGCAGGACATTCTACAAAAATTATTAAAGTAACCCACTGGCCGGGGCATCATCTCATCAAGCATTTTTTCCATGGAAGCTCTGAAACAAGTAAATATAAGTAATTCCATCAAGAATCTTGAGTCAAGTCAGCCGCTCGAATATTCATTAATTATAACTATAAATTACATACCTTGATCTATTACGATACATTTCACACATCCACTCGCGCCTTCTTCTCGGACGTTTCCTTAAACTTTGATGCAAATGTAATATCTGAAATATGTAACATATTATTTATTTACATCATGAAAAAGTTTGGAATTAAACTTAGGATCTGTGAAATGTTCAGCTAAGTATGTGTAAACGTGCATTATGTGGTCGTATTTATACTTGTAGAAATAAAAGTACTTGTACATAGACATAAATCTTGTTTTTATTCTGAGCCTTTCAGATGGTAAGTGGTCACAATTTTCAGTGGGTAAGTAAGTGCTTGCACCCTGGCTATGTACAGCATGTATTTTAAACTAAAAAACTATTACATGCACCAGGCTCTTGCGGTTAAATAAGTATAAAGTACAGTATTTCGTTGTTTATGTAGGTACTTACTTCTTTATCAGTTCCAAGAGCATATCTTTCTCAGCCGGTGTATAATTGCATCCACGTTTCTTCTTCTCCTCCATCGTTAATCAATTAATTATATTATATCCTGTACTTTACTCTATGCAATTACTTGATCTTGTTAAATAATCGCGCGTAAAATCTCAAGTGTAACGTTCCAATCTACGACAATTATCTCAAGAAATCATCATGATAGATGATTAGACTCAGTATCAAGAATTGGTAACTCATTTAATTTCGGCGATAATTGTTAACATGTATAAAATTTGGGTATTTGTGTGTTTGCGGATCATAACAACTACAGACATTTTTACTACAAAAATAGCTGAGGATACGATGTTGAATTTCATCAGTACCTTGTTCAGAAATAACTTGATGAATACTCATTGTCCCTTTTATGGTCTTTAGGCCAGTAGGTATAAGTTGGTTTATCGCGTTGATTTCTGTGTCGGAAACGTAAAACACTTTTACAGCTTTTACAAAAGATTTTAACGTCAAGTACACATTGGTAGCGCTTATAATGTCTTTACCGTATGCGATTTGTCTATCAAGAGCCCTCTTGACGACCCCTCCAATAGCATCAGCCACACCCTTTCCGTGCCCACTTTCAAAAAATGACCACGAAATATCAACCTTGTAGAAAGACAAAAAATATTTAATGAGAAAAAAGTTCTTTTTCTGACGGTATTGCGAGCTGGGCCCACCAGAAAAAAAAAATACTTTTTTTGTTTATTAAAACTGTGAACCTTAAATAATTTTAAAGATGCTTCGAAAGAAATGATTACTTCTGTAATTGTATCCTTTTTAAATGATTTAACAGTTCTTTTAGTTTTCACCTCCTGTTCATCGTTATCTTTTGGTCGTTTTTATAAGTGTGCTCCTGAATTTCCCACATTTGCCATATAATTTCTTGAGATGATTTATCATTTTCCAAATTGTAGTCTAAAGTTACACATTTACATTTTTCGCATTTGCCATACATACACGCGAATAATTCAGTATTACATCCTACTTTCTTTAGGAGATCATGAGTATTACTAATATCAACCACTTTGTGATATTTAAGAGCCGCCAATTTAAAACTCATATCTTAACTACTTAAACTACCTAAAACTTAAACTACCTACCTACGACCCTAATGATGAAGCTCGGGCGAGTAATGTTAAACAAACAAACTAAATGGCATAACCCAACTGTCGGACCCATTACCGTACTTTATTATATGCATGAATTAATATTAACAGGGTCCTTCTTTTAATGCTCACCTTATTTTTTACAATAGAATACATTAAAAACCCTTTGAAAATTAAATACTTCAGTGCTTCGGTCAGCTGATATAAGCAACCTTTTTTACTTTTAAATTTATATTGTAATTAATATATGTGATCGTTATTATCTAGTTTAATCCAGTGTTATAATTTTCAAATTTAACAATATAAACATAATTTAACAAAATATAACATTACTTAAAGTGAGGTTAAACGAATATATCTACCTACCAGTATGGCAATTTTGTGAGATGTGTACTTAGCTTTAAAAACTCCTTTTTTGTTACCCCTCGTTCTGGTTATACGTTACCACGCAAAAGTAACAAAACCAGAAGTAACGAAATGACGATTACAGATTTTCAAAAAAAATAATATTCTTTATAACTCAATAGGTTAAACAAGTATTTTACATCAAATTATAGTCCATAAAATAAACTATTTATCAATTTTAACAAAAATATTAAGTATCTTGAACTTACCTTCACACAGTGTAACAAAATCCGGATCGAATTGGTCGCAGTGCAGGGCACAACGTTAAGTCGCGTCTGTTTTTGACACCGAAATGACATCACAACAAAATGGCGATATGAAATGTCGTCAATAGTGTTGCCAAAAGAAAAAAACACTAAATTAGTAGTTAAAAAAATCTTTCGACACAAAAATCGGTAACAAAATCTGAATTCCGTTATGGAATTTTTTTGGGACAATTTTTCCGAAAACTGATCAACTTACGACATATTTCACTATATACTAAATGTATTCAAATACTCTCAGTAGTGTTTTAAGACTATAACATATATCCAGTTTCTTAGAATGTAATGAAATAAATGAGTTCGAAATCACTGCGGTCACAATGGAACAACTTATTTTCCATACTACGAAATTTTGGTATTTTAGATTATTAATTGTTTATTGTAGTTAATGTAGTTCATTTATTGTTTTAATATTTCCTCTGATAATTTAGTAATATCAATGAAGTTACGACAGTCATGTATATTATTTATATTATCGTAGTAAAAAAATAATCAAAGACCAAAACATGGGACATCGACATTGCGGCTATGGTCAAAAAATTTAAGAAATGCTCATCTGTAGGGTTGCCATATTTGGCAAGGCTCATGTCGGGACGCAAAGAGAAAAAATAAATTATATAAGAATATTTTTCATTTAAAAAAAATACAAATTCTACCGTATGGAAGCAGTGCTAGACGTAGCATGGTCATATTTTGCTGAAGACTTTACCTTTTTAATTAATTCTTTCTGTCTTTTACATATTTATAAAACTCCATGCAAGTCATATTGAAGTTAACCTAACACTGTAATATCGACTCCACAGTCTCCGGCAGCAGGCGACTTCTTTCATCGGTCCACTGGCTCGACATTAATGAAAATACTCTTTCTACTGTAGCGTTGTGGCCAGGTATCGCAAACAAATATTGGCATAATTGGAGCACCCCTCTCCCTTCCCCAGCGCGGTACTCGCGAGCGACGCGCGACGTCGCAACCGCGCTCCAAGTAATTTGGCGCGCGTATTTGAATTGCTTTGACCGCGCGATAAAACGGGACGTAATAGTGTTTTGTCGGGACGTCGGGACAGAAGGCCTAATGACGGTGACAGTCCCGATATATCGGGACGAATGGCAACCCTACTCATCTGTCAATGTTACTGGTTGATACAGAACGGATTCTTGCCTGGCTGCTCTGAGGTGTGTGGTTACACCTTAATTAAAAAAAGTTTGTGTAATGATTTAATGAAATATACTAACCTCACGTGGTTGGATCCAACTGCGTACAATATCAACAATATGATGATTAATCTCTGCATTTATGTAGTGTGTTTGACTTGTGAGTTAGTGACACTCCACATGTCAAACAAATGTGCTGATGACCAATGTTTTCAGAGTCATGTGCATCTTGCGAGGCTCCCATTGAACTACGAAGTAAATTATGACAGGCAACACAAATGTAATCAGCTTAGCAACACAGAAGATACTTGGTTTCTTGGCATGTATTATTACATCTATATAAAATATAAATATTTTGCATTGAAATTGTACCTACTTGTAACTTTGGTGAAAATATTTTTTTTTATTATTATTAGGGGATTTCGGATACCCTTTGAGAAAGAGCATGATGACACTAATACTGAATGCAGCACCTGACTCACCGGAAGCACACTACACCGACTGACATGTCCATGCAAGGAACATTATAGAGCGCACTATTGGGCTTCTCAAAGCACGTTTTCGTTGCTTACTTGTTCACAGAGTGTTATATTACTCACCAGAAGTAGCTGGTTCTATTGTAAATGCTTATGTTAGATTACACAACATTTGCAATAGGGCTAACATACCGGTGCAACAGTTAAACAACGAAGATGTGATTCAAGAAGCCCAATTACAGCCACAACACAATGCAAGTGAACAACCGCACAGCAATAAGCAGGCTGCAGCAGGGTGTGGCTACTCGGGAATTCCCTTGTTCAGCTACTGTGGGGAAGGCGGCACTTAAGATCCTGAAAACAAAAAAAAAAACATTTTTCAATAATTTTATTGTAAATAAATATGTGTGATAGTTGGAATTGTGTATCTTTAAACAGTATTATAGTTTTAATGTTCTTACTTAATTAAAGCAAATTGTTTTTTTTTTTTATGAATATTGTTTATTTTTAATATCTTATAGTTTTTACCCTAAGTGAGAGGAACCAAAACTAAAAGATTATTAATTTAAAAATCAAATGCACTCTTTGAGTATAGCACTTCTTCAGGGATTTAAAGAAGGTGAGCAACTGAGCATATTTAATAATTTTGTACCTTCCAATCCTCTCCAACGCATTGGCAGTCCTCGCAGCAGCATCGGCGTGCATTTGTGAGGAACAGACGAGAGCACGTCTTGCAGACTCCTGCGACATCGGCGGCTCGCGCCTTCGACTCTGGCGTCGCGGGGAGCAAGGTGCAGATGTAGTTGCAGGACGTGGGGATTGGGTAGGAGTGGGGAGTGAGCTGGTAGATTTTGGACCATAGGTTCCAGAGGTGGATTTTGTGGCAGTGGCTCTAGGATGGGTTCAACAGGTATATCTTGGAAAGGAATGAGGGATTTAGGACAGATTGTATGTTATGAAGAATGGATTCTGAAGCTGGGGAATCCTGCACATCCACATCTATTGCAGCTGCGACAATCTCTGGAGGTTATAAAGATATATGTACTTTATATTACTTATAAATAATAATAAATTAAAATTATGCATAAGTACCTACTTATATTTACATTGTCCAATAACTAATATTGACCGATGACTTGTATGAGTGGTGCATACTGTAAATATAAGTTGGTTAATAAATAAATAAAAAAATCTTACTGGTTCCACTCGAACACCTGGCGTACCCTGAGCGAAATCATCTCCCAGTATTAGAAAAAATTTTCTTCAATTTCAGTCAAGGGCTTTTCAGTGGAAGGCCCTCCTCCAGTTCGCACGTGAGACGCCCGTACAGCAGCAACCCTCTTTTTTAACTTAGCCTTATAATCTACCCAATACTGAAAAAAACATTGTTTAAATTAATATTGATAAAAAGATTAGGTACTGATACATAATTAACTTGACAAAATAATAGATAGTTACTTTATTGGGTTATTCCCTGAGTACCCCAATCCCCGAGGCCCCCGTCCCGGAGAAACCCGATTTATTTTTATTTTGATAAACTCAATTAATAATCAGTTTAGCTTAAAAGTACCGTCAGTAGAAGAAATGTTAAATAAAATTTTAATACTTATTATAAAACTCGACCTTAAGGAATAGGAAAAAATGATATAGTCTTGCTTGGTTAAGATAATACTTTAATGTATATATTAGAGAATAGAATCACAGGTTTAAATTATTATCACAATAGTTCCTTTTCAATACAGAAAATCAAAATACACGGAACATTTACATAATTTAAAAAGTACGTAAAACCAGTCTCACTTTCAGGAATTATTTATTATGTAGCATTATCAATAGTTAACTCTAAAAACCTTTAGACATACAAAAATCAGTCTTTATAAAATATAAATAAGAAAACCCATTATAAATAATCAACTTTCCTAAAAAACATTATTAACATTTTTAAAGAGACTTTTCAAAACATAAAAAACAATATTTTTGAAAATGCTTATAAAAACTGTCATAATTAACTTAAAAAAATAGTATCAAAATATGCATCAGTCATTTTCAAATATAAATAACAATTATAAATAATTAACTTTAGTTATAAAAGTTTCAAAAATCAAAATATTAACATTTACCATCATTCTTTTTAAAACATACTAAATTAGGGTAATTTCAAATCATTATTCTTATAGTAATTTAACAATTGGATAAGCTTGAGTATAAAAAAAGTGTTAAGAATTTCAATCTCAAACAATTTTAGTTTCTTTAGGGGAAATGAGCACGATTTTACTAAGTTCTTCCAAAAATTTAAGTAATTAAATACATTTTTGTTCATAGTCTTTTGTCAGTTTTGCGATAGCTTTTTCGTTGAGAATACTTCTGCGCTTCTTTTTGGTGATGGGTTTCTCTTTGAACCGGAATCTGTCTTGTGCTGTATCGTAGCTTGCTATATCAGTCATTGTCATTTGTAAAAATAATAACAAAGTCGAATTTGAACCCAAATGACATCGCAGTCTGTTATTCCACGCCTCTACTAAATTAGTGCTTCTGTGCTGTTCTTTGTAACAACACCATTTGGCAATCATGCCATCAGGCTCCAGCCATTGTTCAACAAAATAGTCATTAAACCTAGTAACTGGCTCAGCTGGTAAACTGTTGTTTTCCATCACTGCCAACCAACCATCTTCTATTTCATGGTGCGAAAGATATGCCAAACAGATGCATATTCGCACATATGACGAAGTTTCTTCGTGATCCAGTAGTCCCAATGATTTAGCCTTTCTGTATACGCTCCTTTGAAAGTGGACGAAACATCCGTGTATAGTGGCTTCCGGAAAAACATGCTCAATAGCGCTCATTGTAGCTGCTTCAAAATCCAGAATGAACTTCTTGGGGTTGAAATCCGGCAACGATTCTTTGATTTTTTTTAACATAGTAGTATAAGTGTTCGTAGACTTATCAACAAGAAGTGCGTAGAATATTGGCACTATGTTTGTTTCATCTTCATTATTGGTCTCACTTATGTCTCCGTGTACTGTATAAATTTGTTTAAAGGGTAAAGGGCAACATTCAAATGTGCCATCACACAAATAATCTTTCACGTTTTTTAAACCTTTTCGACCCTTTGGTGACACAAAAACAATAATTCTGTTATTGTCTTCGGCATAATCTACCAAAAGATTAGTTTTGAATTTTTTAGGTATGATAACATCAGCCGGTTTTCTGAATGATGTTTTTTTGCACTTTTAATTCCTTGTTTCTTGATCTAACATAACATACCAATCTCTGAAAAGCTCACTATATAGTGAGCTTTTCAGAGATTGGTATGTTGGTATTTCAGTACTGGGCCCTTGGTGTTTTAATTCTGCCATTCTTTTTTCATAAATTTGCGGAACTGGATCATAATTGATGCCCACTTCTTCACTTAATTGGCTGACTGTTACATCCACTTTATTTAAAAAAAAAATCTGGTACACATTGTGGCACATGATTTGATTGAATATTTACAAAATCACCGTCATTGTCCAATTTCACTGCACCACCACATTTTTTAGTTCTTTTATTACTGCAGGTCCAAACACTCGATTTTTTATTTTGTCTATTTAAAACATAGGCATGCCCGGCGTGTAATAACCACTTTCCTCCCAATCTATTTTTCGTGAATTCATAATTGCGTTCGCGCCCTTTGGAAGGACCTGCTTCGGACATGTTTGAGTGACACACTAAATTTTCTTATCAGTTGCAAAAAGCAATAGTAATTATTTAGTAAAGGTAAAGGGATACAATCACAATTATGTCGCAAGAGTAAAAAAGAGAGACATATTGTCCAACCGGCCCGCCGCACCGGCTCTATTGTTTATTAAAACAGGTTTCTGCCCGCTTCGGTACAATTTTTGCAACCCTATCTAATCTGGCTGTGCTTCTAGAATTAAAAAAAAAATAGTTGTCATGAACTGTATATTTGTTAAGTATATCGTAACATTAATTTCATATTTTTAATTGTATTCAATATAATATAATATTATATTATTAAATTAATTTACAACTATAATATTTTAAAACTATGATTCGACATTGTACCAAATTTCAAATCAACTGCTTTCATGTTATATATTTTTTACACATTTCTTGGCGGCAGTACAACTTAAAAACAATAGATAAAATAACAAAAAGAAATGTAATCAGTTTATTCGTATTCGGGGTTCTCCGGGAAGAGGGCCTCGGGGATTGGGGTACTCAGGGAATAACCCACTTTATTCCAGCCTGCCCAATCTTTATGAGCGCCATCGCCTTGGGGGTTTGCGCCACTTTCTTTGTGAGTACTCCTTGGCTTGTAGAGCACGATTGTGGCTAGTAGCGACGGTTCTGTTGGAATTTAAAAATTCCCAGTCTCTAGCTGACGCCAGGAAACACGGTGAACTCTTCGGCTGCCAAATGAATAACAAATCACTAGGTAGCTAATACTTAGGTACACACAAACAAACTAACAAACAACTGACACTTTACTGTTACAAATTAACTCAAAATATTAACATTAAAATATTTCTTTGTTACAATATGTATTCACTGACTAACCACTACCACCACCACTGTGTTTAACCTTACCTTGATTCCATGTCGACCGAGTTAGCTAGTGAGATCCTTATGCATTTAAGACAAAAGTTCAACCACTTAATTATCCACTTGAAAGCGCACTTAAACAAAAATATCGCCATACCGAGTTTCGAATTTCGTTCGCGGGTCACAGCTGATAAGTAAACATTTTGTTACAAAACATTTTGTTCCGATTCATATCACGTCACATTTAGCCACAGCTTATTTTATAATTTTTTCAATTGATTTCCTTACTTACTACAAAACAACAAATTTAAGTATTTGTAATAAATAACATTTTTACTTATTTTTAAGGAAAAGTTTTTATTTTTACTTATGTTCAATTTAGACATTGGCCTCCCCCAAGCACCTTATGTTCAATTTACACATTGGCCTCCCCCAAGCACCTTATATTCAATTTAGACATTGGCCTCCCCCAAGCACCTCCACTTCGACCGGTTATGTGGAGAAGAGGAGAAGAAGAAAGAAAAGGAAGAAGAAGAGGCCTATGTCCACCTGTGTACGTCTTTCGGCTGAAATGATGATGTTCAATTTCATTGTAAATGGCTAGACTCCTACTGAAACTTAATGAACACTTACCAATTGAACATTCAAGGAATGGTAATGCTCCTCATGAAGTACTGGGCGTACTATAGCTATTTGGGTGCAATCTATACAACCTAGAACCCCAGGAATCCGAAATGTATTGTAAAATCTCAGTAAATTAATTAAATTTTATACAAATATGAAATATTAACTTTCCTTATAATCTAAAACATAAAATAATAAAGAATTTAAAATAACCACTAATGGTAATGTTTAAATGTTTATTATTTCAGGCTACTCTTAGACATAATAGGCCACTCCCAAATTATTATGCTACAGTGAGTTTAATAAACATGTGGACAATTTTAGGTCACTCATGAGACACAACTACTTTTTCTATTGTTACCGAACTCAATAAGCTTGCCTAACAGACGATAAATAATTTTACTTATTTTTTACTATTTGCTGCTTAGGGTTGCATGATAATTCTATATTGTTGTCATTTAGCAAAGTAGGCATCCTATGACTAAACATTAATATTATTGCAATAAAAATAAATACCTACTTCATTTTAATTTGGTTGCGTTCTTGATCATTGACTGGAAATGGTATATATTTCTGTCGCATCTGCAGTGAGTTAAGACACGCTGTAACCTGTGCGATGACTGAAGAAACAGTCTGTTGATCCACAAAATGACCTTCATTACTGCCTATAGGGCGTTGGTATGAACCAGTTGCATAAAATGATAATGCAATCAACACCTAGAAAATAGTAATATAAGTAAATTAGTACTTTTATTACTTACTGTATATAAAAGTGGTTACATGGCTCATGTAGTGTTATTTGCAGTTTATATAAGGATATTTACCTTCGTCTCTACAGACAAGTCGGTTGATCTTTTAGGGTTCTTCATCAGTGGCCTCAACTCATCACATAGGTTATGTGCTAGCTCATTTGTGAGGCTGTATCTTTTAATAAACTCCGCGTCGTCTAAATCAAAGGGGTCACTGCATACGACGCCGCTTTCGTGTAATATTGGCTTGTGCGTTATCAGCTTCCGAAAACTCGAATATTTCATACACATTAGCCATCTAGAACCAAATAAGAAATTATTACTCCCGTAGATATTAAAATCGGCAAAAACACAATTCATTTGATAAGTTTACGTAAATATACACATTTACTTACTATGAATTACACTACAACACCTTTTTATTACATAAATTTGCAAAGCCGTAATAAATCCGTGGCGTCCGAGTAACTTTTATAAGATTGTTAAATTTGACGTTAAAACACTTGCGTGCTGTCAAAAGTCATGTCATGGTACGAATTGAATGAACTTTTAGAGGTGACGTCACCAAAACTGCTAAGAAAACGACTTTGTTTCAAGAACGTTATAAGCTTATTTTAAGGACGTCATGGTACGAAAAGACAAAGTAAGATTATATTAATACTGTTATAAGAGATGGTGGTAGGCCCCCACATGCAACTGTACCCACATTTCAACCTGTAAAGCAAAATAAATGTTTAATTCTCCCATGAAAAGAAAATGCACAATTCCTGAGAAAAAACAACTAATGTAACCTGCCTATGCCCTGGCACCACTTCCATGTAAAGACGACGCACCGTTCTTGAGAAAAACCAATTATTGTAACCTAACCTCAAAACACTCAACATAGCACAGTCGAGGGAGGACCGGTCGACGGAGCCCCGCTACGCGGGGCTCCTACTTCTGGGTGGTTTATAAAAAAATAACCACGAAGGCGGGGTCTATTCGCTGGCTTCGCTCGCTCAGTCGACCCCGCCATCCCCTTCTAACCTAACCTGTCCGTGTCGGGGTGCCGCAGGTCCAAAGCTCGCTTCGCTCGCTCTTGCATCCAAATTCTCCTGGTATCAGTAGTAACATTGGGGATTTATAGGTTGTTAAATGAAACAAAACATTCATACATTTTTCATTTATTAAAACAATAATTTATAACAGTAATTAATTCCTCAAAAGGATCTCTTTTATTTCTTTCTATATCTGTTCTCCACAAATATTCATAAACTAAATCATTTATATTTGTTCGGTTATTATAATTGTCTTTATAAAAGAAACTTTTGATGACACGCCACTGGGATTCAATTCTTTGTGTATGGGTGCCATCCTCAGCCACAAAAGGATTCCCTGTATCGCTGTGGGTAACCTTACGGTGGATGTATCCATGGTCCCCCAGACAATCATAGGCCCGCCAAAAATCTGTGTGTATGGTGGTGCCCTGAGCAACATGTTTTTTTTTTTATTAAGGGCACCAAAACTTCAGCGGAACGGACATTGTCTGGGCAGACTTCCAGGCGAAGATCTTCACTCCCATCCTGGATCATCCCGAGGATCCAATGTTTTTCTACTCGTCAACCTTTGTTGTATTTTCTTTTACCAAACTTGCTTTCGTCTATTTGCACTATTTTCCCAGGACCTCTAATCTTCCCGATTAATTCCTGTTTATTTTATTATTTTGATATATAACAACTGCCTCTACAATAATTAAACCAATCATTAATGGTTGATGTAGAGAGGCGGTCTTCTCCTTCAGAGAATTCCTCTTTTATTGTCCTGTCATAACTTTTATTGGCGAAGGCATACATCAAGTAAAATACCTGCGGCATAAGAATTTTAATATTTTCGAACCAAGTGCCTTTTCCTCGGCTTACTTTTGATTTGGCTCTGCATGGCCCTCTATTACAAACAAGAGAACCCACTGTTTTATTTGTGGAATATTCAATTTTCATTGGTTGCTTGTGGTAATTGCACATTTTTTGTTGAGGTAACATGCCTCTTTCCTCGACAAATGCAACAGCCTGCTCACGCGTGCCCAGTTGGCGGTATACTTTAACTAAGTTCCACATCCTGAGCACTTCCTCCACGTACAGATGGCGCTTAGCTGGCGGTGCGTCCTCGTCTGAAGAGCTGCTGCTGTACGATGATTCGAGCGCGAACGGCTCGTAGATGGCTGGGTTCATCCTCTACCGCAGAATGGCTCGTAGATGGTTGGGGCTCCATCGTCCGTTTAGGTAGTATATCGAAGTCCGAGGTTCGCGCAAAAGTCAGTCGATTCGGCAGAAAATCGGTGTCCAGTGTATAAGCGTAGGTCAGTCGTGAAGACAAACAATTCGAGTCCAGAGGGCATGCCAGAGTCGTCGAATAAAGTCATAAGAAAAACACCACGCGTAACACGAACACGCAATTGCGTCATATAAATCCCTTACACGCTTTTAAAAATTCATGTCACACTAATTATAAACTTATTAGATAAATGCTTAATACAAATGTGTAGAGAAATTATCTGTCTGCAACCTTAATTAATTGTTTCTACCCTTAGGGGAGGTTCATATCTGACGTAAAATACGTCGAGCGTATCATCGGCCGCGTCTATTCGGTCGAATGTATCGGTTCATATGGCCTTCGCCACACTAGACGGAAATTCCGTCGCCGAACTTCCGCGGCGGTCAATCCGTTCTATACGGTACCAGCCACACTGAATATTCAGTGGCAGATCATCAGTCGGCTGCCTGCCTTATACGGTGCGGTCGTGAATTCGTGATGGATCCGATAGAAGTGATAGCTATTTATGAGGCATTAGAAGAAGAAAGCGTAAATATTGGGTTCATCCCTTAAATACTCTTCGACTAGAAATTGGGCAATTTCATACCCTGTATATACAACTAAGACTTCATTCAGATAAAGCATTCGAATATTATCGTATGTCCATACAATCATTTGATGTATTGCTGAATTTAACTAAGGACTATATTACCAAGAAAAATACAAAACTTAGAACAGCTATACCTCCCGAAGAAAGGCTGACCGTTACATTAAAAAAGATAAATATTAAGTAAGTATATGAAATGAAACAAATTATTGATTAATTACTTAAGTATATTAACTTTTTATTGAATTAAATTGCTGCAACATTTCCTCTATTATCTCAATTAAGTGGAAATATTTTGAAATATTTCGTCTATTTCCTCAATTGAGTGTGCTGTTTCAGTTTCAGCTGATTGAATTGGACGTACTTGAGTTTCAATAGATTCGGGTGACTGTGTATGGTCGAATAGGAGTTTGCACTGTTTGTATTCGTAGTATATCCTTGGTACACCGGCGGTGACACGTCTCCTGTAGGTATACTATATGTTGTAGTTGATTGTTCGTATGTACTATAGCCAGGATGGATTAATGAGTTACGATATTTGATTTTATAAATCAAATTCATCACTTCCATTCTGAACTCACAATTTGGTCTTTCATTTAGGCTCTTAATTAGAGGAAGTAAAGAAAGTAAAAATTTCGTGTCGGCATCTTCTTCGGCTGCTTTAGTTGATTGTTGCTTTTTATTCATTGGTGTAATTAAACTCTGTTGAAAGGCTGTCATTTTAGGTTTTTTTTTTTTCATTTGGGAGGTCCCTGAAACTTCTTCAGTTTGAGGTGGAATAAAATTCTCAGTTACAGTTTCTTGTACGTTTGCATTTCTTGGTTGAGTGTTTGTATTAGTTGATATTTCATCACAAGAATTTTCATTTTGGTCATTATCACCTGCCGGAGCGCTTATGTTCCCCGATGAGACCCGAGACTTTCACCACATCCAAGAATCGAAGCAATTCAATGTACGAGTTTTTACGTTTCTTAGGTGCAGCACTTCCACTTCTTGTATTATCTTGTTTTTTTTCTTTTACGTAATAATCTCTTAAGTGCTTCCATTTCTTTTGAAGTTCATCCACTGTAAAATTAAATAATATAAGTATCAACAAAATGTCGAAATAGCTTAGGGTGATATAGCTCTGATAGTGGCGCCCCCAATAGAAAATAATTAATTATACGTACAATTACTATAATTTATCTATACCACATATGGAAAATCCGCTACGTTGACCCTCTCAAGACTACATTTAACTATGTTTTCACATAGTGTATTAGAGATGCGAACTCTTAACTTCGAATTTTGAAGGCAAAGCACTTTTCTGTTTATACGCCGAAGGTGAGAGTTGGCATCACTAGTAAATTATGTGAATCGATGCGAAACATTGTTAAATGTAGTCTTGAGGGATTGACCGAAGCAGATTTTTCATAAGTTCGTTTATAAATGTTTAATTAATTATTTTAGATTGGGGGAGCCACTGGCGGGAAAACGTGATGATGCTGGACGTTTTTTTTATTTCAGGTATTTGTCTACCGGAATGCATTTTAAAAGTTTATCTCACGATTTTTTGATGGGACGATCGACTGTTGCAGAAATAATAAAAGAAACTTGTGAAGTAATTTGGAAAGTACTGCAACCACTTGAAATGCCCGAGCCAAATAAGGAATCGTTTTTAAAAGTGGCAGAAGAATTCGATAAATACGCAAACTTTCCAAACTGTTTAGGAGCTGTGGATGGTAAACATATAAGAATAATTAATCCTGACAACAGCGGATCTAACTATTTTAACTATAAAAAGTTTTTTTCAATTGTTCTTATGGCAGCCGCAGATTCTAATTATTGCTTCATTACTATCGATGTTGGATCTTTTGGAAAAGAAGCTGATAGTAATGTATTTAGAAGTTCAAATTTCGGACAGAAACTTTACCATGACGTGTTAGACCTACCCGAGGATAAAATACTCCCCGGTACTACCGGCCCAGCACTACCATTTGTACTGGTAGCTGACGAGGCTTTCGCTTTACATAAACATGTTATGCGACCCTACCCCAATAAAACATTAGACATAGAAAAACGTACGTTTAACTACCGCCTATCTCGTGCAAGGCGTTATGTTGAATGTACTTTTGGCATATTGAGCAACAAGTGGAGAGTTCTTCATACGGCCATACTTGTTAACCCGGATTTTGCTACAGAGATAGTAAAAACAACATGTGTTCTTCATAACTTTGTACGGAGACGAGACGGTTTGAAATACAACGACGAATTGTTAACTTCTGATCTAACTACATTACCAAACTGTAATACATCTAGACCCTCTAATACCTTAAATAAGAGAAATTTATTTAAAAAATATTTTATGGAAGAAGGTAAACTAGAGTGGCAACACAATTTCATTCAGGTAAGGTGACTGATATAATCATTGTTAAGTCTCTCTCACATACACTCACACATACAATCACGCATACACTCTCACATACACTCTCGCATACACCCTCAGATACACCCTCACATACACTCTCTCAGACAAACACAATACGCACAAATCTTCACACTCGAAACATACTTTCAATAACATCCATCATGTCATTTTAATACTTATTTTTTTTTTATTATTATTCAATATCAGTGGCGTGCACACAGTTTTAAGACAGGGTAGGCAGAAAATTGTACTCACCAAAAATACTACACGTTGGTTTTGGTTCGTCGTCTTGTCGATTGATGATGTAGGTAATTGCCAAATGCCAACTCAAATATCCATAGATTGACTGATTTTATAGACATATCAATTTACGGATATTCGAAGTGGCCTTTCGGCGCGTTTGTTTGATGTTTTGTAATGTTTGTGTGATTTGCAAAATTTAAATAAAATCATTGAAAAGATGGTGATGTGAGTATACTAAGTATATAGGATTATTTTATTTGTATATTAAATCTACACGCCTATCTTTCTGTAAGAATATCTGCAATATGGAATCGTAAAAGTTGGGAAGGCGTTTTATTTCCGAAAGAAGGTTTTTTTCTATTGAAATCGTGGAGAGATCTGTAAGTCGTTGCTGGCCTTGTGTATTTCTTAAGTAGGTGTGTATACGTTTTAGCGACGAGAATGACCTTTCGGTTGAAGCACTGCTCGCGGGAACTGTAACAATTAATTTTGCCAAACGCAGTACTTCGGGAAAAACTGTATTTATGTTATTTTCGTAAAAATGTTCTATAATTTTGTAAATACTAAGGTTTTTGAATTCGGCAGATTTATAAACACATTTGAGCTCATTGATAAGGCGGTCTAAGTTAAAGTCGTATAATTTATAAACATTTACGAATTGCGATACTAATTCAACCGGAAAATTGTCATTATATTTATTGAAATTTTCGCATGAAAGTAGTCCAAAAAATTTTAACTCTTTTAGATTTTTATATCGGTCGCGACATTCGATGGATATATTGTCTATAATTTCAATAAAAATCCGCTTAAAATTGGTTTTCGCGTCCACAACATTACGTTTTTGTTTTGGCGGCCCTGTGATTATTTTTACGCCTTCAAAAATTAATTCAAACTTAGATCTGAATGATTCCAAAAACGATTCAAAGTCCC
Source organism: Apamea anceps (assembly GCA_951799955.1). Classification (NCBI taxonomy): domain Eukaryota; kingdom Metazoa; phylum Arthropoda; class Insecta; order Lepidoptera; family Noctuidae; genus Apamea; species Apamea anceps. Next base: position 12,655,757 of record OX637521.1, on the reverse strand, counting down.
TAATTTTTTTAATGCAATAAGTCACATCTGATGTCTTTTTTTGAATAATTTCGTAAAGCACATCAGTTTCTGCGAATATTTCGTTAAACACATGAAGTAAAAACTGGAATTGAAAGTCTTTTAAATTGCGTAACAAATACGAAACTTGACTTAATGTCTCACCATCCCAAGAGTCTTCGTTTTCAGCCATATCCTCAAATAAATCAATTAAATGTAAATAAGAATTGAAAATTACATTTACAGTACGCGAATTGTAAGTCCATCGAGTGTCAGCAACGCGAGGCAATTTTTTCATATCAGCCATTTTATTATAGTGGTTTTGCTTTTGGTGCTATTATTAAAGAAATTGGCTAATGTTTTTACGAGATTGAAAAAACGTTTAGTTTCCGGGATACGTTCGCACGCTTTGGAAAGTACCAAATTAAGGACATAGGCGGAACACCAAACGTATTCAGCAAGAGGACATTGCTGGCGAACCAGTGACTGAACGCCGTTCCGTTCAGATGACAGAACAGCTGCACCGTCATATGTCTGAGCTACTAATTTCGACAAACAGTTAAATTCTGATAAAGTCTGCAGTATGATGGCACTTAAAGTTTTCGCGGTACGGTTGGAACTTACGTCAATATATTTTATAAATCGATCAAAAACTTCTGACTTACGAAAATATCTTAAAACCAGTACTAGTTGCTCTTTGCCACTTACGTCTGGTGTTTCATCGACCATCACAGCTACAAAATCGGTGGAAGCGATTTGTTGTTTTATTGTTTCGATCATTACAGACGCTACACTAGAGATCAGGTCATTTTGAATACGATTTGATAAACCCGTAAATGAGCTAGTGCAATTTTGTAAATGGTTTTCCAACACTCCGTCGTATTTCGCGAGCACGTCGACCATTTCTAAATAATTGCCCTTATTCACTGACGAAGCAGATTCGTCATGTCCACGAAAAGCGAGCTCTTGTTTCCCCAAAAAGCAAACAATGTCAATAAGTCGCTGAAAAATATTTCGGTTCCGATCGACTTTCGCGTTATGTCTATCGATGTCGATTTGTATCTGAGAGTTTAAACGCGTCTCTATACGATTTTTTCCAAAGGTATGATATTTAAGGGAAGATTCTAAGTGTTTTTCAGATTGTTCATGTTTTCTCGCGGCGGTAGGAAAATTATGAATATCAGCGTAACCGATGTCGTTCCAGACGGTTTTATTATTTGAAAATAGTAGACAAACGAAACAAAATAACCGATTACTGTGTATGCAACCTGTCAGCCAATGATATGAATCATATTGTTTTGTATTGAATTTACGATTGACTTTACCTTTAGTTTGTATTAATTGCAAATCCGGTGTAGGACGACCTATCTCGATAACTTGTTTTTTTTCACTAAAAGATAGTTTTGAAAACGCGTCATATTTTGTTTTATCAATACACACACCATCTGAACAACTTTCACAGACAATATTATCCATTTTTCACTTTAATCACAATGTTAAAATCCTAAATATCTGATAGCGTAAGTCACAAACACAACACACATCAAACAATAATGGCTACTATTTACTTTTGAAATTACGTAGTAAAAAGGAAAATTAATACGACAAAAAAATGATGGCCATCTAAATATATAAAATTCAATGAAACAATGTTACTTCTTAAAATATTCGCATTGCATAGCAAACTTTCGTCGGAAATGTTCGGTTAGGATCGTAATTTTTCGTGTTAGCTATAAAGAACAACTAAACAAGACACTGGCTTTTCATGCAGTTGTGTGCGTGATTTTTTTTTGTGTCAGCAAAGCCCACGTAGCTATAGGAACGCACACACATAAAAATACGCATGACCACGAGTTTCCACGGAGCACACATACAAAATAGTCAGAGACGAATAGTTTGTGTCTTTGCCGTGGCAAAGGCGAGGTGGCGCTAGTGCAGTAAACTGTATCGATCTTAATGATAACACCGGCACTCGATAGGTGGAGCTGATTTTTGATTTAAGATTTTTATGTTGTTTTGTTTATTGATAAAATGATATTAGATCTACTATCAGAACTAGGGTAGGCAGTGTCTTTCTGTCTTTATGAAACGCACGCCACTGTTCAATATTATTTTTAAGTACCTATACGGTTTTTGTTAACTAGAATAACTAAAAATGCTGTACTATGGAAGAGCGGAGTCTCCTAACACAGGCATTGTTTGCTTAAAAGGAGGTTCCAAACACTATACCCTTTTTGTAAACTGAAGCATTAATAAACTTATTATTATTACATGCATACGAGTACTTATAATTAGATATACCTAGGTATAGAAAATTAATAAAGTGATAAACTCACCAAGTTCTCGCTGTTTTGTTTCTATTTCACTATCCCAATTGTCGTACAATATTTTCGCAATCTCTTCCCATGCTCGTTTCTTTGCAGTTCTATCCGGCTTTTCTCTAGTCCCAGAGGTAAACTCTATTTTGCACTTCGATAATAAATCGTTCAGTTTCAAACATCCTGTGCGTGCGTCGTCACTGTGAGTTATCCGCTGAATGTGGTGCGATGCATACAAATACCTGTAATACGACGTTGCCGATCTTACGCTGACGGAAGATCGGTGCGCGGACGACCGAGCAGACGCGAGCGAGTGACGGTCCGCTCCGAGCGCGGGATCGTCCGCGACTGAACGACCGATCTTCCGCGTAGTGTGCCCGTTATTTGTATTTTATATGCAATAACATGTATTGGCGTTCCGCCGCGGAAGTTCGGCGACGGAATTTCCGTCAAGTGCCTTAATCCTAAAATTAGCCAGAGCATACATGTTCAGAGAAAACATTTGTTGGAAACAATTGTCTGAATAGAAAACTATTTCTAAATTAGAGTCATTGACAGCTTGCGCTTTTTCTTTTATAAATTCTAAGACACAGGAACCAATTTCATTAGCTCCTCTTAAACTACCCACTTCACTCCAAACGTAACAATTACATTTGTCTTTATTTAACTCACAGATAGTCAAATTACAAACGTTAAGTTTTGATTTGTAATAAAAAGCAGAAGTCTTACACATCGGAAGAGGTAGCACTGCTTGTAAATCATAACATGCAACTATGTAATTTTCTTGAACCTTTAGCTTATCCTCATTTTTTTCAACTCTACTGAATTCTTTTTCCGTGTGATGTTCTAGATATTTTGCTCATTTTCATCCTTTTCAAGTACATCCATATTTTCAAAAGCAGCACAAAACTCGCACATGTCCTTTTTTGGTATGAAAAAGCTTATAATCTTGTTTAAATATTTTCCGATAAGTATGTTGCTCACCGGCTGGCTTTCCTTCTATTTCACACATTTTTTTGTATAAATCCATTAAATTTTTGCCACCCTCAATAAACTCCCGACTTGTCTGTTGCCTTAAGTAGTGACTCTCGATACGCGGTATGGAATCAATATGATTTTTTATACCATGTACCACTTCATCGAAAACCTTGTGTTGGTTTCCATGTTTCCCCCTCTTCTCTGGCTCTACAATATCACTATCACACATCTTCTCTAATACAGTTCTAATCGGTCTATCATTTATCCCTAGAGTATTTAAAAAAAAAAAAAATTACAAACACGTACTTTGTTTTCTCCCAGTGTCAAGTGGAAAGCATGCTTTGGTTCACGATTTTTATTCTCTCTTTTGTAACTGTACTTTGGTGTTACAAAAGTCAAATGTTTACATATAAAATCCCTCTGTCGAGTAATACAGTCCATTTCCCAATATAGCTTGAAGATAGCATTTCTATGATCTTCATCAATTTTTTCTGAACATCTTGAACGACATCGTTCTGTACAAGGAGGGCCCATGCGTCTTTCCGAAATAGCTCTCTTAGTTTTGGATAGTGAAACGTATTGTTTTCCTGAATTACGCAACTTCTTAGAGTTTTTTTTCTTATCATTCACCACACCCTTACGCTTTTTTTTGTGGGGGAAACCATAGGGACTGGAACGTTATCATCAGCTGGCTCACTGCTAGAGCTTTCCCTATGTGAGGCTTGGTTAAGTGGTGGGACATAATCAGCGTCATCATCATCATCCGGGGAAAAATCACCTGCTCTTGACGATGCTATAGAAGATCTTGATTTGGATGAACAAGAACTTAATGATCTTGCTCTAGGTAATTGAATAGGAAAAGATTCTGGAATCATAACTATTTTGCAAATAATTAGATGTGCTCGGTAGATTCTCGCCCGGTTGTGTCAAATAGTGAGTATTAATATTGAACTCCTTAGACTGGATTGAATCTGAAATATGTGTCCCAGTGCTAGATGAAGATGAACTGCTCGAAGTGGAAGAGCTGCATGAAGAAGATGAACTACTGCTGCTTAAAGCTTTGGCGTTGGAACTTTTAAAACGACTTTAGCACCTACGTAATACTACACCGTGTTTTTAATTTGACTATCGTAACGCTCTTTGGCTCGTTCTTTCATAACTTCAAGACTTTTCAATGCTGCGTCTCTAGAGACTCTGAGACGATGAAAAACAGAATCTTAAAACCGTGGATGACCATTGGCTTACTGCGCTCAAATTCAAACTCAAATAATTTATTTCAATTAAACCATTTCAATCATTTCATAAAATTGTCGGTCAGTTAGTCAGAAGGTTGAAGCTAATTGCCCATTCCAAAAACGTAGATCTCTGTGGAGAAGAACGGGCAAGAAACTCCACGGACACTCTTTTAAATCAAGATATTATTACAAAATTCTGGGTACATTATTCTTATTGCTTCTATATGTGAGAACAATGTAAAAAAAAAATAAACAATTTTAAATATAAAATTCAAAATCCAAAATAAGCCCTGGCAGCGAAGAGATGACCCGTCTCAACCGACGGCGCCCGTTCACGAACATGACGCGTGGATCAGCACCATCCAGCTCAACCATTTCGTAGGAAACCGAATGATCCAACACACGCGCCATCACCAGTGAGACATTTAAGTGAGCATGACATATTCTTAACTGCCATGCTCTTTCAAGTCAACATCAAAATATCGTAAAAAAAAAACGAATCCATGGTTCTTACATTTACAAAACTTAAAAAATCCTTCTAAATTATACAAAACTATAGTTTGCAATTTATTTAAAAGATAAGAAAAAAAAAATACTACCAATCAGGAAGAGGTATATAATCTTGAAGTATTAAGAATTAAAACTTGATTGAATAAAATATACATTAAGTTCGTAATGTCAAAACATTTAAAAAAACAAAAATATATTGAAATATTGAAATTGTGATCAACTAGTGTGCCCAGGTGCCTGAGGAGCAGGACCAGCATTAAGCCAAGCATTTTTATCTACGATATACTCATCCAACTTATAATATGCCTGTCTACATAGTGTGCGTTTAATGCATGTTTTAAACTTCTCATTTAGTTGAAGAATATCGAGTGGTATTTTATTATAACATTTTACACAGTACCCCATAAAAGAAGTTTTTACTTTAGACAATCTGAAGCGCGGTTGATCTAGTTTGTTCCTATTCCTAGTGTTAAAATTATGCCTGTCACTTATCTCACTAAAAAGATGTAGATTTTTTCGAACGTACATAATGTTTTCGTATATATGTTGACAAGGAACCGTCATGATGTTAATTTTTTTAAACAGTTCCCTTAGAGATTCGCGTCTGCTGAGATTGTAGATGGCTCTGATAGCCCTCTTTTGCAGAATGAAGATAGACTCAATATCTGCAGCCCGTCCCCACAGCAAAATACCGTAAGACATGATGCTATGGAAGTAACTAAAATAGACCAGTCTCGCGGTATCCACGTCTGTTAATTGACGGATTCTCCAAACAGCGTAAGCGGCTGAACTTAGCCGCCCTGCAAGTGATGTTAGGTGAGGACCCCACTGCAGCTTTGAGTCAAGCGTGATCCCCAAGAAAACCGTATTTTCGACGAATTCAAGTATCTCCCTATTCAATACAACGTGACATTCACTACTTCTAACATTCGGTAAAGCGAATCTAATGCATTTAGTTCTTTTCTCATTTAATACTAAATTATTTACAGTAAACCAATTATGGACCATAAGCATAGCGTTATTTACGTCGTCAAGCTCCTGTGCACGTCTGCCTACTTTAAAAATCAGTGATGTGTCATCAGCAAATAACACCATTTGTGGTCGGATTTTTAGTAACTGTATTTATAATCGAAATAATATGCAAAAGAAGCTAAGACTAGAACCGTTTAAAGAGGTACTAAATATAACGTATAAAAGATATCGAAACTACTGTAACAGTATTATCAAAAAACAAAAACGAAAACATGACAGGGACCAACTATCTAAAGCACATAAAAATCCTAAGAAAACCTGGGACATCATTAACAATATTACACAGCGCAAACCTATAAAAAAACAAACAACTTAGAACTCTTGGCAGTATCAACTACCCCGCGGAACTCCGTTAGTGTGGTGACTTTTCGAGCATAGGGAATGTTCTCGCTGATAGCATTGTAACACCTTTGCCCACGGTAGCTAATTATCTAGATCCTAACTCATCCTCATCTATCTGTCCTCCAGTATCATCATTTGTCCTGCTGGATACTGATACTTGCGAAGTTCATTCCGTTCTAATGAGCTTCAAACCAGATAGTGTCCCAGGTATGTAGTACCAATCATAACTCATCTATCAAACTTATGCTTTGAGCAGGGTATTTTTCCAGAGCCTTTAAAAGTAGCACTTATAACGCCAGTGCACAAGTGTGGTGACAAGACTGACCCGTCAAATTATAGGCCAATCTCAGTTCTACCTTCCATCTCTAAAATTCTTGAAAGACTAAAATAAATTCACGATTAATTAAATACCTGACTAAAAATAAAATACTTTCAACTTCTCAGTTCGGGTTTCGACAAGGCATGTCTACTGAGGATGCAGTGTCTGCACTAACGTCTACTATAGTAGACAAAGTTGACAACGGCGGCAGGTGTCTGGCTGTATTCCTGGACCTTAAAAAGGCCTTTGATACGGTTTCTGTCCCCATACTGCGACGCTGCGTTTGTACCGCTCTAATTATTAGCCTAACGTTCTGTTAAAGTTTCAAATAGTAGCGGTCCCCCGACGGGACAACATTTAATCAAAAAATTTCATACGTACTTACGTAGGGTCATAAATTCAAGGTTATTTTATTTTCTTTTCATAGGGTTTCACGTTTATACCTTTTTTGTTCTATTTGTGGCTTTTTTTCCATAGTTTTTTTATTATTATTTTTTTGTGTCGGGGGTTTTTTTAATTTTTATTTTATGCTTTTTGTAGGGACTCTATAATATTTTATTTCTTTTAATTTCTTGCGTTTTAAGATTTAGGTAATTTGGTGTTTAATCAGGTTTTTGTAATTCACCATGTTGTGGTTGTGGCCATCTTGGATTTGAAATTTGTCATAGTGTATAGTATTCTACTAGTCAAGCCCTTTCATTTGATACCCATATTGAGGGAGTTGTGAAAAAAATGTAATTCGCCATTTTGTGGTGGCGGCCATCTTAGATTTGAAATTTATCATAGTGTATAGTATAGTATTCTACTGGTCAAGCCCTTTCATTTGATGCCCATATTGAAGCAGTTGTGATTTTCATCAAACATAGCTAAGAACACTCCCGACAAATCCATCTTGGATTTGAAATTTATCATAGTGTATAGTATTCTACTGGTCAAGCCCTTTCATTTGATGCCCATATTGAAGGAGTTGTGAAAAAATATGTAATCCGCCATTTTGTGGCGGTGGCCATCTTGGACCGATTTTCATCAAACATAGCTAAGAACACTCCCGACAAATCACCTTTCAAACAAAACCAAAATCGGTTCATCCGTTCGAGAGCTACGATGTATGCATACACACACACTCGCACACATACACCCCCCCACTGTGTGTGGGGGTGTGTGTGTACTTTGAAATTCCACACTTGGTGGAATTTCAAAGTGTGCTCAACATCTTTGAAGAAGTAGTGATAAAGATATTGCACGTCATAGGGATTTTTCTTGCAAGCAATTTTGGCTATAAAGACGTAACCGGCAAAAACATTTATTTTCTTATTTTTTAATGCGTTTCTATGACCGAGTGCATACTGTCTCATTCCATTTGCGTGTGCCCTTTTTCGAGTAACTTTTGTTTTATAGTTACTCTGTTTTCTATGCTGTAGTTTAGTAGAGCGTTCGATAGTACAACATTTCTGTTTTGGTAGGTACAACCATCACTGTAAATAATTATTTCTTGGTTGCTGTGCATTGCATTTTGTGTCACGAACTTCTCAATAGCTGCTACAATTACTGTTGAAAATTCGTTGCTAGTTAATTTTCCTTCACTTTCATTCCAAATGTAACAATAACCCTTATTTCTTTTACAATCGTAGACTGTGAAGTTATGTACAATGAGTATCGTCTTATAATAGAGTGATGACACATTTGATCGCGGGCTTAAAAGCACAGATTGCAAATCCATGGTAAGTACTTCATGTTCTGAGGCGGTGTCCTTAGCTAGTTCGTTTCTAGCTTCTTCTTTCTTATCACGCTGTGTCTTATAATTAATTTCTGATACATTGCCGGCTTTGTATGACTCACAAATATCACACAAGTCCTTTTTTGGTCTATATAAGGATAAATTAAGCGCTTCAAACATGTTAAAGAAAGTTGTAACGGTTGTAATGGCTCATTTTTTTCTCTGACAGAAGAATTCTTTTCTGTATGTTTCATAGAGCTGAGTGTTTGACGTCCAGATAGGTTCCAGGTACAGCTTTGAGGATTTTTTTTTTAATGTGGAGCGTGCGGTATTTAAGTTTTTATCGGTCGAACATGCATCTTTTTTAGATTAAAATATTACCTACTTCTAACTCGTCTGGCGTTGAAATTAATATAAGTACTTACAGTAATAAAAATACTTTGATATGTACACTATATAATGTTTGATTTTAGACCGTTCAAAACACCCTTTAATCCTACTATTTATCGCTGAGCACTGGCGGCTCGGTTGTAACAGCTGCGACTTATAGCTTGTAGATCGTAGGTTCAAACCCAGAGAGGCATTTTACTTTGTGTAAATTGTTTCATCACTACTGCTCTTAAAACGGCGCAGGAAAACATTGTGAGAAAACCGGCATGTCCTAGAGCTAAAAATCGAAGACATGTGATATCTACCAACCCGTACTGGTACCCGCGTGGTGGATTACGTTACGGCCCACTCCCTCCCATCGAGAAGAAGCCTGTGTCACAGCAGTGGAAACAATAAAGGTTGATTGTGCTTATGGAACAAATATGATGATTGCACTGAGGTGTTAATTTTAGCAACGTAGAAGTTACTAAATTACAAATCTTTGCAGAAAAACACATTTTTAATGTGCAAAGAACAGACGAGACTAGCACAAAACAACAAAAAAAAAAAAACAAGCATGGGACAACACTGAAAAGCAATTCAATGCCAAACTCCAAAAAAATATGACACAAACCGTAACTATACCTAGCCCTTAACCGCCTGATTTGGGCGATTAATGTTATAGTTATTTGTGACGTCATTTTAACAAATGTGACAATTGTTAAAATGATGCAACCCGAATTTCACTTAACCGGAGATTTGACGGCTGTCAAAACATTGATTATCGCTATAGTTAGTTGATACAACTCACTCTAAGAGTTCCACATCAGGTGTTCCGGATCTTCAATTTTATTCTCTCAGCAGAAAATGCTCATCAGACGAAATATTTTTCTAAGGCGCCATTTTTGTAACTCTTATAGTTTAGCTGGTCTGTTGCGGTTTTGCATCAAGTGTTCCAGTTTCCAAAAATTATAGCCTATATGTTGCCCAGGTTTAGTAGCTAGATAACAAAAAAGTTTCATTCAAATCCGTCCAGTAGTTCTCCGGAGATTAGCGTGTACAAACAGACAGACTTTTTTTATTAGATTCGTGTTCTATTACTGTTTCTTAATCCCCCTCAATTATTCTTTTTTAAATATATTCAATGTACAGACACACTTTTTACATTCTTATTATAAGTATAGATTTTACAAGCACATAGGCACCGTCCTTGATATTTTCAGGGTCAACAGGCTCTTCATAATCATCTTCTTCTTCGTTTTCTTCAAGCATGTCGAAAGGTGAAGCAGAACTTTCTCTTAATATGACAACTTTTTCACTATCGCTACTAATTGTTTCAATCTCTATGGTTTTCTTTCTTTTTGGTTTACTAATCTCTTCATCTCATTTTTTTCCAATTCTTCAATTCTAGTCTTCTCAGGCGTGTTCGTATAAATTCTTGATTTTCCAAGTGATTGACCTTATTTTGTCTGTGTGCGTTTTTGAATTTTTGGGAAAGGGTTTATCATTTCTGGCGTCTTCAATAATTTGGAAGTAGATGGGGCAGGGTTATCAAAATCTATCACTGTTGATGCAAAATGTTGTGAAAGCAGTGAAGACGAGACATTTCCCGACAAAGTCGGTGATGTTTGAGCAGAAACATCACCAAGTTCAGGACTAACTGTAGCAAGCTCGTCACCAGCTATTGCAAGCTCCTCATCACCAGTGATTTCATTGGGAGTTGTTACAGGATTTGAATGATACACCTGATCCGACGCAAAGTCATCATCATTGTTGAAAATCAACTTATTAAAAGGCCATATTCCGGTTTTTTCATAAGCACTGGTGATATTCCTGCCATTGAATGACTCCAAATAAGGTATCTTTGTGAGTTTTGGGATATTATAAATATTAAGTGTCTTTCCTGGGTTGGAAACGTGCCAGTCATTGAATGCTATTTTTAATTTTGATTTTAATGGTCCAAATACTCCAACATCTAAGGGTTGAAGGCGATGAGTCGTGTGAGGAGGAAAGGAAAAGCACGGCAATAGTTGATTGCATGTATAGAAATGTGACTTTGTTAGGAATGGAACGCAACCATGAATTAGTTTATTACTTAATCTGTATGAACGCATCTATAGAATTTTGCATTTTTGCCGCTGTGCGGCGCTCACCTCCCTTTTCACTCAAAACTGCCTTGTAACGTTTTACTCTAATAATAAATTACACGAATTAATACTTAAAGCTTGATTTATTGCAACTATTCCTACATGGTAGCAGAGCGTGGTTGCTTAGCAAGTATCAGTGGAAATATTCGTGCAGAATTTATCAGTACTTTGAGGTGTACGTGTACTGGAAAACATTTGAGGTTATTACACGTGCAAGTGACCGGCCGGCGATATAGACAAAATGAGTTCGTCGCATCACATGTTTAATCTCGATAAGTTGATCGGGCGTGAGAACTTTACAACATGGAAGTTCAGTGTCAGAACTTATCTAGAACACGAAGACTTGTGGCATTGTGTGGAGCCAAAGAGTGACATACCTGTTGATCCAAGTAAAGATATCAAGGCGAAGTCCAAGTTAATACTGTTGTTAGATCCACAAAACTATGTACATGTACAAAGTTGTAAAACTGCTAAAGAAGTGTGGGAAAATCTGCAGCGAGCGTTTGATGACAACGGATTGACCAGAAGAGTTGGACTATTGAAAGATTTAGTGAATACTACTCTGGAATCTAGCGGTAATGTGGAGTCATATGTCAACAAAATAATGACCACAGCCCACAAACTACGTAACATAGGGTTTGAAGTGAATGATGAGTGGCTGGGCACCTTAATGCTGGCAGGTCTGCCCACCTTAATGCTGGCAGGTCTGCCCGACATCTATACTCCGATGATTATGGGGCTTGAGAGTTCTGGCGCGAAGATTAATGCCGATCTTATCAAGACCAAGCTCCTACAAGAAGTTAGATCAGCAGATACCAGTACTGCTCTATATGTAAACTCAAAAGCGAGGAGACATAAATATCAGCCACAACAATCAAAGGTCAAAAAGGGGCCACGATGTTACAACTGTAATAGTTATGGTCACTTTGCTAAGAGTTGTACGAGTGCTAAGGGCAGCAAGACTTAGAATGAAAAAAGCAAAAAGGATACAGGTTTTATTGCAGCTTTTTCAGCATTTTCAGGAGAAAAACACAACAAATGGTTCATGGACTCAGGTGCATCTATGCATATGACTGGTAATGGACATTGGTTATACAATGTCACAGAGCCACCGGTAAAGGAAATAACAGTAGCTAATAAAGAGCCGCTGTCAGTTGGAGGAGTTGGATACACTGATGTCAGACTAGTGCAGGGTAAGAACATTCAGCTGAAAAATGTTTTACTTGTTCCAGACTTAGCCGTCAACCTACTCTCAGTGAGTGCTATTGTTAATAGTGGTTACAAAGTAACGTTTACTCAAAGAGGCTGTGATGTTCATGACGCACATGGCAAATTTATATGTTCTGCAACTCTAAATGATAAATTGTACATTTTGGATACAGAAAATAGTCCTGAAGCAGCACATTTAAGCTCTAGTGAGGAGAAGTGTAGTGACACTTACCTGTGGCACTTGCGCATGGGGCACTTAAATGTTCGAGATGTCAACAGGCTACCTGACTGTGTCAAGGGCGTCACTCTAACTGATACTGAGAATAATGTGACTAAATGTATTTCCTGTTGTGAAGGCAAGCAGTCAAGGCTCCCGTTTAAGAATATTGGTTCCCGAGCTACAGAACCATTAGAGCTTGTCCACTCTGACCTCTGTGGACCAACGGAGAACTTGAGCTGCTCAGGTATGAAATACTATATCACTTTTATAGACGACTATACTAGAATGGTGCATGTGTACTTCATGCAAAATTAAACCAAAGTGTTAGAAATTTTCAAGGATTATAAAAATAAAGTTGAAAACCATTGTTCTCGGAAAATAAAGGTATTAAGAACAGATAATGGTACTGAGTACTGTAATACTCATTTTGAAAAATTTCTATCAAATAGCGGTATAGTACATCAAACTTCCACTCCCTACACCCCTCAACACAATGGATTGGCTGAACGGATGAACAGGACACTGGTTGAGAAAGGTAGATGTATGCTGTTCCATGCCAACCTACCAAAGAAACTATGGGCCGAGGCAGTGGGGACTGCAGCATATATTGTAAACCGATCTCCTAATAAAGCTTTGCATGGTAAGACACCTTTTGAATTGTGGAATGGATTAGAACCTGACCTGTCGCATCTAAGAATATTTGGCTCCGAGGCCATGGTCTTTGTACCAAAGGAGAAACGCCAAAAATGGGATAAGAAGTCAAAAAGGATGATTCTGGTGGGATATTGTGACAGTACAAAAGGATATCGTTTATTAGATGAAAAAACATACAAACTTACCAAAAGCAGAGATGTTACCTTCTTTGAAAGTTGTAAAAACTTAGATCTTACTGTTACTTATGATGTTTCAGCTTCGTCTACAAACTGCCAAAATAAACAAGTAGAGTCACAGCTGTGTGGCAGTCAATCTATTTCCACAAGTCACAGAAGCAATGTCCTGGTACCGACAGAAGCACCCCTAGAGGTAAGAAACAGCCCACCAAATGAAGAAACTACCAGTGATTGTGTAACAAATGAGGACTATGATCAGTATTCTAGTGAGTATGAGACGGACACAGGGGATTTGGATACAACATATGTCCCACCGAGATGGGTGGACTCCCAGTATCAGCAACAGAATATCACACTAAGGCCTCGAAATAGAACACAAGAAAGAAATAGTACAGATACAGAAGAAAACAGTATGTTTTGTTTACTTTCAAGTTTCTCTGATCCACAGACAGTTGAGGAGGCACTTTCGTCACCATATGCCAAACAGTGGCGACAGGCAATGGACGAGGAGTACAACTCGTTGATGAAAAATAGCACCTGGAGTTTGAGAAACTTGCCTTTGGATAGAAAAGTTTTACCTAGCAAGTGGGTATACAAAACTAAAACTGACCAAAGGGGTAATATAGTTCGTTTCAAGGCCAGGCTTGTCGTTAAAGGATATGCTCAGAAGAAGGGCACCGACTATGAGGAAGTGTTCTCTCCTGTTGTAAAATACAGTACCATACGTTATCTAATATCACTAGCTGCAAGATTGGGGCTTGAGATTGATCAGCTAGATGCAGTATCAGCATTCCTTCAAGGAGACATTGATGTGGAAATATATATGACGCAACCAGAGTTGTACGAGCAAGGGTCTAAGGTATGTCAATTGCATAAATCTTTATATGGACTGAAACAGGCAAGCAGGTTATGGAATTCAAAACTGAACACTGTGCTACAGGGCATAGGTATGGAAAGGTCGAAATCTGACCCCTGTGTATATTTTAATGTAAACAAGAATATCTATATTGCTGTATGGGTCGATGATCTTATTTTATTTACTCCGAATGAAGTAGAAAAGGATATGATAAAGAACAAGCTCATGCAATACTTGGAGATGAAGGATCTAGGTAAAGCCAGTCAGTGTGTTGGTCTGAACATAACAAGGGATAAAGACGTCATTATGATTGACCAAGAAAAATATATTAAAGATGTACTCAACAAGTTTGGCATGTCTGATTGTAAACCATGCAAAACACCAATTGAAGTCGGCCAAAAGTTTGCTCAGTGTGTTAACAGCAAGGAAGTAGATTACCCTTATCAACAAGCTATAGGCAGTCTGCTCTACATCGCTCAAGGCACAAGACCAGACATTTCCTTTGCGGTTAATACTCTTAGTCGATTCAATAAAGAGCCCAGAGCTGAACACTGGACAGCTGTCAAAAGAGTCCTACGATACTTACAAGGAACCAAAAACTTGAAGCTCACATATACCAAAGATGGTGAGCAAACATGAAGGGCCTCTGCGACGCAGACTGGGCCAGCGATAACATTGACCGTAAGTCCTGCACGGGCTATGTTTTTATTTCTCAGGGAGGCGCAGTGTCCTGGTGCTCAAGGAGACAGCAGACGGTGGCTCTGTCGACGGCCGAAGCAGAATACATGGCAATGTCGTCGGCAGCACAGGAGGCCCTGTGGCTGCGACAACTGCACGTCGAGTTCGGCCAACCCCTCGCCGGACCCCTTCACATATTCAGCGATAACCAGAGCGCTATTAAATTGTCTTCCAATGATTGTTATCTACCTCGCTCTTAACATATTGATATCAGGTATCATTTTTTGAGAGAGCATGTAAACAATTTAGATATAAAGTTTAACTATTGTAGAGGTGATAAAATGATTGCAGATATACTTACCAAGGGGACAACTGACCATAAAAATTTGTATTGTAGCAAAAATGGGTTTGCGTTCAGGGGTGGTTGTTAGGAATGGAACGCAACCATGAATTAGTTTATTACTTAATCTGTATGAACGCATCTATAGAATTTTGCATTTTTGCCGCTGTGCGGCGCTCACCTCCCTTTTCACTCAAAACTGCCTTGTAACGTTTTACTCTAATAAGAAATTACACGAATTAATACTTAAAGCTTGATTTATTGCAACTATTCCTACAGACTTTCATGATTGTCATACAAAGCAATATTGGATTTTCTTTCGAACATAAGGTGTGTTTCTGGGTGTGCTTTAGAACATCGACAAAAATATTCGAATTCATCCAACCACTTCTCGTAGCTACACCTAAGGAGCCTTCTGGAGCACCTTCTAAGAAGTGGTCCTTATAATGCACTCGAGGGAAGATGAATAAGGGCGGTATGGTATTTCCACTTGCTGAAACAATATCACCAAATGTGACCAGTTTCCTCTTTCGGCAGACACTATTTGACCAACCTGTATTTGACTCTTGTCAGCAAACATTTTTGGTGTACTCAAAACAGTTGAAATACCAGACTCGTCGTAGTTGAAAATCCGATGGGCACTAAAATTATGTTTGCCGTATATATTCTCCAGGTTCTGGAATAAATCATTCACTGCCGTTTTGTTGAAACCGAATGATCTGGCAGCGCAAGTATTTTCAGGTTTACGTAAACTTAAATTTTTATGTCGTTTTTGGAAACTTGCTAACCAGTCTGCTCCCGCCATCTTATTATTATTCCAACTTGCAGGATACTTGATATCATTGGCCTCGACAAATTCATACGCAAGTTTTTTTACTTGGATACATGTCAGTCCATAGCGCATCTTAGAACACGCTAAGATATATTTATTTAAATGATCCTCTTCTGTTTTTGTAAAAACTTGCTGTGATGCAAATTTGGATTCGAATACACGATTTTCGCTATCAAGATCTTGTGTTTTGGGTAATTTTTTGATACGGCTTTGTAGTGTTTTTGCATAAACTCCACATGTAGCTGCTGATTTCCGTAAAGAGAGTTTTTTTCCAAAATTTCATCGATAGCTTTTAACATTGCCTGTTCGTCCACCTCTCCACTCCTAGTTCTCTTCGTCTTGTAATTTCTGACCAAATTTTTTCTGTAAAATAGAATTATGATATCAGTTCAATTCAGTCAAGCTCAAGTCAAATACGTTTATCGTGACTTAGAAGCGATGAATGAATGACGCCCTCTCCTTCATGGCGTCTTATCCACAGCCGAACAGTGTTTCTCTACAAGCAATAAATAGTCTCATAACAAGTGGTTTCATTTTAAAAAAACTGACGTGTCAAAAAACCCGACCGCAACAAACGATTAAATAGTTCTAAACAAATCACTTTTCAGGTTTCGTCCATACTGAACCCTGGTCCCAACTTTCTCGGTCCGTATATATCTACCTCCATATATAGCTAGAAAGCGCAAAAGTACTGATGGTAAGAAAAATGCTTGTATGGATTGTATTTACATACTTTTATTCAGTCATCACAAATCACAGTCTGTGTATAAAATAATTTAAACTCTCTTCTGACATGTTGCTGACACTTACTGATACATAAAATGCTTTGTTTCAGTTGCACTGGGGCATCATTGTAATGTCAAAGAAAGAGATGCTTCTTATGTTAGAGATCTTCTTATCTTTTAAATGAATGAGAGAGAGACCTCTATGTAATTACCAAAACCCACTATAACAAAAGCATCAAAGGATGCCACCGACTTTTGCCCATTGCGGTTATTGAATTTTATGACTCTTGTTCGGCTTAAGCTTATTGTAAAATTTCTAGAAATGAATTATTTAATAATTAGTCACTACCTACTTATTTGCACGGAATCTTAAGTAGGTTATTATTAACCAACAAAATACTTTTTATAGAGATACACAACAATGGCAAGCATTTTTTTTATTTAAAACCAACAAAGAAATTTATTTTTATTTATTTATTCATATAATAATTCAATGTGTTTGAATTATGCACTATTCAATTACTTACACAAGATAACATTTGCATGATAAACTTTTCACTTTGCATCGTTATTAAAGTTTTTTTTATAAATTAAGGTATTTTAAAACAACACAATTTACCATGACAATAATTAAAATAATTTACTACTTACGCTCATATGCAGCTGTTCAGCGATTTGACTAATATTAAATCCTTGTCCATGCATAATTATTATTTGATTACGTTCTTCGCGTATGAGATTCCTATAAGACATTATGCACAGAAATGATCCACAACAGATCGGAGTCCAATATTGTCGCACAGGTTAACGTTTGGGCAATCAAGGGTCAGGTAAACAGATTAATGGTCAAAATTTATAAGGTCCGGTAAGCGCGCTCAGTTTAAATAGTTCGTCCGTAAAATTCAAAAAAGGAGTACACGTGATGCGTCACTAGCTGCGCAATGCAGGTTGCAACTAATTGCGTTATCGCTTTCCTAATAGGCGGAAACTTTTAGGGGGCGTGGTTTGGCGCCGCCGCAGGATTTATGCAAAAAAAATTTTAAGTGAGCAGGTCGCATGTCAAAAAGGTCGTGATAGTACAATGACAGTAAATGCACATGAAAAAGAAACAATAAAAACGTGCTAATTATTGAAATAAATGAAAAGTAACACTGTATTAGTCAACAATTACTAACCCTCATTCACTATTTTTTGGAAAACTGTTCTATGTACCTATCTAATCATTTAGAAAGTAACAGTGTAGGTATTCATACAATCAGGTCCTCAAATTCAAATACCTAACAATAACTAAAATGAAATTTAGCAAGCGTTTTGCATTTTCTCCCTTCGCCTTTTTTCCAATCGGTTAAAATAATTTGCCAATAATGTTTCAAAGGCGCGAAAAACGCAATATCAAAAGGCTGCAGAATGTGTGTGGGCCTTTGGTGGTAAGCACACAAACGTAATGTTGTGTTTTCCACAATCTTCCAATACTTTAGACGAGAAATGCGAAGATAGATTATCTCCTATAAGCACAATCTTTTTTAACCGACTTCTAAAAAAGGAGGAGGTTCTCAATTAGGATGTTTGTTTTTTTTTTTTTATGTTTGTTCGCGCATAACTCTGTCGCTTGCCAACCGATTTGAAAAATTCTTTTTTGGTTAGAAAGCTTTGGTGGTAAGCACACAAACGTAATGTTGTGTTTTCCACAATCTTCCAATACTTTAGACGAGAAATGCGAAGATAGATTATCTCCTATAAGCACAATCTTTTTTAACCGACTTCTAAAAAAGGAGGAGGTTCTCAATTAGGATGTTTGTTTTTTTTTTTTATGTTTGTTCGCGCATAACTCTGTCGCTTGCCAACCGATTTGAAAAATTCTTTTTTGGTTAGAAAGGGTATACTTCCCAAATGGTCCCATAGAAATTTCATCAAAAACGGTTCAGTAGTTTGGTTTTTAAACCAAAATTACTGGTAAAAATTACAACTTAAAAGTGAAAAATAAAAACTTTTGCAAAAAAAAAACAACCGTCTTCCAAAAACGACACTACAAAGTGAAAAATAACTTTAATTTCGGAAGTCGGTGGCAAACAACGAAAATGCGAACCCAACGACACCGACTTCCGAAATTAAAGTTATTTTTCACTTTGTAGTGTCGTTTTTGGAAGTCGGTTGTTTTTTTGTATATTTGTTTTGTTTTTGTATATAAAGAAGTACCTATTATGTAATTAAATAAAAACAAAATATATGTTTAGTCGTTTAATTTCTCACAATAATAATATCATATTTTAATCCAGTTTTACTAGCCTTTAAACAGGACAAGTTTGTTGTAATAATTTCTGACAATTTAACCGTGCGGTGCAGATGCCTTTTTGCATTCATGATGAATACGAATTTTGAGATAGAAGTCCACAACTGCTTTGATGATTAAATGTAAATGATTGTTAAGTGCACAATTGTCGTAACCATGACTTAACAGTTGAGGGAAAATTTCTGATCTGGCGCATATTTCAAACACTGCCATGGTCATTTTCTGCGCATAATAAGGTTTCCCGACTTGACTTACTCCTACTGATCGTAGATAATGACGGAAAACCTTCTCGGTATGTTTGCAGATGTATATGACGTCATTGGACGGTTTGATTAAGCCACCTCTGTCTTTCACGTTGATCAAACAACTGTACACTGTGTCGTTGGTAAGCGTTTTGAAGCAGTGTTCGCATAGTATGTCTTTTTTAATTTTTCTGACAATAAATCCTGCTATATATGAAATTACATTTTCACTGTATTCAGTTAATAAACTGGGATCGGGAATGTAGTCATGGTCTACATTATTTTCACAATACTCTTTCAGCTCACCATCCAGCATTTTGACTCTTTGTGTGGTTTCATTATTTGCTTGTATGTATTGTTTTTTATTTGCATGAAGTATTCATATATCATCAAGTGGCAGACAGTTGCCATTTCGACTGATCTTGAATTCTGCCTGCACTAAGAATTTTTATATGCTGTCATGAAAGCTTTTGCTGAAGGGTTGTTGTTAAAACCACCCAAAGACCTGATAGCTCCAAAAAATATTTCATACTTGAGTAAGAGGATTCAGAGCGTTGATGTTAATGGAAAAAGATCTCCCGGATCTTTAGTAACAATGGGAGTCCCACAGGGCTCAATTCTTGGTCCTTTCTTATTTCTTATTTATATTAATGACTTGCCGTACCTCGTAAAGGATAATCATGATATAGTGTTGTTTGCAGATGACACTTCACTTTTGTTTAAACTTAAACGTCAGCAGCAGGTTACTGACGATGTAAATAACGCGATCTCTAAAGTAGTCCACTGGTTCAATGTTAATAATTTACTTCTAAACGAGAAAAAAACCAAATGCATTAAATTTACGTTACCTCACGTTAGACAGGTGAAAACTAATGTGTTGATAAAGGGCGAAGAATTGAATCCTGAAGACAGCACAGTATTCTTGGGCATAACTTTGGATGCTAAGCTACAGTGGGGTCCACATATAGACAAATTGTCAAAAAAGCTAAGTTCCGCAGCATACACTGTTAGAAAAATTCGTAATTTAACTGAACTGATATAGAGACAGCCCGTTTAGTGTACTTCAGCTATTTTCATAGTGTAATGTCGTACGGTATTCTATTGTGGGGAAATGCCGCTGATATTCACACTATCTTTGTTTTGCAGAAGCGAGCTGTTCGATCAATTTATAAATGTCCGAGACACTCGCTCAGAGACAAATTTAAAGAAATTAATGTCATGACTGTGCCTTCTCAGTATATTTATGAAAATCTTTTATATGCCCATAAAAATATAAAATTGTTTAAAAAATACAGTGATATCCATGATATAAATACTAGGAACAAACACAAATTTGTTGTACCTACAACAAGGCTCAAGAAAATAGGTGGCTCGTTCAGATGCCAATGTATACGCTTTTACAATAAAGTTCCAAGCCTCGTTCAAGATCTAAGCCTTAATAAATTCAAATCATTCATTAAACGTAAGTTGTGCCAGAAGGCCTTTTATACCGTTGCGGCTTATATCGAGGCTAAAAAGGCTTGGGATTAAGCTGCTTCCAATTTTTACATATTGAATGTTTTTTTTTTTTGTTGTTTTTTTTTTATATACACTTTGACATTAATGAATTTGATCTATGACATTTACTTACTTTGTAAAGTATTTTATTATTTTAATTATTGTGAATGTGAAGACTATATGGGTCATTTTTTTTTTCTCTCTGTTCTATTAGTTTTTGTCATGGTCTGGCAGTTTGAGTAATTAATGTGGCCTACCCAAATGTCCTTTCTTATACAATACTCGGAACCTATGTTCAGTAATTCACATTACAAGAAACTTAAATTATTTGCCATATGTCAGCTAGCCACGCCAATATACCAACAAATATAATAAAAACCATACGTACTCAAGCTAATTAATTAAAAAGCTATAATTAATTAAAATTAAAATAAAACCTTACTACCTAAATAAAAGCCTCCAGGCATAAAGGGCGTGACAGCTTACATATTTATGCATTGCTGGGTTCTGGTCACATAGCTGTCACTTGCAGTCACAGATGATGAACTAGGACCATCGATGTGAAATAAATAAGTGAGTTAATACTAATAACAGTAACCTGTCAGTACCTAAGCTAATTCTGGAGAAAGAACATGAACATTGTCTTGAGTTAATTAGGGCGACCAACTATTCTTATCGTGTAAGTAGTCGTTGATGGAATAGTAAGCCTTTGAACAAAGGTTGGATTTTACTTGAGCTTTAAACGCATTTAAAGGCAAGTCTAGCAAAGAAGAGGGTATCTTGTTATAAAAGGTTATACCAAGCCCAACAAATGAGTTATGAACCTTATGAAGCCGGTGAAAGGGGCACGTAGTTTGTCCTTATTTCTAGTGTTAACACTGTGAATACTTTTGTTATATGTTTTTAGTGTACAAGTGCAAATTTTGCCTAATATATCAGATGTTGGCGAAGATGAATTGTGATGCAACCGTGAGAATACCAATATCTTTCAAAAAATCTCTTAGAGACACTCTGGCACCTAGCTGGTAAATTGCTCGAACAGCTCGTTTCATTGCTCGAACAGCTCGTATCATTGCTCGAACAGCTCGTATCATTTTCGGAGCTGTCTAATATATTCATGCGCTCTATGTATGAATCAATGGAACGGCAGGGTGAAGAGGACAACTCTTCTGTCCCATGATCAGCATTCAGGTTCAGAACCACTATCTACATCCGAATGAGCATTTTCAGGCGGCACCAATGCTACTAAGCGATGTCCTCTAGACTAGAAGCTCAGAAAAACGAAAAGTAGTAAGGTGTAAAACATTTTATCTGCGGATCCCTAAAAATTTTATTACGAGAAACAACAAAAGTTAATTTTCTAATAATATGGCAACGGGAAGAATACTTGATATACGATTTTGTATTTAGTTTTCTACTACTTTGACAAGGGGAAGCATACTGGACATATTATTTGGTAGTTACTTTACTAGTAATTCGACGACGGGAAGTATACTGAACATACAAGTTGTGGGCGTCGTAAAAACTAAATAAAACTCAGTAAGACAATCAACACATTATGAGTAGCCTTTACGGTATGTTATCATTAGTTTTCAATGAAATTACAAGGAAATAAGCCGTAAAACAGTGAATAAAATGCAACTTACCGAAAGCCAGCGCAGCGAGTCCTTCTTCCCCGCCATTTGGCCGGCGACTGCTCGCGTCCCGTCGATGTGCACGCGTCGTTGGTTTTTGACAACGTAGTTGGATAGAAGGATGCAATTATAGCACCTAGAACTCTAGATATACGGTATATTTTGTATGTAGTGAAAGGGGGTACTCAGTAATAAAAGTCGATTTGTATGTATCGCGTATAATCAGGATAAACTAGATAGCACTCGCGAGGCGGACCGTCGGGATCAAAAGGGGCGTGCTCTTGATACAAATCGCGTTTCCTGACTAGCGGACCGGAACCAATGTTGCGCGCTCGCAGCGGGCGCCGTGCCGTCCCTCACCCCTCTCGCCGCGCGCGCCCGCGCAACGGGAGAACTATCCCTTCGCTCTTTCAGTAGATTTTTTTTCATTCAACGGGAATTATACTGCACGGCGTCGAATTAAGGGCCGTTTTAGCGTCCATTTTCAAATCTGAGTTTATGGCTCTAAAATCATCCAGTAACGACATAAAAAAATGGTAATCTGGATATTTTTCCTTCTTTTTGTTCATTCTTGTAGTTAAAATTTTGATTAGTTTCTCAGACTTGTCGTCTTCGACAGCCTCGTCCACTTTCTCCACATTGATACTATCAATGTTGAGAAAGTGGACGAGGCTATGTATCTATTTCAGATCCCATTACTATCAATTTGATAGTAATGGGATCTGAAATAGATACAGATTATTGTCCTGTAACTCGCAATATGCTAGTAGTATGTTTGCTAGGACCGTAGGACTACCGCTTTGTGTCACACACAATATGGTAGGGTATATCAGAATTGATATCTCGTATCAAAATCAGATCTTCGTGCGGAAGTATCTCGTACTGGCACGGATAGCGGTAGCGGCCAAGGTCGTCTTATTCACACCGCAATTTGTATGGGCCAATGGCGCCATAAGGAATCTCGTTCCATGGAATTTCTCGACGAATAAATTCAATTAGCTGGTTCTATAACCTAGAAAAAAGACTTACCAACATTTTCCTGTCCCAGTTGCTCCGGAAGGAAAGTGGGAGAGGATAGATTCAGAGGCGACATCGAGTGGTTATCACGATGGGGCGATTGTGAAGGACTCGTCCATCGTGGGCATGATCTAATCCTAGATCGTGATCGAGTCCGGGAGCGTCGACGTGAGACATGGCGGTGGCGCCGGCGTCGATGAGCTATTTTCTTCAATTTTTTCTTCATTCTTGCAATTTCCTCCAGTATAACATCTTGATCCGAGCTAGACATGGTGAGGAGACACAGAGAGGTAATCCAGAACACACAAATTGAATACTTCTAACACCACACACAATTTTACGCGGTAACGCGAGCGCACGAAGTCGAAAAAGTGATTTGACATATGTCACCGCTGACAGCTAGACAATAGCTAGCTGCGTTTAATTTTTGTTTTTTATGTTTTAGGACTCTAAAAAACTACGCGGACCGAGTTAATTGATGACGAATACTACCATGTAAGATAATTGTTTTCAGGATGAGCCGTGTAATAAAATCATGCATATACGCGCATTTTTGTAACAGGTCTCATAATAGTATAATAATTGATCTTTTTTGTAGTATTAAAACAAAACCTATTTTAATTTAGACTTGAAATGTAAGAATGAAACCAATATTTATGTATAGTAACTGTAGGTACTTAATTGATTTTTATGTAAAGTAACAAAAATAATACCTAAAATGCAGGTATTGAGTGAATTGTAAATACAAAGTATTTGATAACTGAAAAATCCTTCGTTCTCACCTACCGTGCCCGCCACTACCAATTTATTATGAAGTAGCTGACCCGTGCCCACTTCGTTGGGCGGTATATAGCCTATGACACTCACAAATAATGTGGCTTTCTAGTGGTAAAAGAATTTTCAAAATCGGTTCAGTAGATCCAGAGATTACATCCCACAACGTCACAAACTCAGAAAACGTCACAAACTCAGAATTCACAAACTTTACCTCTTTATAATATTATTAAGTAGATGTCAATCTTTTAATGAAAACAATATAAAAGTTATTTGTTATAAATAAAGCTCTTTTATTAATAATTTAATATCTACATTAAAGTCAAAGTCAAATTATTTATTTCAAATAGGCACTTTTGAACGTCAAAAATTACAATAAAATAGAATTGATTTTAGTCGCCCCTTCCAAAATGTAGTTTTCGTGTGGAGAAGAATGTGCAAGAAACTCCACCGTTACTCTTTTAAAATGTTTTACCAGGTTTTGTACACATTCATTATAATATTATCACTGCATACCCACATGTGAAGACGATGCACCTAGAATAAAATTAGTCTACCACAAAAGGTAAAAAAAAATTAAAAATAAAGCAATGACAGGTAAATCAATTATGTGATAGATAATGCTCACATAATATTTACAAATATTGTAAAATTAAATGATTTTCCTAGCATTATACACACTTGTCAGTTACAGTAGTCACAGAATGTAAAAAAAAACAATTTCATAAAAAATAAAATGAATTAGGTAAATTAGCCACGAGTTTGATTTTGTCTAGACGGTAGATTGTCCTATAGAGCAGGACCAGCACGTTTCCAAGCATTCTTATCTTGAATATAATCCTCTAATTTGAAATATCCTTGTCTACAAAGTGTGCTTTTAATACGAGTTTTAAATTTTCTTTCATTTAATTGCAATATTTAATTACATTGACCATAAAATTAAATTGGCATATTCAAAATACCACCAATAACTTATTATTCATAAATAAATGACATATTAAATACAGAGTACATAAAAGTTTAGTTTATAATTAGGCAATGTAAATAAAATCTTATTAAAGCTTAAAATAATATTACTATAACCTATTTATTAATAAACACCTCAGCATGGCTCTTCCTTGGATTAATTCACTTTGTGTACCAGCAGTCGCAGTGGGTACGGGATCTTGTGTAACGGCTAGGGCTTTGCAGGTAGGCTGCGTAGGCCGCTAAAGAATTAGGGTAGATAATAAGACACTCATAAATTTCAGAGGTATAATAAATATCTTAACGATCATACATCAATACTAGGTCGCGGGTAAGGACACACACTGTTCTGAGCTCGAGCACACGGTTAGAATCATGAAGGTACCGTCCTTGGGTCTCCGGGATGAAAGCGCGGCGCAGCGCAGCCACGCGCGCAGCGCGTAGGAAGTAGGCCACGTGTGTGGTGACGCCGGCGCAGCTGTGGCGCGTCAGGACTCCGGTAGCGCTCTGATAGGATACGGGCTCACTCAGGTTAGCCACGCATGCAGTGCACAGTCAGCCACGTGTGCAGCGCGCAGTAGGCAACGCTCAGTATTCACGGATGCGGCGTGCAGTTCGGCAACGCATGGGGTGCGCAGTTGGTTAGCTGCCCTGTCCTCAGCCCGGACGTAAAAGCCTGGACGTAGAACCCCTAGATGTGGGGTACCAGTATCTTGAGGACCAGGGAATCACTCCTGCTTGGTGAGCAAGTGAATATTAAAATGCAGAGTCTTTCTAGTAAATTAGTGTTGTGCCATGATTCTAGTGATGTGACTTACAACTTACTAATTGAGAAATATTTAGCGTCAGTCGACTATTTCCCGTTGAGACCCTCACAACGCTACACTTGCATGGTTATATCATCATCATGTGCAGCAAGAAGTGGTTGTAGTGGTGGTAAGCCAGCTTTCAAAGCTGTGTTGTGTACATAATATGCCATTGTAATATTGCTAGTTACATGAGGATGATAGTGAAGAACCCTGTCTCTAAGCAAATATCTCCACCGTGCTTTGAGTAATCCAAAACAGCGCTCATGCAGTTACGGGCTTTCACATGCTTTTGAGTGTATCGTTCTTCATCAGAACCTTGAACTGCATTGAGGATAGGTGTCATAAGCCAAGGGCGTTGTGGATATCCAGAGTCACGTCAAGTCCCAGATTTCTAGGCACAAAATCCTGTACCAACCCCCCCCAACCCAACCCCAACCCCTAACCTTATCCATCAGGCGTTCCAGTGTCTATCTTGGAACCATTAATAATTGAGATAGCCGGTCATCTGAGTCACCAGTTCTCATCTTCATTAAAAGAGCACCTAAACCCAAGATGCCTCTCTTTGTTTCAAAGAGACGCGGCATTTCATGCATTAAAAGTTCAAATTGCTGTTAAGTCATTCTCATCCAATAATAAAACAAATGTTCATCGATTCTTTCAACACTTTCTATACTGGAGAAATCCAGAAATGTATTGAAAGCATTTATAAAAGAAAACGCATGTTCTACTTGTTCAGCCGTAAATGTTCTTAAACTAAAATGTACGTTCTAGAGTCTAGAACATACACTTAGTACAGAAACAAACTCACAAATAATACCTGCCCGTAAATGCTCCCATTTGTCTAGATTCTAGACAAATGCGAGTAATGCAAGTAATATTTGTGTTGGCTTAGAGTTGTTGCTCTTAGTGGGTCAGAAATCCTATGCAAATCTCTGTTTTGGAACCAGAAAAAACAATGTGATGCAGTATTAGCCGCTCGTCTATACTGTAATAAAGTAATTGCCCCAGATACTTCGACAGCTTGCTGGTCGGTATTTGGAGAGCTTTCGGGTATTTGGAGTTGAGGCTCTGGCTCTGACTCTGCCTGCTGCTCAATATTTTGCTGCATATTATGCATTGTAACTTTCTTGAGTCTCAGCCAACAGGGATGACAAACATGGCCTGATGAAGTTGCCTGAAACAGCTAACAAGTAAATAAAAACATTGTTACAAAACAATATTAAATTGCAGTGCTGAATTCACTATAACATTGATAACAATACACACAAAGGTATACAATAAAAAAATCATAATTACCTGCCGTAGAGCAATTCTATTTTCAAGTTCAATATGTATTGCTTGTTGCTATTGATATGGATTCTCTCTCAATAAGGTCACATCTGAGCGGATTTCAAATAAAATAACCGTTACACAGGCGGAATACCTTATTTTTATAATAAACAACTTACATTCAAAGAAATTCGTAGAAAGGTTTTAACGTGATGCACATTTGCTCAGTACAGCCTCTATCTTCAATCGGAATTATTGGCAAGGAAGTATTCAATGTGGCAATTGTTGCTTGGAGGGCTTCTTTTAGAGAATGAAATCGTTCTAACATCAAATATGTTGAGTTCCATCTGGTTGAAACTGCTTTTATGGGGGTTCTGGGTTTTATTATTTTATTTACAACTCAAAACTGGAAAAGTTTTGAGTTGTAAATAAAATAAAAATTAAGCATTTTTTGTACAAATTTAATAATATTAAGATAAAAAATCAATCAGTTTTGTCATACCAACGCTCTTTTCTTTTGACATCGTACTAAACATGTTTTTGTCAATTAAAAAATCAAAACAACTAGCACCATCTATATGACGCTTGGTATGTAAAAGGCCTTCAATTGAAGAAGATGAACGTCTGTTTCTTTGCTTCGTTTTCGATAAATTTATGCTAGAAAAAATTCTTTCTACATTAGCCGAAGAATGAGGTAGAGTATATATGTCAAAAACAAATTTTGACAAAATGGGAAACATTGACGAACCGTCACCAGTCTTTAATTGCTTTACAGCTCTCCAAAATTCTATTGGGTCATTTGAATCTATACAATTTATATTCCTAAGTTCCCTCCATTCAGTGTTAAGTTTTTGCAGTTCGACCTGATTAAATAAATTTGGAAAAGCTCTGCATATATATGGACAACAGACGCTGTAGAACCGGCTTTTATATGATCAGGACAGAAAGCTACTAAATCCTTTAATACATTATTTTTTAATGGAAATCGTCTCATGATTTGCCTGCAAGCTTCAATATAAAAATCTAAGCATCTAGCTCTAAATAAATTATCTTGATCGGGTGACCCCCGATCTTGCTTCCACTAGTTAGTATTTAGAACTGTGGCTCCATAGTAAACATCATTACGGGGTAAAAAATTTCGAGGGTGTACAAAATCTATATTTTCGATTGAAGTGCTCAATATATACTCTCTTTTGAGAAAACAGTCGAACAAAGTCCTAAGATTTTTAGTAATTTCTGCATATAAAACGTATGCGAGGTGTTCAGCCTGCATTTCTCTGTTAATATTGATGAGTATTTGAAGTGCAAAATCTAAAAACTGCAAAAAGAGTCGCGTAAACGGATCATTAATTTTTTGTAAAATACTTTCTGCTGCTAATTAATCGTTATTTTGAGTAGCATCTATGAAAAAAAGTCTTAAAGCAGAGTACTGCTCAAGTACGCGCTTTACAGCAGCATGTACAGAAAGCCAACGCGTCTGCGAAGGGTGCAACAATTTATGCATTTTTACATTGCAGAAAGTTTGAAAATCTTTGTACGCTGCTACTCTCTTAGGGCTTGACGAAAAGTTATTGTACAAATCCCTAACGAAGTCTTCAACAAATTGAGGCAGCTTCTCGCATGCATAAGATGCGCACAAGTGATACGAGTGGCAAATGCACTTCATCAAGAATAAATCCGGAATACCTCTTTTCAAAAATACCATAACTGAATTATTGGCCCCATCATTACATTTGCCCCATCTGCCGCAAAACCTATCATGTTTTCCTTATAAGGTATATCATGCTCATTAAAAAAAATTACTATATATTCATACAAAACAGAAGCTGTGGCGGCTGAAACTTCAATCAAAGCAAGAAAACTGTCCCTAATTCTAGTGTCTTCTAAATAGCGTACTACAAGGCACATATGTTTTGTTGTGCTGAGATCTTCAACAGATCTCAGCACAACAAAACATATGTGCACTAGAATTAGGGACAGTTTTCTTGCTTAAATATCTCTTTTCAAAAGTACCATAACTGAATTATTGGCCCCCATCATTACATTTGCCCCATCTGCCGTAAAACCTATCATGTTTTCCTTATAAGGTATATCATGCTCATTAAAAAAAATGACTATGTATTCATACAAAACAAAAGCTGTGGCGGCTAAAACTTCAATCAAAGCAAGAAAACTGTCCCTAATTCTAGTGTCTTCTAAATAGCGTACTACAAGGCACATATGTTTTGTTGTGCTGGGATCTGTTGACTCATCAATGATGAGTGAATTTTTTTTTCTTTTAAATCTAAGCACAATTGCTTAAAGCTTTCTTTTCCTATGATGTTTTCCACGATTGCTTGTGTTTTGGTGCGGGCACATTTAATTTCTTTTGCGATTCGAGAAAAGATATGCCCAGACTCCAAAAGTCTGGGCATATCTTTTCTATCTGCTTAGGTAAATAGAAAGAAATAAGGTAAATGGTCCATTATCGTGTATGGTTGATTGCGTTCCGCGCAAAAAGCACTTAAACGAATTTCACCTGAAAAGAGATGTTTATTTTAATTGTTGGCAACATTTAAAAAATACAAGTGTGTGTCTATTCTACCTATAAATCCATCCATAGAGAAAGGCAAAAGATACGAATTATGGATCATCATCATTTTAACCACAAGAAGTCCACTGCTGAACATAGGTCTAACTAAAATAGTCTAAATTATGGATAAAGACAGCAGAGAATAATAATTTAGATAATTACAGAGCACAAATTAAAAATCTATTATTTTTACAGGGTACACAACAAACTAGTTATTTAAAAGCAGTCTATTCGGCTAGTTTACACTCGTGTTTAGGTTTACTGACCTTCCATTACTTGTTGGGTAAATTTTGTTTTCTCATTGCCGAACTGAGTAATCCTGGGTTGAGATGAAAGAGATTTGCTAGATCTTATATGTCCTTGTCTCTGTGAATGCCTCGTTAGAGCATCTTTTCCCGATGGAATATTAATTTCTTTATTGCAACTCTTACATAGAGCCATATTTGCACTTTTACTGCTAGGAGCAATCCAACCGGAAAATTCTAATTCTTTCTCCCAATCCTTTTTATACTTTTGGGCGTATTTTATCTTTTTCCTTGTAACGCCTGTACTCGTTCCTGCTACAGCGTCCGTATTATAATCACAATCACTTGAACTTGACATTTTCTCTTTAAATCTTTATTGTTAACTTCAAATCTTCTAAATATGACCATCTAGATATCTACATACTGAGAATCGTATCGCACATCTATCTATCTACTTAGTTTACCATTAGAAAACAGTCTTGTACGAGAGAGATCACAATATTTCATTTGTTCGTATTAATTACCACACTACAGAGTGAGTTTCCTTTGTCGGGGGATTTCCCTGCCGTGCCGGTATGTTTTTATGGGTGCGTTCTTTAAAAACTTATATAAAAAGCCAATGGATGCATTCATTTCTAATATGTTTTGTAGTCAAAGTTAAAAAATGGGAGAATGTGATCGCTTGACGGTAGATCGGGAGATGGGTTTGGAAATCAGTAGATCTCCCGTTTAAACGGGAGGTTCGGGAACGCTGCGTAACGTACAACGTGATGACCAAATTGCCGCACGATGGTACGCGACTTCCACAAACGCTTCGCTGCGCGGTCGCAACAGGACCAAAGAGTATACTAACTATACAAACAGGACTTACCGGTATGAGAGTTGCGTCAGGGGGTAGGGGATGAATAGTTAGGAAGGAACCTAGGCGCTTGAGTCGTTACGGTGTCGGTATTACCATAAATTTTTGCTTTCAATTTTTGTGTGAGCAAATTGCTCACAGCGCCCCCTCTCACAGGTTAATTTCGTGAGGGATCGGGAAAACTTTGCAGCAGTGGCGGATGCGCAGGGGCGAGTGGGTGTGGCTTATTCCTAGTGAGCCATGATAATTGGCTCCCAATTATTAGTATGTGCAACCATTGGGCAATTTTAAAAACGTTGAAAACTCCATCAATCGTGCCAAGGATACTTTCTTTATAACACTCCAAGGCGCGTCGTAGTTATAGTTATGTAAGGTACTTATCTAAGGTGGTTCTTATTGTTATGTAGGCACTCAATAAGAACCACCTTTATTAGAATACTTATAAATTTAAAATTTATAGAATTATACAAAGTAACGATTATAAGCTGTGTATAAAATTTAGTGAAGATCTATAATTATGACAAAAAATACACAGTTTGCTTTGTTAAACTGGCAAAAAACAGTTTTAAAAAAAGGTTTATGTTAGGCCAAATTGAGCACCTATGTTTCTATTAAGGACCGTACTAAAATCTATTATATTTTGATTATTATTACTTTTAATCTAACATATTCAATTGTATTAACTAATTTAATATTATATTATTAGCAAATGTTCAACATGTGGCCTAAAACTAATTTTATTTCAGTATTCAACATATATTTATTTTTTTGGTAAATAATTACTCTTTCTTCAGTTATCAATCAGTCTTAATTTCTTATACAATATCGTGATGGGCCTTATTAGGAGTACTAAAATATATTAGTACATTTTTGTTATTAATTAAGTTAAAACCAAACAAGACAATAAAACAAAATCAAAATAATCTAATAAAACAAAATTAAAATCATCAAATAAAACAAAATTAAAATCATCAAATAAAACAAAATTAAAATCATCAAATAAAACAATCAAATAACACAATAAATCAAATAAAAACAACTACCTTTTTGCAAAATACTAATTAAAAATATTATACACAAAAAGAACACACAAAATCATCAGTATGTTCTTTCGTCAAGCCAACATATTCTTCGTGGAACCATATGCGGCAGTTTTTACACGGTCGCATATCGGCGATTTTTTCAGCATTGCATGCGTGACAATACCAAGATTCTACCTTGTTTTGGTTTGTAGCACCCTTTTCTTTCTTTCTATCTTTTTCTTTAATTTTGGCTTGCACCTTACTCCTTTTCTTGTTTTTCTTTAAGTTTCTTTGGCATCTGTTTAACTTCTTTTTGTTTCTTTTGCTTTTCCTTTGTCTGATTTATTTTGTCCTTAAATAAATCTTTTGTTACACGTTGCCCAATATAGTTTAAAGCCTTGCGCGTTGGCTTTGATTTGATAACAGCGAAATTTGGAGTTGGAAACATTTGCTGAAATGCTGTCTTTTTCCCATCCTTCGCCAAAAGTCTTGACAATGGAATATCGTCGGCATCGTCTTGGTGGTCCATAGTATCACCACATCCAATATTATTGTCTATAGCTTTTGTTTGAGATTGTGGTGGTGATGGTGTCTTTTCTCCTCTATCAATTATTTTATTTAAAGACAAATATTTTCATTGTCAGATTCAGATGAGGAGGAATATATTCTAAACCTCTTCGAGGAATGATAAGTTGAATAAAATTGTGTCATGTCAATATCTGAGGTATCTGAAGATAAAGAAATCATTACAGATGGACGTTGTATACCTGAAGTTCCAGGTTTTGGAGAATAATAGATGTTTTCTTTGGATTCACTCGAAGAACTGTAATTAAATAATCTGTAAGTACGTTCGTTCGTTGGCGTTGCACAAAATTGAGTGGTTGATTCATTCATCTCATTTTCACCATGTAGAGAACTTACTGAGATTTGACGTATCTCATTATCACAAACAAGAAAGGATGGTGATTCGTCTAGCTCGTTACAGTAGGTGGCATCTGTATCGGACTCGTTTTGATCGCCACGATGAGTAACTGGACTAGTTAAAGTTAATGCTAATGGTTTTTCTGTCAGAACTGATGGTGCATAAGCCTCTTCTGGAATAGTATTAGGATCCCAAGGAAAGAGCCCCGTTGCTTTAAATCCATTAATTATATTACCTACTCATAGTCATACATTTAGGCCAAATTTTTGTTAATATTTTATTAAAGCGAGCCTTAGTAATTTTCTTGTCAGGATGTTGGTATGTGTATAGAAGAACTTCCTCATCCCAATAATGTTCAAACGATTTATTTATGGATTTGTCTCAAGGGTTGGAGCTCGTGAGTTGTATTAGATGGTAAGCAGAATAAAATATTTTTCTTTCTTTTCTTTTCTTTCAGTATAGAATAATATCATTTTTTTCTGCGACATCGACAATTTGGTAATCTAGATGTGAGGATGCGCCGTCAAAAACTAAAAGACATTTACCGGAGGATTTAAATTTAGCGAAATGAATAATAAATTCTATAAATAATTCGGTTGTCATACTGCCCTTTGACGCCATTTTGACTAAGCTTCCAGGTGGCAGGTTCTCTGTAAACTCGTTACGTAATCTCTTTCCCTTAAAACGTATCATTGGAGGTATGGCGGTACCGGTTGCGTTGACACATGCTGCTATTGTCACATTTTCAGCATGCTCTTGGGCTACCAAATGAACGCTTCGTGCTCCTTTTTGGGCAAGCACCTGCTGCTGATGGTGTAAAGTCAAACGACATCCTTTTTCGTCCACGTTGTAAAGTCTTTCAGGATGGTTGGATATATCTATATTGTCATAAATCTCTTTTATAGCTTCAAAATGTTTGCCAACAATAAATTTATTTAGTTTTTGCGCACGTGCAGGATTCATTACCTGTGTGCTTTGCGTTTTGAAATTTCAGGATGACGTTTTAAGAAATTCTGTAACTACTTTTTACCAGCTGTCCCTTTTGCCTCGTTGAACTCGTTTTCAATATTATGAGCTTTACAAAATGAATATGCTTGTTTTCTTATAACTTTAGTTGTTAAAGGCATACCAATATGAGCAAATTTAACTATTCTCGCAGCTAAATAATTTTCAAGATTCTCAGTCGACGTCCACTTTCTACGCAATATCTTTTTGTAACTCCCAGTAACAAGATGATTTTTTAATGTACGCCGGGGTATTTTGAATGTGGTCGCAGCCGCTCGTTCTGACATCTATTTTTTCATTACTGCATCCATGGCTAATTTAAGAGCAACTTCAGACCAGTTGCCACGTTTTTCCTAGCTGGTCGCGCCTCCATTGTGAATTTCCTAATAATAAAAAAGGAAATAAATATTAAACAATAAACTACAATTTAGCTGAAACCAAGATGCTAGCCAAGCAAAAACTATAATTATCAAACTTGATCGCCCCACATATATTTGTCACGAACAAGTTCGTAAAAAGGTGCTACATAAATTTTCGCTTCTTAATTTCCAAAAATAATGGACACCAAAGATTCCAGAATAAATAATGGAAACATGTTAATAGGTAAATGAAAGTTTACAAAAAAAGCTTCATATAAACCATAGAAGAAACCATTTTAATGGTTTTTATTATTGGACTACCTTGTTATAAATACAAAATAATGGCGCCGATTCCCTTGTTCACAAACTAAACTAATATTTTATCTTCTGTCATTTTCTTAATGAAATAGAAAGAAAAAGATGCACTGAACTTAAATTTAGTTTAGTTTGTAAACAAGGGAATCGGCGCCAATATCTATTTACTTACTTCATTTTATCCTACATTCATAATTATAAATAAAAAAATAAAAAAAAGTTTAATTACCTAAATAATAAAATGTTATTATCTCTGGGGTATATCTAATGTCATAAGCAAAAATTGATGACAAATTTTAATGTTTTGACCCTTAAAGCTTATAAAGTAATGATATGATATTTGGCGAACATTACTAGTCGCTCGCTTTCTACCAATTGGTTTTGCCTTAGCACATGACAGTAGAAAGTCTTTTTGCCTCTTAGTACATCTCATGCCCCAATAGTTTTCAAAAATAATCCACCGATCATCAGAAAATTTATCAGCACATGAACTGCCGCATCTTTTGTTCAAACAAGAATTTAGCCGTACAGATTTGCCAACAGCAGCTTGACGATTTTTATTCTTCAGAAGCCTTTTCGGTAAAGGTCTTTTTTTCTGTACCCTCTTTTCCCAAAACTAGTCTCTTCTTCAATTTTTTGAGGCATGTCTTCTTCTGAACCACTGATCGACGACGGTGGCTTCCATGAACCCTCCGAATCAATATAGTCGTAAAACGTCATGGGCACATTATATTCCGATTGGTTAGACTGTGAACTGGTACTTGGTTGTGGTTGGGTTTCGTCTTGATTACATTCAAGAGTAGAAAAACTTTGATTAGCAAAAGCAGTGTGATCATTATCGAAAAGATTTTCATTTGGTATTTTATTTTGATTATCTAAATCCATTAAGGTGTATGATTTCTCACTATCAGAATCAGTGTAATCAACAAGAAATTTTCTTATAGGTAATGTGGAATCATTATGGTCTGATATTAAAAGGGATTCAGCTGTAAAATTTAGTAAATTGTGATTGGTGATGTCATATGAGGCAAAACCGCTTCCAGATCGTAGTCATAGTCTCTTCCCACTGGCATGATCGAATCAAGCGTTACGTTCTTCTGCTGTGTATCTTCAGGAACAGGAGAAATCTCCTGTTCCTGAACGAACCGAGTTCTTTACAGTTCAATAAAGAACTCGGTGGTAGTAATTCCATAATATTGACGGCACGGTTGGCGCAGTGGTTAAGCGATTGACTGCTGCGCTGCGTGTCGCGGGTTCGATTCCCGCACGGAACAAATATTTGTTTGACCTACATGTATTTGTTCCGAGTCTGGGTGTTTTTCTATATATAATATGTATGTATTTACAAAAAAAAAAAAAAAAAAATGTATATAAGTAGTTTATCAGCCATCTTGTTACCATAACACAAGCATTAGGTTGCTTAGCTTGGGACTAGATGGCGCTGTGTGAAATGTCCAGGGATATTATTATTATTAATATTCTTAATCCTTAACTGTAACAATAAAAAAAAAAACTAAGTATTCAGCACTAAAACGTTCTTTTATTGACACAAAAATGTAATACTGCGTAATTATTACAAAACGAAACATATTTTTTTACTACTAATGTGCCAAACAAGCATACGGCCCACCTAATGGTAAACAGTTACCATAACCTAGGCGCTGGTAATACCAAAGATATCTCTAATCTGAATCTGATATCAATTTTTCTTTTAAGAGCAGATGCAGAGTACTCTTCTGTAAATTGGAGATTTTTTAAAACACAAAATCTCTTTACACAAATGTGAAACACGCTATTAAATAAATAATTAATGTTATTATCTTCATGTTCTGTACATTTATCGAGAAACTCAAAATTTATTGAGTTTTTAAACAATATTTCAAGTGTCCCTTTTTTATGCATCTGTCTCTAAAAAGCCATTAATCACTGTAGCACCACTTTCAATACAATCAATGAGATGTTTAGAGGCATATATCAGGGACTTTTTTGTATCACTATATTCTTTAAACTCAATAAAAGTATGAGATCTCTCTTTTGTCACTGAAAATCCTGCGGATTTTGTCAATCTGAGAACAGAGATAAGGAGGTAAAAGTGAGGTTATGTTACAATCTTTAACTAACAGCTGATTCCTGAAGTGCAAAATAATACATTTAACACACTAACAGATAGTTAGCCCAGCTATAATACACATTATATAAGTGCAGCAGCCTATAGTTCGTCTCCCTACAATACAATTACAGCAATGCATTACTATAGTATTTATATTTTAGTCGACTGCTCTCGTAGAGGAAACTCTACGAGAGCAGTCGACTAAAATATAAATAAGTTTTTCGACTTATAGTCGGAATTGTAGGCCACCCCTAAGTAACCAGGAGGTACTGGATCATCGTGTAAGGGTCGTCGGCCCAGTGTATTGCAGTGACCTGTTGTCATCCTACAATTCATACAGCGATCCATAGTTTGAACAATATCCAATTCACAAGCCGGCAGTAAATTCCAAAAAAACAATTCCAAGTCAAACGTGTCAGCAATCTGCGGTGTCCGGTGTGAAAGCATAATCATAATCATAATCATCGTTTAAGCAAGGGCCGTAAAAGATAGGCAGGGTCGGAATCCGTAAAATACAAAGCAGTGGTCGTGAAAAATGAAGAGTAATCGGGAAAGCACTGAAAACGCATCGGAAAACACAAAACGAGTGAGTAAACAAGAGCAGTCGGCAACTGTCTAGTGTCAATGTCAGTCAGCTGTCATGCCAGAGACATAAATAGACTAAAAATAGAAGACAGATTTTTTTTAAAATGTTATCGATATGAAATCGATAATCATTAATATTGGTTTTTCAGTAATTAATTGATATTTTATTTTAGTTGTCTTTGACATATCTCGGGACCCTGGGGTCCCGGACCTTTGAAAGGCGTAAGTACTAGGGGCCGAAGCCAACTCGCAGAGGCCCTTTACACAATTCTAAATGATGAGGAGGCACCAACCGACGATTATCCCTGTATGCACCATGCAAGTGCACTCAAAGACAACCCCTGGTTGGTGCAGGACTATTGCAGAACATGGAAACAAAATATACTGGGCTATGGGTTTGGGGTGGCTATAGTGGATCGGTCACCTTGAACTATGGAAGGACTATGTCCCCTGCTTGAACAATGATAATTATAATATTCACAGATGAAATGGCAGGGGGTGACTTGCACACTCAATAAGTGACCCCCGAAAACGGTCGCTAGCACATAGTGTCGTAGCGACAAGGAGGCAACATATCCTGACTTATGAGGAGTGGAGAAGTATTCCACGGCTATCAGGACAATCCTGGAAGTACGGTCAAGATTTCCCTTCTTCCCTTCCTTTCAACTTCCCTTCCTCCGAGCACGTTTGCTCTTGCAAATCTCCACTCAAGTCAGCCAATAAAGACAAGAATGAGGTGGGAGCTCTGTTCCTCGTCAGTGTTCAGTCCAGCCGGCCAATAAAGGCAAGCCTGAGGTGAGGAATAAGATTTCTCCCGGGAGATAGGGTCCGTGGGGTCGCTACTGCCCAACAGCTCGCCACATGCTGCCCTGCGGGTTCCTGTATCTCTCTTGGTCTGGCTCCTCACCCTAGATCTGATCCGGCAAAGTAAACTCTTCCGTCACAGACCTAGAGTTAAGAGCGCGCAAGCCCCACCACGACGTCAACGTAGAGATACGGCGGTTATTAATAATAAAATAAATAAATAAAATATGATAATAATATAATATACCCCATATTATATTATATTATTTTCATATTTTATTTATTAATATGACTGTAATTATATGCACTATATTGCATATAAGTATGTCAAAATCAAAATCAAAAGTCATTTATTCAAATTAGGCCGAGAATCAGCATTTTTCGAACGTCAAAATTACAAAAGACAGTCCCCCAAAAACGCCCGCCCTTCACATATAGTGCATTTTATTACTTTGAGTTGATTATTTATTGAAGAGGTTTTATTTTCGTAACTGTGTAATCAATTACTCAATCGATAATCTCACGAAAACTTTCTTTCTCATATTTCTCCGCTTCCAGATTGAGAATTGAGCTGATTTTTCATATTCTAAAATAAAAAAAATACGACTATTTTTTTAGATCACATCTCAACTTATTACATTAGGGGCCCACCGTTTTCCATCTCCTTTCACATTTGTTGCGATTATTTTTTATTATAAACCCACAGACGTATACACATGCTTAACGTCACTGCTTTCCTGTTAGCTACATTCAAATGTGGAACTTATAGTTTCTTCCAACTCAATTGTTAAAGTTGTGTGATAAGCAGTGTGTATATCTGTGGGTGGGGACAATAAAGTTTAAAATTTCTCAAAATTACATCATTTTCGTCATTTTCACAATTTCCGGTACCAATAAAAGATAAGTTGCTAAGGGCAGCTGTTTTAAGACCAGCAACAAACTGTCCAGCAGTGGGATTTGTATTGCAGCCGCAATTGGTCCGAATGTAACCGAAAAGGTTTTCTAGTGGGTCCTGCTGGAGCCTCCTTGTTTCCAAACTTTTTATAGATTTATTTGTACAGACGCCAGCACATCAACCTACTACAATCTGTCAAATTTCTTTAATAGATTTTCAACGTTATCGCTAAAGCATTAAGGTTCAAGGTTGATTGGGAAAATTTGACAGTTTCGGGTAGCTTGACCTGCTGGCGTCTGTACTAATATTTCCCCAGATTCGCTCTATTCCATTAATGGATCAGATCCATCCTTCTTGGGATGGAGGGCGTCGTCTGCATTCCAAAAATGTCTATTCTTTAAAAAAAGTCTTCATAAAAGCGAAATGTTTCAGATGCGGTGAATTTTTTTTCATATTAGTTGAAAATATTTTCCCCCTTCTTGAGTCTGGTGTGCATGCGTTGACGCTATCGAACAACTTGTCCATAATTAAAATAAGATTGGCTGTAGTGACAGCTTCTGAAGAGAGTTCCTGTGTAAAATTGTAGGAACTTCGCAGGAATTTATGGGAATTAAAAAACTTAGGATCGTAGCTCGCAGTGTGCAGGTTTAATTGGCAAACATGACATTCAAAAAAATTAAAAGGTCAGGGACCATTAACGCCTGATAAAAATCTTATAATGTAACAATTGCTGAATGAATTAAAGTGACGCTTTAACATGCCGCCGGCCGTTGAAAGCTTGCTTTTCAACAGCTGTCTTCCAATAATGGACAGATCTTGGAGAATGCTCTTCTGACAGTTCCACTTGACGTTTTGATGTCGGCAACTCTGCTTATGCCGTCTGTGCCAGGATGAAGAGCAACAACGCGGGCCAATTCCACTTCAAGGGTGGCTGGTTATCCTCCTTTATAGTCCAGGCCCAGTCCAGGTTCAGGCTGTTGTTGCCGGTCCGCCACTTTACACGCTGCTGAAGCTCAGAGACATACTCGTTGCTCCATCTCGTCCAAAAATGCTGCCGCAGCTGCTCAATGCGTTGATGGCGTGTCAAGTGAGGAGTTGAGTGGTCCGGAAATCCTTTACAGGAAGAGAAGTCAGAGGTCGTCCGATTAAAAAGTGACCTGGAGTGAGAGGCAACAGGTCGTCTGGATTCGACGATAGCGGTGTGAGCGGTTGAGAATTCAAAATGCCCTCAATTTGCACCAAAACGGAGTTAAGCTCCTCGTATGTCAAATTACAATTGCCCAACACTCGGAACAAATGAAATTTAGTCGATTTGACACCCGCCTCCCAAAGACCACCAAAATGTGGAGCGTAGGCAGGTA
This sequence comes from Apamea anceps, assembly GCA_951799955.1. NCBI lineage: Eukaryota > Metazoa > Arthropoda > Insecta > Lepidoptera > Noctuidae > Apamea > Apamea anceps. The sequence continues at coordinate 12,615,551 of OX637521.1, read as the reverse complement.
TAAAATGGAAGATTATACCATCAGATAAGGAGTCACAGTTGCGTTTCAAAAAATCGGCTATCTCATTGTAGGCTCCTACAAAAGAAGTTCCGTTATCGGAATAAATATTGAGAGGTTTTCCTCTCCGATATATGAACCTACGTAAAGCCTGTACATAGTTGTTGCTCGTCAAGTCACCCACCGACTCGTAAGTGAATGGCCTTTGTAGTGAAGCACACGAAAATAACAATGTGAACCTTCACCAATCTACATCCACGACCTTGACGACTAGCCGAGGTTATAGGGCCCGCGTAGTCAACTCCTACGCTTTGAAAGGGAAAGTCGGCTGGTGAGTCTGTTCAGTGGGAGATTACCCATTTGAGGAGCAACTGTATGTGGCTTTAGTCGCTGACACCTAACGCACTGACGGTAACAGGCTCTGGCTAAGTTGCGACCGCCGAGTGGCCAGTAGGTCTCTCTAATTGTACTTAATAATAATTGAGGATCTGCATGCATTAACCTGATATGCTCAAATCTAAAAAAAGTTTAACAAAATGATGAGTGGACTGTATTAATATTGGATGTTTCTTTGTGAATGGGTATTCTGAATTGTGTAACCTACCTCCTATGCGGATAATTTTGTTATTATCTAGAAACACATTTAAACTTAATAATCTATTTTTGTTTGGTATTTTTTTGTTATTTAATATTAAATTATATTCAGGGAAAGACTCCTTTTGCGACTGAATAATAATAAAGTTTAACGCATCTTGTAACTCATGAGTAATAAAACAGGACGTATTTATTGAACGTCCTTTACAAGTATTAATGAAACGTAAAGCATAACAAATAGAACGCTGTAATCGATTAAAATTGGAAAATCGATTGAACTCGATTATTCCTTTAAATAAATCTTCAGTAGCATGACGATCTTGGACTAAATTAACTAAAATATTAGGTTTAATATCTGGTAACGTTTGTGTATTTATAGCAGTGGATGGCCATGTAGTACTGTCATATTTTAAGAAACATGGACCGAACCACTACAAGTCCAGCGATTGCATAGCGGTAGGTTCCACTCCGCGTGTTATTAAATCGGCTGGATTGTCGTGGGTCGACACATGTCTCCAGCTACATGGACCGGATATTTCTAACACTTCGGCAACACGGTTACGAACGAAATTATTTAATTTTTTATTCAGGCATGCAAAATTGATAGTTATAGTTACACAATTTCATAAAATCCAATTAATCCGTTACATCATCATCTGCCTAGCCTCTACGCTGTTGAATCTCTCAACAGCATTGGTGTCAACGTCTTCCAGAAGACTCCGAGATTTTGCTGCCACCGAATTTAAAGTTACTTTTAGTCGAAACCAAAAAGTTGAGTTTTCAAGCTCTGCCACAGTTGAAGACAAAATTATTTTATCTTGATTGCAGCAATAATCTTTGCAACGTCTGTGGTCCCCGTACGCGTGGTTCAAAGAATTGGTGATGTCTTCGTGAATTTGTTTTATAGCGATATCCTTGGGATTATTTTTATTATGTTTGATTGAAGTCGTGACGACTTTTCTCATGCTCATAACATTTTCGTCAGTAATATGTTTTCTCTGCACTTTTAGGTATTTTGTGTATTTGCCTAGTGAACGCAGCTTGTTACACATATTTCGCAGAACGTGATTTCGGCATTCTATTTTAGACACTACATAGTCTGAATACGGATTTGATGCCAATATTTTAGCATACGTTGCAGAATCACCATCAGTCACAATGTTGCCATATATAAGCCCATACATGTTGATGGATTCCTTGAAACCCTTTTTTTTTTTTTTGAGGACTGGAAATCATCAAATGACCCCTCCCGCTCTGGGTGCAGCGGAAGGGAGTGTCAGATTCTTACTGACTAAAACCCACCCGTGTTCCTTCCTTAGCCCTTTATGTTCCAGGGCAGCGCCGCAGCGGTAACCCTTTTGGACGATCCCGCTACCCTGGCAGGCTTCGGCCCTATCGGGCCGGGTCACTCGTGCTGACATCTCTAACTCTAAACCCTCTCATACGATCGTTGCTTCCATTCCGCTGGACGAGCCTTCATAATTTTTATAACATACGAGATTTTTGGGTTTTTCCTGACGTTTCTCTGCCCTTGCACATATTACACAATATTTGTTTTTGACACCAATGAATAGAACTTCTCCAAATTTTCGTCCCACAATTGCAGCAACACCAGACATTGCTTTATAGTTATTCCCATAAGAACGTTTGCACCATGCACCATCCGCAAACACGTCAATCACAGGTATGCCATTAACAACTCGCCCTTCTTGGATTGCTGCTTCACGTTCGATAGCAGCAGCTCGTTCCATTGCCTCCGCTGCTGTAGCCTCCCATTCATTGAAAATGCTATCTTGAATTTTCGCGTAATATTTATCTCGAAAAATAGGAATGTCCATGGCAGCCATAGTTTCTTCGAATTGAGAGTATCCAATCCCAGAGGATACTATACCTGAACTGCTGCAGTGTTAACATCTACACTATTAACACTGTCCAAGTCATCAGTCCACACCTTGAAAATTTTCTTGCACATCCTGCATTTAAAATTGAAATATGAAACCAGACCGGTGCGTTTTTCTGTTTCTAAAACCAAGCAGCTGAAATCACACTGAAAAAGAGGGACGTGTTCTTGCTGTTGCAGTTGATTAAAGAAATGTACTACCTTTATAATTTTGTCTCCTCACTCGACTTTAGTTTGTCGTTTGGGTATATGGCCACTGAGCTTACATTTATTGGCTGTGTATAATTGTTGGTACCTTTTTTAACCATGTTAGCAAAGGAAGTTCCGGTATATGGTTTCACAGAAGCTACGATTTTCAGCTTAAGGTCTTGCAGTTGCTGCGACAGATCAATTTGGTCTTCGAGTGTTTGGACGGTGGTGTGGGCCCGGACGGCATTCATTTTAAGGGACTGGTACTGAACGGCCATCTGCGATGTGCCGTGACTAACTTTTCGGCATAGGGTACTTATACGCAGTTTTTGCTCCATATTTAATTTGCCCTCTGCTGCAATAGAGCACACTTCGCTTAGGCACTGTACAATGGACAACATCCAGTTCTGGATTTTCGGCGTCGATATAGCTTCTATCATGACATCATCTCTTTGGCTGGGTGGTTGAGGGTGAGGTGCGGGTGCGGGTTCGAGTGCAGGTGCAGGTGCTGGTGCTGGTGCGGGCGCGGGTGTAGGAGGTGGGCTCCGAGCACATCTGCCACCCCGGCTGAAGAGACTGGTTGCCATTGTAATACAAGTTATGTACTTGTGTAATTTACACATATTGTGCCTACATATGACACAGTTTGCTTTACTACCGGATATTTGGTAGATCCAGGTCACGATTCAGCAAGTGTTTATTTATTTATTTTAATAAATCTTCGCCACGTCTGTTCACAACAAGAGTACAAATGGTGTGGTGGTAAAACAGGCATGATAATAATTGTTATGATTTCTATGCTCTTGCCATTCTATAATGTTTCTCTTATGGTATTATTTGCACATGTTTTTGAATCGCTAAATGTGTACCTTGGTTTTCTTATATCAATGACTTACATGGCTACAGAGAGGGCAAGTGGAGGACCGCGATTTTTCAAAACCAATTTTTGTTTATTTTAATTTATGGCTCTGTTTGGGCTGGTGTCTTTAGCACTTCAATTACTACTTTGGACTGTATATGTGATGTAATAGGTAATAAAAACTGCATCGGAAGATAAACACAATAATGTATCCGCTCGCTTGTCTGGTCTAACGGTCACTGGCGGCGCCGGCCCGCCGCGGCGCGCGCGCGTCGCGTCTCCGTCCCGCGCGCCTCCCCTCCCTGCTTCCATCTGCCGTGGCAAGTTCGCTCGTGAACATGCTCCTCGGGTTGAAGCATTCTTCAAAAAAGTGGTAGCGGGCAGATGTTGTTGAAGGCCCGCCGAATTGTCCCTTTCTTCGTCTTCAACTCGGCGACCCTCACGACGCCGTCGGAGCCCGGGTACACCTGTGCGACGCGACCCAGCAGCCAGCAGAGAGGTGGAAGCGCCTTATAATAATAATAATAATATCCCTGGACATTTCACACAGCGCCATCTAGTCCCAAGCTAAGTAACCTAATGCTTGTGTTATGGTAACAAGATGGCTGATAAACTACTTACATTTTTTTTTTTTTTTGTAAATACATTCATCATACATTTATCCTTGACCAGGACGAGGCTCCCCACCTTGATGTCTCCCGATGTTGTAGGCCACTTGGTTTTTTGCTCCAGCAGAGATATGTATTCAGTTAACCCTTAAATGCATGACCTTTTATTTTAATTTGAAAAAAATAGTTTTTTATAGAATATTGTGATTAGGTTCGATAAAAAATAATAAAAAAAACCAGATTTAATTTTTTATGTATATATTTAGCAAAAATCAACATGTGCCGTTTTCGGCACTACATGCATTAAATGGAATTATTTTTTTTTGTGTAGGACATTGAAGCAGTCTTTGTTTTTTTTTGCGCATAAATGAATTTTACATTTCGCACACATTACTACAGTCTTCAAATTGCAGGTTGGAAACATACATCTCATCCTATTAGGTGTTCTTACTTGTTCAAGGCCCAAGCCATCGAGTATAACGTCATTTGGGGGTAAAACTTGACAGGGCTTTCCTTTCCGTATCTTGGGAGGCGGGCCAGCTTCTGCAGTTGATGTAGAACGTGGTCGACCCCTAGGTATAGGTGTGGAATATTTGCAAAGTGTGTCTGCTAATTCAGAACGAAAGTCTGCAAGATTCATGATATCTTTGCTGGCTTTCCCCCTTTTACCCATTACTTTTCTGTAAAGAATCCAGGCATTGATAATGGTGAGGTCCAACAGATGGTAAAATATTCTCATGTACCATTTTCTGCTTTTGATACGAATTCTATACCTGCCAAGGTGAGAATCCATAAGGTCGACACCTCCCATATGTGCATTATACTCTTTTACGAGTTTGGGGCAAGGAATTTCGAGTTTACGCTTCAATTTTTTTATCATATCTATTGATTGTTCCCGCAGGTTCTGCACCTACGTAAGTAGATGCCAGGGTAACTTGTTTATTGTCTTTCCACGAAACTGCAGCAATGTCCACATCATCAAAATTGGTGACATATTCCTCATATGTTCCTCGAGGTACAGAACTTTTCATTACGTCTTTTTTATCAGGCAATTTACAACTTTTTCCCAAACGATTTCGCTGTATGGTTCCTAAAGAATGGATTCCCTCAGTGGCCAAATGATACATTAGGGGCAACGACGTATAATAATTATCGAAGTATACGATATGATTTTTTTGTCTTGGAACCACCCTGATCAACCTCATGACAGTTTGTCAAACAACTCCTATGTCAGGTTCACTTGGTAGTCTCTCGTCATCTTTTTCTTTACCCGCGTATATTATAAAATTATATGAATATCCCAGTAAGCTACAGAGAACAAATAATTTGAAACCCCATTTGTGAGGCTTGTTGGGCATATATTGTTTCAAAAAGTGACCGATTTTTGTTGAACACATTTGCTCATCGATTGACAAGCGTTGGTCAATCGTAACACTAGAAAATTTGTTGTTCAAATGTGTTATCACTGGCCGCAATTTGTGTAACTTGTCGTGGTCTGGATGGTCGACTGGAAGATGTTTTGAATTGTCGTTAAAATGCAACATTCTTCTAATTTTTTCAAATTTATTCACGGGCAAAGTTTCTCGTATAGGGCCAAACCCAAATTTGCCCCAGTACGAACGAATATTGGGGTAGTGGTAAACAGACATAAAAGTGATAATCCCCAAATATTTACGCAAATCTTCTACTGTAAATGTTTCTACTCTATTAGGTTGGTTCTGAGTTGCGTAAAGGTTTGATTCTTGAACAATAGACTCTAAAAAGTCATTATTAAAAAAGTACGTAAAAAATTGGTAAGGTGTATCTAATTCCAAAATATTTGAAGATAATTCTTCAGACCCTAAAAAGGTTATTTTGTCTTCAGAATAGACCAGATTTGGTTTTCTCCATAGTAGATTTCTACCTCCACTTGGCAAATAATTAGAGCTTTCAGAAGTTGAATTATTAGGTATTATTGGAGGGTTACTGTCACAATTTGCGTCGTCAGTTGCTAAGGGAGGATCAATAACTTGCATATCTGTAAGAGATGGATCAATGTCTTCACCATCACCACTGAATGGTTCTAAAGGAGATTCTTCTAACTCATCTAAAAGCTCTTGACGAGACGGATAATAATCTAGGTCTTCCCCGTCGGATTCCATCTCGTCGTCAGAAATTTCGCCACTTTCTAGCATGCGAAGCATCTCTTCTATATTTTTGTCATCCATAGCTATAAAGCAACACAACAATATGCAATAACCAACCACCCAGTAAAGTAAAAAAGCAAATAAATCTTTTGAAACGTGTTAGAACAGGTAAGCACTTAGCGGGAAAAAATTGTACTAAAAATGCATGAAGGGTCGTTTTCGGCACAAAGATACTTGTGGTGGTGGTGTGGCGTAGGTGTTTTTACGAGTCAATGATTGAAATGTGAAGTAAAATAATAATAAGCACATATTTTGGATGAACTTACCTGCTAAAATATTATTTTTACTCGAGAGAATATAATAAACGGACTTGGATTTTTTGAATTGAACTTCGGTAACTTCGCTTGGCGCTAAGTACTCAAACCTCTGTCATAATTCCACAGATAAAATATACTGGTAATGCAGACTAAAGGCTGATATGCTCGTTTTTTTTTTTCTTTATAGATGACAGATTAAAAATGCAACAGCTAATAACATGACAGTTTAATGTTTGGCGGGTTATTTGAACTTTAATTTATTGTGCCGTTTTTGGCACAAGATGCATTTAGGGGATCTTCTCCAAAAATGCTTGATGTATTCCACCCTTTGGAATCATTCGAGTCGACAGATGTTTCCGCTGTCAGTCATTTCAGGATGCGGAACGGACATGAGTGATCTTCCAATTAAAAAGTGAGAAGGAGTTAGGGCACAGAAATCAAGTGGATCAGGAGAACAAGGCGTAAGAGGTCGGGAATTGAGAATAGCCTCTATTTGAATTAGGCACGTAGTCATCTCTTCGTACGTGAAGTGCGTTAGTTTAAGCAGTCTCTTTAAGGCAGGCACAAAGTTGAATTCAATACCTTCCTGAGCGACATCATATGCAATATTAGAAGTCTGCAAAAAAAGACGTAATTGATTACAAGAACCAACAAAAGTTGTTCCGTTATCGGATAGACTCAAACATAGAAATTTCGAAACTGTTTTTTTAATCATTTTACCATACGTACTCGTACGTAGGTTTAGGAAAACGATGCAAGGTGATGTTAGAATCCTGATCAGGGGAACATCCACACTTGTAACATTTTCTTTCATGGTGGAAGAAAAAATTGAGTCTGTCTCTATAACACAATGCACAGCACTTGTTCTCTGTCTCTCGGTAAACACTATCTATAACGGAGGAACGGGATGCTCAACTCAACATTAGTAATGTAAGAAATAAGTTTCTACGAAAGTATAAACTTAATTTAAAACACAAATAAGCAAGAACACAACCGCAAGTGCAAGCGAACCGCCATTTGTAATTTTGTTGTGTGGCTGTGTTGCTATTGTCATAACTTAGCTTCATATAAAATTATATTTTTTTTACATTTTGTTCCTTCAATCAAAACGATGTAAATATATATTAAATGAAATATATTATATACTTCAGTTTTATAGGGAGTTAATAAAAAAATAATTGAATTTAACCGTCACTTAAAATAATAGGTATTTCTTTCATAGCAACATAAGAAAACGCGAGAGAGATGGATATAAATAACTCTATTAATATTAAATCTTTTATTACTCACAGAAATGCACGAACATTACATTGAACAAGAAACAAAGTAAAAAATTGGCTTAAGCTAAGTGATTCACTGTAAAAAAGACCCTGACCTCTAAACTAGGTAAAAAGACTGTATCTTGCCTCAACTTCGCTCAAGCGTCCAGCCGGTCGATTCTGTGTAAATCTCACCGTGAAATCTTGCGTGGAGTGAGCTGTCAGTGTCTTCCCACTGACGCTTGAGATTGACCAAGCAAACATTTACAATCATAATCGAGATTTTAATAATATTTTTATGCTAAGTAATTCTATTATTCAAAGCTAGTATTTTAGTTGTCAAAACATTCGATGTCGTATTTTTCTCGTTTTTCTAGACTAGTCCTTATATAGCTTGAGGTGCGACCGTGCACAGCTACTAGACTGATGTAAATACGCATCGACATTGTTTATTTTTGTTTTGACTATCCGTAACGACTGTCAAAGATCCACGAATAACAGCCGGGACCAACGACTTAACGTGCTTTCCGAGGCACGGAGGGGTCTCGGTATGTAAAAATGGTCACCCATCCACAGACCAACCGCGGCAAGCGTAGCTTAACCTGACCGATCGACCTATGCGGTTGTTATTATTTAGCCACAGGCCCCTCCTCTAAATCTACTGTCTTTGTACTGTACATCTAAAAAGTTAATTTTATCAGCCTACAATGCCTACATTTGGTTTTCAACAAACCGATATTACTTACATAACCGTATAGTTCGGAAGCGCCTCCGATTGGTCCCTAACACACGAACCTCCGTCGGCATGTGCGTTAGTTAGGACAATTGATAAAAAGCTCCTTTCATAATTAGGCGTACAAGTTTAATTTACTTACAATATTCAACTCTGTAAATGCGATAATCGCCATTTTCATGACAGTGGTGGTTGAGGCTAAAAAACATCAAAATTGGGGATTTCGAACATCCACACCCCACTACAGGGGCAGTGAATAATACATCACTTAATTATTTGACGAATTCATCCATTGTTCAAATTAAATAAGTAGTGGTAATGAAGTGTTTTGCAGTTTTGATATTCAAAGTCGAAGTTTCGCACCAATCGTGCGTGTTTACATTTTTACTTTTCACAAATATCACACACACTCATATAGATACGATTTAAAATGTGTCAAATGTAATTTAAAATGTTTTAAACAACAAGAAAGTGCCCATCTCGTAACGTCATAAACAAACACAAGTTCAATAATACGCAATATTCATTACCACTAGGTACTCAATTCGTGTTCAAAATTGCAGAGTTCGCCGATCATTATTGTTTTTTTTTTATTGTGTTGATGTGCGAAAGCGAAACGATTATTATGCCAAACGATTTTTTTTATTTCAATCGATTCGAGGAATTAATATGACGAATTTCAGAAATCGATTCTTACAAATTGAAATAAACTTATTTTAAGCATTATATACTAATCTAATAAAAGCATTACACATAGATTGTGTCGCGTAAACATAATAAAACCCGTATTTTTGATGCTAGTAACCCTTATATGAACAAGTAGTTGGTGGCACTGGCAACCCTACGCCGAAGTGATGTTGCCATGGGTTACGAGATTCGCGTGAAGGGAGATTTTGTACATTCCGAACTACGCTGTAATCGATTTGTGCGTGCTTACACCTCTTCCGAATTAGCGTGTCATGTAGCGTGTGATAAGGATGTCCCGTGAATCGAAAAAGATGAAGTCTTATGAGTGAGCGCTGTCAACGGTTGTGATCTAATCGGATCTAAATCGGAAGGGAAATTATAAATTGTTGAAGTGAGCGCTTTGGGCGATGAATTCTCACCGTGTTTTCAAAATATTCCTTTCTTCGCGGTTTTGTGGGAAATGAATATTTTTTTTTACTACATATGGCTGTGATAATGCGTATAAAAATTCATTCAGTGCACGCGACACTGATGATTGGGACAAACAGGTTGTGGCTTGCTGTCCCACTGCCCTCTGATAAGTGCCGTGGGCCAAAAAAGATAATGCAGATAAAATCTGAAATTAAATATTAAATAAAATAGGGCATCGCGTTGATAGTTTTTAACTTGTTAATTCTATTAGTTGAAAATCAAATTGCTAATTTCCCTACCTTTACCCGCCTTGAAATCCCTCTTGTAGAGTCCTTCATATACGGACTTACGCCTGCTTCCAGTTGTAGTATGAGTTCCTCAGTAAGGTGATAAGCAGAAACAAAATCATCGGCTCTCGTAAAGAAAACATTTCGTCTTAAAAATTGCGCCTGCCGACGCACATACATAGATTTTAATGATTTAGGCGGCCAAAATTATTTTTGGGGTTATTTTAGTTCTAAGTTCAATTAAAATAACGAAAAGGTTTATATTTTTAAAAACATACATATATTTGTCAGGTTTTATGGAACAGTAATATACAGGATAATTTTTTATTCAGTGCGTAAATTTTCACAGGGTGTTCTACCCATGAATATGAACAACTTTCACTATGGGACCATCTCTGAAATCACAAAAAAAAAATCAGCTGTTTCTTATAAAAGTTCAATACCTACTCGACCAAAATGTATGAATCTGCTGATTTTTTTTTCGTGATTTTAGAGATGGTCCCATAGTGAATGTTGTTCATATTCATGGGTAGAACACCCTGTAAAAATTTACGCACTGAATAAAAAATTATCCTGTATAACAGAGCTATATTCACTAAAAAATACAAAGGAATGGAAACAGAATTTAACAATAAAATCATTTATCATTTAACAAGTTTACTTTAAATATAAAATTACATTAAAAATCGGTATCTTCAAGTCCAGATGTCTACTGACTCTGTGTTTGGGTCAGCAGGTAATAAAAGTTTAACCGTTTCAGGTAGAAATGCGTTACGTGAAGGTTTTCTTATTTGTCTCAAGCAACTAATGAAGGGATCTGAACTTAACAAAAGCCTATAATATACATCTAAGTTACATTCTTCCCTAGAAACCTTTCTGGCAAAGTTTAGCCGGTACGATCGGAAATGCTTGTTCCGGGCTTCTGCAGCTTCTTCGGATAGCTGTCCAATTGGAAGCAGCGAACTTTTTATGATTTGGCTTCCATGTACCAATATCTTGTGCATAGTAGGCGTCATTGGGTGCCAACCATACTGTTCTACGTACAATTTTGCTGTGTCGTACGCATACTTATCATATTTTTCAGCATCAATTTTATGGCCACTAGAAATTGTTTCTAAAATAACCTTGAATCTGTAAATCAGTTCAAAGTTAATACCTGTGATGTCTGAAGCCAATTCGGGGTTTTCAAAAAACCTCCGGCTTGTGTTGCCATCATTGGTGTTGCCATAGTTGGCCTTTGGCATATCAATGAGCAAACCGGTTTCGTTTCGAAACCTCTCCTGAATTTCCAACTTCTTTTGGGCTTCTAATGCCTTGTCTTCTTCAGTTTTTCTTTCCCTGTATTTTTTTACTGGCAGTGTATACGAAAGGTGTATAATGCTTTCGAAAATGCGGATCCGGGCGTGTAATACTGACAAGCCGAATTCCAAAGCTTGAGGGTTTACACTATTTTTCTTCGATAGATCATTAAAGGTTTTCGAAGTAGCTCCACAGATGTAGCACTGGGATGTTGACTTTGTGTCTGTCGCTGCGTTGCACACCTTTCCGTCAATCATACTCATTTTGAGTTGGTGCCCGAACGAAAACTCCTCTTCATTAAACGTAACAACTGTTTTGTTTAGTTGCTTAATGGACTCCTGCACATATTTTATCTCTTCTTTAGTTATGTCCGTTGTTTCTTTTACAAATCGGAATCGAATCGGACGGCAAAACCTTGACGAAGAAAGAGTTGGATTCTGCCAAACTATTTTACTGCCTTCTTTTCCACAAACAATGCGCAAAGGCACAAAGGAACTCATAAAAATGTTGGCATCGGAATCAGTCTCATTATCGTAACTTTGTTTAAATTTGGATTGCTGAGAACCGTCACAACCCCATTTGCAGATTATCATTAACGACTTCCTTTCTTGCTCGTTAAGCCGGATTATCACATCTTCTAGGTATTTTGATAATCGTGTTACGGTTAGATCCATTAGGCACTGTAGATTACTTTCCGCGCAAGTAGCCGTAATTCTTAGGGATTCTTTCGGCGGATAGCACTCTTGTTTTGCTTTCAAAACAAGATCATAGCAAGGGAAATGTTGTGGATTTGTTGCCCTTACTATCTCATACTGTCTTCTCGTCAGATCAGCTTCAACGAACATCTTAAGTGCTTGCAGAGGCGTCAATTGAGGTACCTCATCGTTGTCGGTAACACTACTGTAGGCTTTTCTATATTTACTAGCCCGTGTTGGTGAGTTCGTAATATCTTTGAGCACTTTCGAGGCAGTCCTATGTCCCGTTGTCTGCAACACAGATGTAGCAGCGTGAACAATAACTTCATCACCTACGGAGGCCCTTATTTCTTTCGTTTTTCTTCTTTTACTACGCTCACTTAGTTCTCCAAAAGACTTGAGTGGTCGACCTTGCGAGGAGGCTGATTCAATGGGAATCTCGAATGTTCTCTCTAACCATGATTGGTTTATTTTCAGGAAAACATCTTGGTGTTTATTTGCCTTTGCCCATCGTTGCTTAATTTGTGATTTTACATAAGAAAATCTTTTTTTTAAGTCTTCTTTAGCCTCTTTGTTGTGCCCATAGCGCATAAGGAGACAATTCTCATAATAGTCAAGTTTTTCATTTAAAGTTGGTTTATTTTGACTCTGTAGTTGGTCAAATATGTATTGACGAGTCACTACTTTAGTACCCGAGGTAGCAGGAAGACCTGAAACAAATAAAAAACAATTTTAATACAAAATATCGCACACTCATTATTTCCTATATTTGACAAAGAGCCTTTCAAAAGGGCTTAGCTCAAAAAAGCGCGATTTTGCGCGGCTATTTCTTATGGAATTAGTTAGTTACATCTATGAACAATATAGTATAATGAAAATTATTACAGGGACGGACTCATAAGTACATTAAAAAGGCACTCGAATTTAAATATATCTAAAAAAAAAAATTTGGACAGAGTGATGTTTGTCGTGTTAAAAATGAATGACAGAGAATGTTAATTAAATTTTTCTGTAACGAAAACAAATTGTTCTTACCTGTACTATCGCAATCCATCACAGTTAAAACGAAAATATTGGCTTGAAATTAATAATGCACTTTGGAAAGTTATAAGTTTAGGAGAGCGCCGAGACCCGACATGTACACACTTGTTCACTATCGAATTCCGACTGATCAAAGTCGACTCCCGCGCTTCAAAGGAGGGGGGAGGGGATGTTATATTGTACATAGAACTGTTGACTCACCAATTATATAGATACCTTACCATTATATTGATTTAAAAAAAAATACTTTTGGCCGTCTAAATCATTAAAATCTATGTATGTGCGACGGCTAGCCTCATTGTCGGCATTGTTTGCCTGTTCTAATGCCGAAATTAAAATGAATGAACGAGCCATTTTTAATAAAGGAAGCAGGAAGGAAGGATTTTTGCTGAAGAATGTACTGTGTAGGTAACTGAATAGTGAATACTCGTGAGATTCAATTGAATCGTAGTGTTTCATAAGACGTAGTTAATGCCAATTTTGAAAAAAGAATCATTACCATAGATACTTATTGCATTTATTTTAAATGGCCAGTTGTTTGATGTTTTGTGTTTTGTTATTTGTGTAAATTATTATTATTATTACAATACACAAAAGTGAGATTGAAATATCACGAGCCCGTGATATTAAATTTTTTGGTGAAGTAGCTCCTCCAGAAAAATGTACTAGTAGGTACTAGTACATTTTTCTGGGATGATTTGAATTTCGCGCGGTGCCTTTTTGCAGAGGGGCCCGTGGCTAAATAATAACAGCCGCACAGGTCGATCGGTCAGGTTAAGCTACGCTCTCCGCGGTTGGTCTGTGGATGGGTGACCATGTTTACATACCGAGACCCCTCCGTGCCTCGGAAAGCACGTTAAGTCGTTGGTCCCGGCTGTCATTCGTGGATCTTTGACAGTCGTTACGGGTAGTCAGAAGCCCGAAAGTCTGACAACCAGTCTTACCAAGGGGTATCGTATTACCCAGTAACTGGAGGTCAAATAGGCAGTCGCTCCATGTAAAATACTGGTATTCAGCTACATCCGGTTAGACTGGAAGCCGACCCCAACATAGTTGGGAAAAGCCTAGGCAGATGATGCCTTTTTGCATTTTCCTACATTGACTATCCATGTTCGCGCTGGTAATAAATATATTTTATATCAGTAAGTTACACGCGGTCTTATGTATCACACTTGATAACACTGACTACATAGAGATACTACGTATCATACGAATAATGCCATACAGAAAAAAAAATTATGAGGTTGTCAACGATTGGAAATTGAAAACGAGACTAGATTTTTTTTTTTAATGTCAGTTCTAGTCTCATTTTATCTTTTTGCTGTTAGTAGCAGATTCTGATGAGGTCTTACATGAGTTCATTGGTAACGTAATAACTACAGGGAATTACTGGAAAATAAGTAAATAAAACACAACAATTTCTTACTAAGCTTTTAATTTTGTGTTAAAAACAGCTATAGATAATTTTGAAAGACAAAAAAGAAAAAAATTAATTGTAAGTAACCAAATTTTCAATGAAGGCAATATTGTCTACAAAATAGTATATATTTTCATTTTGTATGACTTCTTGCCAAAAACATTGAAATAAAAAAAGTGCTAAAAGCTTATCCTGTACATCACAGGTCCAGGGTTTCCCTCTAGACATTTTAGTAAAAATAAAAACATTTTTAAGCCTGTCAATAACGTTTTAAGGTGGGTACTGACCAACGTTACAAGGTGTAATGTAACATTCGCATCGAGCGTGTTACTCATCGAGCATGTTACGCAGTGTCCTTAAAATCGACGTAACATGCTCGTCAAAACTCTGTGCTCCGTCGCCGCCAGTTCACTCCGAGATGGCCGACAGCGAGGACGTATTGGGAACTTTGATTCTACTTAGTTATTGTTTCATCCAAGTGAAGAAAAAGAAAAAACGTTACTGGACATCAAACTTATTTAAAAATAGAGGCGTATGTGGTGGTTTGTCATTGATAGCAATATTAAAAAACCAAATGATTACTGGACAGTATAAAAACTTTGTACGCATGTCTCCGATTGATTTTGAAGAACTATTGAATTTAATTGGACCAAAAGTACATAAAAACGATACAAATTATAGAAAAGCTATCAGTGTCACGGAACGGTTAGCACTAACGCTTCGTTTTTATGCTACAGGAGATTCCTATACTAGTATGCAATATCTTTTCAAGATATCAAAACAACGAATAGGATTTATAGTGAAAGAGGTCAGCGAAGCCCTTATTGGAGCATTAAAAGAATATGTAAAGGTATGTATTATGTATGTATTAATTCAGAAAATGTAGTCATTACATATCAAATTAAATTAAATCACCAAATTCTGACATAAATTGTTCACTCATAGCTGGTGACCCATAGTCATTTTGATGGGACGTATTTGATGCAGGAGTTTCGGTCTGTGGCATCGATGAGACTCTGGAAGTTGTTGGTCGTGTAGAGTAGCCTGAATAACTGTAGCTGTTCATTCCATTTCCAACATAGTCATACTCTCCGCGATCAGCACTGAACAATATATTTGATATATAATGCTGCACATGTATTTTTGTTGTCTTTGAATAAGATCGTAATTTATTTGCCAAAAACATACCATAGGCTTCACATTCGTCAGGTCTGTGCGAAGTTGCCTCCGTTTGCTCGGTTCTCTTTTTTAATATATTTAAAGTAGATACCATTATCTCTTCTGGGCTTGGGGCTACTGATTTCTTCCTTTTTGGAGGAGGAGGGCAATCATTGTCGCTTTTTTTGGCAGACGGAGGGCAATCATCAGGCAGTTGTTCTGAAGCACCTTCATGTCCACGTAGCTGAAAATAAATATTAATTATTATTTCAGACGCCAGAAACACCGGAGCAATGGCTGGTTGTAGCAAATGACTATGATACTTTGTGGAATTTTCCACATTGTTTAGGTGCAATCGACGGTAAACATATTTTACTGCAATCACCGATCAACAGTGGCAGTGAATTTTATAATTACAAGGGTTTCTTCAGCATCGTATTACTGGCAGTTGTTGACGCGAAATATAACTTTTTGTATGTAAATATTGGGTGTCAAGGAAGAATATCTGATGGAGGAGTTTTCAACAACTGTATTTTAAACGAAAAACTAAAAAATAATGCACTAAACCTCCCTCAGCCCACTGCGTTGCCAGCAAGAACAGAAGAAATTCCATTTTACTTCGTTGGCGATGAAGCTTTTGCTCTTTCCCAAAATATGATGAAAGTATATGCAGGATATCATGAACGTGGTTGTAAAGAAAGAATATATAACTACCGACTTTGCAGAGCTCGTAGAGTAGTGGAAAATGTGTTCGGCATATTGTCAGCAGTGTTTAGAGTTTTGCGGAAACCAATGTTGTTAGAACCGAAAACCGCGACATCTGTCGTAACAGCAATAACATCTCTCCACAATTTTTTAAGAAAAGGTAATAATGCTCATGTATATACCCCTGCAGGTAGTTTTGACGAAGAATTGAACGGCCAGGTCAGATTAGGAAACTGGAGAGAAGGTAACAATGATATGACTAGTATGTTACCCTTGCAAATAAGACCGCGAAGGGCTACAACATCTGCTCACAATATTCGTAATGAAGTTGCTGAATACTGTATTCAGCAAGGGTCTGTAAGTTGGCAAGAAAATTATGCTTAAAATGGACTTACAGTATCTGTTGTGTCACGAGGTGTATTTCTATCCAGTAGAAATAACATGGATTTGTAAGCGAACCAAGTGCTGTGGTAAACTTCATCTGCACCTGAAATTTAATTTGTAATTAATATTGAATTATTTTAAATAAAAAGAAGATACAGATTAATACCGAGTTTATATTGTTTTCCCCACACTAGCTTGGAAACACCTACTTCCCTCACTAATTTCCACCCCCCCCCCCCTACTATAACCCGCGTTAAACTTAATAAATAATTACGTACCTTTTCCAGTACCAGTTGATTGTTTAGTTTTCTGTTTTTCCCTCCTTAATGATGCCAGTAAACTTGTCATTTTCTTTTTACAGGCTTCTCTTTCGCTGTCGAGTAACGAAGCCAATCTATCCCAAGCGTCTTCTTTCTTTAATTTGTTATAATGCTCTGGGTGAGCTGGGTTCCACAATAGTGTTTCTTCTTTGTATTTTTCAATAAAATACAAAGTTTTTTCTTTATTCCACTCCATGCTTCTTGAAACTTGATATAATTACGAGAGGAATAACGGGTGATCACTTGCGATGTCCACGTGCGCTCGTGACGACTCGCAACGGTGTACTGACTGAACCGCGTAACAGTCAAAGGATTCGCCAAAAAACCGACAGCCGGGTGGAGCACTCAAAGCGAGCAACGAGCGGCTCGTTGCTTGCTGGTTTTCCCGTAACACGACGTACTGACTGCATGAATGCTGGCTGTGTAACACGTTACATTACGCCCCGTAACGCCGGTCAGTACCCAGCTTTAGAGTGTGTGCCCCACAATAAAGAAACTCACTAAATTATCATAGCTAACAAAAAACAAAATCTTCATACAAACACGCGCTCCCGTACTATTCGCACATTGTCATTGGTCTTTACTCAAGTTAATACGACGAAATTAAATGCCTGCCTACCTATTCTGAAAACTAATGCACGCCACTGTTAGTGGTACCCCAATAACAAATTTGACAGAAATGAGGGTGTACCGTGGTATACTGAACACATCTGCGTACCACTTTAGAGGGTACAGGCGTGACGTTATGTTGTGTGATTGCGTAAACAATACATACATACATAAGCGATAGCAGCAATAGCCGTTGATTTTCTGGAATTTATTGAAGAGTTCCGTCGTCCGTCTCCGATTCTCATCATCAGATCTTGTCGAAATTTCAAGTATACCCTTTCTAACAAAAAAAGAATTTTTCAAATCGGTTGGCAAGGGACGGAGTTATGCGCGAACAAAGATATAAAAGAAAAAAAATACAAACAACCGAATTGAGAACCTCTTCCTTTTTAGAAGTTGGGTAAAAATGATACTGTTTCAGCAGTATTTTCGTTGAGGTAAGCGCTAACTCCTCCTCCATCACCATGAGGAGCTGGAACAAATGACATTTGAATAAAACTTGATGCACTTTAAGTTAAAAAGTCAAAGTCAAATCATTTATTTCAAATAGGCACATAAAAGGCACTTTTGAACGTCAAAGATTAAATAAAATTGATTCTAGTCGCCCCTTCCAAAAGGTTGTTTTCGTATGGAGAAGAATGAGCAAGAAACTCCACCGTTACTCTTTTAAAATGTTTTACAATATTTGCGTACATTAATTATATAATTATATGTGAAGACGATGCACCTAGAAATAAAATTACTATACCACAATAGATAAAAGAATTAAAATGGATTAATGAAACCATGACATATAAATTATTTATGTGGTAGATACAAATGGTAGATACATGGTGCTCACATATTTACAAACATTCTAAAAGTAGACAATTTTCATAAATAACTAAGGATTAATAAGTCTGGGTGTGACTAAGTAATTACAGAAAGTAAATCAATGTCAGGGAAAAAAAATGAATAAATTATACAATTACATTAGCAACCACTTTGATTTTGTCTAGACTCTAGAAATTGTCCTATGGAGCAGGACCAGCATGTTTCCAAGCATTCTTATCTTGGATATAATCCTCTAATTTGTAATATCCTTGTTTCTAAAGTGTGATTTTAATATAAGTTTTAAATTTTCTTTCATTTAATTGCAATATTTCACAAGGTATTTTGTTGTAACATTTAACACAGTACCCCATAAAAGATGTATGTACTTTAGATAATCTGAAAAAGGTTGATCTAATTTATCTTTATTTCTAGTATTAAAATTATGTCTATCACTTATTAAAAAGATGTTGATTTTTTCTTACATGCATAATATTTTCATAAATGAATTGGCAAGGTACCGTCATAATATTAACCCTTTTAAATAGTTCCCTAAGAGATTCGCGGTTACGTAGATTGTAAATGGCTCTGACAGCTCTCTTTTGTAAAATAAAAATGGATTCAATGTCAGCAGCTCGACCCCACAGTAAAATGCCATATGACATAATACTGTGGAAGTAACTGAAATAGACCAAACGCGCGGTTATTTCATCTGTTAATTGTCTTATCTTTCTAACAGCATATGCGGCCGAGCTTAGCCGCCCCGCAATAGATGTTATATGAGGTCCCCATTGTAATTTCTCGTCTAGCGTGATTCCTAGGAAAACTGTCTGATTAACAAATTCTAGTTTTTGGCCATTCAATATGATGTCACATTCGCTACTTCTAACATTAGGTAATTTAAATCTAATGCATTTGGTTTTTTTTTTTCATTAAGTACTAAATTATTTGCCGTAAACCAATCTTGGACCTGAAGAATAGAGTTATTCACGTCGTCAAGATTTTGTGACCGTCGGTCTATTTTAAAGATCAATGATGTATCATCTGCAAATAACACCATCTTCGGCTGATTTTGAAGTAATTGGGGTAAATCATTAATATAAACTAAAAATAGGAGTGGACCCAATATCGAACCTTGAAGAACGCCCATTGTCATTTCAGACCCCAATGAGTTTACGCCATTTACTTGGACTTTAACCTTTCTATCTTTCAGGTATGATCTTAACAAGTCAAGTTAATTGAAAAACGAAAATGAAATTAAAGTTAAAGTTTAAATTATAGAAAATCAGAATTATTAAATAAATATAAAACAAAAATGTAATGCAAGTGAGGTATTTGAAAAACTATTGTTATAATAAATTATTTAAAATGTCTAAAAACTTTTTGTTGTTTTTGCCATACAAGATGGTGAAATTAAAATTTTTAGTTTCACTGTCAGCAGGAACTATTCACATGAATATTTATATATTATATACTATTTTTTTTAAATTAAATGTTGCCCCACACTAGGAATTACTCCTGTATTGTGCATAACATTTAAACTCACATACACAAACAGCCAGATCCGTAACAACAACCTGTAGGCAATACAAATATTTGTTCCGTGCGGGAATCGAACCAGCGACACGCAGTGCAGCAGTTGATCGCTCAGTCACTATGCCAACCGTGTCGTCAATATATTTTAAAAAGTTAATTAAAATATTATTCTTACCACGCAGATAACCATAATTATGGTCAAGTTTAATTTTCCGAATAGTAAAAAGGATCACAATTCCAATATACACCTGAAAAAGAAATTAATGAAAAATTAATACATTAGTATTCTCAATGTTTATAGACTTGTTTTACATAAATATGGGGTGATGACTCCATCACCCCTCATTTATGTAAAACAAGTCTATAAACACTTGGTAATCATGATTGATAATGGTTTTGTTGGTTGACTAATTTTTGCCAATAACTCATTTGAGTAAAGTTGGACAGCCTATTAGAAGCTCAAATAAAAAGTATGCTGGCAAAGAAAACTTGAGTGGATTGGAATTAAATATACTCATTTTACAAGATTAGCAGGTAATTATATAAAACGTACGAACCTTCTTCGGCTTCCGTGACGGTTCCTGTAGTAATTTCCTCGGCCTAAACCAATTAAGGAAAAGACCACCTTAGAGCCATTAGTTCTAATAAAATTGATGTATCTTTTTCCAAGTGTTTCTGGCATACACATAGTTTGTGAAGATCTTGAGCGCTTAATCACTGTTAATGCCCAGGAGCCAGTTTCTGCGTCCATTCTCACTAACAGGAAACATGCATTTGCTTTCGGTTAGGACCGCAATGTTCAGTACAACACTTATTACATCTTGCAATACCAATGCAAATTATACTTTAATTATCACTGAGAAGCTATGAACGAAAATTAAGCAACGCAAACTTTACTCTTGATCAGAAACAAAACTGTACTAATAAATAGCACAGACTACACTATATACTTGTCTTGATAATATTCTATGAAGTTCTATGACTGAGAAGCGAGAAATAGAAAACCCGAACCCGAAACTGCCAAAATTTGCAGTTAGGTTAGCACCAACGACAATATGTATAGGGTTAGCACATTGCACATTCATAAATAAATATCTATGGTTGTTCATCCAACCATAGAGTACACGGTTGCTTTTTTTTTGTTCTAATCTAGTGATGTTACATGCGAAAAAGAGAAAAAAAGAACTGTGTCCAATTACTGACGGATTATAATTTATATATATATTTATATATTTCAACGTTTCGATAAATACAATTATTTAAATTGGGAAAAGATTCGAGACGAAGAGACGTCACACAAAGGATGCCTGAGGGAGGATATCTCCGTCGAGGTAGACCGCGGCGAAGGTGATGTGACTATCTAATCCTGTTGCAGGGCCAACATGGCCAGAAATCACACAAAAGGGAGATTTGTAAGGAAAAAGGGGGAGCCTAGCAAAAATACTAGTAAGGCTATTAAAAAAAAAGTAAAATTAGTTCTTATAATGAACGAATTTTTTAAACAAACGAACTAACACTAAGAGTACCTACTGAAGGTGTCCAACATCTGTCAACTTAAACTAGACAGCCCAAAACATGCATAAATTCTTACATGAATTACTAAAATAATTTTAATGCAATTTGTGTTTATGGTATGCCTAAATATTTATGGTTTGTATAGTACTATGGGTTATCTAGAGAAAATGGGATATTAAAAAAAAACCCATGTGCCTTTACGTTTAATACGTAAAGGCACATGGGTTTTTTCTCTTTCTTTTACTCGGCGGCATATGGGGCTCATAACCAGCTCTTTTGGTATCTGGTATAGAATCTCTAAAACCTCGGTCCAGGATAAAATAAGTAGATGAATATCCTGGTACTGCTTGGATTTTGTGCATTAGCACAAAAAAAAAAAATAGCAGAAAATCCAAGCAATACACTGAAATCCGTTGTGAAGGCTGAGGTTGACAGTTGCTGATTGTGTCTTATTGTTAAATTTTTGTCCGTCTCTGCTGAAACCTCCGTCGAAATGTTATTTGAGTCGACGTTTGCCTTCTTTTTAGGCCAGTGTTTTGTGGTTGATGTTCTGAATTTCTTGCTATTACACCTTTAACTTGAGTTTTTCAACAAATAAAAAAAATAAAAATGACATTCATTTAACGTAAAACTGTTGTCAGAGTCGTGTACTAAATCAACAATAATTTAATTACTTTCGTGAAACTCTGAAAGTTTTGTTTCTGTTATTCTTGATCCTCCAGCCCATGAACATGTCTTAAGAAAAATTCTATCGAATAGCATCAACCAAAGCATATGCATTATTAATACCTCTTCCTTTGTCTTTATCACATATACTTGATAATTTTATCATAATTTGTAATTCATGCTCAGAAATTTCTAATAAATGCCCAAAACGTCGCAATTGCTCATGGTTTTGTATAATTATAAAATCAACAGTTTGTTTTTTTTTGTGGACCCAGAAGATTTATTTATGTACTCTTCAAGCTGTGTTGCAGTTTGAGACAAATTTAGCAACATAAGTTGCTGACCTTCAAACAACATTTTTTGATGTTAACATTTGTTCCAATCCGTTGTTAATTTGTATATCTGCAACATGAAGCTCTTGAGGTTCTTCAGCTATGGAAGCTACTAGATGTTCTTCATATACAGAAGCTAGTCGAGGTTCCTGAGATACGGAAATTAGTTATGTTTCTTGATATAAGGAAATTATTTAGGTATGAAGAACCTAAATAATTTATATAATAATTTATACGGAAGCTACTTGGGACTCTAGTCGGTTTTTTGTTACAATTAACATCTTATCTGCCTTTAGTACATGTGAAGATTCGCCTTAAGTGAATCCGTATCTGTAATCTATAAATAACATATTTACACAATCAATTAAAATAATAATGTCCTAAAGACCGAATTTCGGTCACGGGGGCTTAGCTCAATGGAGACTAGCTATCTGCGAGAGAATTAAATTAGTGCACAAGTGTGTGCGCAAACACAAGTGCTCTCGGTTACCTTACTCTCATATTCCGAATATACTTTTAAACTACTGTTTTGGTTTTGTAAATTGTTTTACTTTAGAGGGCTACAGATTAAAATATCACTTTTTCCTGTGGGAAACATGCTCACGGCCGAAGCTGAAGGCATTTAGCATCGGAACTAAAATATGAAAGAAGAGAAAGAGAAATTGTTGTGAGAAACAAATTATTGAACAAAGAGTTAAAAGGTGATGAGACTCAAGAACTACCATATATTCCCAAATTGAAAAGTTTACAAAATATAAGATACCAAACTACGTCAAATAAATACTACCACCAGCTTGTCACCGAAGCACTTTGGATTATGACATTTACGCCACCCTATAACAGTATTATTCGCCATGTTGCAGTTAATCCCTTTTTTGTACATTACTGGACCGAATTGCAAAGTAAATTATATCAAAAATTCTCGACGTCGAACTATGTCACCTTAAGTATAGAAGCTACAGGATTCATTTAAAAAAAAAATGAAGCCTCCTTGTCATCCTAACCAAAATTATGCGGCAAAGCACCTTTATTTGTATACATATAGTAGTACTCAAAGTTCCTGTAAGTCAAATAATTTCTGGTACACATACGATGCAACATATTTATCACTGGTTAAAAGTTCGGATATTTAAAAGTAAATTACCCAATGAAGTAATAACTGATCAATCGTCAGCTGTTATTGGCGCAGTTGTTATAGCATTTACATCCTTTAAATCCACAAAAGATTATATTAACCACAGCTTTTTGGTTAATACCAAAAAGCTGTGGTTAATATAATCTTTTCTTTCTTTTTCTTTTCTAATGAATAAAAGATGGCATCTGTTCCTATATGCTACATACGATTAAACACTTCCCATTTCGTAGAAATGTGTTGTGGTTTATCGTGTTTTATGTTTATTGATAAGCGAATAAAATTTTACTATGTAAAACGCTTGCTTAAACTTAAATCTTGCACAAAATGTGATGAGGCAAAATTACTAATAGAAAATTTAGTGACAGTGGCAATTCAAAAATTAGATAGATGTGACGAAAAGGGACAAAAATCACGATGTGAAGTCGTTAGACATATTCTAAAACAGTTAAACACTGATGAAATAAGAGAAGAAAGTGCCGATGATGAGTCAATAAATAATTTTGTTTCCTGGTCGAATGCTGGAGTATCTACCACCTTCACACCTGCTGAAATCACTTTAGCTTAGACAAACTACTTTATACGGTTCAGGCTTGGTTCTTGCGCTCTTCATTATATTGATGTAGTATTCAGGTATGAAAATATCTCGATGAGGTGGCAACTTTCTTTCGATGCTGCTATGTATCGAGTCGACCTCCATCTGGGTGTGCCCAACTTCGAGGTATTTTTGTTCGATGATTATGTTCTTTTCGACTGATAATTAAATTAGAGCATTAGACAAATTCAAGGATCGGTTTTGGTAACCACACCACTCCACAGGATATATTTTTTTGGTATTTGGTGCCTTTTCTAGTTCTGCCTTTAGGTGTTTCATCATAATAGACGTAAAGACATCACTGTCTAAGCCATCGCTTCCCTCGTGCCATAGATAGCAAATCACTCCTTTTGTTTTTAAATTATAGTGTGTGTAATTGTGAACTTTAAGTTTTGTTTTATAGTAAACAGCTGATGCCTGGATTCTTGGGCACAGAAGTACTGCTTGGACATCCATAGTGTATACTAATACATCATCTTCAGTATTGTTTTTGTCATTGTCCTTATATACTCATTTTCATTAATATTACCTTTCTTGTAGGCTAAGCACTTGTTGCACTAGTTTTTCCTGGGTTTAAAAATAGACAAATTAAGCTCGCGGTACTTCCTCTCGAACGTCGCAACGCAATATCGTCTCTTATTGTTATTCGAACAAAACTTATTATATTCAGCATACAGATCACCATGAACACTATTCCAGATTGGTTCTAAATATAATTTTGAGGAAGACGATCTGCAATAATGGGACTCTACTTTTGGCAGACTGTCGAAAAATTCTCGAATTGAATCGGATATATTATTTTGAGTCTTTGCAATACATCCATTCCCATCCATTTCCATTCCATTTCCATTTTGAGAGATAATAGAACATTCTGTCGCATCTTTATTAGGAACAACCCAATCCCTCAGTTGTCTTTGGCCAATGCACAAAGTTTTCATAAATATTTGCTTACAAACATGAACTCTCTTAGCATTATCTTTCAAAGATAGGAAATATTTAAATGCTTTGTCTTTCCTTGAATCTACGCTCGAAGAACGTCGATGCTGTGGTGCATATACACTTACTAAACTTCGTAAGTATACTTTACGAGCTTCCCAAGAACCCAGTGCCCAATAAGAATAAAAAATCAGTATTCGGTCTTTTTCGTTTAACATTTTTCACATTCAAACTTTTGTTTTGGTCCCCCATGTTTCACTTCGGTATGCCCACCACATCTTTCCTGTAAGCCTTTAGCTGGTCTTAACAGTTTGTTTGTATTTTCCATTCCTATCCTTCTCAAAACCTTCATGCCTACTGTTTACCTTGTAACCTAGCCTAAGAGTTTCTTAATCTCTTCCGTTTTGTTTGATCTGCTTGACCCTTACGACTGCGTTTCCTTTTGTGGGTATCCTTACGAGTAAGCACTCCTGTCTCCTCATCAAGGAACTCTTCGTTGGAGCTTGTACTTAAAAAAAGCCAACACTACTTTCTTCAGGCACGTAGTCTGAGTCAGAAGATGACCCATCTTCGAACAAGACCTCTTCACTAGACGTGTCACACTGCTGCAAAGTTTCATCTTCATACCACTGGCCAGTAGCTTCGTTCAGTCGCTGCTGGCGAGGATGTTGAAAGGAACTTGTAGCTAACTGTATTAACCGCCTTCCTCTTGTGTTATTCATCTGCAACAATCAAACACCAAGCCATGCATACAAAACCAAAGTAAAATTCAAAAAGTTCTATGTCGCGTCTGTAACTACGTATTGCAACATAGGTCTTATTGTTTTATTGGCATTATTATTTACAAAAAAGGTCAAAATAAGCAAATATTTTTCTATGAATAAACGTTATCTGTTAATAGATTCGCGTCACTATAGGTCTTAAGCGCTTAATAGCAAAAAGAAAGCAGTCAAAAAGCGGACTCACGGCGCTTTTTGTTAAAAGTTAGGTTAAGATTTCTCATAAGTGTAATTAAAACCAGGATATCAACGAAAACCAACTAAAACCAGCACACAAAAGTGTAATTAAAACCAGGATATCAACGAAAACCAACTAAAACCAGCACACAATGATACGTAATTTATGATAATTTTCAACTTACCTCAGAAAGAAAGCACAATTTATAACTTGGTTAATAATTTTCACTTGTTTTTCTCAGATCAAAATCCGTTGCCGCTCAAACTTTGACAGAACAATTTGCCGTATAAGACAAACTGCCGAGTCGATCACGTGACATATTGCAAGTTTCAAACACCGCTTTCCTATTGGTAGATGACAATGAAAATTTTCGGTCGTGTTCAAAATTAAAATTAAAGCATACCTCAGAAATAAAAAATAAATGAAATTTTTGACACTGAACAAATAACAATATGAACGTCGATATTCACTTTCTAGTGTTTGCTGGGAAATACATCTCATAGCCCAACATTTGTTGCTAAGGATTAAGGCAAACCCAGAAAACCCTAATCAGACCATTTCAATTTCATTAAATCATAAATCATTGTAATTAATAATAAAATTAAACACAAAAAAAAAACAAACAGTATCTTATTCTAAGCCCATTTTGCTTAATGGCTTGGTCAGAACATCTGCCACCTGCTGACCTGTTGGAATATAATTTAATTTTATCACATTTTTCTCAGGTTGTCATATAGCGACAAGTAAAGCTAAGCTTTAAAGTTAAAGGTAGGATTAAATTTAAAAAAGGGAGGTAGAAAACAATTAAGATATATTTACAAGAAAAGGATGGAGATGGACTGAAGAGTGGTGTGTAGTATGTGAAGGTGGGGTGTATGGATGACGATGCGTGATAGGTGGGTTGAGGAGGCTTTTTTTTTTTTTTTTTGAGGATGGGAAATCATCAAATGACTCCTCCCGCTCTGGGTGGAGCAGGAGGGAGTGTCAGACTCTTACTGACTAAAACCCACCCGTGTTCCTTCCTTAGCCCTTTATGTTCCAGGGCAGCGGTAACCCTTTCGGACAATCCCGCTACCCGGGTTGAGGAGGCTGAGGTGGAGATACAGGTGGAGTTAAGGAGGTAATCGCGAGGCAAGTGCTGGCGACAGGGGCAGGTACAGCTGCAGGTCCAGGAGCAGGAGCAGGACCAGATGCAGACGAGGGCAGCTGCAGGTGCGTGGCGACACGGAGGACACCCGTAGGAGGGCCCACGCAGCAGGACAGGGCGCAGCCCGGCAGCAGGAGAGAGGCACGGCGGGGAAGCTGTCAGCCTGCCAGGTGAGGCGGCCCTCGGGTGAGGCGGCCCTCAGGTGAGGCGCGGCCCAATAGTTATAGGAGCCCTTCACGGAGGACGAAGAACGGAGACATAGGCAGGTTCCGTCAGGTACCGGAGCGGAGATGTACGCTGGATATTCCCGGGATAGGTGGCCCTGGAGAATCAGGCTCCTTGTAGTGTTCGCTTTAGAGGCGAAACCCGAACTGATCCTTGCATTGCGTGGATCTATTAAGTTAACTCGTAAAACTAAACATCATGTAGAAAATATGGATTTGAGATAAGAACGTGGCCAGTGATTATTTTCCATAAGTTTGCATATCTATTCCGCTAGAAAGATACAGGCCGGTAAGAATTTGAAAGGTACGTTGCCATGGCGACGTATTAAACGTCGTTGTCAAAGCTGTCATAATAAAATATATTATTAATAAAATACAATAAAATCTATGGTTATTTTGTGTTAGAATACTTCTAGTTTATAGGAAAAATTATATCCATCAATGTGGGCGAAATTACCAACCCTTGGATGTCACTAAATCGTCGTAGTCTCATGTTAAAGTTGGAGCTGTGTCTGTGTACTGATTGTGGATAAAACGTGTCGTGAGAAATAATCAGATCAGCGCCTAATGGTAACAGAATACTTGTAGTGACCTGGAGGAATGAATGAAGATAACTGTGAGTATGTACATTATGTTACATGTTCCCTCGAAAAATGATACTTTATATCAATATGTTTTGTACGTTTGTGATTGGTTGGATTATTTGCAATGCTTATGCAGCCATTGTTATCCTCATAGATTATGATAGGTTTATCGATATCTATCTTAATACTAACTGCTAATGATTTAAGCCACAATGCTTCCCTAACAGCTTTATACAATGCCATATATTCCGCCTCAGTTGAAGAGGCGGCGACTGATATTTGTTTCTTTGTACTCCAGGTTATAGAACAGTGCTCGAAGAGCTTAAATAAATACCCAGTTGTACTTTTCCTGTCGTTTGAATCACTGCCACTCCAATCTGAATCTACGTAACCACATAGAATATTATTGTAGGCACATCTTTTATAACTTAATTTTAAATCAACAGTACCTTTCAAGTACCTAAGCACTCTCTTGAGACATTGCCAGAGTTCCTTATTATTTTTGTTCGTATAGCTACTCAGTATATTAACACTTGTACTTAAATCTGGACGAGTACATCATAGCATTACATACATTAAACATCCTATAACGTTTCGATATGAAGCATTATATTTTTCTTCAATGCGTCATAATTAAGTTTATTTTCAATTGGTATTTTGACAGGTTTACAGTCGTGCATATTAAAATTTGATACCGTTTTTATGTATACACTTTGATCTAATGTAATTTCATTTGCATGCCTTGTAATTTTTTTACCAAGAAATAATTTTATCTCTTTTAAATCAGTCATTTTCAATTTACTCATTAAATACCTTTTTTAAATTATTCATTGTTTCAGTATCAACGCATACTATAACTAAATCATCTACATATAGAACGAGATTAATATTTTTATGTACATCTCCATTCTCTAGCAAATATATACATCTATCCATTAAAGAATTTTGAAAACCTTTTCTTTGAGAGATCGTTCCAAAACTTCAAACCAAGATCTAGCTGCCTGTTTCAGCCCATAAAGTGCTTTATTTAATTTACACACAATTATTTGTACAAGAAATACCCTCAGGGACTTTCATATAAGTTTTGACATCCATATGATGAACTAGTAAATTAAATTGATTCGCAGAACTAAGTTTATACTTAGTAGTAGTAGTTTATACGTAGTCCTTACGGATTTATATCCGTGAGGTATTCTTGCTGAAACCGCTTGCAACAAGTCGTGCTTTGTATCTTAAAAGTGTTCCAAATTCATCATGTGTTATAGTAAATATCCGTTAACAATCGACAATGTTTTTATTTTCAAGTCTTGGTAGAAAAGTCCAAGTATACTTTAGAGAACTTAATTCATCCCTAATTGCGCTTTCCCACTGAGATCTGTCGTCTTAAGTTTTGACCTCTTCCAATGAATTTGGTATTTTACATAGAATGGACTGAGCACACAAAATGTAATCGTCATCATCGTCTTCATTATACAAAATAGGTGGACGATTTTTGAGCCTATTGCTTCTTCTAATCTCAGGATTATTATCTGTACTTTCTTTTGGTGAAGACGAGTTATCAGAAAGTGTATCAACTATTTGCTCCGATTCAATGAAATTATGGTTTAATTTGCAAATTTTACTAGGACACTCCTGCCCGTCAGATTTAGATGTATCTGATATTGACGGGATTTTATTTTGCTCTTAGGATTTTCTCCTAAACTGGTCAAATCCAGCTGGTCGCGGCCTATTTCGAGTGTGTAAATTCCGTGAAAGCGGAAATGTTCTCCAACGTATGATTTAGCTTGACGGATCTGGTATGTGCCACACGCAAACAACACCAATTCTTCTATGGAGAGCCGTGGGAATGATATATTTGAGGCATCTATATTCGTAAACATAATGCTGCGACGATTCAGGCGCTCCATGGCTACAATCGCGGCTAATTCATTCTCTAAAAATAAACGTTCATTTATAATATTTAATGTTATTTGAGCGTTTTGTGGGTCAGTAAATCGAGTTCCAAATGCATTTTATACAGCACAAGCGATTTTTAAATCTTTCATAAGATGGGGACTTGCAGGATTGAAATATTCTTGTCTGAAGACTTTGAAATCTCTCTTTATATGGCCATTCACAGCTTCCACAACCCATCTATTAATTGTCACGCAACGCGATCGATTTCCTTCTAAAGTTGTAAACTGTGACATCGACATTGTTTCGGGCATATGACCCAGTAAATGTTTATCATGCAGTTTATCCATGGAGTCCCTGAAGCCACGGTATAATATGAATACATCATCGTCATTTAAAAAAATGTATTAAAGTTTCTTTATCTAATACATTGTTTGGTATCGTGGCATCGTTGGTAGTAGCAGCATACGGACCAAACACATCTAAAATATATCGGTCACAACATATGACTAGAAATGGTTTCCCTAAGTTCCGGTATTTGTGGAGTGAATATGTTTTTTTTTTTAATAGGTAATTCGAACTCTTTTGAGTATATACATATATGAGTATATGTGCCATCGGCAATTACCATAGCAGTTGTTCCATCTGTACTACCAAATAAGCCTTCTGCTATTATTGGAGTTATAGTTTTTTTCATAGACTCGTTCACGGGATATATGTCTCATTCCCAGATGCAGGTCTACAAATTCAGGCACCAAGCTCTCCCTTGCTACATTAATTAAGGTCTCTAAGGTTCGCCTTGGGACCTGGACCTGAAAAAGTGCCGAGAGTCGCTCATTTGTCTCCAGTGCGGAGCTTGCATAATAATGCAAGCTCCGCACTGGTGAGTGAGTGCAAGACTTCCTCGATGCATGACTCTCAATGTTGGTGTTTCATTTAATATTTTTTGGTGCTGTTCATTACTAATTTCAATTCAGTAACGTACCAAATGATCAGGAAGTCTTTGTATGTCACCAAACTGAAAATCATTTTCTTCCATCAAAATAAAAAGCATGTGTTCAATTTGGATTGGGTTGAAATAATCAAGTGCATATTCAGCAGTATACAGTTCACTGTATGTATTGCGTCCCAAATGATAAGCGCATACACGAGAACCTCTAGGTATGAAAAAGTTATTTTCTATTAACACGCGTCGACGTATGTTGTCAGGGATGTGAAAACGTGCCGAGTTGCGACAACCACTAAATAAGCAGTGCCTGGGTGCTTCTGGTACTCTTCTTAAGTTGGGCAGAGTGATTGTCTGAGCTCGAAGTTGACGTTTACAGTCTTGCAAATGCGCCAGTCATTTTTCAACGGGCTATGGAAACGTTGTTAGCGGGTATAGAGGGCGTTACTTGTTGGTTAGATGACGTCTGTTGTACTGCTCCCACTCGCGAATTACATTTGAGGAGGATAAAGGAAATTCTTAAAAGGATGCAGGATGCTGGATTACGATTGCAAAAGGACAAGTGCGCCTTTTTCCAGGACAATGTCACGTACCTAGGGTACGTAATAGATAAAAATGGGCTTAGGACGTGTCCCAAGAAGGTAGATGCGATTTTAAAAGCGCCGCGTCCAACGAATGTCCTTGAAACCAAAAGGTTCTTGGGCGTCGTTAATTATTATCGTAATTTCGTTCCGAACGGTTCTTCTTTATTAAACCTGTTGCACACATTACTGCGTGCAGGCGTAACATTTCATTGGGGTGAAAGTCAACAAAATGCGTTTGACAAAGTAAAGGAGGAGTTGGCCTCTGACCGGCTGTTATCACATTTTGACCCATCAGCACCATTGGTACTTACTGTGGACGCGGAGCCGTCGGGTTTAGGTGCGGTTCTTTCTCACGTTGGCGATAAGGGCTGCGAGCGTCCAAGTGCTTTTGCTTCTAGGTCGTTATCAGTTAGTGAGAAGGTATATTATAGGGATATTATTATTATTATATAACGAGATTCAAAAAGAGGCAACGGCAATCATATTTGGTGTTAAAAATTTCCACCAGTATCTTTACAGTAGGCAGGAGCCTTGTATTCTTAAAACAGACCACAGACCCCTTCTATCCATATTTGGAAAGAAAAATGGCGTATCCGTAACGGCAGCATTAAGATTACAACGATACGCAATTATATTGTCTGCATATAACTATCGGACTCGGTCGTTCCGTTAGGGAAAGAAAGGAAGTACGTTATAAAAAGTTATTTTAAGTAAACCCTAATGTATGTATTATTTGTTGTTTTAGAGTATTTAACGAGTAATGGTGGAGGACTGTGTGTATGTATGCACATGTACGTACGAGTATGTATAGCGTGCGGCGCATGGCCCGCGACGCACGCGCCCCACGCCCTTGAGTAGTAATAAACCAGCTTGGACGTCACACGGTCGTTTCATTACTTCCCAAACATAATAAATATCCACTTGGTTTTCGAGTTGTGAGATTCCAATTGCCTCGTTCGTTTTTCCGTACCTTTTACTGCTTATATGATCAAGAGAATATGAATACAAATGGCTTTTTACAAGCGGCGCAGAGCAATTTTTTTTTCTTTTGCAGACTGCAGAAAAAAAACACCTCCGTAATTCAAGCCAAAGTGCGCTTTCTGCTTGAAAAATGGTGTCTCTTTCCACTTCTTCTCCATTGTTGACCTAAAAACATAATAAAAAAAGTTTG
This sequence comes from Apamea anceps, assembly GCA_951799955.1. Lineage (NCBI taxonomy): Eukaryota > Metazoa > Arthropoda > Insecta > Lepidoptera > Noctuidae > Apamea > Apamea anceps. Next base: position 12,582,928 of record OX637521.1, on the reverse strand, counting down.
ATTCATTCAAAGGGCATAACATATGAAATGGATGGGTCTTGCAATTAATCAAGCATTATTTTATTGTTCTTGAAGATTTTGTAGGAAATTGTTTTTTGCAACCTCGTATTCATCTTTGAGCTTATCTGGCTTTTGACATTCTTCACCATAATCCGCTTTGTCGTCGAAAATGAGTCGTCTCTTGGGAGACGAATTTAATTTCCGGATTGTTTCCTTTTGAGTCGTGCCATTTCAATCCGTTTTAGAGAGCTACCTAGAGAAAAAATAATCCCGTTTTAAATTATTGAGTATTCATTATAAGGAATGTAAACTTAGTTAAAGATTGGGACTAAATAAAGAGTGTACCTGGACTCCTGTGAAACTTGGATTTATAGATGGCGTATTGAGATCGTGCGGAATTGAAAGAAACTACAGCTACTAAACTACTCCTACCAACTTGCCACAATGCTGTTGAACTGTTCAGCTCTTTCATTGGTTACGTTACAGAGTAGGCTCTTAGTGTGGAAAGCTAGCTGGTATAAAATTTTAACTTTGGCTTCAAATTTTCTTCTTCCTTTCTATTTTCTATACAAAAGTAACTCTCACAGGCGCGATGATCACCAAAAATGTGAGAGGGGGCTATTCAGAATATATTTTTTCAAATGAATAATTTGCTCAGCATGGTTTAAATGTTGTGCCTTTCGAAAACGTACAGCGTGTTTGACGGCCATCCGAAGCCTTTTCTGTCGATCAGCAGTAAGAAAACGTCTTTCTTGTAAACTATTCAGAATATATTTTTTCAAATTAATAATTTGCTCAGCATGGTTTAAATGTTGTGCCTTTCGAAAACGTACAGCGTGTTTGACGGCCATCCGAAGCCTTTTCTGTCGATCAGCAGTAAGAAAACGTCTTTCTTGTAGAGGTATTGACATGTCTTTGCAGAGGTTAATAATTTTGCCACTGTAGTTTCGGAGCAGATGGTTGCTGCAATCGATTTTCTGAACTTGATAGTTTGGATACGGTCTGCTTTCTAGAATTTTTTTATAGGTACTAGCGTCGCCGTCTGCAATCAAAGTGCCATTTTGCCTCGCCATAAGTTCTCAAAACAAAGAACTATCCCAAAACAAAAATAAAACAGACCAAAAATTATTTTGATGTTGTCAATTTGATATTGACAACTTTGACAAGTACAGAACCAAAGACAAAAGATTATAGATGCGTTCGGAGTCCGGAATTCGGTTACACGAACACGCCTAACTGAAAATGTAATGTAAAGACGCATTCACTATTTTTTTAAATAAATGTTTGTTTGTTAGATTTCCTTCGGTGTTGAAAACATAGTATTTTTGCGTACTATATATTTCTTTAACAGTTTATAGTACGCAGACCCGAAAAATAGTACAATACTATATATAATAGTTCGGTTGGCAACCCTACAAAAATCCGTCGTCTGCGTAGGCTATTACTCCTACCATGACTATTGCCCCCTACAGCCATAGTTGTGAAACTGATGATGGACCTACCCCATTCATCACCAACCTACTCTACACTTCTATAACTACTGGCCCCTACAGCCATAGTTCTAATGATCATAATGTTCTACCACATTGATCACTGGTTATGCTTTATCAATTGGCCCTAATCCATTGGTAACCTAAGCAATCCAACTTCTATCTATTATATCCTACGGAGCGGATTGCAACTCTTAAAAAAACCTATGCAGGAGCGGCTGGTGACTCCTTAAACAAGCCTAAACACAGATTACAACAACAAACATTACATAGATTTCTTTAAATTGCATTGTACTCGTTTTAAAGCCAGCACTGCGTCCCGCTCCTGTGGCGTTTCAGCAGTCAGATTCCAATCGCTGAACCGGTACCATATCTGTATCCATATCGTTGTGTCTGCCAGTTCCATTTTAATCTAGCCCAAAATTGTATCAAAGTCAAACCCCTAATTAAAATTATTTATTTCGTGTAACCAAAAGTGTCTCTTTAGAGCAACGCGCGGCCCTGGCAGGCATCGGCCCTAGCGGATCCCGTCAGTTCATGCTGACATCTCTTTGAGGCGCGCATGGAACACAACGCGCCGGCGACCCGTGCCTAGTCCTTACCGGGCGGCGAGCTGCCCATTACTCGCCGCCCGCAAGCCCGCGCCTACGGGGGCCGTGAGGGCGCAGAGATTGCCTCTCCCTCACGCGCTCCGCCTCCTCCTTTGCGAGCATTACTGCTTCGCAGAAGGAGGTGATGGCCTCCCATGCACTCTCACTCCATACCATGGTCTGGGCCAGGGCCGGACGCGAGAGATCGCCGCCACGAGGACGCGGCGGTACTCCGCCCAAGCTGGGCAGACCTCCACCGTATGCTCCACCGTGTCCTCCGGGCGATCTACACAATCCGTATCCCTTATCCTAAACAGGAACCTCCCGAAATTGTTACAGGCCTAGCGACTTCAGTTGCCGGCAAATCACTGATTCAGTATGCATTACAATGAACTCACCAAACGAACTAGGGCCACCATTTCCACTCCAAATGTTTAACTGCTTCAGCGTAATCAATAAAGCCTGTTTTTCGCGGGCTTTAAATCAAAAGTCATCCTGACATTTTAATTGGGATAAGTAATCAACTATCGTGTCTAGGAATCCTAAAAGCTGCATTGAATTGGTTTTAGTAAGCGTTTTCTTAAATGTATACTGAAAACGAGCTTCGGGAATTGAATATATTAAACATATTATTAATTGTCCTCAAAAATCTTGATGTTGCTTCCCTGTTTTTAAATGCAGTTAGTTTAAGTTCAGTGCAGCAAGACTCTGTTGCATCCACAACACTAAGGTTGAACAGTTGTGTTGGAAGCTTTACCTTCATCTTTCGGTTTTGAAACTGAATGTACCGTAACGTAGCTTGTTTGCTAAATGAAAATGTTCTCTTTCTTGAAGTTCATTAACTGGATCCACACCAGACGATCCAAAATGGATCGCCAATTCCTGAGATCCGCGATCCGGGAGCATGAGGCATGGATCGTGGATCGTGTCGTCTGACGAACTTAACTTTTCTTGCGATCCCGTCACGTCGAACCGACACGCTCCAACCGATCCACACTGATCCGCTTAAGTATAGCACAGTTGAACTTTCGGTCGCTATGGAGTCACACGTGCAGCAACGATGTTGAATTACTGTGGCAGCAATAACCTACATTCTTCTTAAATATTTACGAAATAAATCACAAAAACGAAAAAGGCGCTACTGGGTAGGAAATTTATATAAAAACCGATTGGAATATGGCACTCAGCTTTACAAAGAGTTAATTTCTGATGGAGTTGAGGGCAATTTTACACGGATGAAAGCAAACCAATTTGAGTTGTTGTGTTCACTTTTGGATGACAAAAAAATAAGAAAACAAGATACAAATTATCGAGATGCCATTACTGTGAGAGAAAGATTACTGTTGACGCTAAGGTTTTTAGCAACTGGAGATTCGTACGTTAGTTTGCAGTATCTTTTCCGTGTGTCCGAACAATCAATATCAAAAATAGTTTTAGAGGTTTGTGAGGCAATCATCGACATATTGAAGGATTATGTAAAAGTAAGTAAAACCATTTTATATATTTTTTAGTTTACTTTAATCAAATTAGGTAACAGATTGCAGTATACGAACATTAATTTAAAAAAGAAGAGAATTATTTATTACTTTATTAATTTGGTGGTGGTTGTGAAGGTAGCATACTGCGGAGTTTCACAGGATGATGAAGTAGATGCCGGTGGAGGTGTTTCTAAAGATATTCCAAGATATTGATTTATGTAGTATCCACTTTGCCCTGCCTTGTATCTTCCCATGTCGGCTTCAAAAATTATTTGTGATATAACACTTTTCACACAGGCTAATGTTGTAGGATCATATTTGTTAAGTTCGGTAGCTATATAGTGTCCAAATGCTGCGCACGGATTTGTTTCTGCTGGCTGAGTACATTGGTGCAGAAGCTGGAAGGCTTCTGACAGAGTTTCGTCAGATATCTCTTCAGTATTATTAGAACTTTTTTTTCTTTTATTTTTTGTTTTGGTTGAATAGATACTACTGTCTGATGAGGTATCTGATCAGACGGTTTTGCTACCGTTTGTTCAAATTCTGCCACCTGATCAGAGACTACCGGTTGTTGACATAGTACTACTTGTTCAGAGGATGCCTCGTTTACGGATCTTGGAACATTTGAGTCACGATCGCCACTGCCACTGTCACTTTCTATGAATTAAATATGAAATTTTCTTTATATGAAAGAATTATCAGAATATGTAATTATTTTTCTGTAATTTATATTATTGCGGGTTAAAATAGCTACACCATTGTGTTTATTTCCAATATCATGTCTTTCTATTTTGTATCCTCTAATGTTAAAATGTTTGATGGGTGTTAACCAAGTTTCTGATATAATTGCAACATGTATGTTTTGCTCATAAAGAAATTGGGTTAATAAAAGTTTGTTACATAAAATACTTTGTGCGTTCCACTGCATTATATTAAGATCCATTATTAGATGTGGAAGTACTGGTACGGAAAGTTTGTTGCAGAATTTCTTTTATGGAGTTTGAATTAGTGGGATTATCTTTTTTATTTAATATAATTTTAGTTATAGCATTTGTTAAAGTATTCATAAAAAAATCTGATTTAGTCAAATTAATAATCTGTGTTTCAATGTTCTTCTGTGTTAATTTTGGAAAAGAATGTTCATGAAATAAATCTGAATACTTAGCGGCTCTGGACTTGACTTTATTTTCTTCTATTTTCATTTTTTTCTGTGGGCAAGTGTTTGAGATGGAAACATGGTTACCACCACAATTGACGCATTTAGCGTTTTTAGGATCTTCTTTACAATTTTTAAAAGCATGCTTTTCTGTACATATGGAGCATACAACTTCATTTTTACAATATTTTGCAATATCGTCCCTTAGCTTACAACACCGCATAAGTCATTTTTGCCAACTTTACAGGAGACGAAAAAATCTGTCTATTTAAAAAAATCAGAGGAATTTTTCTGTTACTACTTAATAAATACCCTAGGTAGCGGCTAAAAAATTATTATTAATACTTGTTTTGATAATTTACTTTATTTTAACGTCTATTTTATGACTTGAGCGGTGTTATCTGACATATTATTAGATTAAGGCGGTGTTGTTTGCGGAAATATTAGGGATAACGTAAGTAATAATAGATGATTTACAAAGAAAAGTTTTTATTAAGACATATTTTAAGATTGTTATAACAAATATTATAATCAAATTTTTTAACAATCACATTATTGAGATCAATCATTATCATTATAATTAGTTATTTGGTGGCACACAAACTTTTAGAGAGTAAGCGCAATTATTATTTTTTGCGGCAATAACTATCATTTAAAGTATAGTCTTTAGTACACTTGAACGAAACAAGTAATAAAAGTAATAAAATTTGTTTTTTTTTATTTTTATTTTATTTATTTAGAAAACCAACAGCGATACATATGAAATAATACAAATAAATAAACACAGTTTAGTAAGGCTAATAATAGGTTTCCCTGCTTAACCTAATTTGTATTTACCATGCGAACGGACTTTAAACAATATTTAAAAATAAGGTTTTAATGTAGAAGTGAAAGTTAATCACACCACATGTTATGAAAAGGGTATGATAATATTAATTAAATTAAAATTATTAATTAAGCATAGTAAAATGCTTTATGGTGAATGGAACGAAGTTGCTTGCTATTTGTTTTTATTAAGTATAATCTTTTTAACTAGGGCTTTAAAACTAGGTTTTGTGCAGTTAAATACATCAACCTGAGAGAAGTCCTTGTTGTAGGCTTGTGCAATACGAGTAAGTACACAATTACTAGCATAGTTAGTTGCATGCCTAGGTACATGCAACATTGGCGTATGGCGAGTGCGTCGTAGAGGAACATTAAATTTGATCTGTGATAACAATTCCGGACAATCCAGCCTACCATTCAGTATGTCGTAAAGTACACACATGTCCAACACTTTACGTCGTTCATCGAGTGTTAACAATCCATATGTCCGACAGCTATTTTCGTAGGACATTGGAGGTTTACGGAGGCGGTAGTTAAGGTGATTTATTTGAAAAATAAAAACTAAAAATCTTTAGGCAGTCTTATAGTTTGTTGCAGTCTTTAGTTTCAGCCATTGCTGTGCGGAAGGTCATCATAAAAAGAGTGGCAACTAGATGGTAATACACTCTTTAGGTCTTGCAAATCTTCATATTTCCGCTTTGTGATAGGTATTCTACCTGTATACAATTTCTGTCTGTAATTTCTTTGTTTGATACTGTTAAGTGGCGTAGGACGTTGTGGTAACGGTTGAAGCTCGTAGGTAACAGACGCAGATCTTAATATTTTGCATGCAGATGCCTCCTATGGTGGGGCAGCTCATGACAATTTTATATTTCAAAATTCCAAATTGAGGGAGCATTTAGAGGGTTTGGCACAGTCTGATGAAACAACCTATTTACTTGGTATGTTTGATTAGCTAAAAACTTTTATTTAATTCTCACTTATTGTTAGCCAAATTATTTGTACTTGTCTTGAATTACAGGTGATTCCGGATACGCTCAGCGCGCATATTTAATGACGCCTGTCGCAGATGCCGAGGAGCGAACACCCGAAGCTTACTATAATAAGCTCCACGGCACGGCTCGCAACAGCGTGGAGCGTGCAATCGGGTTGTTGAAGGGTCGCTTCAGATGTTTATTGGTTCACAGGGTGCTGCATTACAATCCAGACACGGTTGGAAAGATTGTGATAGCATGTTGCGTGCTTCACAATATTTGCAATTGTGCTGGATTGCCGGCCCCTGTGATAAGTGGGCAAGGTAATGATACAGACACATTACCTAACCTTGATGGGCCACCTGACGATCCTCTTAGGATAGGGCGGATTGCCCGGAGTGCTCTCATAAGTAGGCAATGGGTTTCACGGTGATATTGTTTATTTTTACATTTATTTCACTTTATTGACTATTATACATTTTTTACATACTTGTTATTTTTATTCGAGTAGACACTGACCCTCCTGGAGGGTCCACTAACTATATTTGTGGCAGCATGGCATGGCATACCTATGAGCTTTATGAAAAGTGGGTGGATTTGGACCGTTGAATGGTTCACGTGTCGTATGTGTTCGGCCGTCTATTTTGAAAAGTTAATTTACCCGACTGACGAAACTTACGAAGTTAATTTACCGACGAAAAACAATAGGTATAATTGTTTTAATAAAATGTAAGAAAAAAAAACTATAAATAAAAAATAAAATCTTTTTTATTTCGGACATTGGTCCATAATATGTTAGTAAAAACTATGTTACATTGAAATATTAAAAATCATAAAAAATATATATATATATTACATTATAAAAATCATTAAAAAAAATTAAATATTATTAAGTATTAATTATTATTAAAAATTTATTAATTTAAGTATTTGCCACCCTCTGGGGCCCCGGGCACACGCACTTGTGCTTGCACCCAATGCCCCAGGAGGGGGCTGCTTGTGGCTGAGCACATTCAGGATGGTGTTGGCGCTCCCACGCGTACGGAGCATCAACGAAGCGATGCGGATTTATAAAAATAAATATTATATTACTATGTATTATTATTATTGTTTTTTAAATAAATATTTATTGCGATTTCTCTCAGGGTGTTGACCCCGTCCTGGACGGCGTCCGCCATTGCGCGGTTGCCGTCCCCCAAACTCCTTAAGGCGGCCGCCGTCCCCCAAACTCCTTAAGGCGGCCGCCATTTCTGTATGCGCCTGAGCATGCTTTTCATCCAGCGCCAGCCGCCTCTCCTCGATCCTCAAAAATCGCTGTGAGAGGGAGGTCAATTGAGACCTCCTTTGAGATGGCGGCTGACGATTAATATACTGTTCCTCGTGTGTTGTATCTGAAAAATAGTAAAAGTTGGTAGGTATATCAAATTACACTTTATTTACCTGGCTCTAATAAAATTAAGACCTTATTGTAAGAACGTAAATATAGAGAAAATAATAGGTACTTACTAGCAGAGACATGGGGACTAGTTGGTCGTGTAGGAGACGGAGCTGATTCCGCTCTGGGTTGGTGAGAAGATTCTGAGTTCTAAAAACCAAAAACGATAATGTTATTTTATTTATTACATACAACATTTTACTATAACTATAGGCCAAAGATTGTTATTTTATTACGAAACATAGGTACCTACTTGAATTGTTGTATTTCTTCCTCCCTCCTCACTGAACACGGGGACAGGAGACCGAGGACTAACAGGTTCCTTAAAATTAAATAATTACATTGAGTTTCTCGAATACATTTTGAGATAGGTAGGCACTTACAATAGAAGAAAAACGGTCAAGTGTGAGTCGCCGAGGGTTCCGTACAAATTTGTAGCGGTACTTGCCCGTGGTCCCCCAGTATAGTTCCCCTTGGGGTACCACGAGCAAATATTTTTGCCCGTGGAACCCCCTAAATAACAATCTTATTAAATATATTTTTATTGCCCGTGATACCAAACATTTCAATTTGACATTAAAAAAAATCACTTAAAAAACGAACCGTTGCTTGACAAATTAATAAAGAAATACAAATAAATGGTTTTCCCAATCCATATGAGATTTTTCAATAAAAATCATAATGTTGACGCTGGAAGAATTTAGAAAAAATAAGAGAGATTAAAGAGGAAGTTTTTTTATCATCACATTATGGTCATCCGTCACAACAGATTAAGCAAAGATTGTATTTGCATTTTATTTATTTGGCGATTAGCGGGGGTACCACCGGCCAAATAATTTGCCCATAGTACGTACCCCTTTGTCCGCCTTGGGGGTTCCACGGGCAAAAATATTTGCTCGTGGTATCCAAAGGGGAACTAGACTGGGGGACCACAGGCAAGTACCGATTTGTAGGTATGTAAATAGTTTATCACGGGAATCTTGTCTTGAATATTTTTCCGATTATGTTCTAAATTTCCCCCAAAACGTATAAATAAATTTCTAATCACAATTTTTTTTTATTACTTAATGTAACTACAAATTTACGGTTTTCGGATTTTTTCCTTTACTTGTGCTACATGACATTACGTCTTGCCAAATTTCATGATTCTAGGTCAACGGGAAGTACCCGTAATATAGGTTTTGATTCCTTAACATAAATGCCCGTATCTTTTGATTTTGTTGACTAAGAAGTATGATTTTTTCACTGCTTCAAGGGATTGCAGCCTTGAGTATTTGATATTAACTTGAACTTGATAACTGACCACACCCACACGTTCCTGAGAAAAAGGGTCTTGACAGATGGACAACGAAGTAATCTTACTAGGGTTCCGTTTTTCCATTTGAGGTTCGGAGCCTTAAAAATAGATTTATGTCTCTACCTAAAACTTTTATTATCCTTAAAATAATAGAACTACGACTAGCGACTTTGATAAATTAAGAATAAGTGTACATACAAAACCGTAATAGGCTGGGGTATCTTGACTCTGAAAATGAATTATTGAAACATTTTAATTAAAGCTACTGTGAAGTAAAAGAGGCCATACTGAAAAAAATAGAAAAAAACCAAACCTACATTTACAATTTGGGGCAGGATCGAAAGACTGATGGGCGACGTGACCGTTGCTGTGGCTTCACTAGAATGCTGTAAAAATAAAAGCATCTTCCAAATATCTTTTACACAACAATGTTAAGACAACGAAGGTGGGCGATTACAAAACTTACTTGGATTAATTCATAGCGCAGGGGGCGGTCACCAACAGCGTAGCCTTCGCCGCCTAACAATTGGAGGATGCGCTTTTCTATATCGGTCAGATCTCTGACGTTTTCGACGCCCCCGCCAGTCCTTTGTCGGGCAGCGACGCGTTCCGCAACTTTTTTTTATACCCGTCTTCTTATCGGTCCAATACTATTTGTTTTACAAAGTAGGAATAGTCAGTGTTTGCAATGATATTGAGTATTTTGTGAATCAGAAATAACATGACCATACATTTATGGGACTCGCGTATCCACATACTTACGCCACATGCAAACATTATACATTACACACACACACACACACACATTGTTGTACATTATTGTTACAGCATCTACTTTCCTAATAAAAATCACGACCACGGCCTTTGTCGACGGTAAGCAACGTCACACTCGTTTAGTAACAAGCAATATACTATACGTAGGTAAAACTTACTTTCATCCACTGTTTATTTGTTTTGGTGGCCCCCCCTAAACTGTTTAGTCTGGCAGTCACCCTCTCCCAGAACTGCTGCATTTTTCTTTTGGCACACGCCGTTTTCAAGTGCCCACGTGCCATTTCGGGATCTTGTTCCATGAAGTCTACGAGGGCTCCTAGTTGAGCCTCAGTGCCTTGGCGCGAGCGAGATGAGCTACAAGTAACGACTATTATTGCAAAACAGTAGGTATAGGTACAAAATAATACAAACTGATTTCAAAGAAATTCAAATAAAATAAACTATGTCTAAGACATCATAAGTATTTATAATAACATTGTACTTACCTCATAATTGCAGAACTCTACTGTTTCACAGTTTCACCGAATTCGCGCGCTTTGTCTACGGTAGATGACACAAAAAAAAGAAATTCGCGCTTTTTTGCTTTCCTACATAGACAATCTTTAACCAGAGGGGCAATTCTCGTAATTTTAAGAACGTTCAGTCTGATCTCAGTCTCAATCTGTCTATCTGTCAAAAATACCTCTAATTTCTCTACATTTTACAAGTTTTTGACATTTGTTTGTCGCCGAGATGGGAGTGCAACTAGATTTTGAACGTTTTAAATTACGAGAATTGGCCTACAGTGTTGTGCCCACCATGACGTACGGTGCTGAGACATGGGCGCTCACGCAGGAGGCTGTGCACAGGGTGAGAGTGGCGTGGCACAGACAGCGATGGAGTGTAAAATCGTAACCATGGAGTTTCTTGTCGGCTTTTCTCCATAGGGTGTGGTGGTCTGTCAGGTATGCCAAAATAGTATCGAGTTAACTTGGTGATATAGGTAATAATGTTGGCCCTTGTGATTGATTTTATTGGATCAGACGCTGCTATAAATAAATCATACCGCTATAGGTACCTACTTGTTGAAAGTATTACTTATTTATTAGCTGCAGATGTGATATGCTGATCGATGTGATGTGTAGGAATTAAATAAATCAAATACTTAGTAATAAATGCTTACCTTTATTTCCAGTTAGTTGGGGTAGGGATCCAATGACCCTCCATTCCCGGCATTCAGAAGTTGAGCCTCGGGAAGCAGCAGGCTCAGTAGAAAATAAAAATGTATTGGCAATTTTTTTTGATGTGATGCAAATTTATAAATTTTATTTATGTACATACTGAACAATATATGTTCTGATTAAATATTTATGTTATAAGGTTTGTATATTGTACTGTGGCTTATCTAGAGAAAATGGGATATAAAAAAAAACCCATGTGCCTTTACGTATTAAGTATATACTTATGTAAACGAACAATACAACACCAATCAATGAATACTAGCATACAATTTTATGAAGTTACATATTCAATCGTAATATCCGTTTGTTGACAACAAAATGTAGGCTGATAAAATTAACTTTTTAAATGTACAAAGACAGTGGATTTAGACGATAAAATGTCTAAAAGCATTAAAATAATTATGAACTAATTATTGTCACTGAACTCGATATATAATACGAACAGACATAATAATAATATGTACATGGTCATCAATGACAGAAAAAAAAAACAAGTTCACTTCTTAGAAATGGCAGCGCCTAACGCGCATGCGCGGCGGGAGATTTAGGTTATTCCGAATTAGGCCATCATCGCCCACAGCGCTCACTTCAACAATATATAATTTCCCTTCCGATTTAGATCCGATTAGATCACAACCGTTGACAGCGCTCACAAAAGACTTCATCTTTTTCGATTCACGGGACATCTTTATCACACGCTACATGACACGCTAATTCGGAAGAGGTGTAAGCACGCATGTGTAGATTTATGTAAATATTAACTAGATTAGTTAATTTAATTGTTTGTAGATAAAATTCTTCATATTTAGGGTAAGTTTTTTTATATTTTATTTTTTCTGGCCACAATGGACAATGAACCGCCTGATCCAGGGGGCACAGTCCCCTCGGTCGGCCACAATATCACAATTTATGAATCCAGTATGGATACGGACTCATCTATAACCAGATCGGAGCGGAAAAGGGCTAGAGCTCCACGCAAAATATGTAAAAATTGTAATAAAAGAAGGCGAAATGGTCACTCAACAGGAACAAATAATGAAACAAATTGTCATTGTGATAATGAATCAGTAGTCACATTCAGTCCAAAAATAATATCAGACGTACCGGTACATCCAATTTTAATTCCCGAAAAAGCTACTCCACGTTCTGTGGATGGTCCCCAGACTGAAAACATAATAAAGTCAGATCCTCCCCAAATCCAAAACCAGATGAGGGAATAAGTGCCCCTGACCTCTCAATCTGCACACCTGAGTTAGCATCGACATTATCCTGGTCTCCTTTACCATCTTCTTATGGTAGTGATCATTACCCTTTAATCGTTTCTTTTCCACATAAAAAATCAACTGCTTGCATTCCAACACCACGATTAAAGTATAGACTTCAAAATGCAGATTGGGATACATACAAAAACTGTGTAGAAGAAAAAATGCTTGCTTTAAATAATTCCTTACAACTAAATGATCCTCAGTCATTATCTAATCAAATAACAAGAATTTTAATAGAGGTGGCAGATAATACTTTTCCTATTAAGAATGGTGCTACAGGAAAAATTCCTTCACCACCTTGGTGGGATGCTGAGTGCACTCAGGCCATAAAAAAAAGAAAAGAAGCAGAAAAAAATTATGGTCATACAATGACTCGTCACAATTTTGAGACATACCTAGAAACTGCTCGTACATCTCGTAAGCTCCTTAGGAAAAAGAAATTTGAAGGTTGGCAAAGATTCTGTGCATCTATCTCGCCAGAAGTTAACGCATCTCTAGTATGGCAAAATATTAGGAGATTCAGGTCAGCATTCAGTAATACAACAGCTTCAAAACTCGCATTAGATTTAGCCAATGAGTTTATGGATCATTTAGCTCCTCCTTCAGTCCCCGAACAGAGATCTTTAATGCACTTTCCCTATGTTCCTATTACTAATTCTGAGTTGAATTCCCTGTTTACACTAAGTGAGTTGAAGGGAGTCCTCTCACATGTTAAGGATTCAGCTCCTGGTGAAGATGGTATACCACATTTATTTATAGCTAATCTGTCTGACTCTGTTCTTTTAATATATTTAAATCTCATCTCATCAATGCCGCTGTGATATCTGGAAACATTCCATCAAGTTGGAAATCTCAAACAATTATTCCTATTCTGAAACCAAATAAACCTTCTTCTAATGTTACTTCTTATCGACCAATTGCACTTTCTACAGTTCTTGCCAAAATTGCTGAACATCTCATTAAGAATCGTTTGGAGTGGTTTTTGGAAAGCAAAAACTTGCTAGCTACTTCACAGTTTGGTTTTAGGAAGGGTAAAAGTACGATGGACAGCCTTAGTGTGTTCACAACTGATATTCGCTTAGCCTTTTCTTCTAATAACTCTGTAATTGCTGCTTTCCTGGATATTAGCCCAGCTTACGATAATGTATGGTATCAATCCTAGAACAAAAGCTGAATTCATTACAAGTTCCAACAATGCTGTCTAAGTTCATAATTAACATGCTTTCAGAGAGATCTTTAAATCTTCACATTGAAGGTTATATATTTACCCGTTTAGTATGGAAAGGTCTCCCTCAAGGTTCTGTACTTAGTCCAATTCTCTACAATATTTATACTTATGATTTGGAATCCTCTCTAAATGAGTCAGTACAAGTCCTTCAATATGCAGATGATTTACTTCTTTATTTACCCGGTCATTCTGTTGCAAATATTTGTACTTCCTTAACCTCTTCTTTGTGCATACTGAAGACTTGGCTAGAAACCAATGGTCTACACCTGTCAATTGATAAAAGCAACATTGTCTTGTTTACTAGAATGCGTAAGCCTCCTATAGTTACAGTAAGGTATAATAATATATCTATGCCCATTAAAAACCAGGTTAAATTTTTAGGTCTTATTTTGGATACACATCTTACTGGTTTACCACACTGTGATTATATAGCTGCTAAATGCGAACGAAATATAAACATAATTAGATGTCTTTCTGGTGTTTGGTGGGGAGCACATCCTTTTTCATTAAAACTACTGTACAATACCTTGATTAGAAGCGTATTGGACTATGAGACTTTTTTGCTGGAATCTGCTAATGTTGCTAGTCTTAAGAAACTGGACAGTGTTCAGTCCAAGGCACTTAGAGTGGTTTCAGGTGCAATGAAAAGCAGTCCTATCAATTGTCTTCAGGTGGAATGTGGAGACCCTCCACTTCATTTACGGCGTCAATTTTTAGCTGATAGATTTATGGCTCGGTGTTTACAATTTACATATCATCCTTTGCGAAATAAACTTTCCATTCTTTCTGAAGAAGTAATTTCATCCACTTATTGGAGGCACAAAGCTACTCCGTGTTTAGTTAAAAGCTTTAGAAAATACAATTTAATTAAAGCTCCTTGTCACCAATCTGAATTTCTTCCTTTATTTCATTGTAATTACAGTTCATTAATTATGTCACCAAATATACATTATAACCATAAAATTTACCGAGATGACGTATGTCATAACCTTAACTTCAACTTCACTATCGATAGAGACTGGAAGGGCTGTCAGCTCTTGTTTACAGATGCTTCGAAGCATGGAAGAGACTCATGTGTGGGAGTAGGTGTATACCACTCCCAATATAATATCGTCCAAAAAATAAAGCTCCCGCCCGAATCATCTGTATTTACGGGAGAATGTTACGGGCTATTCAAAGCTGTCGAATATATACTTATGATGGGCTTACAGAATTCACTCATACTAACTGATGCAAGGAGTGCCTTACAATCTTTGGCCAGATTCCCTTTCTATTCTCATAATACGTATATTATATTTGAAACACGTGAACTCCTTTCGAAGTGTTCTATTAAGGGGTATTCAGTACATTTTGGGTGGATACCCTCGCATTGTGGCATTTTATGTAATGAGAGAGCTGACCAGTTAGCTAATGATGCTGTATTGTGTGGAGACATTTTTCCGTACAAAAATAACACCCAAGATCTGGCAGCACTGCCCAAGGTATATCTACAGGAATCCTGGGGTCAGCTTTGGTCCGGGCAATCAGCGAAAGGGAAATTTTACCGTACTATTAATAATAATAATATAATAATATCCCTGGACATTTCACACAGCGCCATCTAGTCCCAAGCTAAGCAACCTAATGCTTGTGTTATGGTAATAAGATGGCTGATAAACTACTTATATGTATACTTTTTTTTTTTTTGTAAATACATACATATTCAGCCATCCATTTTTGTTAAACCTTGGTTTAGCAAGTACAAGCTAAGCAAAAAGATTACAACAATATTCATACGTATGCGATTAGGTCACGTGTGCACTCCTGCTCATCTTACCAGGCTTGGCATTGTACAGAACCCTGCGTGTGAATGTGGCGCTGAAGTGGGAGATCTGAACCACCTTATTTTTTCCTGCCCCCTTTATGACCACTCCTCACTTTTCCAAAGTCTTGTTTCCCTCCGAGTCCCTTTACCCACTTCTATCTCATGTATTTTATTTAATTTTAATGTAGATATTTATGAAACACATCTCTTTTCCTTGTAAATAATGATATAGCTATTTAAACATTAATTTATAAACTGTTTTTATGTAATTAATTAACCATTTTGTTCTTATTTTTCGCACCGAGTCGGCCTTTTTGTTGGGCCAACTGGTGCCGTTATATGGTTAGTTTTTCGTTGTATTATATTTCTCTACTGTTATCTTGTTATATTAATATTATTGTTAATTATTTAACACCTAATCTCCTTTCCATTTCCAAATTTCCCGTTGTAATATTTTATTGTTTCGCGAGTACTTGATTCTTACGTTTTGTTTTTGTTATCAAATAAAATATTGTAAGTGGCAATAAGCACGAATAGTGCAATGCCAAAACGGGAAAAAAAACCCATGGCAACATCACTTCGGCGTAGGGTTGCCAGTGCCACCAACTACTTGTTACTAGCATCAAAAATACGGGTTTTATTATGTTTACGGGATACAATCTATGTGTAATGCTTTTATTAGATTAGTATATAATGCTTAAAATAAGTTTATTTCAATTTGTAAGAATCGATTTCTGAAATTCGTCATATTAATTCCTCGAATCGATTGAAATAAAAAAAATCGTTTGGCATAATAATCGTTTCGCTTTCGCACATCAACACAATAAAAAAAAAAACAATAATGGTCGGCGAACTCTGCGATTTTGAACACGAATTGAGTACCTAGTGGTAATGAATATTGCGTATTATTGAAGTTGTGTTTGTTTATGACGTTACGAGATGGGCACTTTCTTTTTGTTTAAAACATTTTAAATTACATTTGACACATTTTAAATCGTATCTATATGAGTGTGTGTGATATTTGTGAAAAGTAAAAATGTAAACACGCACGATTGGCGCGAAACTTCGACTTTGAATATCAAAACTGCAAAACACTTCATTACCACTACTTATTTAATTTGAACAATGGATGAATTCGTCAAATAATTAAGTGATGTATTATTCACTGCCCCTGCAGTGGGGTGTGGACGTTCGAAATCCCCAATTTTGATGTTTTTTAGCTCAAGGAATAAGATTTTTCATACAAACGAATTCCCCCCTTTTCACCCTCTTAGGGGTGGAATTTCGAAAAAGCCTTTCTTAGTGGATCCCTACTCTTCACGAAGAACACACCCTCCAAATTTTATGTCTCTAGGACCAGCGGTTTAGGCTGTGCGTTGATATATCAGTCAGTCAGTCAGTCAGGACTTTGGAGAGTCAGATCGTGGAGAGCTTATCGTCGGACTCCGCCCTGATGGCACTCAGACGGTTCATCGCTAGAAGGGGATGCCTGACAACGATCTACTCCGATAACGGGACTTCATTCGCCGGCGCAGCAAAGATGCTGCCAGAGCTCTTCAATTTTTGCGCTAATAGAAGAATAAAATGGCGATTTATTCCCCCGTCCGCACCATTTATGGGGGGCTGTTGGGAGCGGCTGGTACGCTCAGTGAAGAGTGCCATGGCGGTGACCTTGAAGGAAAGGACGCCCAAGGAGGAGTTATTAAATATCCTGCTCCTAGAAGTCGAGTCCATAATTAATTCAAGACCCCTGACACATGTCTCAGTGGATACGGACGCGGAGTATGCCCTGACTCCTTTCACCTTCTTAATTGGAAGCCCAAGCAGCGAGCCTGAAATAAATGTGTTCGACGACGCAGACTTGATCCGACCTGCTAACTGGAGAAAGGCGCAGAGGTTGGCAGACCACTTCTGGCAGCGCTTCGTACGAGAGTACCTGCCCACGCTCACACCCAGGAGGCGGTTGCAGGAGGCTCGTCCGTTTAGGGTGGGCGATCTAATTTTTATCGCGGACGGCATGCTGGCCAGGAACCAATGGCCTGGTGGGCGAATCGCAGCAGTGCACCCGGGGAGAGACGGAATAGTGAAGGTGGTGGACGTCACTACGAAGGGGGGCGTGCTGCGTCGACCCACTCGCAAGGTGGTGTTGCTGGTCACCTGCCGGTAAATTGGTGCCTTCACACCGTCGGGGGCCATGTTGACGACCAGCAACCAACCTTTTTTATATTGATTATGTTTATTTTTCTATAAATTTATTCTTTTGTCTTTTGCTGTCACCGTAAAAAAAATACGGCTAAAGCTCGTGATCGTGTTTCCATTATAACAAGCATCAAAAAGCCATCCTCAACAAAAGTGATCCAAGAACTTATTCAAAATCGGTTCTGTTGACCACCCTGATTGATTAGCCACACCCAAAGAACCAGGTGGAGCTCCTTTTAACATGTTATCTTTGTAGAAAACCCGTGGGAATATGAACACAGGAGGCACAGCGTTTCCAACAGCATTTATGCAGCCTATCATTGTGGTATTCACTCCTCGTTCTCCTGAATTCATTTTCTCTAGCTGGCGAATCTCTTTAGGAGCCAACATTTTCCCTGGCTTGTGAACAGTGGAGATCCCCGTCTCATAACATTATAAATCGATCCTGGTAGAAAGTTGTATCGGGTCATGACCGATTGTAAGTAGTTGAAGAAATCATTTATGTTTGCCCTGTTAAAGCTAGTTGCTCTCGCTATGCTCGTTGGTTCGGGTTTGCAAAGACATAATTCCGGGAAACGAAGTCGAAAATTACGGAGCCACCCGATTCCTGCCATTTTGTGCTTTTTCCAGTTAGCAGGCAGATTTGTTTTATGTTTAGAAACAGCGTACTGGTAAGCCAGCTCTCTACATTGTTTTGTATTTAAACCCATGAGTAGAAATGCAGCTTTTCTTAAATATTTGCACAGCAAAAATTCTTCTTACGGATCAAATACCTTTCTTACAGACGGAATAGCATTGAGCATAGCTTAATATATGGTAATAATATGTATGTGTATATAACCTATTTATGTATTTGTGTACCTAGTTTTAAGAGTTTTTTTTATTATTATTGTCCCTCTCAACCAAAGCACCTGCCATCTAATCTCTTCACCACCCTTGGTTGACTGGTAGAGAATGCCTAAGGCATTAAGAACGCCTTTGTACCTCTTGTGCGAAAAGTTTAAATAAATAAGTGGCATACTGGCTGGCATCAGTCTTGATAGCAAAGGGTAAATCGTCACTTGCCTGTTTTAACACTGATGACGTAGCCAAGGCATTTTTTAATTTCATAAATGCTTCTTGTTGCTCTCGATCCCACTTCCAGCTTATTTTCTTCTTCGTTAGGTTAGTAAGTGGTCTAGCAATGTCTGCAAAATTATGAATTAATGTCCGATACCATGATGCGGTTTGTAAAAATGATATTAATTGTTTCAGGTTTTTAGGCGCCTGACGGTTTGCAATAGCAGAGATTTTCTCTGGGTCTGTTTTGATACCGTCAGAAACTATAAGGTGGTCCAAATATTTAATTTCTGAACACATAAATTTACATTTCTTTCTGTTGGCTTGTAGCTTGTATTCTCTCAGTTTAATAAATACTTCTCTTAAGTCTTTTATATGTTGACTGAAAGTTATAGATCTTATAAATTAGATCATCTAAATAGCTTAAGACACACTTCGCGTGCAATCCTTGTATGAATTTGTCCATTAATCTTTGGAACGTAGCAGGTGCGTTTCGAAGACCGAAAGGCATTCCAAATCCGGAACGTTCCAAATGGTGATACAAAGCTTGTTTTATCGTAATCATCTGGATGTACCATAATCTGCCAGTAACTTGACTGTAAATCAATTGTTGACATGTATGGCATCGCTTTTGCCTGATGTAATAAGTCGTCAATACGAGGCAACGGATATCTGTCAGGTTTAGTTATCTCGTTGAGTCGTCGATAATCTACGCAAACTCGAACATCGGTTTCTCCTTTTGGAACTAAAATTACAGGTGCTGACCATGGGGAATCGCATTCCTCGATAATGTCATCATTTATCATATCATCAAGCTTTTCCCTTAATTGCTTTTGCCTTGTTGGTGACAAGCTCTATGGCTTAACACTAATAGGAGGATGATTGCCTGTGTCGATTCTATGTTGTGTAAATGGAGTTGGTTCCGTGTTTTTCTCAAAGATGTCGCTGTGCTCAATTAACAATTCATTGAACATCTTTTGCTCATTGCTTGTAAGTATGGTTCCTTCATCGGGATATAAATAAAAATCAACTGAATACATAGAAGTAGGGTTTATTGGTAAATAAACAATACGTGGATCTACACAAGATTGGTTGTCAGCTGGTTCTCGTGGACGTGTAGGACCTGGTGGCGTGTCCAATTTGTGTAATGTCCATTTTGGTCGTTTATTTAGTGGTGAACTGTCTTGTACGTCGGATACTGTCGGTGTTATGGGTAACGGTGACAACATGTCCAGCTCGTTAGCCCAACGGATAAACTCCGACTCTGCCTTCACTTCCACTGGCTCCTTTTTGACTTCAAATGTCATCCGCTTCAATGCCTTCATTGGTATGGCGTCATTGTTGAGTTGACTGAAGTCGTTTATTGTTTGGGGTTCATCTATATAATTCCAACAAATTGCGTTGCGGTGCATTAAGTATGATTCCTGCCTGTTCTAGGAATTCGATACCTAACAGCGTACGGTTGTCAACAGCTTCTGGTATAACTGACAATGTTATTGGTAGTGTGCGTTCTCCAATACGTATGTCAGTTGTCGTTGTTAACAAGTTTGATGTTTTCACCGTTCCATCTGCTAATTTGATGTCAGTTACTTGCTGATCAAACTGTGTTCCTTTACGTAACAACGTCTTATACAGTTGCATACTGGCAATACTGCGACGGCCAGCAGTATCTATGTATGCATAGCCTTCTTCCCCTTTTATGTTTACCTTTATCGGTATCGGTATTTTAGCTTGTATCTTTAAGGTATTCTGTACTGTGTAAAATGCAACAGGCTTTGGTGGCGTTTCCTTTGTTTTACAGGTAATGCAGTTGCTTCTGTAAACACCAGGTGCTCCACAACCATAGCACGTGATGACTGGCTTCTTTTCTGGTTAAGATACTGCCGTATCCTTTTGTTCTGCCAATCTTTTGCGACATACGTCAAAAGTATGTCCCTTCTTGCCACAAAAAGTACATCTTTTGTACGGTTTTCGTTCGGATTGTGTTGTATTCGTTATCTCACCAGCTTCCATGCGCAGACTCTCAATATGACGACCCTGATCCAGAAGTTCAGCAAACGTCTTTACTTTGTGTGCGAGCAATCTCCTTTTTGTAGGTTATATTGAGAAGTCCGTAAACAAAGTCCAAATGTTCCTCTTCCTTTTGTCTTTTTGCAGGTAACTAAGCGAGTAAGGCACGTTTTTCACATACAAACGCGTCAATTGTTTCAGTTGTTTGCTTCTTTGAGTACAGATCCAAATAAATTTCGTGTGGCTGCATTTCCGTATAAAAGCAGACTTAATGGCGTCGAGGGCTTGTGTCCACTTTTTAATGTCGCCTTTTACACCGTTCCACCACGTAGCAGCAGCACCAGACAATAACAAAGTCAAACCTTCCAAGGCGTCTTCGTCACTGATTTTCTCAATTTTTTAGTAAACTGAGATACCGGTCACAAATTCTTCAACTTTGTCAAAATTTCGTTCACCGTCGTAACGCTTTGTGCACGCAGCAAAACTTTTAAAATTTCTATTTCCACAATCGTTCGCTTCTGACATTTTTGATATGAGTGCAGTGAATTGTTCCTGAGTCATCACCACCATGTCTTGTTTTTTCTCAGACATGTCAAAGCTGTCAAAATAATATAAATTCTCTTCAGGGTATGCTCTTTTTTATCCGCCAATATGTGGGTACACCGTAAAAATGTGGGTACACCGATAAAGTTGTTGCGGGAAGAAGAAGATTTACGTTGGGCGCCAATATAATGGTGGCGGTGGAATAAAACCAACGTTAGATGACAGATAAGGGTTTATTCACTTTACTTCAAACACTTGACAGATTTTAGCAAACAAAGTTAGACTGAAGGTTAAACCTATTAGTGGTTCTAGGGATGGACTGCGGGGCTATTCTATCCTTTTACCTCCTAGCTAGGCTATTCCTGAGGGCGACGGGGCCTCCACTCAGGTCAAGCTTATGACAACAGTGGTGACTGCGGGGCTATCGACCACTGCGCCTTCTAAGTAGCGAGTGCTCGTTCCTTTTTTTTTTTTTTTTTTTTTATGAATGGCATCTCGTAGTTGACCTTGAGAGGTCGTAACTACTTAACCGGACTATCCTGTGGTTGCCTTAAGAATTCTTAAAGCCTCCAGCCAGGGCTATATCTAAATTTAAACTAAGCGACTGCGCGCTAAGGGCTCCCCCTGTGGGGAACGAACCTCGGCTTAGGGCGTCGCTGGGAGAGGGCAGCAAAGGGACAGGCTGGATCGAAATGGTATTAATGCTTTGATGAGCACGGCGTTTCCTAGGACTATCTCTGAGAAGAAAGGCCGAAACAAACTCAGAGGTCACAGTCGGGGGATTTACAATTACAGGCTCAGCTACGACGCGGGCTGGCGCTTCAACGGGCAAAGAATTTACTTGGGGGCGTCGCGAGGGACCTCGGCGGCGAGGTCGGAATGACGGTAACTTATGTTTCTGTAACGTGCTGGTAGCCCTATCGCTCTCCTGGAGGAGGGTTGTGGGGTCATCGGGGTCATCTAGTACATGCCTTGGACGGCGAATTTTGCTGATTTTAGAGGGGGTATAATTGACGGCCGCGACAACCAGAGGGTTGCGGTGAGTGGCGGCTGTGGCAAAGAAACGCTTGGAGAGGCGTTTCATGAACTGCTGGATAGTGGGGATCTTGAGATCAACGTGGAGGATCTCATTGCGAACGAACCAAGGGGAGTTTGTGGCCTTGCGGAGGAAACGGTTCTGTAGGGTTTGCATCCTATGGATGTGACGGGGCTTTGCATGAGCAAAGACTACGGAAGCGTAGGTCATGATGGGACGGATGCAGGCTGTGTACAGGCGCATTTTGCACTTGAGTGACAGCTTGCTGCGGTCATTGAGGAGGTAGTGGAGGCGACCGAGAGCGAAAGCGGCGCGCGAACGGACCGTCTTTATGTGCTCCGAGAAGGTGAGGTGCTGATCTAGGATGACACCTAGGTATTTGGCTCGCTTCTCCCAGGGGATCTGCTTGCCGAACATGGTGATGGGTGGAGGGGGGGTGGGAAGATGTCTGGGTTTCGTGTAGAGAACCGCTTGACTCTTATCGGGATTGACTTCGATACGCCATTTCCTGAACCAAGCAGCCAACTTGTTGACTGCGGTTTGGAGATGGAGCCGAAGTTGGATGTGGCTACGACCAGTGTAGTAGATGGCTGTGTCGTCTGCGAACAGAGCCAGTTGGGACTTGGGATTTTTAGGAATATCGCTAGTGAACAGCGTGAATAAGAGAGGGGCGAGTACGGAGCCCTGGGGGACTCCTGCTCGGATGGGATGAGGCGACGAGAGCGCTCCTTCGATTTTGTTGCTCGTTCCTCCATGGGTGACCGTTTATATAGTCGATTAGACAGACAGTAGTGTGTGTCTTCACCATCTTATGCTTGTATGTGGTTGTGATCATGACCTTCGTTGACATCACGGACACTTCACTTGTCGAATGATAGATGTCGCTAGTAGTCTGTAGATACTGTTGCTGTTATCGATAATTGATCTTGTTTGTGTTGCGATCTACTCGGGTGGCGTAGTGTTGTGCACACAATCCGGTGGATGGCGTAAGGCGTCGTGTTATACTACTTATTTTATTTTTCATTCGTGTCGAGAATCAGTAGCATAGTTACCTCCTTGAATTTGACGAGGATGCAAAACAACACCTTGTATATTCTTTTTTCAGCCGCCAGAAATTTTTTCCAGAGATGATCCTGGCTTGCCATCACCTCTGCTACACCCATCAACAAAAGAATTTAATTGGAATGCCGATAACTAGATCCTGTGGTAGAACTGTTTGAGGAGCTTACGTCGTCGGGCATCGATGCTGGAAGTGGACTTACTGAACATTCAACCCAATTTGATTTTTGTTCATATTTTGTGGATACCGCTTTTGTAACACAAATAGTTGCACAAATTAATAGGTTTCATAGATATTTTTTACTTAATGTAAACATCAGAGTGCATTCAAGACTGCCAAAGTGGTTTGATGTTAAGATTCCCGAATTCTATATATTTTTGTCGAACTTATGACACGAAATCGCCATCTTAGTATTGAAGAGCACTGGTCAACTGATCCTTTACTGTTCACTCCAGTTTTTAGTAATTTAATGGCTAGAAACCGATTTTGTTCAATTCTAACACTATTACATGTTTCAGATCCATTTAAACCTTCCGAATCTAGATTAAACAAAATTGAAATGGTTATAAAATTTGTCAGGAATAAATTTAAAAGTATTATAACGCCATTTAAAACCCTCTGTATTGACGAAAACATTGTACCCTTTAAAGGAAGATTAGTTTTTAATCAATATTTACCGAAATAAAAGAACCCAAAAAAAAAAAAAATCGTTTTGGAATAAAACTGTTCGTATTACGCGATGTAACTGTTGTACGGAGTTGTATGTACCTGAAAACATACAATTTGTGCTGCGACTGGAAAACCACGAATGACGCCAATTCCTTCTCAGAGTCCGTATTTCTTAACTATTTCAACGAATTAACCAAGACTAAGAAGCCGTCGACACTTTCGAGCATATTTTCTATGCTAAAAGCCACAGTGAGAATCAAACACAACATTGATATTTCAAACTACTCAAAGTTAGTGACATACTTAAAGCGACTACCCGAGGGTAATAAGCCAAAGAAATCTAAAGTGCTAATGGGTCTTCTACACATAACGAGTACAGTGGCGAGACAGTAAAACGATAGTACGCCGAGAAAGTGGGGTGAACGAGTAAGTGTTTATATGTATTTTGATTTATTGGCGAGTCAGGTTAGTTAAGACGCAGCGACCGAGTAAAATGGATCACAGAAGAAGAGATTTTAAAAGAATTTTCAACCGGCTCCTACCACTCATTATTAAAGAACTATGGGACTTAATGGAAGAAGAGAGTAGAAGCATTAGGACAAAAAAATGGATTTTAAGAAGGCCCGCCATCAAATAATCTTTTTAATGAATTGCAGACCGAAGATCCTAAAGAATTCAGGGCACTTTTAAGGATGACTGTAGAACGTTTTGAGACATTGTTGGAGCACATAACTCCACATGTTCAAAGAGCAGACACAATAATGAGACAAGCAATACCTGCAAAGGTTAAACTGCAAATAGCTTTAACTTATTTAGTAACTGGGATGAGCTATCGGTATTTGCAAGCATTTTATCGAACATCCATAGCTGCGATACCATTATTTATACCAGAAGTGATGGATGCTATCATTAGCTATTTAGAATCATACATATAAGTGTTTTTCTTGTTAAAAATGTATACTTAAATAAAACTAGAGACCTCATTCAATGTTTATTGCCTAATCAGACTTATTAGTTACAAAAACGAAAACTAGTCAAAACTTATACTATTTTATATTATTCAGTTGTATTCCTTTTAAAAGTTGTATTCCTTTTATAGTTGTTTACCTATCAAATCAACATTAATTATTATATGAGATCAATCAACATTTATTAAATTTTAATCAAAAACAAAAACATATATGTCCCTAATTACCCTTAGCTCTTGGGGTAAATACGGACCAGTGCTGGGTTAATTGCGGACAACATGGGGTATTTACGGACGAGATCCCATTTCATTTGCAGAATTCACAAACGTAGCCGCTTGAAGAAGACCCAGCACTGCAATTCTCATGTGCCCAATTCTTACATTTTGAACACATAATCCAGTCTTCGGTGGGTGGGTCACAATACTTTTCCTGACAATAAATGCAGAAATATTCATCAGTTTCCTTTATCACATTCAAAATTGTTTAAGTTTCTTAAACCTTTTGGTCGTTTTTCTTTAGTGTTTTACGGTTTCTTATTTGTAGTTTTGGTGTTTTCTTTTTCTAGGTTCTTTCTCATCTATCTATCTATACATATAAAATTCAAAGTCCTGACTGACTGACTGATAGATCAACGCACAGCCTAAACCGCTGGTCCTAGACATATGAAATTTGGAGGGTGTATCCACTAAGAAAGGATTTTTTGAAATTCCACCCCTAAGAGGGTGAAAAGGGGGGAATTCGTTTGTATGAAAAATCTTATTCCTTGAGTTAATAAACTTGAAACTTGGCACGAATACTTATCTAAATAACTTATGAAGATTGTCAGTTTTTTTTTCTTCTAAACTACCCCCTAATAAGGGATTGGGGGGTTTCAAAGTTTGTATGGAAGAATTTTAGCGCGCAGTTCGATTTACTCGAAACTCAGTATTTATACCTAATATTGAAAGTAAAGAATAATGTGTATGAAAGTTTTTTGAAAATCTACCCCTGACAGGTTGAAATGGGGTAGTCAATTTTTCAGGGGAGGATTTTACTGCATGGCTTGATTAACTCGAAAATTAGTATAAATAATCTTTGAGTCAAGTTATGAATACATCTCAAACGATTTTTTTTAAATTCCACCCCTGTGGGGGTGAAAAGCGGGGATACAGTTTATATGAAAAATCTTCTTCATTAGGTTAATAAACTTGAAACTTTTCAAGAATACTCGCCTAAGTAATAAAGTTTATCATTATAAGTTTTTCAAAACTACCCCTCAAAGGGAGATTTAGAGGTGTTGAAGTTTGTTTGGAATAATTTGAATGTGCAGTCTGATTACCTCGAAACTCAGTGTTTATACTTAAGACCAAAAATAAAGAGTAACATAATTCAGGGTTTTTCGAAAATCTACCCCTAACGTGTTGAAAAGGGGTTGTTAATTTTACAAGGGAGGATTATAATGCGTGGCTTGATTAACTCGAAAATTGGTATAAATAATCTTTGAATCAAGTTATGAATAAACCCAAACGATTTTTCAAAATTCCACCCCTGTGGGGGTGAAAAGCGGGGGATACAGTTTATATGAAAAATCTTATTCATTTAGTTAATAAACTTGAAACTTGGCAAGAATACTTGCCTAAGTAAGTAATAAAGTTTATCATTATAAGTTTTTCAAAACTACCCCTCAAAGGGGGATATAGAGGTGTGAAGTTTGGAAGAAATTGAATGCGCGGTCCGAGTAACTCGAAACCTCAGTATTGATAGTTTTGACTGAAAATAATTAATAATAAGTATGTAAAGTTGTCCAAAAATTTACCACTGACGGGACAAAAAGGGGTAATTCAGTTTTTAAGGGGAGGATTTGAATTTGAAACTGTATGTTACATTTTCACGCCTAAACCACTGAACTTCTGATTTGGCGTAGAGATAGATGGCATCCTGGGGAAGCACATACATTTTATCCTGTTAGCACGTTCCCGTGGGATAATTTCCGACATCCACGCGGGCGAAGCCGCGGGCAGAAGCTAGTTTTTTCTATTTTCTTTTGTTTTCACGTTCTCTTTTATATGCTGTGTTAGTGGGCCATGGAAAGTTAAATCCAAAGGTTGCATTCTATGGGATGTGTGAGGTGGCAAAGTTAAAACATGAATAAAATTCTTGCGACAAAATTCGTGAGCTCTCAAACTAACGTGGCTTTCATGGTTGTCCAGTATTAGTAAAATAGGATCATCTGCAGATGGTTTTGCAAATGCTTTGAAATGCTGAAGCCTATCAACGAAAATTGATTCAGTTATCGAGCCTGAGTCAGTAACACAAGCCACCATGTTACTATTACTGTCCTTCATAAGCAATGCATTCATTCGCTTTCTTTTAAATATGAAAAATGGGGGAATGTATGTGCGTGCCTCCAGCATTCAAACAATTTATAACTGTGTTCAAGGAACCACGTTCTGCGCTGGTACATTTGCCTACTTGTTTTAATCCTTTCGGAGCGAGAATCTTGGAATTTCGTTGTATAGTACTAATCCCCGTTTCATCAACATTGTAGATTGAATTCGACTTAAATTGGTATTTTATCATGAGTGTTTTTAAATTTTCAAAAAATATATCTGTTTCTTTTTGATTAAATAGGGATTTGATTGATTGATTTAATATTCCCCCCGTACCTTGGGGTAGAAAACGTATATTTAGGTTCCAGCCGAAGCTTGACCCACTAACATTATTGTGAGATAACCTTTTGGATTTTACGTGTGGCAACACTGGTTTACCATTGGTTGGTCACCCTACTATACCGAGTGCGTGACGTCAATTCCTAGCCACTCAGTCGATCGCAGCGGCGGGGCAGGCGCTTGCGCTTCTTCAGTACTCACAAGCCAGCAAGAATGTTAATTCTTAGTGGGTCAAGCTTCGGCTGGAACCTAAATATACGTTTTCTACCCTACGGGGCGAAAACGTTGTTATTTAGGTGTCCGAGCCTTCGCTTGACCCACTAACATTATTGTGAGAAGTGTTTATTTTCTGATGGCGCTGCGATTATACGGGGGGAGCCTAATGCTGTGACAGACATTCCAATAAAACACACAAAGACCAAAATCACAAGTTTTTAATGTTCGGAATGTTTAATTATTTGGAGTGAACAAAAAGAAAAGGTTTCCTTTCTTACTAACTTAGCTTAGATATAACTCAGTGAACA
Organism: Apamea anceps; assembly: GCA_951799955.1. Classification (NCBI taxonomy): domain Eukaryota; kingdom Metazoa; phylum Arthropoda; class Insecta; order Lepidoptera; family Noctuidae; genus Apamea; species Apamea anceps. Next base: position 12,554,676 of record OX637521.1, on the reverse strand, counting down.
AAATTAACAAAATTTGTAATGAAACTTCCTCATAACAACGGTAAAGTATTTAGATTCTACTTATTTATAGAACAAAAATTAGGAACGATTAAGAGATCACTTTAATTTATTATAAATCACAATGGCGAAAAGCAATTAGCAATAATATTATCATCAACGTTTTGCCTATATTGACGACTTTCGGTTTCTATAGTAGTGCTTTAGGAAAGTATCTCTACTTTTCCAGTTACCACGTTTTATTACTTCGTCCAAATCTGGGTTGTTGTTTCTCCAGTTTGCACTATTTACTGCAGATCGAAAACTGCCGGATGAATTGTAAATATGGGCATCCTTTAAAACTGTTCGGATCCATTCTGCAATGACTGTGCGAGAGGCAGAACCGACTTTACTTCGTGTCGTAATAAAAAGGCTGCACAAGTTATCTCGACTTGATCTACGAGATTCTGACAGGGATATCAATATACGAATCCAATGTACTAAATCAACTTTTTGATCTTCGTTAGGAAATAGTTTCCAGCCAGACTGACTAAAGGTTGCACAGTCAGTCTTCGAACCGAACCTGGGCCATAGGATTAAGTGATTGTCTACTTTCTCAAGGCCTTCTGAGCTGATGTCGAGGAGAATAAGGTCATGGATTCTCCTTCCAGTGGCCAGAAGAAGAAGAACAGCTACGTGCCGCGACACTTGGAACAAACTACTATTGTCAATAGTGTAACTACGAAGGTAATTAATAAGGTCAGTAACTTCCCAAGTATTGGGTTTTCTGGAAGGAGGCTTACTGAGGGTGATAGCTTTTAGGGCTTGACGAACTAGTTGATGATTACTGAGCTCATTTATTCTTGTAGGATTTGTAAATAAAGGGTGTCTCAGTAAGAGTGCACTTTTTAAAATTGGAATATTTTTTTTTTCATGCAAGTGGCCTCTCTGAAATTTGACAGCTGTCACCTCTGTTTATTCCGATTATTAAAAATGGAGAGCTTTTCGAAAGAACAACGCGTTATAATTGTGAAAACTCATTACAAAAATGGGGAAAGTTACGCTGAAACCGCTCGCAAACTTCGCCAAATTTTCAGCCGAGAAAGTGCACCTAATGTGTCAACCATTCGAAGAGTGGTCAAAAAATTTGAAGAAACTGGGTCAATTATGGATAATAAGAATCCTTTGCGTCAACGTACCGGTCGGTCTCTTGAAAACATTGCTGCTGTAAACGAGAGTGTCGCCGAAAACCCGAAAACATCAATTCGACATCGTTCTCAACAACTTCAAATTTCACGAAGCACTACGCAGCGAATTTTGACTAAAGACCTCCACCTTCATGCGTACAAGATTCAGTTAACTCAGGAGCTCAAACCAGCAGACCACGGAAAGCGCCGGCAATTCGTTCAATGGGTAATGGAGCAAAGTGAAGTCGATGCCAATTTTTCGGAAAAAGTAATTTTCTCCGATGAAGCGCATTTCCATATGGATGGCTTCGTGAATACACAAAATTGTCGAATTTGGGACTCAGAAAATCCTCATGCAATCCATGAGAAACAAATGCACCCACAACGAGTAACTGTCTGGTGCGGATTTTGGTCAGGCGGCGTGATTGGACCTTACTTTTTTGAAAATAGGGCCGAAATTGCAGTGACTGTGAACGGCATTCGTTACAGGAATATGATAACGGACTTCTTGTGGCCTCAACTGGACGGCATGGATCTGGACAACATGTGGTTTCAGCAGGATGGCGCAACCTGCCACACCGCACATGAAACAATCGACTTATTGCAGCAACGATTTCCAGAACACATTGTCTCACGAAATTCTGATGTCAACTGGCCACCAAGATCGTGCGATTTAACGCCGTGCGATTTTTTTCTTTGGGGTTTTGTGAAATCTCGGGTTTATGCGAATAAACCCGAAACAATTCCTGAGCTCAAATCGGAACTCCAACGCGTCATCGGTGAGATACAGCCACATCTCTGTGCAAAAGTCATGGAAAATTTCATGAAAAGAGTAATGGCCTGTCATCGGAGCCGTGGGGGTCATTTGCCGGATATTTTATTCCATACTTAATCGGAACATGTCTTCTTTACAATACAATAAAAATATCACAACTCTGTCATAAAATACTTGTTTTTATTTTAAAATGAAAAAGTGCACTCTTACTGAGACACCCTTTATTACGACCACTGATTTGTGAACCGCTATGGTACTGGGGGCGAGTTTAACATCTGAGTGTAGATGACAAATGAATTTTGCAAGATCACTGGCCTCTAGTGTCACAGTGTTCCTTAGATCATTGTCGCCATCTTTCCCACGCGGGTTTGTATGTCTTTAAAATTGACTTACGCCAGGACGATTCTAAAAGTTTTTTGTCCTTTTCAGGCCAGGAAGAAACTATATTGGACCAGCCTGAATTTTCCAGACCTGCAAATACAGACGGTTTACTGCCACTGATGCCCGGCCCGTAGTTAGGTCTATCAGGTGTTTCCTGACGTTCCAGCTTGTGATGTAGACAATTTCGATTGTATGTATGGAATATGTAATAACTGTAATAACAATATTTCAATTAACTATAATTTAGAAAGTTCAGGCGATCAAAATATTACGTGGCAAATGTGGGAAACAAAAAATCACTCATATAAAAAAATACCGAAGACGGAGAACAAGAAGTCAACACCAAAAAGACTGTTAAGTCGCTCAAGAACGCAACAATTACACAATTAATAAAACTATTTGAAGCTGACATCGCCGGATTTAAAAAACACAGTTTTAATGCGTCGCATCAAGCAAAATCTTACAAAACCTGTATTGACAGCTTGATGGAAGACGAAATTGCCATCCACTGTGATTTTTCACAAAATTATGAATGCAAAATGTCAGAAGAGGTACAGTCGATGCACTTTGGTGCATCAAAGACGCAATTTACTCTGCACACTGGTGTAATATTTTTTAAAGGAGGTCAAAAGTCCTTTTGCACTGTATCACCAACCAAAGTGCACCAGCCACATGCTATATGGTCTCATCTAAAGCCAATTATAAATTTAGGTGAGACTTTCGAATATTAAAAGAATTCACATATTCTCTGACGGACCCAGTTCTCAATGCCGTAAAAAAAAAATAACTTTTTTTTGATTAATTATTTTTCGTCATTCTGTAATGTTGATATCACTTGGTCGTTTTCCGAGAGCGGCCACGGGAAAGGGGTGGCTGATGCCATTGGAGGAGTTATAAAAAGGTGCCTCGACAGGCAAGTTTCTTACGGGCAGGATATTGTAAGCGCTGCAGATGTGTATTTGACATTGCAGTCTGCAGTTAAAGCTGTAAATGTGATGTACATAACTGAAACAGAAATTGATGCTATAAAAGAATGTATACCTAATAATCTTAAAACTATAAAAGGAACAATGAACATCCATCAGGTTATTTGTAAGCGGGGCAACGATCATATTCAGCATCGTATATTGAGTTGTTTTTGTAGTTCAACTAAAATGTCTTGCACTTGCTATGACCCAATCGAACATAAAATTTGAAAAAAAAAAACAAATGTTTTGCCACAATTTGACCACGATGACTCAAATGAAACAGCGATTATACAAAATTTTGTAGTGGATGCACATGTTGAACACGAACCTCAAGAAACAAACTTCCAAGTCGACATAAATAACGAGACACAATCAGTTATGCTACCTCAATCTACAAATTTTAGACTTGATCACTGTTTCACAAACGATATTAACATGACTACTGACCTACCAATTATATGCATTGAAGATAACGATCTACGACGATCGTTTTTGTGACGTCGGCGTCACAAAAACGAAAATAGCAGCTGTTTAGAATTTTGTAGCGAAAGTAAAAATGTAGAACATGACAAAGAAAACAGAAGAAATAATGATAACCTAACACCTACTCAAATAGAACTATATCCAACAATCTCAAAAAATCGTTTGGAGTCAGGCACTAAAATTGAAAAACCCATTTTGTCTAAATCGTTGACTTACGTTGTGACACGTAAAATAGCTTGCAGTAAATGTAAAAACCCCTCATCTCATCATTGCACAATTTAGTAAAGTGTATGAGCTGTAAAAAATACTTTTGTGTAACGTGCACAGAAGGTCAATCTTATTTTGACTACATATGCAATATTTGTTTTGGAGAAGATTAAGCTCGTGTTTTAGAGAGTTAAGTAGTATTAAAGTAGTTCATTAAAGTGGTTCAGAATTTCATGTTAGAGAGTGTATTGTTTCTTTTTTTCAGGAACCTGAACCTATCCAAGTAATTTCAAAATGGTCGTTTACATTGATATCGACAAATGTATTGATAAGAATTATTTGAAAACATTTCTTAAGGAAAATTTTGCCTGGCCCTGGTCGTCAACGCATTTTATATTGTCAGAGTTATGTTTCAATTGTGGAAGTCGTACAGAAAATTGGTTGAGTGCAATGCCATCTCATTTTGTGGTGACCATGAATAGAGAAGATGTAAAATATTTAATGAAAAGCAATTGGTTTTGGTGCAAAACATGCTTATATGTCAGCGTATATGATCATTATCCTTATGATGAGTGCCAGCGCTGCAATAAATAGATATATTTTGTAGTTTTTTCTGATCACGTATACAGGGTGTTATGCTGTTTTTTTTTCTTTTTAAAATGCTTATATTGTTGTTTGTTGGTCAAAAGTTTTAGCTTTTGCTTTCATAAATGCGACTGACCTAATATTAATTCTGTTAGCTGTACTGAATCCATGATAACAGGTTGTGCATCGTCGATGACCCTGGCACCCAGTATATTTAATACATATGTGATACAAATAAGACTTTATACTGAAGCTACTAAAAGTAGAAGGAGCGACTATCGCAACCCAGCGCAGGGCACGCCATGATAGCGGCAGTAATACCCCTCTTTGAGGAGTGGCTAGGGAGGCGTCACGGCGTTCTCACCTGCCGCCTGACGCAGGTCCTCTCCGGACACGGATGTTTCGGGAGGTTCCTGCACATCATCAGGCGGGAGGAGACGCCCGGGTGTCATCACTGCCAGGATCGCCCAGAGGACGAGCATACGGTGGAGGTCTGCCCTGCTTGGGCAGAGCTCCGGCGTGTCCTCGTAAAGGCGATTGGCAGCGGCGGCGACCTCTCGCGTCCGGCCCTGGTTTAAGCCATGATCTGGGGCGAGAGGGAGTGGGAGGCAGTCGCCTCCTTCTACGAAGCAGTCATGGGTGGCAGGGTGGGCGAGGGAACGCACCTCACGCCTCAGCCGCCGCGGGAGACGCTCCGGACGTCGGGAGTCGCATGACGACTCCCGGCCACCTTTGGCGCGGGCCTGCGGGCGGAGAGTAATGGGTAACTCACCGTCCGATCAGGACCAGGCCCGTGCCGGACGGCGCGTATGTGTTCCACGCGCGCCTCAAAGAGATGTCAGCAAGATTGACGGGGCCCGATAGGGCCGAAGCCTGCCAGGGTAGCGGAATCGTCCGAAAGGGTTACCGCTGCCCTGGAACATAAAGGGCTAAGGAAGGAACACGGGTGGGTTTTAGTAAGTAAGAGTCTGACACTCCTTTCTGCTCCACCCAGAGCCAGAGGGGTCATTTGATGATTTCCCATCCTGAAAAAAAAAAGCCACTAAAAGTATGTTAAATTTTGGCTGTGTTAAGGTGAAAGCTTAGTGGTAGCTCGCGAAATTCAAATTTTCTTCTGTTTTGGCAATTTACAGGTTAGCGTCAGGTTGTAACTTGATCAAAATATGATTCGCGACAATAACAAGTATTAACATCATTATAATCCTACGAACAATCAATACATCACTCTTATTTAGATTTGAGCAATTTCGAAATGGAATGGAATGGAATATCGCGGGCTACCACTACGCATCCACCTTAAATTTTATTGTGTACTGTAACTATATACGTGTTTTTCTCCTAATTATTATTATTATTGTAAGTGTTGTCTATTTATTACCTACTTAAATATATAATTTAGGCTGTTGATTCTTGTAATGTTTAAACATAACAAATGTTGAAGTTAGTTATTTTTGTTTAATGAACCTTGTGTTTTTACTTACAAATAATAATTAATATTGGTTTGATTTGACAATACAAATAAGACTTGATTGTAACCTGACAGATTAGTTTAGTTTGTAGCATACCTGAATACGTTATAGAACTTTGAAAACGGCTGTCGATTTTTGTACCTATGATGAATGGCGAGTGCCTATTTGTCACTTAAATATTCTTAATAGTTTTATTATTATGCTACGAATATTTCCATTTTGTTAATTTTTCCTGTAATAACAAAATGACATAAGATTGTCAAGATTATTGTTTAGTTTATTGTTAAATTTAAAAAAGTGTAAAAAATACGTAACAACGAGTCTGATTAGATTATAGTTTATTAAACGTTGATTATGATTAAGCACTAATCCATATTTTTATTTATCCATACTCGTATCTTTAATCCTTAAAACTAAAACCCGAATAATACTCAAAAATCACGTTCTAAAAATTATGAAGAAAGAAAATATTCTCGCCACAATGATGTTCAGAGGAAAGCCGTGGTCGTATATGCCATTTGCCCTAAAGTTAATGATCCTATAATACTGTTAGGTGGGTTCTTAAGCCCTTTCGTTTGATCTAACAGGCTATGACTAAAAAATATATTTTCTTGGTTCGTGACTTTTCGCCGTAGTCGGGTAAAAATAACCATTGTAGACCCAACCTTATGTTTTTTATTTTGTTACTAATTACTCCTTTTTGTTACTGCCCCAAAAATCTCTCGTCTTTAAACTCACTTTTTGTATTTATTTATTCAATATTAATTAGCATTACTTGTACAAAATATCAATTTTGCTAAAAAGATTTATAAAAAATAAGCAGTCTTTCAATTTTGTATATTTTTCATATAGTCAAAACTTTAAATTGACTTTAAGTTAAAAGTAACAAAAAAAATGTTAAAGCACCCACATTGGAAATATTTTGTCACTATTCTTAGTAGCTCTTTGCGATGATTTTATTAAACTTATCATAAATTTTATGAAACATAACATTTTAGTCACAGAATTTGCGACTTGCGTATATGGAACAACGTCATTTGACGTCGACGTCTTTTGACGTTGTGTTTTATCTTATAACACTCTAGGATACTTGCAGAGCAGAACGTTTGTGAACGTATGTCCGTTTTGTATGAGAAAATATTGTAGTGTCATAAGTGTCATAACGTGCGCACTTCACGAGAGCGGCGCGAGCCTGAACGTGTCACGTTCGCGTGAGCAACGTCGTGTTAATATAATTATGAAATGGCGCAACATCATATGACGGCCTCTAGATTGTCATATTTATTTTAACGGAACGTCTTTGGACGTCTATTTTATGGGCAAATTCCTATGGCACATCTACTTAGCGCCGCAACACATTCGATTTTCAGAGCCTACACCGCAGCGTGCCCTTAAAAAAAAATCATCTTTCTAGTTTTGACGCATGCATGCAAAGGTCGCGCGCACAAACTCGCAACGTCTTATGACGCCCTCCCCTGTACCGCTATCCCCACTGCCGGTTGACCTGCGCGCAGTGAGACGACCTACCGTGTGTGTATTGTGAACGCCGTGCAACATATCTGGATTACGTAATATTTTATCATAAAAGGTTAGTAAATATTATAAATTTCTATATTACACATACTTGGAATAAGCATATGTATGTTTTTGAGTATCAAACAATGTCATAACTAATATGAATTTGATATAATTTCGAAAAAGAAGTTGGTAACGGTTTTTCTGTGCTTTTTTTGTATTTGCTTATTTTGAACAGTGAGCACATGGTAATAATCATGAAATAAATGGTGTTGTGGTTTTTACAATAACGTAACATATAGTTACATTGCTATTTGCTTTAGTAATGGTGTAATATTGCATTGTTATAGATGGATAAGGAAGAAGAACGTATCATGACACTTTTCGAAGAAGCGTCGTCGACGAGAAGCACGGTACCAGATCCATTTAGTGTTAGTGATGATGGTTAGTATGGATCTGATGGAGATCTGATGGAATCCTTGTAATGGTGAAGTTAGTAGTGATAGCAATACTTCTGTAAATATAACTAGGTTATGTCGTCGTAATCGTTCTTCTAATAGATCTCAACCCGTAAGTACAGCTCCATTGCGTAATCGTACTTCTAGTCAAGCTCATCGTCATCATCTGATGTGAACCAAACCGAATTTCTACAGACTGATTCTGCCGAGTGTCAAGATGTGACACTAATTGAAAATGTTCCACGTAGTCACGATGATTCTATTACTTCATGTGAATCTGTGCTATCGGAATCAATACTCCAATCTAATAAACGTCCCAAACGGTCGAAGAGCAACAGCAGCCTGATTATAGTCCGCATATACCAATGCAAGACCCAGAACCAGGCCCAAGCAATATACAGGAGAGGCATAACAAGCCCGTTACACCACCTACAACTGTAAATTAGGAACACGCAACATTAGATATCCCAGAATTCAATTTCGATTCTACATCAACAGGCGTCTAGTTTCATATTGATCAAAATACTTCGGTTCTCGATGTATTCAAACAATTATTTCCATCTCATATTGTTAGTCAACTTATCGAACATACAAATAAATATGGTGAGGCTCTATGCAATAAATATGGTGAGGCTCTATGCAATAAATATGGTGAGGCTCTATGCAATAAAAATAGACCTATGACGAGACATGGTCGCAGATACTCGTTCAGGGAAGTTGAAGAAGATGAATTTCTTAAACTAGGACTGTGTTTATTACAAGGACAAATATTTGTTCCTAAAAACGAAAACTGTTCATCTATTCAGTAGTAAATGTTATAAACCTGAAAAAGATCTTTCGTTAGATGAATCTTTACTGTTGTTTAGAGGAAGACTTAAGTTCAGACAGTACAGTGGGCCCATTTAATTAGTTAACAGCTGTTATTGTGTGGGTATACGTACATTAATGTTACATATTTGCAAGTCGGGTTTTCTGGAAATAGAAAATTTCGTCTGAAAAGGTTTTATTGGACTTTAGTAGATTTATTTGGACTTTATTCATATGTTATAAAAGTGTACCCGTTACATCGTTACCCATTAGTCGACCCGTTGTAATCGGCAAGTCTCGTCTAGTTCCAATAAAAGACCAGAAACACCTAAAGATACCTAGATTGGAATTACTGGGAGTACTAATTGGAAGCCGTTTAATGAGATATGTAGTCGATTTCCTAAAAATAGAAATAAGACGAAAAACTTCCGCCTTTGTACCTTTTTGTGCGGAAAGTTTAAATAAATAAATAAATAATAAACTTTGTGGACTGACAGTCAAATAGTTATCGACTGCGTTAATTCAGATAAATTATTGCCACCATTTGTTGCACGGAGAATTGAAGAAATAGAGAGAAACAAAGGAATGACAATCAGATATGTTCCATCCGAACTTAATCCTGCGGATGTTGCTACAAGATCGGTGAGCACAAAAGAGGACAGAGATAAATGGCTAGTAGGACCTACGTTTCTGATGCAAGGATCCGAAACTTGGCCTACAAGCGAGGCAAAATCCGTAAACCTGTTGTCCCGGGAGGGTCTCCCGAGGGAACCTCGAGTCGAAAGATATGTTAATAAAGAATGTCAAGATACACCGGAAAAGAATATTCACAAGTCGAGAGAACGAGAAAGAAATTTGCAAGCACAAACGAGTGGATTGTCAAACAAGTTTGAAACGATTAAAAAGTTACAAGCCGAATATTTCCCACAAGAATACAACGATGAAGAGACTAATTTAAGTCGCAATTTGAGATTATTTAAAGACGTAGATGGTATCTTACGTTGTAAAGGTCGCATGATGAATGCAGACTGGACCTTTGAAAAACGCTATCCCATTCTCATACCAAAGGAGAGTGAATTTACCAATAACATTATAATGAAAATTATCATGTGGGTGTAAATCACACCTTGAGCATCATACGTCAATCGTACTGGATCCCTCAAGGAAAAGGTCAAGTTCAGAAACTTCTGAGACAATGTTCGAATTGCGTGAAACATGGTGGTTGGCCTTTTAAGCTTCCACCTACACCAGCGCTACCGCCAGAAAGAGTGAACTATAGTGCACCATTTACTTTCGTAGGAGTGGACTACATGGGACCCCTTTTGGTGAAAGGAGAAAATGGAGAAATCAAAAGATGGATTTGTCTTTACACCTGTCTAGCAGTAAGAGCTATACACCTAGAAGTCGTTCAAGATCTAACGGCAGAAGAAGGCCTACTATCATTGAGGAGAATGATAGCTACCAGAGGCATTCCAACACTCATAACATCAGACAATGTATGTCTGAAATACTGCCAAAACAATACTGTATCAATAAAGAAATACAGTGGAAATTCATACCCCAACTGGCGCCGTGGTTCGGGGGTTTTTATGAGAGACTAATCGGTATAGTTAAAAACTGCATGAAAAGAACATTGAGAAAACACATGCTGACACACAGTCAGTTAACTACAGTTGCAAAAGAGATTGAAGCATCTGTAAATATGACACCACTTTTCAAGCAAGAAATTCAGAAAACTCGCTGATAGCATTTCAATCTCCAGCCATCAATACAGATTCCAACGCCCAACAAAATGTGACTCAACCTGATGAAGCAACAAATATAGGACACACACTATTAGTAATTCAACCTTCAGCAACTAGTACTGATCCCAACGCTCAACAAAATATCACTTCAGAAATACAAATTGATAACGCCGCCTCCTTAAATTTAATGGTTTTGGCAAAATTAGAAACTTTGCAAGAAAATTACAAAACTCTTAACGAAAAAATTACTGAAAATATCAAAGCCCAACAAGATGAAAGGAAATTTATCAATGAAAGCGTACAGACTATTTTGCTCGGTTTGTCCAATATTAGTGTTCAGTTTGAACATGTAATGAATCAGTTTAGCCGTGCGGAAAATAATAAACAAAAAGCAAACATACAGACTATTACAAGCGAACACGAGCTAAACAATTTTGAAAAAGTATTGGAAAATCCAGAGATAGAAGAAGAATGGAAAAAGAATTTTTCAGTTATTTGTGGGAAAGGAAAAGGTCGAGGGGTAAATAACGCATATGCATTGGTCGATTCAATGTTTAGCAGAAGCTTTTTACTCCAGTGTAGCTGGGCTGGCGGATCTCGAACTTCTGAACAAAAGATTTGCTTTAAAAGCCACATTAAAATCATAAATTTCTTTTTTGAAATTATTCATGAGTCGGATAGTTCATTTTCCTTATTAGACTGCCATAAATTCTTCAAAAATATCTTGAAAAACTCACGTCAGCGCAACGAAAGCAAACAAGAACGAACATCTAGAACCAAAAATCGACCAAAAATAAAAGCAAAGCGTATGAACTTGTGTAACGAAACACAGCCATCTTTACCCATCACCGGAACTTCTGCACCAGAAAACAGCTCAGAGGTATCATTACCAGTTGCTGGGACGTCTGGTTCTGGTACAGAAAACCACTCAGATGTATCATTACTAGTTGTTGGGACGTCTGGCTCTGGTCCAAACAATGATGATGATGACCCGATGTCATCTGCATCCGTTGCAGGAATACCCACTAAGCCACTTGAAACATCTGTATAATGAACCTTTTTTATCTACTTATTATTTTGATACGTTTAATACTTACTAAGACTATTACCATTATTAGCTAGTCTTTAATAATACCTAAAACTAAAATGATCAAAGACTTATTGTAGTTGTTCTGTTCTACTTACAGACATTTTTTATTTGTTTTTTTATTTAGATTTTTATACATCGATGGTTGCGGGGAATAAAGTCACAATCGCAAAATAATCATACTGATAACTTTATTCCCTGCAACCATCGATATTTGAATGCATGTACGAAAAGTGTTTCTTATTATAATAATTTTATGACTGATTAATTAAAACTAAAATTATCAAAGACTTATTGTAGTTATTAGTCTGTTCTACTTACAGACATTTGTTTTTTAATTTTATTTTGATTTTTATGCATCGATGGTTGAGGGGAATAAAGCCACAATCGCAAATTAATCATACTGATAACTTTATTCCCTGCAACCATCGATATTTGAATGTATGTACGAAAAGTGTTTCTTATTTTAATAATTTTATGACTGATTAATTAAAACTAAAATTATCAAAGACTTATTGTAGTTATTAGTCTGTTCTACTTACAGACATTTGTTTTTTAATTTTATTTTAATTTTTATACATCGATGGTTGAGGGGAATAAAGCCACAATCGCAAATTAATCATACTAATAACTTTATTCCCTGCAACCATCGATATTTGAATGTATGAAAAGTATTTCTTATTGTGATAATTTTATGACTGATTAATGATTAGGTTTCTACTTCTTAGAAGTAAGAAGGTTAGTGTTTAATAGCTTGATAAGTTACTAGTTTTATTTAAAGATACTGATTTTGTACTGTTTTCTTAAATGCTATTGTGTTCAAAACACATCAGAAGAGGGTATTTTACTTGTTAAAACTGAATCAATCTGTCTATTGATGATGGTTGATCATTTTCCTACTAGTATATAAGTAAAACTATATTCTAATTACTATGTAGCAACATCCTAAGTTACTCTACTGTTTTATTATTAAACTAGCTGTTTCCCGCGACCTTGTTCGCTTGTGTCAATTGATAATTATTTTTTTATTTCTAAATTGTTGTTAAAAAGACTGATGATTGAAGTCCTGCCTTAAGTAAGGCTTAAAAAATGAGTTTTGATAATAAAAGACCAAGAGATAGCTCCCAAATCAGGCATCATTCACAGATTATGTTTAAACAGCGATTTCTATTGTGAACCCACCAACTGTTTCGCGGGCTAACTGAGAGAGCATTGAGGTCAGTCTTTAAACCAACAAATACAAAATTAGCCGATTTGAGAGCCACTCTTCCTCGGGATTTTGATATACGACGGCATAAAAAATGATAACTTTAATAAAAATACGTGATTTTCATATTAGTTGTTTTATTTTACAAAGTATGGATCAATGGTGTAAAATACAATACCGAATTATATTCTACATTTAATAATTTACATTTAATGTCAGCGCATGAAAAGTTATATATATTTTTTGATTTACTAAAGATGTAATCTTCACATTTATAAATATTAATTAATGAAGACTTTAAGGGGTAGTCAAAGGCGTCAACTAAATTATCCATGCGGTATCCTTCTAGTCGTATGTCTTCAGTTTCATTAATGTGTATTGCTCTTATTTCTACAACTTGTTCGTCCGTTGTTAAAAACCATTTATCGTGTTTTTGGGAAGATAAAATAAAAGATTCAAAATGCAGTACCAATATAGATCTATTTTTGCTGTTGCATTGTTTTGCAAACGGATATTTCATTTTATTTTTACTGTAAGTCTCAATCTCGACTTCACTTCTTTCATGTAACCTTCGAGCTACTTGTGCTAGAGGCTTATTTCCCTGTCTTAACATATGTTTGATAATTTGGAGTTTATTCTCAAAAGGGTAAGCATTAAAACTTTGTAAAGTGCCAAATTTTCGAACCTCATCAACGAGGTGTGATAAATTATGCACATTACTTGTAATATAATCCTTTCCATAATATTTTGCATAATTTTTTATAAATGAATTTAATAACGCCTGTGCTAGACATAAAAACTTAAAATGATTTTCGTTAGAACAAATTGTGATGGCACAGAATAAACAAAGGAAGTGTTTGTATGCGCCAGAATCTAAAACATGCTTCAGTATTACCCAACTCAGGTATAATAAAAAGTGCGGTATTCAGAAGCTTTCCAATGTGATAGAACATCAACAGTCCGAACAGATCTGTGTATTTCTTTAGGTAACTTGATAGTTACTAAAAACGCGTTTACTTTTTCAATATCACGAGTACACCACTTAGTACGTTTATTAATAAAATTTCCATTTCGCCATCCCATTAATAAACGTTTCATAACTCCGAGGTCTATAAGATGCAGTGAATCACCAACCGGAAAATTTTCAATCATATCAATTTTCAATTGAAGTAGAGGTGAATCAACTTTATGATGTAGTCCATATTTCTTATTGCGAAAGTCATCATCGTTTCTTTTAGGACAATCTATTTTCGGGAATATTACTGTATGTGACAAATGTGAATAATCACCAACCACAGTGCATTTTAAACATCCGTGCTTACTGTTGAAATCAGAAACACCTGCAAAAAAAATAAAAGTATAAATGAACGTCATCCACTTCTAAACACTATAATTTTTGTTTATATTTGAGATATATATGAAATTGAGGCTATACATCACCTTTTATAGGAGCCCTCGCGGGTGAATCGCATATAAATGCTCTTATACTAACGTCAATCGTCTCTTGCTCTCCAGTTAAAGTGGTAATTGTGAAACCATTCTCAATTTGCTTCATTTCATTGACAAAAGGATTTAAATATAAGTTTAAATCGGCAGGTTTTGATTTCCCTTCATATATTCCCACCACGATAGGTGATATATTTTTAATTTCAGTAATGTTGCACAGTACTGGCCAGAGTTGATGATTCGAGCTTTTATGTATCGGTAAACCATCGATATTAAAATTCAAGGTTATTTTCTTGGGCACTTCATAGTTTTGGAAGGTTTTTTGTAATTGTGTAAGTAATCCATTATGCCAATAATGTCCAGTACCAATTTCAGTAATGCATATTTCAACTTTATTTGTTTTGAGCAATGTACTATCGCGGTCTTTTCCGCCTGCTCACTTAAAAATTTTTTCGCCTAAATCCTGCGGCGGCGCCAAACCACGCCCCCTAAAAGTTTTGGCCTATTAGGAAAGCGATAACGCAATTAGTTGCAACCTGCACTGCGCAGCTTAGTGACGTATCACGTGTACTCCTTTTTTTAATTTTACGGACGAACTATTTGACATGGGCGCGCTTACCGGACCTTTTGAATATTGACCATTGAGCTGTTTACTTGAGTAAATTATTTTAATTATTGTCATGGTAAATTGTGTGGTTTTAAAATACCTTAATTTATAAATAAAACTTTATTAACGATGCACAGTGCAAAGTTTATCATGCAAATGTTATCTTGTGTGTAATTGAATACTTTCTAGTTTGTTTTACATCAATAAAAGTATTTGATAAATAAATTTATAATTAATTAAATAACAAAAATTATAAGGCATAAAAATTAGTACAGTTTTGCTTAAATATAACAAAAAAAAAAAAAAAAAATAAACAAAAAAATTTTTTTTTTTTTTGTTTTGTTTTTTTTTTAAATTTATTTTATTTAATTTTTTCTTTGCATTTTTTATGTTTTAGTATAATAATTAAACGAGAAACATGCAGAAAAAATATTCAGAGTTTTTAAACTTGAATGAATGACAGATTTATTTGCAAGAATATAGGTAGCTAACATAAGTTCTTAAGATCTATAGGTTTCACTATATTCGGCATTTCTGCCGTGCAAATATTTAGATTTTACATCTTGGTTATACTTATCACTATATACTTGGTAAAGCAATTACTTATACCTTTATGAGAGTGGTATGTATTACTGCTTTGTTGTGACGGGCGAATTCGATATTGATTATATTTATTTGCAGTGAAATTTACTATTTGAAATTCATAATTTATATTTTTAGCCGTTATAAATTAATGAATGTGCATAATTCAAACACAATGCGAATTTTTATATGAATAAATAAATAAAAATAGTTGGTTTTAAGTAAAAACATGCTTGCCATTGTTGTTGTTGGTTAATAATAACCTACTTTAAATTCCGTGCAAATAAGTAGGTAGTGACTAATTATTAAATAATTCATTTCTAGAAATTTTACAATAAGCCTAAACCGAACAAAAGAGTCATAAAATTCAATAACCGCAGTGGGCAAAAGTCGGTGGCATCCTTTGATACTTTTGATATACCTAGCGGGTTTCGGTAATTACATAGAGGTCTTTCTCTCATCATTTATAAGATAAGAAGAGAGATAAGATAAGAAGCATCTCTTTGTTTGACATTACAATGATGCCCCAGTGCAACTGATAACAAGTCATTTTATGTATCAGTAACACGTGTGTCAGCAACATGTCAGACGAGAGTTTAAATTAATTTATATACAGACTGTGATTTGTGATATAATAATAATAATAACGTTTATTTATAAAAATGGTGCAGATTTACAACTGAATGATGAATTGATGACTGAATAAAAATAAATGCAAACCATACAAGCACTTTTCTTACCATCAGTATTTTTACGCCTTCTAGCTATACATGGAGGTAGATATATACGGACCGAGAAAGTTGGGACTAGGGTTCAGTATGGATGAAACCTGAAAACTGATTTGTTTAGAACTATTTCGTCGTTTGTTGCGGTCGGGTTTTTTGAAACAAGTCAGTTTTTTTTTAATGGAGCCACTTGTTATTAGACTATTCCTTGTAGAGAAACACTGTCCAGCTGTGGATCAGACGCCATGAAGAAGAGGGTGTCTTAGAGGATAGGCCGCGGGCACCACGTCCATATCTGATAACCTCCAACGTATGGTAGACACTATTTCACAAGCGCTATATTCTCAGATGAGAAATGTTTTACGTCGAGCCAACATGGTCGTCGACACTTGTGGCGCGTGATGAATACACGCTACGAACCTAGAAATAGACATGTGCAAAACAGTGCACCACGAAGTGATGTGATATGTCATTATTACATTTCGTAATATTACATTACACCATCACTTCAAACATCACGCGTGATGATAGGATGTTGCGCCATGCGATAGCACACCATCGCGCGTTAATGTAATGCAATGTTCTAGTGTAATAGGACATAGTGTCAAGGAAATATAAACCCTTTTATAATAAAAATAGAGTTTAAAATAACATAATAAGTCACCTGACCGGGCGAAATACGAAATCGCACGCGCCTAGTTCCGGACTTCCGATATAAACCGAACATTGCCGATGCGATGCGTTCGGGAGGGCTCGGTTCGAGCGAGTCTGCGAGTCATGTCGCGAGCCACTGCGCTGCACCGCGCGCGTAATCTTTAGTGTGATGGTGTGATGCTTATTTTTGTCGAGTAATGTGTGATGTGATGTTACAGTACGCGCTCGGGTGATATTACGCGTGATGCATCACTCGCATTACTTACACATGTCTTCCTAGAAACGTGATTCCTAATCATGATTCTAGAAGGATATGCGCTAATATGTGGGGCTGGATGAGTGCTGATGGTCCCGGAGAGCTTGTCCATTTCCCAGGGCGAGTAAATGGCGAAAGTTACCGCGAACTATTACAAAACGTAATGGTGCCTACTGTGCTCACAGTTTATCCGAGAGCAGAGCTCCCGGAATTTATTTTTACATAGGACATTGTTTTCTCGTTAAGTTTTTGGCGACTTAATCGCCAACGGCTTATGAAATAAGGCTAGGCCACACCAACTTCCTAGTTCTAAATTTAAAAAACCCGCGTTCTAACGCGTTCAATGATATGTTCTGAAGGGCATGTCTTGAATTTTTTTATTACCCTACAACCTTATACTGAACTGAAAATTGCAAAAAGCCTAAGAAAATTTGAATATTGTATATTGTGTGTTTTACCTACTTACTATGTCCAATATTTTATGAATATCTTTGTTCAGTTCAGTTAGTAAATAAATAAAACTGATAAAACTTCAAAATTTTATTTTACTTTTTAATTAATGCCTAACCGACAATAGGATTTATCAAATCA
This sequence comes from Apamea anceps, assembly GCA_951799955.1. NCBI lineage: Eukaryota > Metazoa > Arthropoda > Insecta > Lepidoptera > Noctuidae > Apamea > Apamea anceps. Next base: position 12,536,965 of record OX637521.1, on the reverse strand, counting down.
AATTTCTAATCTATACTAATATTATAAAGAGGAAAACTTTGTTTGTTTGTTTGTAATGAATAGGCTCAAAAGCTACTAAACCGATTTAAAAAATTCTTTCACCATTCGAAAGCTACATTATCCACGAGTAACATAGGCTAAATTTTATTTTGGAAAAAAATAGGGTTCCGTAAGATATTTGGGTTTTTCGGACACAAGGTGTAAAAAATCAACCAGAAAAGTTACTTATTTTGCGTACGCTGCCTAAACTATAAAAGATAGAACCATAACATGTCCAAATTAATTGTAGATCTTATAAATATCTACAAAAAAGTCCGCGACACACTATACCTATCTATGTCGAGTGAGGCACAACAACCATTTTTTAATTTAAAAATCTTGAATTTTTTTTGGACTACATTTAAACGCATTTATTTTACTCATGCTATTAATCCTTATCAAAATAAATTATTTCATCAGTAAGTACCGTTTATGTAGATAATATTTGGTCTTTGAATGATTAAAATTGGACGTTTGGTTTTGAAGTTATGGCGAAATTAAAATATTACGATTTCTGCTGCACGGCCCGTTGCGAAGTGGGCGTCACCAAGGCCGTGCACGTGCAGGAATAAGTTTACAAAATCAAAAATCAAGTCATAATATAACTATTTACATCACATCCATGATCTGTAGTGTTATAAAGTTTTCATAATTTTCGCAAAGTTTAAAAAAATCATCTTCTTACTTCTATTTATTTAAAAAAAAAATATTATGTATCTATAAGGGTTATTTTGATTTCCTTTTTCGCAAAGTTTAAAAAATTCATCTTGTTACTTCAATATATTAAAAAAAAAAAAATTGTATCTTTATGGGTTATTTTGATTTCCTTTTGAGATACGTAATCCTGTCACAAATCCGAAATCTACGCGGACGAAGTCGCGGGCAGAAGTTATTCCATAATATAATAAATAGGTAATAGCAGTAGTTTGAAAATAAAAATAAATCTCGAACGGCGCGTGCGTCACCGCGTCGAGCGACAGTGCAGTCGGCCCGTCTTATCTTTCATTCGTCTATTCAAGGTCAACGGGGCGGGGCTAGAGAGCGCTTCTATTTTTTGAGTGCAAGCAAAAATGAACTTAGTGGTGATCAGGCGGAAGTGTCCACGATAGTACGCGCATCCAGTGGCATTTTGTTTGGCATTACATGATCTAATATTTTTAATAAGTCACTTAAAGCGATATGGGAAATGTTGAATTTCACTGCCCATTCTCTGATGTCACTACGAATATCAATATTCTTCAACTCTTCATTTAAAAATATGTCTATATCACTATCACTATCGCTACAATTATATTCTTCCTCACTAGTTTCCTTTTAATTCGCATATTTTATAAAATAATCCTGTGCGGAACCACTGGTTGATTCGTTGGTATCGGCTTGGTCATTTTGTAGCATCATAGGACTAGAGGTGGTGGGTGTAATGCTCCCAACCATGTTTTCGTAGACTTTTTTTACTTTTCTTCTGTAACCACCGCTTCTTTTAAACTTCTTCCAGTATTTTGAATCCATTTTTTAAATGTAAATTCCACTCCGTAATAAATTCACACAATCTGCTGTACTTTTAAAATGGCGAATCTAGTTATGTAAAACATTTTAATGTTACCACATAGAGAATAATATCTTTATAATCACTGTATAAGGGAATACGGATTGCTTTCATCTTTGTAAAGATCATATACAATGTTAGAATTCGTTTGTTGGATAGACGTCTTATGAAATGCTCCTATAAGTTAAAAAGCATCATAGTTACCTTGTACATTACTTTTCTAAGAACAATTGACCATATTAAAAGCCTTTATATGACTTTGAAATTATATGGCTAAAAAGCAATGTAACTAGCCTCTATAAGAAGAACACATTTCGAACCCTTATTGTAGCCGTATTATTTGGATTTATTAACGTTTACCCAGCCAAATTATAAGAATAAAGGTAATATTAGCCAAATCTTCTAATAATGTGCCACTATAAGAAACATTAACATAATAAATGCTCTTTTATAACAAGTATAAGAGTTTAGACCTTATAGACTTAATTTTATAAGCTTAGTTTGTTTGTTGGGTACATACACTCGCTGCGTAGCGTGTGCTAGGTTAATATAGGCACGCTGCGCAGCGAACGCAGACAGCCACCACTATACAGACGCTAACTCACACGTGTAGGCGCAGCGCGGGCCGCGATACACGTAGACACTGGGCGGACTGCCCCTTAGCTCGGAACTTAACCGGCTGGCTCTGAAAACGGGACGGGCGGGAGCAATACACCTTTATTCTGTAGGAGCGTCGAGTCGGCACCTCTGTCGCTGGTCGTCCCCCGCCGGGCCTCCCCCAGGTAACTGGGGGTCTCACCTGGCGGGGACTGACCGCCGAGGTGTCGTGAAGATACACACACACAGACGCGCGCAACTCACGCGCGTCCAGAAGGCTCCTAGCCTTTAGAGCGAACACAACGAAGGGCCCTTATTTACGGGCCACTGTATAGCGCTCTGCGGCCGGGGGGCAAAGCCCCGGTACCGCTCGCCTCGAGTTTTTTTTGAATTTTGAGATCACGCCAAGATCTCATACGAATATATTATTATATTATCAAGGTATCTGGTGTTTTATTTATCAGCAGAGGTCGGAGTAGGTAGATTGAATTGGGGTCATTGATCCGCAAAAAAACCGGAACTTAGGTAGGAATTGTATTAAAATGACCAATATTATATTGTTCATATTATTTTTGAACGTTACCCAGTCACCATTTGACACAACCCAACGACCAATCAGAGCAAAGGATCATGGGTGGTGCACTACCCGGTTATCAAAACAATGCGTACGCCCAGCGACGACATGTCCGGTAGCTCACTCGTTCTTTTAAATTAATTGAGCAGTAATAATATCACTACCAACATTAACAATATTTAATTGGATCCGGAAATACCGGAATTACTTTCCGAGAAAATTACTTATCCATGTTATTCTTTCCGTGAACATTTATGATACAAGTACTAAAAATCAATCTACCTACTCCGACCTCTGTTTATCAGTTCCGCGAAATAAAGTTCAGTTATCAAGCAACTAAAACAAAATTTGAAAGACCATGAGATACTGCACGTAGATTTTAGTGAGAATTATTTTTTAAAATATAACGAGGAGATACAATCGTTCCACTTTGGAGGAAGTAGAGAACAAGTTTATTTACACACCGGGGTTCTTTACTACAAGGATAATGAATTAGCGATTGCTTAAAACATGACGCTAGAGCCATATGGTCACACTTATATCCCATTTTAAAGATGGCACAAACTGCAGTGCCTTATGAGATAGTACATTTTTTATCTGATTCGCCTTCCAGCCAATATAGGAATAAAACAATATTTTATTTAATAACCCAATTACAAGATATTCACCCCAATATATGTCTGGTGACATGGAATTATCAAGAGTCCGGTCACGGAAAAGGGGCTCCAGATGGTATAGGAGCGGTTGTTTTGTTAAACGCACTGCTGATAATTTTGTCAAATATGGTGGAGATGTTGGTACTTATGAAGACTTCTGGGCTTTGGTTACCAAAAATATACCAAACGTATATTTTGATATGATAACTGAGCGCGATATTGAAGATAAAATAATTCCGCTAAATATTTCAGATTTTAAAGGCACAATGCAAGTTGATCAAGTAATTTGGACTGCTGATAATAAAAAAAACTATAACTTTGCGCAGCATAATAAGCACTCCGTCTTTCTTAGCTCAGATTACTACGGTGAAACAGAAAGTGGTCAATCTCGTGATCAGTGTAGTGAAAACGAAGTCACTTCTATCAAAGACAACCAATCCATATGTAGCATAGATACACCTACAATTTTAAATAATTAAGATGATTCTGATGTTTTCATAAATTTAAAATGTTATAGGTCCTATCGATTTACAGCTCTCACCTGTACTTAACATAGCTCCATCTTCAACTGTAACAAGATCTCCTAAAATTAAGATTTTATCTGGGCCCCAAGTCTGCTAATTTCAATGACATGTCCCACTATTACGATTCAATCGAGACTCAATTATAATTCAATTATCATTGTGACAAAATGCGTATTCTGCTAAAACTTAAATGTGGTGTCAATTGAATTGTAATAGAATCGTAATTGGATTGCAATGGTGTCCTTTGAATATTTCGCGGTGTTGCCTATTAAAATCTACCATGACACTGAATGAATGAATGAGTTATAATTTTATTTGAAATAAAGGGTTTTTTTTCATTTCTGTGATTGAATTACGACTCATAATAAATATATTGTCTATAATGAAATGCCTTCTCGATAGAATAAGATCAAATGTTGTAAAAAAACACTACTTATAATACGGGGACTGTGTTGCCAAAGTCAAAAATTTGATGCTGTCACGGAAATGTCACTCAATTCAACCAACTTCTAAAGTGACTGTTGATTGTTTTCAATTTTCTTGTAAAAAGTTTTTAAAGGTTAAAAACGAGTAAATATTTGCAAAATGACAAATTAAATACTTAAAATCTTTGTAAAAGTTCATTCAAATTCGTTGACTGCAATTATTACGAGGCAATTTAAAGTTATATTATACTAATTGTGTAACTCTTTTAGGCGGACTGACCGGTAATATGAGTGTCCTACAAATTGAAGGCCTACTAGACTTAGTAGGCCTTCAATTTCAAGCTCCGGCTGCGCTTCTAGGAAGTCTCCTAGAAGCGCAGCCGGAGCTTGCGCTTGGGCGCTTAGCGCGCACTAAAGAGGGACGCAGTCTAACAAAAAGGCTGTGGCAGGAGTGCGCAGCTATCCTCAACAATGTGTCTGCAGACTGCGTCCAAAAAACAGCAGACCAATGGCGTATAGTAAGTAGTAGTCATTTAATAGATAAATGTTGATGATTAGGGTACAGTTATATTTTTCTTTAGGTACTCTTTTTTCATAATAATATTGATTAATTAGATGTGCTTGACAGTTTCTCACGCATTCAATTTTTTTCAGTTCTACAATGAATACAAACATAAATTATTAAAAAAAATTAAAATCACCAAGCAGGAACAAACAGCTACAGGTAATAATTATGCTATTTCTCTTTCATAAAACTGTTAATGGTATAATAAATTGACTATTAATAAATTATTATGGGTTTTAGGAGGCGGACCATCAAAGGCCCCATCGCTAACTCCTCTCCAAGAGAGGCTCTACAACATTTTAGGGCGTGATGTGGGGGAACCTTTGCCAGGAGTACGCCACAATCCACTTTCTGTAAGGATCTTCCCTTTCTTGGAACTTAAATACCATAGCTTGCATTATGTTGTGTAACAACTTTTATATCATCATAGAGTAGGCATACATTTATTACTTTTGTAAATCTAATATTTAGAGGCTTCACTGCACTCTGGGTGACTATGCCAGCGTCATAGGATCATTCCTATTGTGGCATAATGGGCATGTGGGAAGGTATAAAATTAATTCATAATATATTTCCAAAAGCCTCAACTATGTTCACACAATATATAGTAGGCAAAGTTTGGTTTTGGTGGACCACTTAGCCCAAGTTTTATCTTAACCATTAGATCTTTGTTTGTAATATAAGCTTCCACGGCAAACTGAATGGGAATAGCCTCGTAACGCCCAAGAATAAAAAATACCACAAGAACTAAATGACCAGTGTTCATTTTAATGTACATAATATGTGAATATGGTTAATGCCCAAGCAATCTGTGCTTATTTTTGTGTAAATAAATGCTTAGGTATTTTTTGTTTATTTTTGGGCATACTCTGGCGTTATGTAGAAGATCAAGAATTGATTTTTGAGGCGATTTATTTTGTTCATTTAAATGAACATTAGGCGTTACTTACTACATTACGGTTATTTATTTTGTTCATTTAAATGTACATTGGGTGTTATATACTTTTTATGGATAAAAAGAAAAATATTAGTAAATCATTTTATTTTTATTTTGTTAACGTTAATAATTATTACAGACATCGAGATCCTTAATTGAAATTAGTCTTAACGACAGTCTCTTACATTTAAATCACTATTTTTACTGAAACATGCCTCTAAAATCATCAAAAACAAACAATTTTTTTTATCTAATTAAAATCTGCTCTAAATTAATCAACTTCGAAGAACATAATAACACAAAAAAAATAAACATAGTTTTAGCAAAAGAATCAGTCTTAATAACAAGTCTTTTAAATATAACCACCTTATTACTATTCAGTACAGTGATTATACTTACAGAAATAGGCCTTTATAAGAAAAAAATATAAGCCTTTAAAAACAAACAAAACTTATATAAATCTAGTTAAAATTTGCTCCAAAATAATTAACTTCCAAGTACTACCTCCACAACTCCAAAGTAATAACACTAAAAAAAAATAAACATTATTCTCTAATAACAAAAAAATAATAATTACACATACCCAATGTAACGTAAATTGTTTAGAAAAAACATGAAAATGGTACTAATTACCTGAAGCAATTTGATGGAAATCAAAAAAACAATTACGGTATCTCGTGAGGCATAAACTTACTTTGCAGTGCATGCATTTGAATAGAGTTCTATTGTAATGACAGTGACGGCATCTACTAGCATTACCATCACTTATCATGGGTAGGTGTTTAGCTGCATGGGTACGATATTTCATGCTCGGCACTACTACCGTTGAAGGCCTACCCTTTCTTTTAACTGAAGCTATTTCTTCTTCAGATGCTTCTTCGTCTTCAGAATTTTTAAGAGCGTGTGACTCAATGAGCATTTCTCCTAGTTCCATTTTGAAGGCACGTAGTTGCAGTATTTTTGTTGAAGGAACTCCTAATTTTATCTGATCTTTTTTGTACTGTAACCAGGAGTTTGTAACAGCTAAATCAATCATGTGTGAGAAAAATCGTTGAGTCCATTTTCTGGTACGATATCTGTTAGGGCAAACAGCCAAAATACGATCGGCTAAATCGACTCCTCCCATTTTTTTATTATACTCTCTAACAACTCTTGGTCTTGGCACAATTACATACCGTTTATCTTTCTTGCACCATCTTTTGCATTCGTCAGCCTCAATATCGGCCTCTACAGAAGACAATAACAGTACTGGCTTGTTATCATACCATTTCGTAAGTGCAAGACGTTTATCATTTCTGACCAAAACTTGAAAGCTTCCTCTACCTTGAGACTTAAGTTCATTATCACTTATTATTGATTCTCTCACATCATGTGGTATTCTATTTTTCATAATAGTTCCTGTCCCTTTGATGCCCCTTTTTTCAAGTTCATCAAACAACTTTTCTGAGGTAAAGAATCTATCAAAATAGAGTATATGTCCTGGTACTAGTTGGTCAGCCAATGTTAACACTGCTTTTTCACCCAACCCAAAAGGTGTATCAGCGTAGTCTGAAAAGGTCGTTTGCCCTTGGTATACTTGGAAATCACACACAGTACCGTCTGGATTTGCTAAGACAAATGCTTTTATGCCTACGGGATTAGGTTTTCCTGGACAGTACTGTTTTATGGAACATGACCCGGTGAATGGGATGATCATTTCGTCTAAGGAAAGGCTTTGGTCTTTTTGTTGAGCGCGACATCCAACCTGCATATTTTGGATTAGAGGGCGTACTTTCCAAAGTATATCCTGAGATCTCATTTGCGACGTGATATCATTGTCAAATACAACCTTCAAACTGTTTCTCAGCTGAAGGAATCTGTTTCGAGACATATTATCAGCTATGATAGGCACCTTCCATTTCTTCTCCCAAGCCATTCGCAGATTTGGATAATTGATGGAAGACATTACTAATGTTATACCCAGGTACACGTATGTTTCATCTGCGGTCAAGTTTAAGCTCCGCCCATGTCTCTCAACTGCGGTTTGGTTGCTTTTCTGGACAATTAAATTGATTAAATCGTCGTTTATATATTGCTTCCAATAATCTTGCTTCTGATAACCTTGACTATTTACTGGCAAATATGCGGGCTCTAATAAAACTGGAGATCGAGGAAAAAACTCTTGAATGGTCCAGTTGCTTGAAGGTACCGATGATCCATCCGATGGCTCAACAATTAAATTCGTTCGGTTCAATATTGTATCCACGACCCCTCCCTCTTCCCCTTCTTACGCCTCTCGGCTGTCCAGTCCCACGGCTCCGACCTCGCCCAGCACCACGTCCTCTCACAGCACGGCGTCCACGACCTTGACCACGTCCAACCGGCCTCTCTTCAGCCTCTGATTCCGTGTCACTCGATTCGGATTTATTATGTGCCCTATTTTCTGGCGAATCTAGAACTGGCATGAATTCCGGATCCCCTACATCTTCGTCTGAAGGAATAAAATCTTCAATTTCCGAATCTACCAGTAAACGTTCAATATCGAACTCCTCCAGACCTAGAGAGTAAAATAAAACCAAACCATTAATTTATACAATAACCCACTGTACATTAGAATGTACATATTATTTAGGAGGTTAAATTGAAGTAACGCTCAATGTGCAATAAAATGTACATAATATTTTAAGAGCGATTTAAAAAATATTTTTATATCTATGTATTAAAATAATAATATCAAACAACAGTACAGTAATAATTCATTCACTAAGATCAAAATCTCACACAAAAAGCTGTAAAATTAAAAAGATAAAAGTGGATCAAACTTACGTGGTATCCGCCGGCGCGCCATCTTGCCACGTGTGTGAAATTTTGACGGACAACCAATGCCTTTTACAAAATTGACAGACGTCAAAACGTTGACAACACTAAACACGAATCAAATAATAGTCACCATAAACATGTATACTGGCGGGGAATTCAAACTAGACACAAAATTTATTTTGTACATCGTAATGTACGCTGGGCGTTTACGCGAACTTTTTAAAACTATGTTTGGGCTTTAATGATTTCTAATATTATGTACAATAGAATGTACATGGGGCGGTACGAGGATAGGGAAGTGTAGGTTTTATTGCAATTGGAGCTGGGGCTGTATTTTTTCTTAATATTACTTCATAATGCTATACTTTCTGCTTGGGTGGGTTTAAAACACTAAATTTTGTACTTGCACTACGTGATTTCTTTTTCTTTGTTAGTTCATTGCACTGCATGTTTTATTTTTCCATTGACAGCAAAGGAAAGAAGGTGGCACATCATCAACTTCTGTGAATGTTGTGTGAGTTGCATGGCTTTTTGTACATTTTATTTTTATTTCAAGGGTTTTTGACATGGTTTTCACTAATGATTAATATTGACTTGTATAATGGTATTTAGACTAATATTATAAAGAAGGAGAATTTGTTCATTTGTAACGGTTAAACTCAAAACAATTTTTAAATCTTAGTTTCAAAGACTACTTTTTATCTCGATACCACAACCACAGGGGCAGAGCCGCGTGCTGAATAGTTAAATTGCCTTCTTCATCCATTACAGTATTTTTAGATATTTAGTTAATAATTTTTCATCAGTAATATTTTTTTTATTTTTTCATATGTCCACAGCATGCCAGATGATGATCAGTCCCCATCAAATAATCCTAGGTATATATTGCACCCTTTTCAATAGTTTATAATTAGGAATTAAGTAAACTTTTTTGCCATGCTAGGTAACTGTATTTCAGTTGGGTCATTCTGCTATTTTTTTTAACTTTGATTTTGGAACATGGAATGAGTTTAACCATATTATTATTTTAGATACGAGATAATGGAGGAATTTTTGATTTGTGAGGACCAGCCTGAACCCTCTGAAAACCAAATCGTGAGAGATGAGCAGGAATACCAGCACTCAGGCTCGCATGCTGCAAGAGGTCCTGCAGAACAAAGGCATCAAACTAATCTTGCCACCTCTCGAGATAATAATGACCCCTCAGACTGGGTTGCAAGAGAGCCTTCAAGCTCTCAAGCTGTGACAGAGCGTGTTGAGCAAAACACTTTCTCTCTCTCTCCACCACGACGACGACGTCGTCGTCGGCACCAACAAATTAATGGTAAGTTTAACCAATTCCATTTTTAGTAAGTATACACAGGCTATGTGTCTGTTTAAACTTTACATTTTAATATGATATTGACAAACATTTTTCTTTTCTAAGAACCTGAAGATCTGGAAGCATCCATGACCAGAGCCACCACAAATCTGGAAGTCATGGAGCAGCTGAACGCGCAAGCCACACGGGAGCACGCTCAAGCTACAAACAGACTTGCTGCCGCTTTAGAGGACATTAGTAATAGGCTTAGGGAGCCAATCAAAATTGTAATTGAAAAATCAACCAATCAATCATCACCACATACGGTAAATTTTAATTTTCGGTTTCAAGAATTTTTCTACTAGGCTAAAACATAATATCATTGTTCTTTTAAGTAATCATAGCTTAAACTATTTTTCCTTTTTCAGGCACACAGGAGGAAAAGAATTAGAGTTGTTTATGATTCTTCTGATTCTGAATAATAATTTAAAAATAATAAAACGAATGTTAAAAATGTATTATATTTTTTTTAATCAAACTCAAAATTATTTATTTCAAATACTTAAACCATTTAATACAGATACTTTTGAATTGTCACAAGAGTCAGTAAGTTGGTCCTTGATTGAAGCTATTTGCCCTATCCAAAGAGTAGATTCCAATGCAGAAGAAAGGGCAAGAAACTCCATGGTTACTCTTTTAAATTAGATTTTTTACAAATCAAGTGATACATCATCAAAAATTAAAAAATGTGAGAATAATGTAAACAAAACAAAAAAGAAATTAGTGCAATAAAAAAGAAAGAGTTTTCCATAGGAGTACAATCCGAAAATTTGCCATGGCAGCTCAGAGCCGACCAGTCCCAACTGACGGCGCCCATTCACGAACGCATGGATCATTTAGCTCAACCATTTTGAAGGGAACCGAATGATCCGACATATGCGCCACCATCAGCGAGACATTTAAGTGAGCACGACAACTCTCAACCGCCAAGCAATATTCAAGTCAATAAAAATAAACAGTAAATGGTTACATAGTACTCACATGATAAACTAAGTAATGCTTCTAAAGTTATCTATTACTAGGATATCAAACAAGATTTTTTTTTTAAATTATGGTCCCTCCACAACCTGGCAACAAGAGCTTGTTGAAGTAGTCTGCCTTTATGCAGATCAGGGTCAACACGACGGTGGGAGGTGGGAGGATGTTGTACTAGTAAATCCTGGGCTGCTTCATTTACATCTCTTTCAATCTGGAAAAACAAATTATTCATTTTAAACATTCTCATAGGAGATGACTGTGTCTGGTGTGTAGGTACACAGTCTTGTGGTATGAAGTCAAAGACAGCAAAAGACTTACCTGATGCTGTCTCTGCCTCTCCATATGGGCTTCTTCAGGTGTGAGAGGTGTGACTGGCACTCTGTTTTTATTTGCAATGTTGTGCAACACACAACAAGCATTTATAATTTGCCCAGCAGAGATGGGGTTATAGTGAAGCGCTCGCGCTGCTAGCAGACATCTGTAAAATAACATAATATCATAATACCCTGCTTACCATTACCTATACTGGATTTTTTATTGTTTTATTTATTTATTATTACTACTGTTTGTTTTTCCTTAAATGAATAAAACACATCCTCACAATATCAGTAGGATTAAAATACAAAACCTACCTAAAACGGGCTTTTAGTACTCCAATGCAGCGCTCCACTGTATTACGAGCACTTACATGCAGTTGGTAATAAAAATGCTCAGGTGTCCCTTCTTGGGTATTTAAAATAGGGGTCATCATCATCCTCCTCAAAGGATATCCACTATCACCTAGAAATATTTGAATATAATAAACAATATGTTTCTATTTTTTTTTTAATGGTTTAGTCAGGCTCTAGTTTCAAATATTACCCAACAAAAACACTTGCTCCCCAGCATTACATAACTCCTTAATGTGGTTATGTACAGGATGACTCTGCCATACACTGGAGTCATGGGCTGAGCCAGGGCTGCTTGCATCCACACACATAATGTTAAGGTCAGCATCACAAATCTACAAGAAATAGTTTTCAATTAGTATGTGGTCTTAAATTTGGTTATATTGATATTGACTTTAAAAATAAGTTTTCTTACGATCATAACATTGAGGGAATGGTATCCTTTTCTATTGAAAAACCTTTCTTCATGAATAACAGGCCTCAAAATAGCCACATGGGTTCCATCTATGCATCCTAACACTCCGGGAATCCCAAATCGAGAGAACCTATAACATTATTTAATTTTACATAATCATTTAAGATTTGAGACAAAATTAACTGAACATGTCTCCCAATTAGGTAGGTAGGCATCTATACTTGTTCTTTTCCGAGTCGGAACGTTTTGATGAATTCTGACTCGGGTAAATCACGAAACGGATCTACACTGAGCCTCATTGTTGCTCGGGATTTGCGACGTTGCCGAGCCAATTCTAATGATCGCTGTCGTCGACGGCGATCATTAGAATTGGCTAAAGCCAAAATACGCCAACGTAAACTTGGTGATGGCCTCATTCTTATATTAAATGACTAAAAATAAACAACAATTTAAACGCTACGCGTAACGATCTATCGTTGTTGAATTGTACTTCAATGGTAAGATTGTCATTGAGAGACGATTCACATAAATGTCAAACAAACGTCAAATAACGAGCGGACTACCAATAATTGTAAGATCGAGACACAACTGTGACACGATTGAAGAGCATAATAGCAAATTGTTGAATGGCGATTGAGTGGCAGTTCGATGATATTTCAATGGAACACGATTGGTCTTAAATAAGTAGTAGTATACCAAATGTGCCAAACTATTTAATCGAGATGCAATTGAGATTCAATTGAAGCATTTGTAAATTAGCAGACTTGGGGCCCTGATGTTCGTATCGGCACTGTGCATAGCGATGACTCTGCCATCTCGTGACTTGCATCCAAAACTTTTACCTCAAGTGTCAAAAATTCTACTGTCAAACCACTGAAAAAAATTCTGAATTTTCGTGTTTAATTTTGCTAATTTGAGTTATCAAAATGTATTGTTGTATTTCTGGATGCTGTAATACATCCAAAAACAACCCCAAGGGTGTAAAAGTTTACTATTTCCCTACTAATAGTACTCACATGCCATGGCTCAGGGATAAAAGAATTAAATGGATAAATGCAGTTATAAAACACACGTAAGTATACATTCAAGTATTTAAAAAGTAGGTACTATTTGATTTTATTTATATAAAAATCACCAATTTTGTGGGTAATTATTATTGAAAACAGTTTAATTTTCGATGATCGTTGAACCTAACCTATAACCGTTGTTTCTTTCAGTAGACATCCAAATAATTGGCTCCCGTCTTAAAATACCACCATCTGCAGCGCCCATTTTATTGACAACAAAAAATCCGAAAATCCTCTACACCCGTCGTATGTACCTACAATTTTTCCTGCTGAAGAAAATATAAAAAACTTGGATCAACAAATTGAAAGATTTGAAAAACACCAACGTCGAATGCAACGAGCTGGATCAGTAAAAGAAGATAAGTCCTGTCAGAAATTTAGACCTGAAAATAGTGTTGAACTTGAACCTCAAAAACCATCCAGTCGAAGTGTTGGTTGTTAAAATTATAATATATAATGTGAAAATGAGATTTATACTCCATTTTTTTGATGTAATTTATTTAATTGTAATGGTGTTTGCACTGCTGAGGTCCAGTGTAACATTGTATCAAAAATAATGACACATAAAAGTTGTGAAGCAAATATTGTTACATTCAAGAAAGTTATGAAGGATTTCAGTTGTGACCCTATTGACCAACATTCACAAATTCTGCTTTGCCTTGGATTTCATGGGATAAGTTCAATAAAAACGGATGAAAATTTAATTAACATAACAGGGGTTTCATTTTCAGTGTTTAATCTACTCTTGAATTTACTTCCTGATGTCGAAATCAAGTTTATAAATAAAAAAACAAAGTTACTTATTACACTGATGAAACTAAAAACAGGATTACCTTTTTCAACATTGCGTGTTATATTTCAAATACACAAATGATAAATGATTTTATTTTGTAAGTAGATTTGTACAAACACTTTTACACGTGTCAGTCATATTTTAAAACTAGATGAGGTCGGCGTTTCCTATCTGACTAGTCTGAGAAGAAAGGCCGAAACAAACTCAGACGTCACAGTCTCTTTTAAAGTCCAGACATAATCTTGGTCAGATCATAATAATATGAAGACCATGTAAGTCGATGTCTGAGATGGTCTTTTGAGGAAAGAACCACACAGATTGAGAGGACCTGTCCAGTCAGTGCACACATATGTCAGAAATCGTGCAGCTCAACTCAAAACTTAAGGAGGTCAACGATTCGACGAACAATACCAAAGAAAGGACATTTGGGTAGGCCACATTAATTACTCAAACTGCCAGACCATGGCAAAAACTAACAGAACAGAGAGAAAATGAAAAATAAAATGACCCACATAATCTTCATATTCACAATAATTAAAATAATAGAATACTTTACAAAGTAAGCAAATGTCATAGATCAAATTCATTAATGTCAAAGTGTATATATAAAAAACAACAACAAAACAAAAAAATAAAAACATTCAATATGTAAAAATTGGAAGCAGCTTAATCCCAAGCCTTTTTGTCCTCGATATAAGTCTTAACGGTATAAAAGGCTTTCTGGCACAACTTACGTTTAATTAATGATTTGAATTTATTAAGGCCTTAGATCTTGAACGAGGCTTGGAACTTTATTGTAGAAGCGTATACATTGGCATCTGAACGAGCCACCTATTTTCTTTAGCCTTGTTGTAGGTACAACAAATTTGTGTTTGTTCTTAGTATTTATATCATGGATATCACTGTATTTTTTAAACACTTTTATGTTTTTATGGGCATATAAAAGATTTTCATTACTATACTGAGAAGGCACAGTCATAACATTAATTTCTTTAAATTTGTCTCTGAGCGAGTGTCTCGGACTTAATTTATAAATTGATCGAACAGCTCGCTTCTGCAAAACAAAGATAGTCTGAATATCAACGGCATTTCCCACAATAGAATACCGTACGACATTACACTATGAAAATAGCTAAAGTACACTAAACGGGCTGTCTCTATATCAGTTAAATTACGAATTTTTCTAACAGTGTATGCTGGGGAACTTAGCTTTTTTGACAATTTGTCCATATGTGGACCCCACTGTATCTTAGAATTCAAAGTTATGCCCAAGAATACTGTGCTGTCTTCAGGATTCAATTCTTCGCCCTTTATCAACACATTAGTTTTCACCTGTCTAATGTGAGGTAACGTAAACTTAATGCATTTGGTTTTTTTCTCGTTTAGAAGTAAATTATTAACATTGAACCAGTGGACTACTTTAGAGATCGCGCTATTTACATCGTCAGTAACCTGCTGCTGACGTAAGTTTAAACAAAAGTGAAGTGTCATCTGCAAACAACACTATATCATGATTATCCTTTATGAGGTACGGCAAGTCATTAATATAAATAAGAAACAAGAAAGGGCCAAGAATTGAGCCCTGTGGATTCTCCCATGGTTACTAAAGATCCGGGAGATCTTTTTCCATTAACATCAACGCTCTGAATCCTCTTACTCAAGTATGAAGTAAGAAGATTCGTTCCGGATCCCGTAGTGGCGCAGTTTCCTGATTAAAGTTTCGTGAAGAACGCAATCGAATGCCTTGGACAAATCACAAAAAACGCCCAAGGCATCGCATTTATGTTCCCAAGCATTATAAATATGTCCTAAAAGTTCAACACCCGGCATCAGTAGTCGAACGAACGTTTGCTATGTAATGAGATGAAGATGATTCTACGAACTATTTGGAGGGTGCTGCACGTGTTGATGATACTGTAAGTACAGCTGATTTCACTACTGTAGGAAACGATTGCCACTATCTCGAAACTGCAATGGAAAATACTATTGCCAGCGCTACACCTACGGTAGATCAAAATATCGACATTGCTCTGCCAAATGAAAGTTTAGATTTTGGATCCGACGACTCTGTGGCAGACCCATCTTATGTTCCCCTTTCGGATATCACAAACGTGCAGCCTTTAGATAACCTTGATGTAAATTGGTTTCCTGACAGGTATATTGAGCCGGAAGTTGCAGGTGCGTCCAGAACCAGTAAACGTAAAGCTGACCGTCAGAATTGGAAGAAAATTAAAACCCAAAAAAATAGAATGTTAGGAAAAGAATACATAGGGTATAAAAAAAATGATTCGAAGTATGTTCAAAATGCTCCAAAACCTAAAAGGATTTTAGGACCTAAATGTAATTCGCCATTATGTCTGCGCAGCAAAACCCTGTTTTGCGCACAAATTAGTGAAGAATGATAATCATATTTTTTATTTGAAGTGCCCAGATGGCCCTACATAGTTGATGTTGCAGTTTATAAGCTGAGTTAGTTTATAGAAGAAATAATGTCGACTTTTTATTATTTACTTACTTTTGGCAATTTTCATACTTGTTGGTAATCTTTTATTCTTTCATAAATATATAATATTAATGACTAAAAGTCATTTAAATGACTTAATATTATTAAATAAATGATTGATTGAGGTTGTGGCATCATTTTATTTCATTTACAATTTCGCGTAAGTACTGTCTATGAACCAGAATCGTTTGAAACTATGCAGCGTAAGCGATTTTGAAAGTAAACCATTGGGAATATTGACTTTGAAAATAGTACATTGGATTCCTATAGTTTTGCTGGAGAACGAAACGGTCCTATATTCAAGTTCGTTCAAAATTTGGCCTATTAGTTTTTTAGAAACTTAGTTTTTTGACCCTCATGTAAAACTGTACATGTGTACATTCGCGGTATTTAACAAAGTTACGCGGAATTGGACTATCAACGACGAAATACTCGTAGACTGACAACAAAGACCGCTCATTTTTTGTAAAAAAAAAAAAAACAACCTCAATATTACAATAATATACATACTATTTTTTAAAGTTACGGCCACTATTTCCCCTGACACAAAATTACCCTACCTGTCTATGATTTTTAATATTTCGTGTGACCCCCGTTAGCCTTGATACAGCTAATGAGACGTCGACGCATAGACGCCACAATATTTGCACAGATACATATTTGTGCCGCGCAAACTATACATACTACCTATACAAGATCACAGAGACTCATTTATTGCCCTTTGAATAACACTAGTTTGTTATGTATATTACGAATTCTATCGCTGGGTGCAAAAAACTGTTTGGTACTGTGGTGAATCCTTACTTCAAAGTAATTCATGGCGATTGCTTTCAAAAGCATTATTCTATGATTTCCAATCAGCGTTTGGTCATCATTACTGTGTAGATTTTTAAATATATGAATGTCACATATACAGTCCTTAAAACATAAAAGTATTAATTTCTGCATTAAGTTTTTCTCGTTGTAAAAGCTGATACCTTCATTTGAACGCAATCTAAATATTTTTTCAGCACGTTCGCATATTTTAATGACGCTCCTCGATGGATAGATCAACCCTCCTTTATCTTTTTTGGCAATAAATCCATCATATTTGTTCGAGATTAAAGATATGAGGCATTCCTCACATTTAATTATTTTTCTCAACTTTTTTACAACGAATCCTGCTATATACGCAATGACTTCTTGTGAGTACAAAGAAAGCCTAGAGGGGTCTGCCAAGTAGTCATGGTCACTATCGACAGCTGGTAGACTTTTAACTGACTCGTAATTATCATAAGATTCAGTTGTATGCGTAAATAAATTAATTTTATTTTCGTACCGCATTTCACTAAAGGTTAAAATTTTTATGTCTTCCAGGGGGATGCAATTTCCTGATGTAATATGTTTTATTTCCCCATGTATAACTAGCCTTTTATATGCGCTTTTAAATTGCATAGCAGTTGGGTTATTGTTAAATCCACCTTTGGCCCGAATAGAGCTAAAAAAACATTCCAGGTGATCCTGGCTCATTTTGTACAAGGGCACAAAGTTCAAAATCTTGGAAGCGATTACATTTCGGTAAACCTTTTTAAGACTCTGAATACAAATATAGAATCCGAAAAACCCTACTTTTCTATTAGTCTGTAATATTGGTTGATCTTTTAATTTCAATCCAACTATGTAGTTTTCCATTTCATTCAAGAAAATTTCAATGTCAGGGTAGTTCTTATTATTCATAGGTTTTTTGAAACCAAATGTATGGAAGTTTCGGCTATTTAAAATATCAAATATGCTATTAATATTTCTTATAAATTCTACGGTGGCTTCTGAATCAACAAAGTCTGCCAATCCTAAATCTTTTCGACAAAATTCTATAGATTCAGCTACAAAATTACTGAACGTTTGGGCTGCCAATTTTACTTTCATAATTTGTTTAGCAAAATTAATATGTTGGCTTCGGAATCGATTAGCCAAATGAAGGCCTTCATTATTTTGTAAATTATGAAGATTAACAATAAATTGCCAAGATATTTTTTGACCATTTAAGTTGGTAAGCTCATTTTTTTCTCCAAGGGTGTTTCTTATTAATTTCAACATATGTGCTGGATCGGGAAAAATTGAGATTTCTTGATTCTGAATGGTAAAAGAAGTTTTAAGATTACTCAAATCTAAAGGATCCAAAAGACAGTCAAGGCATTTGGCCATAGAAAAATTGGCAGGGCAACCGTCAAACGTCAGTGAAATTATATTAACCCCACATGAAATTAAAAGTCCCACACATTGTTTTACCAAATTTGCCTTTTGTGCTCCTGTACAACCATCAACCAAGAAATAGCCTACTGGAATTTTCCAACTATCGTTTACAGCGGTGACCATAAATACTAGAGCTTCCCTAGCAACAGCAACATTATGTCCATCTAACACTTCTCCAAAATTTACTAATCCCACGCATTTCTTACCGTCCCACTGAACATGTTTCCGAATCGCCATTTCATCCAGAGATAGAGCGCAATAAATTGTTTTGCTTTTAGCACGCTTAACTAATAAATTTATACATTCAAGTGATTCATCAGTAAATCCTGGGCTACCGTCAAAACTCTTATACCATGTACGTAAAGTAGACGGATGTGGTAAACAAGAATTGAATGAATTTCTTACAAAATTGTATGCCCTCGGGCTTATAAAATGCAAGCAAAGCGCAAATTTTCGGAGAGCTGGAGAATACTTAGAATTAGCAGGACCAGGGTTAATAACTTTTTTCAAGAAGTCTTTGTTGACGTATTCAACTGATCCAATTAAGTCGCAATCTTCTTCACTAACAAGTTATCTTGACTTTAATTCTGTTAGAATATTTTCTAAATTTGCCACTTTCTTATTCAACCTTCGCGATTTTTCTCGAAGCGCCCTTAATTTTTTCATTCGTTCTTCAGATCGTTTTTTTTCATTTTTCCATTTTCGTTTCAGAGTTCTTGGTGTGAATTCTGGTGATTTTTCCTAAAAAAAATTGTTATATTAAAACAAGGTACTCATTTCATAATTACATAACAACATCATCCTAAAAACTACATAACAATAATAAACTAATAGAGATGTGTGTGCCCGATGAATGTCAATAGACTCGCTACCATGTGGCTTATTACCAGCGACGAAACTTGGATGCAGAAACTCCTGTAATAAGAGATCACGTCTGCCTACACCGTCGGGGGTTATAGGCGTGATGATATGTATGTGTCTTATTGTAAAGAGAAACTTACGGGCAAAGATTTTGTACAGCATTGCATCACGTCAGTAGCCGCAGGGCAACTTTCTGTGATGGTCGCCAACGGTATCACGGTAGATGCAGATGTCATGCGTTCATTCAGATTTTTCATAACTTCAAACTGAAAAATATTTATTATTGTCGGGAATTCAGGTGTCTTTCAGTCAGGCCTTCATAAAAATAAAAATGACAACTTAATACATAAAATTGCTAAAAAGAAAATGTCTAAAAATGGAGATTTAATCGTCACTTGCTCGCTAATTGATAGTGTAGAGATTTTCTTGCATTGCATCACTTTTATTTATATTTTTGTTAAAATGGGGCAAGAATTTTACATAATTACTTCTTGTTTGGTTAACCTCTGGCAGACGGAAAGATGGACGGATTAATGAAAGGAGACACTTACAGGCACAGATTGTGTATCGCATTGCAAAACCTCAGTAGACACAAGGTGACTATCTGCAATGGTCGTCAACGCTATTACTGCAGATGTAGATGGTATGGGTTCAGATAGCTTTTTAGAATTTTCGTCATCTCCAAGCTGAAAAACAAAAAATATCATAACTTCACTGTATAATTTAAGTTGAGAGATGAAATAATTGTCAAACGTTACCATTTATAATAAAACACCGGCCAAGTGCGAGTCCAGACTTGCGCACAAGGGTTCCGTACCATCAGTATCACCTTATGGATATTTTATTTCCGAAACTACTGAACCCTTAATTTTATCATAAAGGGAAATCATACAATAAGAATCAAATGTTTATAAATGTGTCTCTCACCATCATAACTGGAACAGCTTCAGGATGAATGTAAGTATATCTTCCTTTCTTTAAAATATGGTCCGCATCAAAATGTCTGCTGCAAATTTTGGAACTCTTTTTTAGAACCCATTCATTTCGACCACAAGCAGCAATCCATTTTTTTCGAATGTCAGGGTTATGCGGGAAACTGTAATATAAGATAAAATTACATTACTTATTGAAATTATTAAATAAAATAATTTCAATATCTGCTTCTATTTTTAATTCTGTATCTGTATTATCTTTTCAATATTATCTTAAATTATTTATCTAATGAATATTGTATAAATCGTTGTCACACTTTAGGTTCTAGGTTTTACAAAACATGAATAATAATATGATAAGATTTGTGACGGACAAAATATGGGAAATTGCACGACCCGATACTTGCAACACTGAATTTTAGGTTATGATAAAAACATTATTTTTAAACGCAATTTTAAGTTTTTTATCCACTTTTATTATGACAAAAATTGATACTATGTCACATAAATAAAACAGTTAACACACAGTACATTGTTATTATAACCAAAACATTTAAGAAAACTTGAAACTTACGTATGAAAGGACAATCCTGGTATTTTCCGCTCACTATTGCTTTTACAGTTAAGTACACTGCACCGCATTGTATTATAGGTTTATCTCGGCTTTAAAACAATCAATGCAAGCAAATATATCAATAAATAAGGAAGAAAAGTGCCAAAATAAACTTCACAATTTCACAAAGACGAACTAACTGTCAAAATTTGTTTAGCTACATATGTTGCTCGCCTTGAAAAAACTGGCACGCACTGAGAGACGGAAATAGTATAGCTTTGTCCTTTTCTGTTACTTATAGTAACTCAATACTATATCCCTTTCTTGTGGGAATGAAATGGAGTTACCCGCCGTCTATACTTTTCTTTTTCTAAGGAATGGATTATTGAACGAAACCATAACTTTTTTCTTATAAAGAAAAAAAAGTGACAATTGACAGTGACATTTGTGCTTGGTGTCACATTTTGAACGAAAGTGTGGACATAGCTAATGGAATCTGCAACCGACCACATTTCTGGTGGATATGATGGTGGTACTTTTGAATATGTAACTTTAAGTGGACGTGTCTTTTGTTCTATTTTTTTTTTGTATGTTCCAGTGACATAAAATTTCGAAAATCAGTCGCTAATTGCATCAACGGGTAAAACTTTTTCTTGGATTTCATTAAACACTGCGGGGATTTCAGAAGCTGGTGTATGAAATATGTTTTAACTTGTGGGCAAATTCACTATCATTTATGTATTTTTCATTCAGTCCAGCCACTTCAATGTGTTTGATTGTTGTTTTGTGTGTTGATTTTTTATTTCCAAATTTAAACTAGTCGAATTTATAAGAAAGGTCCAGGCTATTTTTTTCCTACGTCAGTGAAAGATAGAGAAACCACTGCAGAGCGAATGCAACCTTTTTGCAAATAAACAATGATGAGTTTTTAACATTTAATAAAAAATTCAATAAATATTCCTGGAGGCCTACCACGACCTCTTAACGCGATCCATTTTAGGACCTAAACTGAACTGTTCGTCTAATTCGTACCATGACGTCAGTTTAACGATTCAATTTAGGCCACGCCATCTAACAGCGATTATCCCAAACTGAGTCGCAAGTTTTGGTTTCATTCATTTAATTTTGTACTGTGTTTGGTACCATGACGTCCATAGAGCAGCCCAAACTGAAACGCTAACTGTCAAAATAAGCGATTCAATAAAAGTTACTATTTCTTTAACATAAACTGAAACGTTTGGTGAATTATTGGCGAAAACGAAGTTTTATAGTGCTATTTTAGTGGAATTTTACAGTAACCAATGTAAGTGTACTTCAATCTTTCTTTTAAAGTCTAAAATACCTATTTTACATGCATTTTTAACTGCATTTGTTTTTTCTTTAACAGATGTCTGATGAACTACTTTTATTTGAGTTTTTTTTAAGTAGATTCTACCTCACACTATGCCCAAAAACGTAAGAGGCTCCAGACACGCCGCCAGTTGCACCCCTTCAATAATTTTGAGGATGCCGAATTCATTAGGCTAATATAAATTAAATTAAACGAAATCTTGTTGATCTACCCCCTCACTAAAAAGCGCTGCAAAAAAACGTTATTTAATTGGCTGAAAAAGCTGGATTACGATGGCACTGAGCAAATATTGTTCATTCCTTCCTAATCATCTACTACATCTGCGATGGATCCAGTGCACGCCCGCATACTCACTACACACAACATACACATCTTGTCTCGCAATTTATCATGACCTTACTCACGTTTACCCACAAGACTGAGACAAGCACACCGTACACTCACACACTTCTCACGACACGCACAACACACCACACACGTACATGCACCTCATTTTGATTTTGATTTTGCATGATATTTATTTCTCATTTAGCATTTATTTTAACCTGTCTTTCTTTAATTCTCTTCCATAGAAGTTAATTGTTAATTGTCCCAAAACTTGTGCAATGTAAGCACAGCACCTAAACACAGTGGTGGGCCTGGAGATCTGTAACACAGGGTTTCCCTAGCACGGACTCCAGTCTCTCACAAAGGAGCTTTTGTCTTGCACGTATTGTTTAGTCCTAAGGTGTTATTTATAAGCTAACCTTTGTGGAGAGAGAAATAAACTATTATTATTTCCTTTATTTCATTTAAATACTTACAAAATACATTTTTAAATATTTTTATAAACAAAAGGATAAAAAAACATTTAAAAATATAAAAAGTAGTAGCCCACCGGTATCGGGAACAGGGTCCAAGCTACCGGCGGTCAGGGCTCCAGAGAGAGGAACTTCCTGACAATGCGAGCCGTGTCCAGAAGTACCGCTTTCTGAATCAAGCCCTTGATCCAGCTGCCCAACGAGAGCCTCCTCAGGTGTTGGTCGAGGCTTATTATTATTATTATTATTAGGCGCTATAGGCTATCCAAAGAATTAGTGCTCGATTTGTGCGCTGAGTTGAGCCCAATGTCCAAAGAGCCTGTCAAGTCAACGATTTATCTTTAGAGAACAAGGTAAATAACCTAACATAACTTCTTTTTTTTTTCTATTTATTTAAAGGGGCTTGTTCAATTTGAAGATGTTGCCCCTGTAATACAAATTACAGAATCCAAAACATATTTCAAAACATAATCATACAGTAGATTCACTTAAGCTATTCTATTTTTAATGTCCATTTGAGCGAGCGGGTACAGAAGTCTGGCTTCCCTTGACAAAGGGAAGGACAAAATGCTGTTACACCAGCCCACATCTGAGGGAATGAAATCAATTTCAGATTTTATAAAATATCTAAGGGCTTCGTTCCGGACACACTCCATCAATATGTGGTAAATATCTTCTACTACATCGCATTCAGTGCAATTTGATGAAATAACCTTACCCATCATAAAAGCAAATTTATTTAATGGAATGTGTCCCGAGCGAAGTCTAAAACTCGTTACTATCTCATACCTTCCCATATCGGATTGTTCAAACCAAAGCTTATCAGGTAATGTTGGTTGTACAGTTTTGTACCAAATACCTTTCGTTAATGACCTTCTGTCAAAATACTCTGACCAGAACTCTGTACTGAAGTTCTTAATTTCACTTAAATGGTTGGTATAATAAGACTCGCAAGCAAAGTTAATACCGTCTACTGAGGCTTCCTTAGCAAGTTTATCGGCCATTTCATTTCCTACAATGCCGATATGGGAAGGTATCCACTGCAAAATAACATTAAGATTTACTGAGTTAAACTCATACAAACTTTTTATAATATCGTATGCCAGTGGAATGCCCCTAACCAAAGCTGAACATCTATTCAAATGCTGTAATGCGCTTTTGGAGTCGGTAAGAATAACACAAGTATGCCCATTCTTAATCGATCTTACATATGACAACGCTTCTGCAATGGCAATGGGGATCTTTACTGCCATTTTATCACGATTTAGGCCATTGAAAGCTGTCAATTCAATACATTTTATAACCTATCATTAAGTTAATTTCAATTTTTTTCCCTAAATGCCTTTATGTGCTGTACCAGGATGTAATATCCCCGGTGTACATTTATTTCCCAAAGATGCAACGCTAAAAAAGAAGGGGGAAAAGGCTATGCGTCGCAAAAATTTTGGTAGCGACACAGCGTAGCAGGTTATGCCGGAATCATTTCCAAGAATCTAACTATGTAGGAGAGTCAGCTTATACAGGTGAGTTATTATTAACTTTGTTGATTTTAGTCATTAGTCAGATCTCTTTGGTGGTTAATTTTAACTAGCTGGTCAGTGGGTCATCTGTGTTTGAAAACTGTCTGCTTCCTATGGATTTATTATATGTAAATAAACCAGTGAACAGGGATCCTGTGTGCCTCCTTATTACAGATTAAGAGTTAAGTCTTATACTTATCTCTTGTACCATCCTATGTCTACAACTGTAAAATATCTGTGTGTTTATCAATTGTTGTTGTTTTTCAGGAAATCCTCAAATATGCAGATTTCTCAAAAAGGGGACTGTGCCAAGCATATTCCCTTGGTCCACCCGGGTGTCAACAACGCCTACATCAAGAAGCCTACGGTATTTGGAAAGAAGCAAACGCAGAATTGATTTCAATCAGCCAACTGTGGATGAAAATATTCCCGAACCCTCTACAAGCACTGAAATAGAAATATCTACTGTAGAGAGCTCCCCAGAAGATACTACTCCAAGAACAGTCTCTGTTAGCACTCAATGTGGTAGTTCTTTGGGAATCATATCACTGGAGACTATGAGGGAAAATCAGCAAGCTATTCATTTTTATACTGGGCTAGAAAACTATCAAAAATTCATGCTGGTTTTAGACACATTAAGTCCCATGTGTAATAATTTAAATTACAAGGGAAGTAAAGTAGTTAATGTTTCTGTTGGTGACCAACAGTTGATAACACTTATCAAGCTAAGGAGGTATTTACCAGATAAATGATAAATGATGAATGATTTTATTTTGTTGTAAGTAGGTTTGTACAACCTACTTACAAAAAAATAGATTTTAAGTTGGCATTTTTATTTGGTATTTCCCAAACTAATGTTGCTAACATTTTTATAACGTGGATCAATTTTATGTATGAAATATGGAGTTTAATTATTATTTGGCCCAGTAAAGAATTGGTACAATACTATATGCCAGAGTTATTTAGAAGAGATTTTGCAAGTACAAGAATTATTGTGGACACAACAGAAATACCCATTACAAAGCCTGGGAATCTTGTAGCACAGCAGGTGACATTCAGCAGCTACAAACACAAAAATACTGTGAAGGCTATGATTGGAACTACACTTGGTGGCTTAATATCATATGTCTCAGAATGTTATGGAGGTTCAGTCAGTGATCGTCAGATTATAGAAAGATCCAATCTTGAAAATCTGTGTGACAGTGGCGATTCTATCATGGCAGACAGAGGTTTTAATGTACAGGACATTTTTGCTCCAAAAGACATTAAAATTAACATTCCAATGTTCTTGAAAGGAAAGACACAAATACCAGGTGTTAGAATAGTACATGATAGAAAACTAGCAAGCAAACGAGTTCATTTAGAACGTATCGTACGAACGTACGTAACGTCTAGCTAAAACTTACAAGATTTTTGTATTTTTACAAGATTTTCATGTACCGCTAGCATCTTGAATTTTATTTGTATGCGCTACGGCTTGTAATTTTAGAGAAAATATTATGAAATAAAAGCATTTTTATGATAGTAAATAAATTTTATTATAAAACCTTATTCTTTAAAAAAATATTTTTTATTACAGCATTTTTAAAAAAGTTATGATAAAAAGAATCAAGTTTTGTCACCATATCCTGTATGAATTGTTCATCACGTTCAATGAATATAACATTTAAACCTTTATAGGTAAAAACCAATAAATTACAAAATAATCTTTTTGTTATATATAACTGCCCTTGAATTTGAGAATAATATATACATTTTTTTTTTTTAAAGTTAGTTGTCCATTTTCGCCATATTGTAGATATGGTACTGTTATAGGACTGATTTCTTGATTTCTAGAAGCATATGGACATATAATTTCAATTATGGTTTCTGATCCCAGTAAACCATCAGGAGATGCTCCCAGATAAGGCCTGTCTTGAGACAAAAACAAACCACATTCCACTACAACCACATCATAAGTCTCCATGTATTTTTTAAGAGTTACTTTTTCGTTTAAAATCCCATGTGCCATGGCTCTTGTCCGGACTGAATTTTTATTTAATATTTGATGGGAATATTTATTTAAAGTTTCACTTTTCAAATGGCACACAGTGTGAAAAATGCTGGCTGTTATGTGGGTTTTTCTATAATCATGCCACTTTGGATTGGAACTTTGCCCTCTAGTTTCCATTTCAATTTCTTTAATTCTGTTTTCAGACACATTCAACAGACTCATGGATTCTAAAAAAACATCTAGTGCTGATTTTTCCATATACTCGTGGTCCAAACATATTCCTCGTTGGTTAGCTGTAGGATATAATTGTTTCAGAGGCATTGATGACTGTGGGTAATTAAAATCAATGACTGAAACCTGCATTGAAAGGCATCCTTATCAAAATTAGGGTTTTGTCTCAAGTATGGAGAGTAAATCGAATTATGGATATCTCGTTTGGACGGCAATCTGGAGGCTCTCAATGGTGTTGCATAATATTTCTTTGATGGCTTATGAAATGTCTGCAGTTGTGAGGTAGAAACTTCATGTAGGAGTATTACTTTTTCCCGGACAATATTTTCAGCAGCAAGAAGTACCACAGCTATATGCTTACAATGAGCTTCTTTTCCTTCTCCTGCGGCACATTCACAGCTTGCTTCTTCAGGCATTCTATCATTGGTTAATTTTATGTTAACCTCATATTGAAGCTGCTTCATGGCTGCCTTGCAATAACCTGAAAGAAGTATTGATATATATAATAGGCAAATTATACATCAACATTTAAAACTTCACCATCCTACCATTGTAAATCATGGAAGAAGCGACCTGGCCATATTGGTTTCTAAACATCAACTTTAAAATGAGTTTTTAGTGAGAATAAGCTTACCTTTTAGGTATGTATCTTGGCCGGATGTTGTTGATCGTAAAACAAGAAGGTATCTTGATTCATACAATCTTACAGCATCACTAGTATTCTTATTAAATCTGCAATAAAAACCATTATGAAAAATAAGGGCTGCACGAGGGGGTATAAAACAAAATTTACTTCTTTAGAAATAATATTAGATTAAGTACCTATCAAAATCATTTTGAATATGTTGTTTGGTAATCTTCGGCAATACGGTGGAGCTATTAACGTCGTGGTAAAGTTCTGCAGCAGGAACGTCAATTGCTTGGCTTCCAGAAGCTTGAGGGCTTTGATTACCGAAATTAAAATTTCGATCATAAGCTTCTAACCTAAAAAATAAACAACACCATTTATCATTAAAGTAATGTTCTCCCATTTCTCGTAAATTTCCCTATCATGAGTCAAGTAACAGGTAACAACTAAAAAAAATATCGAAATGTAGAGCATGTTAATAATAAAAAATATTTTATTAAATATAAGTCTACCTGTCAATAAGATCTGCTTTCTTTCCAGATATCCTTCCTCCTCGTTTTTTTAGTTCGTCTTTCAATTCTTTAACCTTCCAGGTACCATACATGTTGTCAATAACGATAGCGGACCGGTTTCAACACAAAAAATAGCAAGACTCAAAGCGTACACAAAGCGAATACGATTTGACAGCAGTCATCCCGCCGCTAGCGACATCTGCGCTGAGCTTTGCGTGTGGATCCCCATTAGCTCCGCATACATTATCGATATCTTCAAATTATTGACTTTTAATTTTATATAATCTTTTGTTTGTATATCAATAAAAGCAGCACCGATCCCTTCACTGTCCTTAGAGGCATCTGTATAAATTTTGTGGAAGCCCGAATATTTATGTTGTAAAATCTTGACACATAATAATTGCAAATTAGGTTTAGAATACGACTTTTTTGGTTTGTCTAAGAATGAGATGCTACTGTTGATAAAACTAGATACGTTGACGTTACTAATCCAGGAATCTAAACTAAACATTTCAAGTTGCTTACTCGACTTTATTGGTAGTGACTGGAATTTATTGTGAATTGTTACTAAGATCGGTTTTTTCTTCCTACTCCAGTATGCATTTTGACATAGATCGGTAAGATCATGTAAAATATTTATTAGTTTATTATTAAGTGATTTTGATTTTAACCAAAACTTACCGGCTAAAAATACACGTGGAACAAATAAAGGTTGGAGTTGTAACTCTGCCTCCATAACGTGTATAGGAGTGCTTTTAATGAAACTACCTGATTCGCATGTATTGATTTTGAACTTTATCTAATTTAGAAGAATTACTCATAGCCTCGTAAGGCCCAACGACCTAATTTATTGACAAAAAAATTTTGACACTCCGGCCCGAGACACTATTTAAATTCATTAAGTTACGGCCCAGCGACCTAAAATTGTGACATGATATTTGAACGTATTTTTTCTGTTTAAATAATCCCGCCAATTCAAATCTGCCATTGACAAATTACTAACTTTGAACGCATCTCTAATTTTGACAATTTCAACTTGACGTTTTAGAACCAATAATCTGTCTTTTTGACGTTTCATCTCGTGTAAATTGAAGCCTCGTGGATGTAGGTAAGTAAATCTATTAATATCTTTATAATCATTACATGGTGATGTCTGAAATGTATCGCAAACAGTTGCGGAAATGTCATATTTTGTTCCTACGCATTTTTTTCAATGGAAAGTCATTTTAATTCAGTAATATACGAACGATAAAAACTATGTCCCAAAATAAGGTCGGTGGGTTTTTATTGTAAAAGTTAGCCTAACTTCTATGTCATAATTTTAGGACTTTGGGTGTTTACTTTATGTTTTCTTTGTTTAAGCCATGAATAACGAAGCTATCGAAGCTGAGTTTAATTTGGACATATCGAGTTTGAAGATGACGAAGACAACGATGATATCGATGATGTGGACTATCGACCACCTCAGGGTCGAAATCGTCAGTCGGATAATTCAGCAGAATCGTCTTCGGATTCTGAAGGCGAGCTTTCAATTTCAAGTCCTGCGATTTCTAATTCTTCTGTTATGCGAGGGAGGAGCTTACAGCGTCGAGGTGGCGGTCGTGGTCGTAGAATTTCTTTGATTTCTCAACGAAGTCATAGAAGAGGAAGCTCTTCTCGTGGAAGAATGTATCAGCAAGTGGAAGCTGTAGATAACGAGGATATTGGCAGTAACGATGGACAAACTGGAGATTGGATAGAAAAAGATTTTAATCCAGATATAATTCCCTTTATGCAACCATCGTATTTACCTCCTAATGACGAAGAGTTAAGTAAAATTGATTACTTTCGTCGATACGTAAATGATGAGCTGATGCAAATCATCGTGAATAGATCCAATGAGATGTATCTATCAAGAAACGGCCAGTTATTAAATTTGACACTTACTGAGTGCTACATTTTTTTTGCAATTAATTTGGCTATGTCGTGTATTGGATATCCGATTCTCCGCATGTACTGGCAACATAAGTTTCGTGTCGCTTTTGTAGCTAATCACATGTCACTTCTTTAAAATTCGTCAATGACAACGACTTTTCTGCCGAAGATAAAAGTAAAGACAAGCTCTGCAAAGTTCGCCCACTTATCAAAGAAATTCTTAAGGGTTGTCATTCCATACCAAAAGATCAAAAACTGTCAATTGACGAAATGATCATTCCTTTTACGGGCTCCTGTTGGATGAAGCAATATAATATTATGGTGGCGCGGCGTCAAAGCGTCGGCGGCTACGTGGTCGGAAGCGATCGCGCGTCTCCGCGCGACCTACGGCGTGGCGCAGCCTGCGTATCAAGTCCTACGGCAGATCTTCGCTACGGAACAACAAGAGGAAGAACGTGCGGAAGTGTTTTTGTGTAAAGTGCGGGCATTAATTGCTAAATTACCATACAAATTCGACGAAGTAGTGCAGGTAGACTTTTGCTATGGATTACTGCACCGACGCGTAATAAAACGAGTGCCGCGTGATTGTGTACGTAATTTAGATGATCTGTTGTATAAGGTGAGGATCGCGGAGGATACATACAAAGCGCTTAAGGTAGCAAATTCTGGTATAAGTAATAATAATACGACCCCGCAAACCAAAACATCGACATCGAATTCGAATTCGACCACCACGAGTGCGTCTGCACCGCGTAGCAACAACAAAAATAGACCCCGTTGTAATCATTGCAAGTTATTCGGGCATGTAAGTGACGAATGTCGTAATCGAGATAAGGCGACTAATAATAAGAACAATAGCGACTCTATGCATAAGGAGTTACGTTGTTATGGTTGTGGTAAACAGGGCGTCGTGAGATCGAAATGCGATGTTTGCGTGAAAACATTGTCGAAACCAGACGAGAAAACATCTTTCAACACTGTTGATGTAGATTTTTATCGTCATGATGATAGTAATAATAACATTAGTACGAGTGATACCGCTTCGTGCGTTCAAATAACGAATATGAGTGCGCGCGAACATCACCCGATGGTAAATATTAGTGTTATGGGCCGTAACGGCGTGGCGATTATAGATACCGGCGCTACACATAGTATTGCGAGCCCTCTATTGCACCGAATTTTGGTTGATTCAGGAGCCTGCTTTAGCGAAACTAAACGTTTCGTACGCCTGGCTGATGGTACACAAGGGTGGAGAGACCTGTTGTCAACCGAGGTAAATATTATTATTCAAGGTCGTAAGGTACTTTGTCAGTTCTTAGTATTGCCTGGTAATAATATTAGGACGCTTTTAGGTATAGATTTTTTGGCGCGGGCCGGCATAGTAATAGACGCCGCCCGACGCACTTGGTCATTCTCGGACAGTCCGGGACATTGTTATGATTTTGTTTACACATATACGCTCGAACCTACTGATGCGGAACTCTTGTGTACCGCATCCACTGAGTTATCGTTGCGCTCAGACGAAGGGTCTAAGTTGACCCCCGAGCAGCGGCATACACTCAACGCTTTTATAGAAAACCGTGCGCCGCAGTTCGCACGCGACGGACCGGCGACGGAGTTCGCCACACATCGTATAAAGGTAAGCTCACAACAAGAACCTATTGCTTGTCCACCGTACAGGATGTCGCAAAATAAGAAAGAGGCCTTGCGGAAGGAGCTTGATAAGCTGCTGCAAGATGACGTCATCGAAGAGTGCGAGTCACCTTGGGCCTCCAATGCCGTACTTGTGGCTAAGAAGGACGGAAGTTTAAGGCTCTGTATAGATTACCGGAAGCTTAACGCGGTGACCGAGCCAGACCGGTGCCCCCTCCCCCGCATTGAGGACATACTGCACGCGGCCAAGACCAGTGAGTATATGACCACTCTCGACCTTCGCTCAGGCTACTATCAGGTTAGCGTCTGCCCAGAGGACCAAGACAAGACTGCGTTTACGTCACCACTTGGTACCTTTAGATTTAAGTGGATGCCGATGGGACTACGTAATTCGGGAGCCACTTTTCAGAGGATGATGGATCGGTTCCGTTCTAACCTGAAGGAAGTGGAACTCCTCGCATACCTTGACGATCTGATTTTGTTGTCACCAGGTCCTTTCGAGAAGCACCTGGCTGACCTTGAGGCGGTCTTCGAACGACTGGCCATGTTCAAGTTAAGAGTCAATAGGGACAAGAGTTTCTTTGCGAGGGAATCTGTCAAATTCCTAGGCCACGTCATCGTGCCAGGCGGGATCCAGGTAGATCCAGACAAGACAGCAGCCGTTGACAACATGGCTGCGCCTCGGAACGTAAAGCACTTGAAGTGTTTTTTACAGACGTCGAGTTGGTACCGACGCTTTATCAATAATTACGCGGAAATCGCGAGGCCCCTGACTAACCTCCTGAAGAAGTCGAGTGCTTGGCGATGGGACGCCGAGCAACAGGAGGCGTTTGAACTCATCAAGTCTCTCCTCGTGTCCGCACCCATTCTCTGTCAGGCAGATGAGTCGAAATCCTTCGTCCTTTGCACTGACAGCAGCGCTTATTGCCTCGGGGCTGTTCTGATGCAGGGGGAGGGACACGACGAGAGGCCCATTGAATACGCAAGTCGACTCCTCACTAGCGCCGAGAGGAACTACTCTACGACCGAGCGAGAGGCTCTCGCCGTCGTGTGGGCACTCGGTAAGTTCCGCGGCTATGTAGAAACCGCGAAGGTTACGGTTAGGACAGACCACCAGCCCTTGCGATGGCTGATGAATCAAAGGTCACCTAGCGGCCGACTGGCCAGGTGGGCCCTCACCTTGCAAGAGTTCGACCTTAACATCGAATACGCACCCGGTCGCGCGAACGTGGTTGCCGATACGCTGTCGCGACCCTTTTGTTCTGAGGACCAGAACGATTGTGACCTATGCATGACGGTCATCGACATGCCGAAGAGGAACAGCGGTGACATCCGGAGCAATCAGGTAATGGACCCAGAAGTCCGGAAAATTATTGAGGACATGGAGTCCGACGAACCCTCTAGGGGGAGACCCTGGTCCGACCGCGGGTACACCATTTCCGACGGTATCCTATATAGGTACAGCTTGGAGCCAGATGATGGAGAGGACTGCTGCTTAGTCGTGCCTGAGCATGAACGCAGGCAGGTCATGGCCGACTTCCACGATGCGCCAACAGCTGGCCATTTCGGCGTGGAGCGCACGTTAAGCCGCGTGCGTGCAAGGTATTATTGGCCTGGCATGCGCACGTTCATCGCGAACTATATAAAAGAGTGCGTGCCCTGCCAGAGGTATAAAGCTGACAACCGCAAACCAGCAGGACTGCTGCAGACTCCCGCTGTGTCACGACGATTTGAGGTAGTTTCCGTTGACCTGTTTGGTCCGCTCGTAGAGACGCCTAGAAAGAACAGGTGGGTACTGATCGTTGAAGATGTCTGCTCGCGCTGGGTGGAACTGTTTCCGTTAGAGAATGCCACCAGCGTCGAATGTGCTCAGACTCTCGCGAATGAGGTGTTCCTCAGGTATGGAGTACCACGTCGCCTTATCAGTGACAACGGCGTGCAATTCGTGAGCGAGGTTATGCAGCAGGTCTGCCACGTTCTGGGAATAAGCCAGTCGCTCACACCCTTCTATCATCCCGAGGCCAATCCCATAGAAAGAAAGAACCGGGACCTCAAACCTCAATTGGCTATGCTCGTAGGCCACGACCATACCACTTGGGACGTGCAACTTGCAGCAATCAGGTTTGCTATGAACTCTGCGATTACCAGCAGTACTGGGTATTCGCCGGCATTCCTCACCTTCGGTAGAGAGTTACGAGCTCCTTCCGACTCTGCGATAGACATGAGAGCTATCGTAGAACGCGACAACTTCGTGCCCAGCATTACGCCTTACCTGAAGAAGATGGCTGCAACTCTGGACGAGGCCAGGGACACTCACGAGAAAGCGCAGGCAGTCCAGAAGGAGAATGCTGACCAAAAGAGGAGGACGTCACCACAATACAAGGTAGGCGACCTAGTTTTATTGAAAACGCAGGGATCTAACGACGCTGGCCGCGGACAGACCGCGAAGTTCATCCCACGTCGTGACGGCCCATACAAAATCGGGAAGGTTATCAGCCCGACTACTTACGGTCTGGAAAACGTACAGACCGGTACGAACGTAGGGAAATATCACGTTTCGCACCTCACGCCTTTCGCCGGTCAGGTAGAGCCGCCCATTCGCGAGAAACGTAGGCGGGGTAGGCCGCGTAGGTACTTAGACTAGCCTAACCGCGAGGACACTTAGTTAGGCTAGAGGGGGAGGATATAGCACGGGTTTTTCTATGGCAACGGAAGGTACGACGTTGTTGCTACGCAGTGCCATACTGCCCGCGCCCCCTTCTCCACCGCCCGCGCACTTCGCAGTAGCGCTGACAAAGCGACGCGGGAAAAAAGAGAGAGAACACCGATCACGAACGGAAGCGGACGTATAGTTGCGATCCTCTGCGACTCTCAGTCGCGAAGCCATTTTAATTTTATATTATTCTGTAATAACGGATATGCGGATTGTATACCTAAGAAAGAGCCCAATAAAAAGTATATTTAAAGAAGTGACTTTAAACTTAGTATTATAAACGTGAAAGTTTGTATCACGCCAAAACTACATAACGGATTTGGATGAAATTTGGCACACAGATGGTTTATAACCAGGATTAACATATAAAATACTTTTTATCCCAATATTCACACGGGATCGAAACTTATGCGGGTGAACCCACGGGGCCGCAGTTAGTTATAAATATGTCTTAAATTGTGACATTTCTTATTTTTGATAGTGATTTTAGCTAGTTATTGAGTTTATACGTACAAATATTGAAATCAAGGCTGATTTTACGTAGTTTTATTAGTACTACTATTGTTTGTAAATATATATTACTAGCTGGGTTCCGCGGTTTCATCCGCATAAGTTTTGATCCCGTGGGAATATCGGGATAAAAAGTACTCTATGTGTTAATCCTTATAAACTATCTGTGTACCAAATTTCATCCAAATCCGTTCGTAGTTTTGGCGTGAGTAACAAACATCCATCTATCCATCCAAACAAACTTTCACGTTTACATATAATAGGTATTAGTAGGATTGTTAATTTAATTGTAATTATCAATTTTATGTTTTTCAAATATCAGGGTACGGTGTAATCAACTTAGCTTAACAAAAATGACCTGCTGAGTCCAACGAAAAATATCATCTACCCTTCGTAAATGAAAAACATGTTAGAATTGTTTTTGTTTTTTTTTTTCTTCGTTGATAGCAATTATTGAAAATATTATTAAATAATAAATGTTTATTTGAATCAAGATGCTATTTTTAATTTTTCATTCACATAGACATAATTCATTCCCAAAATCAGACTCATTACCCCTGTTATAACTCTCATTCCCCCAAAAAAGTCAAAATATACCTAAATGTGAGCAACGGTCAAAAAGAAAATAAATGATTGGGAAAAGTTATGGCAAGACCCGCCATGCACATAGTTATACTGCTCAAAAAACATGTAGGTTAGTACTTGCTAGTACTAACCTACATGTTTTTTGAGCAGTCCTATTTTTTTGTATGCTTATGTTTAAGAGATCGCACATAATTTAATATATTAATGTATGCCTCGGATCTCATACATGGAGGTAAGTACTGCAGTTCTCCTATGAGCAAATTACCAAAATAGTAATTTCTTTTATCAAGTTCTTTGTCGAAAATGCAATGGATACATTGATTATTGTTTACTTCGTCATCGGCTTTTTCATTTTTTTTTTTCTTGCTGATGTTAGGACTGTTGCTGTTAGGACCTAGATGTTCTTCTTCGTTTATTTCGTTTTCTACTTTATATTTTCGTTTATTACGATTTGGAGGTTTTAATAAAGATTGTGACATTACATCAGTATCATCTTGGCTATTTTCGATGACTCCTGAAAAACAATTTGTAGATTAGTTTTCAACTTTAATTTTAACAATCACTTCTTCCTACAGCTAAACTACATATAATTACTAACCATCAATGTCATCGGCGGCGCTACTTGTTGGACTCGAAACATTTAGCATTTCCGTAAAAATCGGTTGACTATAATCCTCACATTCCTCACTTACAGTGAAATCATCTGAAAATAAAATTAAAATAATATATGGGTGACAAGACATGAAGACAATCCACAAAAGCGGAATGGAACGAAGCAGAATCAATTTAATTTTAATTTTGACGTTCAAAAGTGCCTTTTATGTGCCTATCTATTCTATTCTATACTTATAATAAATTTGTAGAAGTGAAAATTCTGTACATTGAAAATATCAAAAAAATAAATGGCAGGGGGTGTTACTAGACCGACACCGAACCCAAAAATGTGATTAAAAAAATTTTTGTCTGTCTGTCTGTCTGTTTGTTCAGGCATCACGCAAAAACTACCGGTTCGATTACGATGAAACTTGGTATAATTATTCTTTAATATCCTGGGCACCACACTGGGTACTTTTTATGCCGGAAAAGTATTTTCTAAATATATAAAACTCAAAGGTGACTGACTGACATAGTGATCTATCAACGCACAGCCCAAACTACTGGAGGGATGGGGCTGAAATTTGGTATGCAGGTAGATGTTATGACGTAGGCATCCGCTAAGAAAGGATTTTGATAAATTCTACCCCCAAGGGGATAAAATAGGGGATGAAAGTTTGTATGAAAAATCTTATTCCTTGAGTTAATAAACTTGAAACTTAGCACGATTACTTATCTAAATAAATTATGAAGATTGTCAGTTTTTTTTCTTCTATTCTACCCCCTAATAAGGGATTGGGGGGTTTCAAAGTTTGTATGGAAGAATTTTAGCGCGCAGTCCGGTTGACTCGAAACTCAGTATTTATACCTAATATTGAAAGTAAAGAATAATGTGTATCAGGGTTTTTTGAAAATCTACCCCTGACGGGCTGAAATGAGGTAGTCAATTTTTCAGGGGAGGATTTTACTGCATGGCTTGATTAACTCGAAAATTAGTATAAATAAACTTTGATTCAAGTTATGAATACATCCCAAACGATTTTTTTTAAATTCCACCCCTGTGGGGGTGAAAAGCGGGGGATACAGTTTATATGAAAAATCTTATTCATTTAGTTAATAAACTTGAAATTTGCCTAAGTAAGTAATACAGTTTATCATTATAAGTTTTTCAAAGCTACCCCTCAAAGGGGGATATAGGGGTGTTAAGTTTATGTCGAAGAAATTCAATGCGCGGTCTGAGTAACTCGAAACTCAGTATTGATAGTTTTGACAGAAAATAATTAATAATAAATATGTAAAGTTGTCGAAAATTTACCACTGACGGGTAATTCGCTTTTTAAGGGGAGGGTTTGAACTTGAAACTGTATGTTACATTTTCACGCCTAAACCACTGAACTTCTGATTTGGCATTGATCATCCTGGGAAAGCACATACTTTTTATCCTGTTAGCACGTTCCCGTGGGATAATTTCCGACATCCACGCGGGCGAAGCCGCGGGCAGAAGCAAGTTGAAATAAATGTTTTGACTTTGACTTTGCAGCCCGTTTATTTCGACTATGCGCATGTATGTAGTCACTCACTCACTTGGGATGCTCACAGTTAGAAATATTGCCTATACGGTTCAACGAATTGTCTTCCTAATGCAAGCCGCACACAGGCATTTGTATTACGACAATTGTGGCGCCGCATTTGAAACGCGACCGCCCCCGTATATCTGCGCGCAAGCACGCACATCAAGTACATATCATTCCGATCCAGCCTGTCCCTTGATGCCCTCTCCCAGCGACGCCCTAAGCCGAGGTCCGTACCCCACAAGGGGTACCCTTAGCGTGTAGTTGCTACTTCGTAATCACTACTTTTAATTCAGAGTAACTTAATTTTTCAATATTGGCCATAAATTACACCTGTGTGCACCGATGTGCAGCCTGCTTACCTTCAAAGCGCTTTCAAATAATACTATATAGCGTCAGTAGTGCGACTGTAATCTCTTATACCGAGGAGCGGAACGCCATTAGCGGCAGCCGCCGCCGTGTGTTGTCGGCTGGTGTCGATACGCGGCGGCAGTCGGTGACTGCAGTAGAAATTCCGTGGTAGTGCGTTAGACTATTAAATCCTGCATGTTTAAACAACCATATTGTAATAACTATAAATAAGAACCATTAATTACCTTGATTATTGTCTTCACTCATCTTGATGTTGGAGAAGAGAATATGCAAGATCCTCCCATCCCCATTCCCCAATCCCAACCCGATTCCCCATCTCTCTCTCCACAACCATTACCTGTGGCCAACATGTCATCGCTAGAGACGTCTAGGCGATCGATAAATCGACCTGTGATTTGGCGAAAAAGAAACCTTGTTACTGATGAAGACTACTACAGACTACTACTACGACTAATTTTTAGAGGAGAAACTCTTCTTTCCACTTATGTAGGAGCAGAACCAGCAACTACAGTCACACGTTTTGATAAATCTAAGAAAGAAAGAGTTGTTGTTCCATGCCCAAAGGTGATGCGAGAGTACAATGCGCATATGGGAGGAGTAGACTTGTTGGATTCGTTCATACGTCGTTACCACATTACAATGAAGAGCCGCAAGTGGACAATGCGTTTATTTTACAATTTTCTGGATCTCACAATTCGTGGATAATGTACAAGAAAGTACATTCGATAAAGGGGCAACAATAAACTCCTCAATCTAAGTAAGTTTAGGCTAGAACTTGCTGATACACTGTGTCAAATTGGTCTACCTACAAATGGAGCTAAATATGGTCGGCCTAATGGGGGCTCATTACAAGGGGAACTTGAGCTGAAGAAGTTCTGAGGTCCAGCTCAAGCAGCTCCATCGAAAGATGGGCGATTGTACCAGTTCTTTCACTGGGCAGTTTGGATGGATAAGCAGCAAAGATGCATGTTTCCAAAATGTTCAGGGTTTACTTTTAAAATGTGCCAAAAACGTCAATCTCTTTGTGTGACACCAAAAAATAAAAATTTGTTTTTTTTTAATACCACAATAACCCATAAATAAACACTTTCAAAACAGTTTATGAATGCGCAATGTTGTTTTAAAACAACAATAACATTTTTGAAAAAAAAGTACAGTAAATTCGAATAAAGTTTTTTTTTACAATTTTTCCTGTAAAATAAAACCTTTTTACTAATAAATATATTTTTTTCAAAAAAAAAAAAAAATATCGCGCATTTAAGGGTTAAGTACCTATTGATGTCCATATTAAGATAGATCGCAATCCATATCTTTTTTCTGTTTATGTATATCTTCAAGGGATGGTACCCTTGCAAAGCATCTCTTGATTTTATCTCTATTAGTATTGTAGGTACTATAAATTTTTGGCTAAATTCCTTGGGATGAGTCAACCAACCTTTTACTTTACTAAAATAATTTTCGTAAAATTACTTTAGTAAAATTACCAATTGTTCTAGGTTTTATCAACAATTTAGAATCCCAGGAGTTTTGGGTTGCATCGACTGCACGCAAATCGCCATCATAAGACCCGATGAGCATGAAGAAAGATATTTTTGTAGAAAACACTATCATTCCTTAAATGTTCAACTGGTAATGAAACTTTAACAGTACATTAAACTTTTACAATAATAATATAACATTTTAAACTTAGTAATTATGGAACTACTATAAGGAACATAACTATGACTGTGCAATTCAAAGTTAAAACTTTGGTACATTCATTAATTTGTACTTTTTTGTTGTTGTTAGATATGTGATGCTAATATGTACATCACAAGTGTTGATGCCAGCTACGGTGGAGCTTCGCATGACTCTTTCATCTGGAATCAACATCCAATTAAGGCTCATTTAGAGACATTTGATGAGCCAACTTGGCTTCTTGGTAAGAAATATTACTTACATTATAGGAATTATGTCATAGGAGTACCTATCTCTACAGCCTACATCAAATTACTTCAGCGTGGTTTGGTAAGAGATATTTCTACATGTAATGCAGTCAAGTGTATGTAATTTTCTTGCCTTTTTTGCAATTTGCAGGTCATTGTCAGGTTGTATCTTGATCAAAATATAATTCACGACATAGACATATATTTATATAATAAAATCATAACCATAAGGATCATCAATACATCTCTCTATGTTAGATTTGCCTTGGTTTGGCCTGATTTCGGAAATCAGACGAAACCAATGCAAATCTAACTACATATTTAAGATGTATTGATGATTTTTAATCTCTTAAATAAAATAATAATTAATGTACCTATGCAAAATTAGTACAACAATTTTTTTTTACATGTAAATATTTATATTATTTTTGAAACAGTCTAATAAGTGAAATATTTCTTTACAGGTGACTCTGGATATCCACAAAGACCATTTATGACGACACCAATATTAGATGCTCCACCAGATACGCCTGAGAGACATTATACAGATATGCATATCCGGGCCAGAAACATTGTTGAGAGGACAATTGGGCTTCTTAAAGCACGTTTCCGCTGTCTGTTAGTGCATCGAGTCTTGCATTACAAGCCAGAAGTTGCAGCCTCTATTGTAAATGCCTGTGTCATTTTACACAAAATTTGCAATCGGACTCAACTTCCTGTGCCAGAACTGACAAATGCAGAGGTTCACCAAGAAGCCCAAATGCAACATAACTATGTTGATGTTGGGGATGGCAGCCAACATAATTTACAGCAAGGCACGGCCACAAGAGCTAGGCTTGTTCGTCGGCTGTGGGCAGCCCGGGAAGCCTAAAAAATATTTTTTTTATAATGTATTTTAAGCTGTTGTTTCATTTTGTATATTGTAGAGGGTTGTTTTATTTATTTAAAGATCCATCAAAGTGTCTATACTTGGCACAAATGCTAAACACTGCCAGTCATTGTGGCAATGTTGTCATAATTTTTTGGGAATGTCATAAACTGGTAGCAGGTTTAGTTTTTTTATATCAGGAGTAATGTTTCATTGTATTTTGAAATAGAAACTTATATTCTTACCTAGTAATTAATATGCCTTTTAATTCTCTGAGTTCAAGAGTTATATTTTCTAAAATTTGGTTTTTTTTTTCATCAAGTCTAACTCTCTCCTCAGACATATTCACCAGTGCTTGCCTTGCTGTAGCTGCAGACCTATGTACCACTCGGCGCTGCCGTTGTCGCCGACGCGGGGTACGGCGCGGAGTAGACGAAGCGCTTGGCGCCGCTGCCGGGGCTGATGGAGGGGGCGGGGTCTGGGTTGGTGGAGGGGGCGGGGTCGTTGCTAGCGTGGACGCGGTTGGTGTAGATGCCGCCGCTGTCGGCTCAGGAGGAACCAATAGTATATCTAATACTGAATCCATGTTCAAATGATGAGCCAGTATGAGTTCAGATTGCTCACTATGAGCAGATAATAGTGGAGCACTCCCTGCCTCAGTCCGATCTTCTGTTGGCTGTAATAATTGAAAGATGTTAAGCAATGTCTATCTGTTGAAGGTATAGATACTCCTTGTGGCTCTTGCTGGCCACTCGTAATAATCTGACACATGTGGTGGCACCTAAAAATAAGATGTCAATCGCTTAAGAACAGTCGTTGACTGTAGTTCTATTACATAGCAATATACTTATATTAACTGGTACACTGTGCATCTCTTTATTTCCAATTGGTTATGGGCCCAGGTAATGCCCAGATAATGCCCAAGTAATGCCCAGTTAATGCCTAGATATGTTGTATATTGTAAATTGTGAATTTTTCGATGATGATGACGGATGACGTAAACGGTTCGTCAGGTTCCATTTTCGGAATCAAAAAGCTCGACGGAGCAGCAGGATTCCAGGTTTGGAAGTTTCATGTAAAAAACTATTTGGAATGTAAAAACTGGTGGGAGGCTGTGGAAGCCGAGGAGATTAGTCCTGCTCTCAAGGAAGCTGATCGAAAAGCACGAACTACCATATGTCTGCTGTTAGAGCTTTCATGTTTTGCCCACGTGTACAACGTGAAGACCGCGCGTGAGGCATGGCGCAATCTGTGTGGCGCGTATGAGGATAAAGGCTGGGGCAGACGAATAGCACTACAGCGTCATTTATGGTCATGTAAGTTGGAAAACTTTTCATGTATGGAGAATTACGAGTCAAAAGTAATATCCATAGCACAACAATTGGCTGCAATAGACGCGAAAGTATCGGACGACTGGATCATTTCCATTTTACTTGCTGGATTATCATCAGACTACAACCCAATGATAATGGCAGTAGATAATAGTGGAAAGGAAATTAGCTTAGAGCAGATCAAAACCAAACTGCTGCAAGAAGCTAATAGACAAGCTGAAGATAATGTTGGAGTTGGTGAGCAAGCATTTCTTTCTGAACAGAAAAAGGCAACTAAAAACACTGCTCGGAAACCAGTCCGCAAATGTTTTAAATGACATAAACCAGGACACAGGGCAGCTGAGTGCAAGCAGTTCCATGCCGGTCTGTGTCTGAGTACGGCTGATACAAATACCACAAAGAGAAGTGGCTGGTATGTGGACAGTGGCTGCTCAAACCATATGACTTGGAATGCCGGAAAATTATGTAACTTGGAAAAAGTAAAGAGTAATTTGAAGATTAAAGTGGCCAATGGAGAAGAAATACCAGTTGAAGGTAGAGGAAACGTGAAAGTGAGCGGAAGTTCAGATTTCACATTGAAAAATGTTCTACATGTTCCTCAACTATCCATGAACTTGATATCGGTGAGCGATCTTGTAAAGAAAGATTTCGCGGTTAATTTTGATAAAAGAGGTTGCACTATCAAAAATAAAACCGACCTAATAGTTGCAACTTGCAATGAAGTCGATGAAATTTTCAAATTAAACGAAAAAAACAATACGTCAACGCGACGTTGTCAGATAAACCTCTGTCAAACTTATGGCACCGAAGATTAGCACATTTAGGTAAAAATTACATGCTGAAATTAAAAGATATGGTGACTGGTATGGATTTCGACAGTAAACAACACATTGAGCCATGTATTCCATGCATTTAAGGTAAGACGTGCAAAAGCCCATTCAAAAATAAAGGCACACGAGCAGAACAGATTCTTGAATTAGTACATTGCGATACCTGCGGTCCAACGTGTTATAATAATACTGGTCTTTTAGTGTCATTATGTATTCAAAATTCTTCTAATCATTCTATGTAACCTGGTTAGCTGTTACTTCAATTATAAACAAACTATAATGTACACGTCTTTTCTTTTTAACTAATACAAAATTACAACAAAACGTTATCAGCACGAGGAATAGCTCGAGTACCTATTTGTATTCAAGAAAAGTAATGCGTGTATAGTTGTTTCGTAATAATTAGGAAGTGATATTTGTGTGAATTTTTTGGGTGTGAAACCAAATAGTTTTTTTTTTCGTGTACTCTTCTGAGATGGCGAACCCAAATGGAGACACAAATGAACGAGGTATGCGTAGTTCCTCTATTCCAACGTTCACCCTACACAATAGAGAAGGGTATAGTACGTGGAAATTTAAAATGCGTAACTACCTTATGCATGAGGAGTTGTGGGAAGCGATTAATGGCTACCCAACAGGGATGAATGTTTCGAATGTCATAAAGACGAAGAGCGATCAGAAGGCACTAACAAAAATTTGCCTTACCCTTGAAACTTCTGCAATTACGTATGTTCGAAGTGCTACCACGGCAGCTGAAACGTGGAAGGCGTTACAAAATGCATATGAGGACAAAGGCATGGGTCGGCGTTTACATTTAGAAAGGAAGTTATACAGATTGAGACTTGAAGACTTTGATAATAATATTGAGTCGTATATCAATGCTGTTATTTCCACTGCCCAAGATTTGGCGGATATAGACAAAGTAATAGATGATGCGTCCATTGCTGCTATTCTATTGGGAGGTCTAACGTCGAGATATGACCCATTGATTATGGCTCTCGAAAATAGTAACGTTAACGTTACCACCGAACTGGTAAAGTCAAAATTACTCAACGAAATGTCCAAGGAAAGCTCGATAACACTGGAGACAGCTATGAGGTCAAAGGTTGATGCCTCCTCTGTTGAGTCTAAGTCAAAGAAAATTGTGTGTTATGGTTGTGGAGAACCTGGTCACAAGAGACCAAACTGTCCTTTAAAGAAAAAGAAGATCATGAAAAGGAAGAATCCCACTGATAAGGACTCGACCTCTTCATCTGCTTTAGGAGTAACAAATGATTACGATATGGACAAATGGTATGTTGATTCAGGCGCTACCAAACATATGACTTCAAGACGAGATTGGTTTGTAGACTTAAAGCCTATGGATATGAAGGTAACAGTTGCAAATGGGACAAAGATTGACGCTAAAGGCATCGGTAAAATATCTTTAAATACCGGAAACGCCGTCGATACAATCAGTGATGTGATTTATGTACCTAACCTGAAAACAAATCTTCTA
This sequence comes from Apamea anceps, assembly GCA_951799955.1. Classification (NCBI taxonomy): domain Eukaryota; kingdom Metazoa; phylum Arthropoda; class Insecta; order Lepidoptera; family Noctuidae; genus Apamea; species Apamea anceps. Next base: position 12,492,542 of record OX637521.1, on the reverse strand, counting down.
TCTGTGAAGACAGCAGTAGAAAAAGGGTTTACTGTAATGTTTGATAAACCCGGTTGTAATTTATTTAATTCAAAAACCTTCTCCTTTACAGGTGATGCGGTTCTACATGGCTCGCCCTGTGGTGGATTGTACACACTTGATTGTGCGGTAAATACTCCCCAATTTAGAGCCTATGATGTGCACTCTGATTCTATCTCAAGATATCAGGTATGGCATAAGCGTGTAGGTCATTTATGTCGCATCGGTATGAATCTGTTGAAAAATATGGAGGTTATTGATTATAAGGATGTGGATAAAAATCCACGTGTTCCTTGTGTTCAAGCGAAACAAGCTCGAAAACCGTTTAAGACGATTTCTTATGAAAGAGCAACTTCAATATTAGAATTGATCCACTCTGACTTATGTGGACCAATGTCAGTTGACTCTTTTCAGGGTAATAAATACTTATTACTTTTTATAGATGATTTTTCCAGAACTATTTTTGTATATTTTATTTCTTCGAAGACAGAGGTGAAGGCTAAGTTTTGTCACTTCCAGTCTATGGTTGAAAGACAAACTGGGGCTCAAATTAAAACAATAAGGACGGATAGTGGGAAGGAATTCGTAAATAGTGAATTTTCAAGTTACCTTAGATCTTGTGGTATTCAACATCAAACTACGGTACCATATAGCCCTCAGCAGAATGGAGTTGCCGAGCGCACTAATCGCTCTATTATAGAAAAGGCACGCTCTCTTATGGCTGAAAGCGATCTATCTAAAGCTTTTTGGGAAGATGCTACTCGAACGGCTGTGTACCTGAAAAATAGATGTCCACACCGTGCCTTAAATAATAAAACTCCCTACGAGTTGTGGAATGGTTGCAAACCAGACCTTAGTAATCTCAGAGTTTTTGGGTGTAGAGCTCTTATACATATACCTTCTTGTCACCGTAAGAAATTGGATCTTAAAGCTGTAGAAGCTATATTTGTAGGCTATACAGAAGATCCTAATAGTTATCTTTTTAGAAATTCATCTTGCCCTAGAACTTTACAAAAGTCTAGAGACGTTACGTTTTTTGAAGATTGTTTTTCTACTTTAAATAATAGGAATGTTAACAATAATAAGACGTCTACTGAACCTTTAGTACTTTCTAATAGTCTGCCTATACAGGAAGAAACCAGTACAGTTAAAGAGTCTTTTGAACATGCTCCAGTGGTCACTGATGAACCAGCTCCAGGCCATACTATTGTCACTGAAGATCTAACTGCTGAAACGGAACAATTTTTTGAAGCAATTGAGGAAGCAGTAGTTTCTACTAGTCATACTGATGGACAACGTAGATATCCATCAAGAGACCGGAAACCTCCTAATTACTTCTCATACCAGGTTTCTAGTAAAGCGTCAGGTGAGCCTAGAACTTATAATGAGGCTACATTTTCTGATGATGTTGATAAGTGGCAGATGGCAATGTCAGATGAATATAATTCATTAATGAAGTTGAAGACATGGAAATTGGTTGACAGAGAAAACAGGAAAGTTATACCATGTAAATGGGTTTATAAATTGAAGATAGATCCAGCAGGAAATGTTCTGAAGTACAAAGCAAGATTAGTTGCCAAGGGATTTTCCCAGACGCCAGGTGTAGATTATTTTGAGACATTTGCTCCTGTCGTGCGGCACTCTTCTTTGCGTACTCTACTGGCTCTCGCAGCCGAATTGGGTTTGAAGATGCGTCACATGGACGTAGACACTGCTTTTTTAAATGGAGATCTTCAAGAGAAGGTCTACATGGAGCAACTTCAAGGTTTTAATGTAAAAGGTATGGAGAACAAAGTATGTCTCCTGCAAAAATCCTTGTATGGACTTAAACAAGCTCCACGTGCCTGGAATACAAAGTTAGATGAAACTTTATCATCTCTTGGTTTTATGAAAACTCCATCTGAACCATGCGTTTATACCAAACTTTTTGGAAAAGAGGTGGTTATCGTTGCAGTCTTTGTCGATGACATAATTGTTTTTTACAGTGATGACAAGACGTTTGACATTGTCAAAAATGACTTGCAAAAATATTTTTCGTTAAAAGATTTGGGCTATTTAAGCTGTTATCTTGGCTTAAATATCACCAGAGAAAATGATGAAATAAGAGTTCATCAGAAAAATTATATAAACAATCTTTTACAAAAGTTTGGAATGGAGAATTGTAAAACTTGTAAAACTCCCCTATCTGGAAAACTGGAGGTTAGTACCAGTAGTGATAGTGATCATAATCAAGAAGAGTATCCCTATCAAGAATTAATTGGTTGCCTCATGTTCCTAAGTGTTAATACTCGTCCAGACATCGCATACGCGACTAGTTACCTGAGTCAGTTCAATACTCGGTACAACAAGACTCACTGGTTAGCCGCGAAGAGAGTCTTACAATACCTAAAAGGCACTTTAGATTACTCGATTTGTTATAAAAAATCAAGTATGCCCCTTGTAGGATTTTCCGATGCCGATTGGGCAAACTGTAATATAGATCGCCGTTCTTATACGGGTTACTGTTTCAAATTAGCAGGCAGTCCGGTATCATGGGCCTCGCGGAAGCAGCAAACCGTAGCCTTGTCCTCAGCGGAAGCCGAGTATATGGCAATAACAGAAGCTACGAAGGAAGCGATTTATTTAAGGAGGTTTATCACTGAATTAATTTCAGATCCTATGGTAAGGCAAAAGTTATTACCTAATACCGTAACTATTTGTACCGATAGTCAGAGTGCACAGAGTTTGGCCTTAAATCCGGTACACCACCATAGAACGAAACATATAGATACCAGATTTCACTTTATTAGAGAAAAGATTAGTGATAATTCGGTTAACTTGAAATATACCAAATCAAGTGATATGCCCGCTGACATCTTAACAAAACGATTGCAGCGTGTGGCACATCGTAGATGTGTACTAGGCTTAGGTTTAGTGTAAATATATTTTACACGTTTACTTCAGAACTTAGTATACATTTTCTTTTTTTTTATTGGTATATTTTGAGTTCATTTTTGTATGTAATTTATTTGTGAGAATTTTGATTAAGGGGGTGTGTTATAATAATACTGGTCTTTGTAGTGTCATTATGTATTCAAAATTCTTCTAATCATTCTATGTAACCTGGTTACCTGTTACTTCAATTATAAACAAACTATAATGTACACGTCTTTTCTTTTTAACTAATACAAAATTACAACACAACGGAACAGCCATCATTTGCTGGTTCCATATATATGCTGCTATTTATCGATGATTATACGCGCAAGACGCATGTGTATTTCTTAAGAAATAAGAGTCTTTCGAAAAATTCCGTGAGTATAATGCGGAAGTAGAGAAAGAGACTGGTAAATCGATAAAATGCCTAACGCGACGTCCTGCGTGAGCGATCTAGACGCGAACGCGAAGCGGCGCGGCGCGGCGCGAAAACAACAAACATTCGAAACCTATTGAAGTGGCCTACGTGACCAAACGCACGTGGGGTACGGTGCGGAGCGAAGCGAAGCGAAGCGCGAAATGAAGCGAACGCGATCAGTTGGCTTGATATTTTCGCGCGAAGTGGATGCGTCGGCCATATTTTTTTTCAAGCAAAAATTGTAATGTCGGAGGTAGAACTTCTTATTAATGCTATCCAAGAACGTCCTACATTATGGGACAAAAGGACTAAAAGTTATCACAACCGATTATGGCTAAAATAATTGGGACTACAAGTAAGTACAACATATTTGTTTATTATTATTACATTCTTGGCAAAGGATGTTGCTCAAAATACAGTTTAAAGTTTTCTCTTGCCTGTGCGGCTGCTCGTGATGTAGCATTGTATCTTCTTTGAGAATTATGTCTTTGTGTTTGTGTCATATTTTGATATGTTTTTCGGAAAGACATTAACTCATTCTCATTTATTGATTCAAGATCCCTTATAATATTGTGTAGTAAACATATGGCTTTGACGATATGAACTGCATTTGTAACATTAGTTTCGATAGATTTATGTAGAATTCTGAATTTAGAAGTTATTGAACCAAAAGAACATTCCACCACCATTCTGGCTCGAGATAAGCGATAATTATAATTATCTTTGGCGTCCCCTTTAACCGTTGACTTTTCTGGAAAAGGTCGCAACAGGTATTTCTTTAAAGGAAACGCCGCATCTCCAAGGAGCACATACGGAGCTATGATATTAGAGCCCGGTAATACTTGTTCTTTAGGTATTTTTAGTCTTCCTTGTTCTATTGCTCTTCGAAAGGGGCATTCCTCAAAAACACCGGCATCGTTGTCTTTTCCATAGGAACCCACATTTATCATTATAAACTTATAATTTGCGTCAGTGACTGCTAACAACCCAATCGAAAAAAAGGATTTGTAATTATAATACATGGAACCACTCTTTTTTGGTTTTATTATGCGAATGTGCTTTCCGTCAATACATCCAATGCAATTAGGAAACTGCCATCTGTCCCAAAAACATTGCGCTATGTTTTTAAAGCTATCTTCTGAAGGTTCGGGCATGTTTTTCCTAACTAATTGAGTCCATATAGCTTTGCAAACTTGTCGTACGATTGTAGAAATAGCAGATTTTGAAATTCTGAACGAGAAAGCGAGTTGTCGAAATTGTATACTTGTGGCCAAATACCTGAAATAATGCAAAATATTAAGTTTTTAATTCCTTTTCTTTTTTCAGATGAAATGACTAAGAAAAAATGGAAAAATTTGAGAGACACGTTTAGTAAAGAATTAAAAACAATTCCTAAGCCACGTTCTGGGACTGACGCCGATAATGAGCCGAAGTATACAGGCACATGGCCACATTTTGAGGCCATGTCTTTTTTAAAAGTAGTTCTGAAACCCCGACAAACAGAAGGGAATATTATATCACAAGACTCCGAAAGCAATTCTGTAGATCTGTCAATGTATTCAGACACGGCTAGTCCGGAAGAGATATTCAACATGAACGCATCCGACAATGACAACACCCAGCTCCCTGAATCTTCATCTATTTTAGAAGAAATACCACAGAACATGTCCATAGATAACAGCCTTCGACAAGATCGTCCACCATCGCCCTCGTTGCCAGGTCCTTCGCCTTCATCCTCGTTACCGGTGCCTTCTTCTTCGTCCTCGTTGCCAGCTATCACAAGACAAACACGCAAAAGAAAAGATATAAGTCTCGAAGCATTTCTCGATATTGAGAGAGAAAAAATGAAAATTCTTCGCGAAGATCAACCAAATAATACTGACGACGACCTTCTTTGGTTCAAATCAATATTACCTTACATGAAACAGTTGCCATCACTCAACAAATTACATTTTAGAACGCAGATGCAGGAGCTTCTTCTAACGGAGCTGTCAAAGTTAAACCCACCACAATCCAGTGCTCAACAACATGGCTATTACACATCTTTGTGAAAGTATTGCAATTATGTACATACTTACTAATTATTATTAAACTTAATTAATATTATATGTAATTTCTAACATTTATTTCATAGTTTTCTTACCTCAAAGTAACCATAAGTCGTTCTTCTACAGAAATAGGTTCCTGAAAATTTGTTGTAATAAATTGCAGAACAGGTTTAATGGCTTGTACAATATAGTCAAACGTTGTAGGTAACATTCGACAGTATTCCTTGAACAACAGGGGTTGAGTACGTAAATCCTGGTACAAATTATGAAATTCCCCATGAGTATGCCTTTCTAAGTACACAGTATTAGTTCCACTTCTCTGCTTTATACACTTCTTCAATATTTCATATTTAAGATATGAATTTTTTTTTTACGCGGGGGTCGTGCGGTCCATGGCCCTATATGGGGCCCCGGTATGGGCGCGTTCACTGCGGCTGCGAGCCGCACACTACCTGAACGCGCCCCAAAAGGTGGTAGCCATAAGGCTAATCCGGGGCTACCGCACGATCTCGGGCGAGGCAGCAAGCCTCCTTGCCGGACTGCCGCCATGGGATCTGGAGGCGATAGTGCTCGCGCGCCTGTATGATTGGCGCGCGGAGGCACTACGCCGGGGGGAAACTCCGCATCCGCGGCAAACCGCGGCGGAGCGGACGAACCTCCGGCGCGATCTCATGGCGGCATGGAAGGAGCGACTATCGCAACCCAGCGCAGGGCACGCCACGATAGCGGCGGTAAGACCCCTCTTTGAGGAGTGGCTAGAGAGACGTCACGGCGTTCTCACCTACCGCCTGACGCAGGTCCTCTCCGGACACGGATGTTTCGGGAGGTTCCTGCACATAATCAGGCGGGAGGAGACGCCCGGGTGTCACCACTGTCAGGATCGCCCAGAGGACACGGTGGAGCACACGGTGGAGGTCTGCCCTGCTTGGGCAGAGCACCGCCGTGTCCTCGTAGAGGCGATCGGCAGCGGCGGCGACCTCTCGCGTCCAGCCCTGGTTCAAGCCATGGTCCGGGGCGAGAGGGAGTGGGAGGCAGTCACCTCCTGCGAAGCAGTCATGCTAGCGAAGGAGGTGGCGGGGTGGGCGAGAGAACGCGCCTTGCGCACCTCACGCCTCAGCCGCCGCGGGAGACGCTCCGGGCGTCGGGAGCCGCGTGACGACTCCCGGCCACCGTAGGCGCGGGCCTGCGGGCGGTGAATAATGGGTAACTCACCGTCCGATCAGGACCAGGCCCGTGCCGGACGGCGTGTTGTGTTCCACGCGCGCCTCAAAGAGATGTCAGCATGAGTGACGGGGCCCCATAGGGCCGTAGCCTGCCAGGGTAGCGGGATTGTCCGAAAGGGTTACCGCTGCCCTGGAACATAAAGGGCTAAGGAAGGAACACGGGTGGGTTTTAGTCAGTAAGAGTCTGACACTCCCTCCTGCTCCACCCAGAGCGGGACGAGTCATTTGATGATTTCCCATCCCCAAAAAAAAAAAAAAAAGAAATGAATTTTCCAACAACATTAGCTTCCGTCCGTCCATGACAAATTTTTAATGATGACTGAACTGAACGGCGCCGGAGGGCGCGGAGGGGACGGTGTCAGGAGCCATAATTTCAGGAATTGGCCTAACAAATTTAAATGAAGTAGCTGCATCGATGGACTTACCTGTTATGTCATTATCCACTTATAGTAAATGTCATGATAAAGTTGCTGACATGTGGAAAAATACCGCTGAAGAAAGTATGTTAGCCGCAGCTCAGGAGGAAACAGCTGCTGCTCGATTACGAGGTGACACTGATGACATCCCGATGATACCAGTAGAAGCAGACTGTTGCTGGAGCAAACGCTCATATAAAAATCAATATAATGCATTGTCCGGTGTTGCAGCTATTATAGGACATCACACAGGGAAAGTTCTCTACATTGGAGTTAGGAATAAGTATTGTAGCCAAATGCTACAATACTTATTCCTAACTCCCCGCGCAAATAAAAAGGAACAACCGCCTGCTGCTCACAAATGTTCTAAAAATCACTTCGGTTCATCATCTAGCATGGAACCAACAATACTGGTAGAAGGATTCAAGTCCTCCGTAAAAACCCGAAAATTAATTTATAATACGTTAATTGCTAATGGTGATGCCAGCACATATAAAAATATATTAGAAAGCAGACCATATCCCGGTGTTCCAATTCAAAAAATTGAGTGTACTAATCATCTCCTCCGCAATTACAACGGAAAAAAATTATTACTCAAAGCTGATACTTCCATCCCTCTATCGGAGCGTAAATTAATGACACCGGAACGTTTGATTCGTCTGAGAACAGCAGTAAGATCTTCAGTACGGCATTGGCAAACACAAACTTTAACCGATTCGGAAAGAATTATAAAAATACAGAGAGACATTCTGAACAGCGCCAAACACATCTTTGGAGATCACAGTGAGTGTGACTCGTATTACTGCACCGAAGAGAGAAAAAAAGAAACAAACCAAACACTCCAAGCAAAAACTTTGATGTTAAAACTGCAACGAAACATCTCTCAGTTGGCTTATCACTCTCGAAGTCTGCTCCATGACTTTACCACAAACCGTGCAGAGCAGTTCAATAGCATAGTAGCAAAGACTGTAGGTGGAAAACGCATTAATTTTTCCCTAAAAGACTCTTACTCCGTCCGTTGTCATGCCGCAGTGGTTAGTTTTAACACAGGTAAACCTCAAACTACCCTGTATAAATCTGCCTATCAGAAAAGTCCAGGTCAATCCCTGAAACATTTAGAGCAAAAGCGTTTTTCAATCAACCAAAATCGGAAACGCAAAATACCTCGCCGAAAAATCAACTTTAACGCAGGGCCCGTAAATAAAGTCGATTACGGAATTCGTTGTCAAAAGCCTGATATGAACCCAGACGATTTCAAGCAGGCACAGGTAGCTTTCCTAGAAAATTTAAAAAAACAGGCTTTAAAACGGCATGACATTGAAAGAAATACAATCCTTCAGGCTGAGAGTGCTTTGTGGCTCGAGCTGAGAAGATGTATTTTAACTGCTTCCAATTTTGCCAAAATTTGTAAACGACGACCAAATTTGAATTCAGCACCACTTGTTAAATCCATTTTATATGGATATTCTTTGGACCATGTAGCGTCAATAAAATATGGCAAAGAAAATGAAGCAAAGGCTATTGAGCAACTCGCCATTCAAGAGGACATAACTATCCAAAAATGTGGTCTTTTTATCGATGAGACCCATTGTTTTTTAGGTGCTTCGCCAGATGGACTTTATGAAGAAGGAATCATAGAAATAAAATGTCCCATTTCTATACGCGGAATCGACCCTGATGCAGCAATCCGTCAAAAAAAGTTAAAATGTTTTTTATTTGATGGCGATAACGTCATTATCAACGTTAACCATGACTGGTATTACCAAGTCCAGGGCCAACTAAATATTGCAAATAAAAATGAGTGTTTGTTTGCGGTGTACACTGGTCCTGAATTTCCAATAAAGGTTGTTAAAATTTATAAAGACGATCAATTTTGGAATGAAAAAATGATCCCTCGTTTGACAAAATTTTATTATATGTGCGTTCTTCCCGAAATAATTGATCCCAGAAAAAGCCGATCAATGCCATTGAGGGAAACTATTTTATAATTTGTACATTTTTTATATTAAATAAAACATGATAAACCTTTATTTAATTTCCCACCTACTCATCCAGTGCATAAAAATAAAAAAGCAATTTACAACCAACTGGAACTAGTCAACAACACTTGAGTAATCTAAACTATTAATATTGTTTTTTCTCATAAATAACTTAATCGTGTGTAGAGGATTTCAGATTTATCATAAATCATAAGTTTGACAATAAATAGAATTTGGATTTAAATTCCAATTAAATTTTGCTAAAACAATTATGTCTCTAAAGTGAACGGATCAAAGTGAGTGCGTCTGCCTATAAACTGAGCGAACGCGCCGACTCTACGCACACACTTACGCTCGCGTCTGTGTGAGTGAATTTTCAAAGAATTACCTAAACTTGACGATCCGCGCTAACCGTAAACGCTCTTAACCTGGAAAGTCTAAAGGTACAGCCTATTGACTTCTTCAACTGGATAATTTACACAAGAAATGAAATAATGCTTACCGAAACATGTGCCGATGATGTTATCAGGAAACCGATTAAGGGCACATATTTATTGGAAATTGATGGAAACTGCAGTGTCTATCTGAAAGACGTTAAATTGCACAAAAGGCAACATCATTCAGGAAAAATACAATATCGGGTAACACCAGTTGCGGTTTTACCCAAATTAGAGGAAACATCTGTTAATTGGAACAAAACAGTAAATCTAAGAAGGCCCGGCATCCTCCCCGCGGACGAAACAACGAAGGAAGTTGTCCGCCAAGGCAGAAGTGCTCGCGAGGCGTATTGCAGGCACAAAAGAGCAGTTCACCAGAATTAGAGAGTTCGTCGCAAATGGCAACATGGACCCCAAGTTTTGCGCCACCGTGTGTGCCCGCCTGCTGTCAAGGGTGTCCTCCGACAGTTTACGGCGCTCGGGAGGCGGAGTGAGGGAAAGTCGCCTCCTGTACGACAACTTGAAGATATGGGCCCTCAAGATAGACCCGGAGGTCGAGCGGAGGGGGGAGGGTCCCGTCATGGGCGTTGACGACGAAGTCCCCGAAGTGAGGGACATCCGCAACATAGTAGGGCGCTCGAGCACGGAGGCCCTCGCGGAACTAGGCCGTGCGGCTGGCGGCGTTCGGGCGGAGCAGATGCTTCGGATCGGTGGGGAGGCCTTAATCCTAAACGGGCCTTGTGCTTCCCTCCTCGCCGAGAAGAAGGTGTGTGCATACTGCCTGGCGGCCGAGCTGTTAAATGTGCAGATTGTAGACGTAGACCTTAGCTCCGAGAAGGAGGGAGAGGCACACCCGTACCAGGTGGTGCGCGACCTGATCATAGCAGGGAGTGCAGGGGCCGGTCTCGCTATGGCCCGGGCACACAATAAGGAGATGCACGCCCTGAACGGCAACATCCACCTGACCCACGCTGCAACAACACCCCGCACCGACGTGATCGCGACAGCTGTCAACAGGGCCAGCCAACCCACCAAGCATCGTCACGTGACCCGGCAGCCCGAAGTTGCAAGACAGAGGAGCATACAAGAGGTGCCACTACTGACATATGGCATGACTACGTCCGCAGGGGTGAGCTTAGTCAACGTGCCTCCGACAAAGCACCAACTCTACTGGTATATAGACAACCCTGGCAGAGGACGAGGTGGCGGACGCCGAGCACGACGACGCGGAAGGCGGCAATCACGTGGTTCCACCGCCCGTACCATGCGGCGCGGAAGGGGACGCGCGAGCGCCTGGTGGGGAGGGAGGGGGGGAGGAGGCAGACCCTAACTGCTTGAACCTCACATTATCGCCCGAGACAAGGGACTGCGTAGAGGGAACCGACACGAGGGTGCCCCGTCCAGGACGCTGCGGAGGAGCGGAGGAGATACTCGAGGGGCGGGGGGAGGCGGCAGTGGGCGCCCGTCCCGCTGCGAACGCCAGGGGCGCAGCCCTCATCGCACAGTGGCGCGGTGCAATGGGCGTACCAGATCCAGTCCGCAGGAGGAGGGAGATGGGCCAGATCCTGAGCTCGATGAACGCAGTCAGCGTGCCCACGGTGGGGGGCGAAGAAGGGAGGGGACTAGGCCCAGTGCTCTCAGAGCTAGCAGATGATAACGAGGCTAATTGTCGAGACCTCACCTGGATTGGGATTGATGAAGAACCAGGGTTTAACGCCGGCGGCCTAACCCTCACGACGATGCGGGCCGAAGTGGGAAGGATAGCCGACGACCCCACAACGAAGGATGGGCGCGTGAACTCGACCTACCCCCAATACGTCTGGAGGTACCTGGCCGCGAGCCTACTACTCGCGTCAGTGCTAAGCGCAGGGGCACAGGTGGGATGTGCCGATCTCAACACCCATCTGATAAAGCTCAGGCTGTACGACGCAATGAGACATCACAGCACTGGCTTCCCTACCGGAGTCGAGTGGGGAATTCCCCTTAAGGGGCTCCAGCCCTACGCCTACGAAATGTCGGCTGAGATCGGGGAGGAGTGGGCGGTAGCCGTCGCAGGCGCACGATATCTGGACGAAGTATTTTACCGCGCGTCCAGGAGTGTGGAAGTGGGGGGCGAAACCTGGCACCTTGACGACCAGGAGGTGGCAGTGGTAGTCCTGGACCACAACAACCCGGCCACCAACCTAGCTTGGTCGGTACAACTCGCACTGGCCGCCCCCTTCCCCTTGTTCTCATTGGACGAGGTATTCGTGGTCACGGGTCCAGAAGGCCCCGAGGCGGCACGCCTCGCTTGCTTCCGTCGGAACGAGGCGTGCGTGACAATCAACAACCGGAAGAACAAGTTCCTCCTCGTTCACTCGAGCCCGGGAGACCACATAACCTTCCTCGGGCGGGAACTAATGTCGGGCACTCTGGGTCGGGATCGTACACCGGAACCTCTTGCGAGGTATGACGCCCTGCCGATTCTTACAGGGGCAGTCCGGTGCATGTTAGATAGTGTTCTGCCACTCAGGGAGGTCATCAAACCCTGGATCCGCCAGCGCCTAGCGAACGACGATATCGATTGGGCCGCAGTGGACGAAGGATCGCGAGTTCGTACGCCACGTTCGCGGTCTGCTCAGAAATAGTTTTGATTGTTTTTTTATATTTACCCATTCTTTTACTGTTTGTGCCCATAAGCTGTGTTTTTTACAATATACTTTTACTGTTAACGTGCGTTACATTAATTTAAAACCCCAACACACACCCCTGAGAAAACATCTCTACAAGACTTTGACGATTTAAAACATCTATCTTACACATTAAAAAGTGAAATAACGGAAAGTGATAGTGCAGTGAAAACAAATAGTGTTAGTTTAGCAACTATATTACTCTATGTAATTTTAGCTATAGTATGTCTTAGTATAGTACTTTGGAGAAAATTGTCTTGTATGCGGAATCATCGGAATCCAAATATTACTGATAATTTCGCTCTTGGTGAGGGAGGAGTTATGGAACCTCAGCCCTTACAAATACTGCGGGTGTAAGCAGTTTTGCCCAGCACGATCTGTGCGGTCGCTGAGCTTGCATATTTAAAATATAATGTTTATTTAGTCTAAGCCTTAGCTAGTAGTTACTTCGTGACTTGCATCCGACTTTGTAACAGTCTTCATTAAAGTAGAATTAATTAGTAAAGTAATTACTTTTATTTTTAAAAAGCCCTTTAAGGCGCTCCCAATCCTGACTAGATTGATGGTTGATATTTCACGCATACCCTCTTCTTTATGTATAAAGTTCTGTAGTAAACAACACGTTTTTACAATTTTAACTGCTAAATCAAGTGACACATCTAGAGGACGATGGAGAATTCTCCATTTATTAGCCATAATGCCAAAAGCACATTCTACATATCGCCTTTCTCGGGTCAAACGATAGTTAAAGACCGATTTAGTCGCATTCAGCTGTTGGCCACTGAATGGACGAAGTATGTTTTCGTGTAACGCAAAAGCCTCGTCCCCAACAAAAATGTAGGGTAGATCGACATTTGATTTTTCCAGTTGTGCAGGCGTTGGCAAATTTAACGTCTTGTTCACTAAGCTTTTCCAAAAAGCAGTCTCCTTGAAAACATTTGAATCACATTCTTTGCCGTATGCACCAACATCAATGAAAATATAATTATAATTTGTATCAACTACCGCCATTAAAACAATTGAAAAGTAATGTTTGTAATTTAAAAACATTGACCCACTTCTTTTGGGCTTTATAACTCTTATGTGCTTGCCATCTATAGCACCCAGGCAATGAGGAAAATTGGCTTTTAAACAGAAGTTGCGAGCAATTTCATACCACTCATTTTTAGTTGATACTTTCATATATGTTTCTGACAATTCTTCCCAGATACTTTGGCAAACTTCTCTGACTATATAACTTAAAGTACTTTTTCCGATTCTGAATCCGTATCGTAGATCAGTGAAATTATGTCCTGTTGCTAAATACCTGGAAAAAAAATGGAATAATAAATAATTATTATAATTAATAAGATCTGTTTGACTTATTTACATGAAAACTGGTTGTGAAAAAGTGGAAATCTATGAGAGACGAATGGATGAAATGTCACAGAAAATTAAGCGAGAGCAAGTCGAGATCGGGAGCTAATCCATCAGTTCATAAGTACACATACTACGACAATATGAAATTTTTGACAAAAATTGCCCAACATAGAAATACTGAGTCAGATATGGTACCACCCTGCAACACTGAAAGCGATGACAGGCATGATACATCAATGATCAAGAAGAAGAAGAAAGACCAAGTGCAAGATAAAAATTTGAGTGCAGTAGATATAAAAATGATGCAATTTATCGATTCTATGCAAAAAGAAGAAAAGAAAACTTCTGATGACAGCAGAATTATGTCATTTTTCAAGAGTATTGCTCCAACAGTAGAGAAGTTCAATGACGATGAAGTTATCGAATTCCAATATCAAGTTATTTCAATACTAAGAAATTTTAAACAAAGAAATCTAAACAGCAACACGTCAGAATCACAAAATATACAATTGCAACAGCCCATCCAACCTCAGCCAACCTATGATACTGAAGCTTATGGATATTCTACTGCAGCTGTACCTTCTAATGTGAGGAGCCAAGAAGCTTGGATATTCCACTGCACCTGGACCCTCTAATTTGAGAAGCCAATCTAGGCTTACTAATTATAGTTCCGAACTAGAATTTGACACTTACACTAGAATTGAACAAAGTCAACCCAGTGTGCAATCCAGTATGAGTGACGACCTTGACTTTGCGACACTGAATTAATTTTATTATTTTGCTACTGTAATATCTACCGCTGTAATTTAAGATAATTATCGTTTTTGATTAATGTAATTATCTTACATTTTCTAAAATTAATAAAGGATTACATCAAAAATATGTTTCAATGTGTATGGTCACTTTCAAAATTGGAGCCATATTACTATAGTTTGAAATAATTTATTTAAAAAGGACATGCGATTTTTCTATTTTTGTGCTCGTTTGTAAATAAACTATAAACCTTTCGGAAATACAAAAATATTTTCAACCATACGCGCATGCTACAATCTTGAGCGAGACCGTGACTACTTACCTCAAAGTTACAACCAGCTTTCGGAAATACAAAAATATTTTCAACCATACGCGCATGCTACAATCTTGAGCGAGACCGTGACTACTTACCTCAAAGTTACAACCAGCCTTTCGGCAGAAGGAATGCTATCTCGCATAGCTGTGTGCTGATGCTTCAGTTTAATGTTTAAAACGGACAGTAATTTATCAAATGTCCTTTTAGTTATTCGAAGATAGTTATAAAATTCATCATCATAATTGCGTAGGGGAAGGTGGGGTAAGACGGGGTAGCGAGGTAAGACGGGGACCATACCAAAACAGATTATACAATATCGCTAGAAAATTTATTTTAACGCCATCTGACGGTATTTAGCAGGAGTTTTTAGTGTCACAAAAAGTTTGGTCGATAGTGTGCACGTTGTAACTTGGTGTTTTATTTTAATTTTGAGTGGTTTTATCTAATTTTTGACGTATATTAAGTGCGTGACTATTCATAATGTATGGTATACAAGATGTGTGTCATGTATTTTTATTGCTGTTTGTTTATTTTACTACTTACTCTAAACTCATAAAATTGTTCCGGCTTGTTGGTATTTATAACCTCAAAAAAATTTATACAGGTTGGGAGTCCATTTTGGGAAAGATGGGGTACCTACCTGAGGGCAAGACGGGGTGGTACCCCCCCATCTTACCCGCTTATTGCTCACTTCTTTTATTTCGATATAATTAAATATGATTGTCACTAGTTGGGTTAATTTAATATTTTTTTTATAGATTATGGTTCGAAATTACAAAAGAAAAACTAACAGAGGAGGGTGGAGTGAAAATCAAATGAAATTAGCCATTCAAGAGGTTTTGGATGGAAAAAAGGGTTACAAATTAGCAAGCAAGACTTATAATGTCCCACAAACTACCCTCGAGCGCAAAGTTAATCAAGCGAGAAAAAATGAGAATAGTGCACAAAATGTCAAAGTTCCCTTGGGTCCAATATCCACTGTTTTTTCCGAAAAAGAAGAACAAGTACTTGTAACTTATTTAAAGGAAATGGAAGGAAGGTTATTTGGGTTGTCAACTTCCGAATTGCAGAAGTTAGCCTGTGAATTAGCAGTTCGTAACAACAAACAACATAAATTTAATCATTTCAAGGAAAAAGCTGGTAAGGACTGGCTGCGTGGATTCCAAAACCGCCATCCTGACTTGAGTTTGCGAAAGCCGGAAAACACGTCAGCGGCTCGTGCTGCTGGGTTTAATAAAGTGTCTGTTGGACAATTTTTCGAACTGCTAGGCAAATCACTTGACGAGAACCCTTTTACTCCGGACAGGATTTATAACTGTGACGAGACAGGCGTTTCGGTGGTGCCAAAATCACGGTCCAAAGTGATCGCTGCAACTGGTAAAAAGCAAGTGGGAGCTTTGACGTCGGCTGAACGAGGCACAACTATAACGATTAAAATTTGTTTCAACGCTTCAGGGACATACATTCCTCCTATGTTTATATATCCCAGAAAACGTATGAAGCCCGAACTGCTCAATGGAGCTCCACCGAACTCATGGGCTGAATGTTCAGATTCTGGGTGGATCACTGCAGAAATTTTCTTAAGATGGTTTCAGAAGTTCATTAAACTCACCAACGCTTCTAAAACCAACCCAGTCATGCTCGTTTTAGATGGTCATGCCTCTCACACCCAAAATTTGCAGCTTATCGATAAAGCACGTGAACATGAGGTGACAATAATATGCTTCCCACAGCACACCACGCACAAACTACAGCCAGCAGATGTTGGTTTTATGCGGCCATTGAGTATCTTTTATGATCAGGCCATAACTGCATGGTTAAGATCAAATCCTGGGAAAGTAGTGACCCAATTTCAAGTAGCTGAACTCTTCGGGCAAGCGTTTATTCGGGCAGCAACAATGCCAACTGCAATCAATGCATTTAAAGCATGTGGGATCTCACCTTACAATGCACACATTTTTACTGAAGACGACTTCATTGCTGCAGAGGCCACCGATATCGTATTGGACGCTGAAATGGAACCCGCAGCTGATACAGCTTCGACACCATCGATAGCAGCAACCTCACAACCAACACTGACAGTCCAACAACCAACGCCATCAGTAACATTGTCAGCCCATGATACCCAAACGGCCACCTGCACTACCTTAAATTCTACAACGAACACAGTAGCACCTCAACCAACTCCTCAAACCTCATCTTTAGTACAGCGAACAACAGTAAATGATTCTCTGGATAATGCAGCATTTCATCTGGTTAGCCCAAAATAGTTAATGCCTTATCCACAAATGGCCGAAAAAAGGACAAGACAAGTTCGAAGAAGAGGAAAAACAGCTATTATCACTGCTTCTCCTTATAAAACAGAGTTAGAAGAAAGACAAAACAGTAAAAAACAGAAACCAAAGGGGACAAACAAAAAGAAATTGAAAACAACAAATAAAAGCACCAAGAAAGTTGACGAAGAAGCTCAGACATCAGATGATGAAGATACAGAATGTCTGTACTGCCACGGCTTATATTTCGAGTCTATAGCGGGCTCCACATTCGCGCCGCGAACACCCGCGAACGCCGCGAACCGTGAATGTGGATGGCTTTCGCGCCCCTTCGCGGGCTTCGCACCTGTTCGCGCCTTGTTCCCCGTTCAGTGTCGGTATTTGCGCCCGCTTCAAAGGGTTTGCGAAGCGCGAACCTCCCGTGAAAGCAAGCGCATCCACACTCGCGCGTGAATTCAGTATCGCGCGAGACTCCGTGCCGTGAGGTCGTGCTCATTTGTATTTGTTTACGTTTGCACCAAAATGAGCGTCAATTGGACGAACGAACTGGAACTCGTATTTATCGAGTGCTTCCATGCTGAACCCATTTTATGGGATCCCAAACATAAAGAACATAAAGAAAAAACGAAGGTATATGATGCATGGATGCGAATACAGGAACTTATGAATATAGAAATGACTGAATTAAAAAAAAAAAAAGCAAGTCTTATGTCCAGCTATAGGACTTATAAAAAAAAAGTGAAAGATTCTTCGAAGTCTGGAGCAAGCAGTGGTGATATTTATAAGCCTATTTGGTTTGCATACGACGCGATCGATGCTTTTATGGGAGATAGAGATCGTTGTAAAAAAACTACAAATACGGTTAGTATACTTTATTTTCAATTTATTATTGATGTCAACATGTAAAGATTAAGAGGAAACACTGAGGGCGAGAGAATTGAAAAATAGGTAGGTATTTGCAAAAAAAGCCGTGGTGTTTCCTAATAAGGCAGATTTTGTTGTTGGTTTAGTGCAAAAAAATAATTAGTGAATTCTTCTCTTATTTCTCTCGCATTCGAAGCTGGTCGACGAGGTATGTGTGGCAAATCACGAACAGAAGAATTATTGTTTTCCAATTCTTGTCTCCATGTACCAGGGTGTATGAGTATGTCATTGTTATCATACATGTCGATGGTCCCAGGCGGTGTATATATGGATAACGAAGTATTGCTTCTTCTGAGATAATTATGCAGTAATATACAAGTCATTGTAATAAGAGAAACCTTTTCTGGGCATAACTGAAATGGTTTTTTAAATACACGAAATTTCGTCACAAGTATTCCGAATGTATTCTCTACAACGACACGTGCTCGTGACAATGCCTGGTTAAATATACGTTTTGGAGAACCATATTCATGGTTGCCCGGATAAGGTTTCATCATATGATCTGTAAGTGCAAAAGCACCGTCTCCCAAAAAACGTACGGTACATCGACATTCGAGCCTGGGAGAGGGCATGGTTCAGGAATATTTAAAGCATTTGTGCAAATTTTTTGCCATAACAAACTATTCCGAAATACTCCGCCATCACTTATCCTGCCTTGAGAACCTATATCTGCAAAAATAAAATTGTAATTGCTGTCCACCAATGCTAGCAACACTATGCTGAATGTTTTTTTGTAGTTGAAATACTCTGATCCTGAGTTACTTGGACATTCTAGAGTGATGTGCTTTCCGTCTATGGATCCAATAGCATGAGGAAATTTACGAGCAAATCCATTTTCGATATCTAGCCATTCTTCTACGGTCGATGGCATCTGTAAAATAAAAAAATAAAAAATGTTATAATTGTTTTTTACACTTATTTTCAGGAGGAAGAATCAGTTATTGAAAATAACGAGGTCGAAGAAAAACAAACTGTACAAAGCCAGAATGAACAAATAAAGCTACCACGCACAATTCGTCGGCGCTCCAATCCTCCAGAACTGCAAGATGCTGGCAAAGTAGTTCAAGATGCTCTTGCTACGTTAAAAACAACCATAAATAGGAAAGAATCCGACCAAGATGATGTTTATGAGCTATATGGTAAAATGTTATCCAAAAAAATAAAGACATTACCTGAAGATGACAGATTACTTTTCATGTATGAAATAGACGGCTTATTCCTACGCCACCAACAAAATAGTCGAAACCGATACAACAGATTGTCAGCTCAGCCTACATCTACTGCGTATCGGAGCCCTAGCACATCACGCTCAACATCATATTCTGAACACCAATCTCCGCCTCCATCTACTGCGTTATATGGAAGACCTAGCACATCACGCTCAACATATCCTGAATACCAATCTCTGCCTTCATCTACTGCGTTATATGGGAGACCTAGCACATCATGCTCAACATATCCTGAACACCAATCTCCGACTCCACCTACTGCGTTATATGGAAGATCTAGCACATCTCATTCAATTTATTCCGAACATACAATAAATAATTCGCCATCTCCAGTCACTCACAATCCTGACTATAATACATACACTGGTTCGAGAGTTATGGTAACATCGGAGGAGGTTGAAGAACCTCCAGTCATTCACCTCCCTGATTATAGCAGGAACACTGGTTCTAGAATTGTGATAACATCCAATAAAGTAATAAAATCTAGAGACATTCCTGACTATAGCACAAACACTGATTCGAGAGCTATGATAACATCGGATGAATTTATAGAACCGCCAGTCATTCACATTCCTGAAAACAGAAGAAACACTGGTTCGAAACTTATGGTAACATCCAATGAAGTAAAATCTCCAGTCACTTATTATCTTGCAAACACAGAGACTGAACAATCACAGACTGAATTTAATGATGTAATTAATAAAGCATTTCATCTTGCCTAACTATAAGCCAAAACGTTGCTATTTTTTTGGTATTCTGATGTTTTTTTTTTTTATTATGATTGATCTCAGAATAAGTACAGACAATGGCATGCCAAGCTTTACTCTTTCAGTTTTATTATAACTATTATTACCTATGGCATAAGAAAACGGTACAAATTTCAAAGTGTAAAGCTTGCCGTGCTCTTGACATAATCAAGATAAAGATGATTCTCTTTTGATATTTAGTTATTGGAGGTACTAATTCCAAGTTAATTAGATAATAAGTGAATATTTCCATTTTGAATAAATAAACACGATTTGAAGTAAAATTTTATTTTATTACCTTAATTTCCTCCTTCAAGACTTTATTCAAAGCCAGGCATACTTCAGGTATGATCTCCGAAATTATTTGAGGTGAAATTTTGAATAAGAAATGAAAGCTTTCGTAATTATCTCCAGAAGCCAAGAATCTTAACGTGACAGCGAGACGCACTCGAGCTGGAATTGCTTTTCGCAGTCGAGTATCTTGTTTCATAACCACTGGTGAAACCTTATCTAATAAGTACTCGAAATCTTCTAAAGACATTCGAGTAAACTTTTTAAATTCACAAGAAGGTTCGGCAACTAATTCCATCAATTGGTTTTCCATAGTCAAGCTGCAACAAATAAAATTACCCTATAAAACTATTATGTTTTCAAAACACTATCTTACTAGCATATATCCTGAAGAATATCATATATTTTTCTGGTTTTGTTGATTGCAGTGAATTATATGCTTTTTTACCCGACTACGGCAAAGCCAAAAGGAGGGTTATGAGTTTGACCGGTATGTATGTATGTATGTATGTTCATCTATTCCCTCATAACTTCTAAACTGCTTATCATAACATGACAAATGAGGTGTCGTTAGAAGCGTCTCAGTTGTCCGCTGGTTATAGGGTAGGTGACGTGTCACCAAATCCAAAATGGCGCCCTCTAGGGGATGTAAAGTCGAAACCGAAAAAAAATATTTTCGCACAGTATCGATATGGGTATCAAATGAAAGGATTTGATGAGCACATTTGAAATATATATACATTGTATAGCTTTTATAACCCCAAAATAGTGTAAATAAAAAAAATAAGTTAAAAAGACTTAAAACCCGACTACAAAAAATCGCGCACTGAAAAGTATAAAACAAGAACAATATTCATTTGACCGATATTTTTAAGTAATAGCCGTGGTCGTATGCCACCTAGCCAATAAAGATTGTGTGAAATAACCGCAGGTGGCACACGACCACGGCTATTACTTAAAAATATCGGTCAAATGAATATTGTTCTTGTTTTATACTTTTCAGTGTGCGATTTTTTGTAGTCGGGTTTTAGTTATTTTTAATTCCATTATAAAAGTCGCGTTTAGCTCCTGTAGTCCCCTTAAGGGAACTCAAAGAGGGCGCGAGAATTGAAAACTAGGTATTTACACAGGACAGAAACTAATTTAACAGTTCTTTGACGCCACCTCAATCGACACAGCTATCATAGGAACCACTTACCTTGTTCTGTTGCGATGTATCTTTGTCATCCACCATCTTCGTCTTCTCCATTTTTGTTTAATTTTTTTTTATCTTTTGTATACACGTAATTGTAGTGAGCCAAAGCGCATAGCGTCACAGCGATAGCAGTGCTTAAATCGGCGTCCATTCTCGACGAGCGCGCGAACTAAACTGTGAACGATTGCGAATGTGGAGGGACATGTTGTTCGCGACGACTTCGCGGCAAATTTACTTGCGCGAATTTGACAGGTGTTCGCGGCGCGAATGTGGAGCCCGCTTTAAATTCGCATCGGATCGTTTCGCAATCGCGTTCGCGTTGAGTCGTCCACGTAGGACATGGCGTTAGATCTGATAATGGTACTGAATTTTGCAACCATGTTTTCGACAGGTTCCTCAAGTCAGCTGGTATAAAGCACCAAACGACGGTTCCATATACGCCTGAGCAGAATGGCGTAGCTGAGAGGGCGAACAGATCGATTACAGAAAAAGCAAGAACGTTGCTTTGTGAGGCGAATTTAAGCAAGAAATTTTGGGCAGAGGCAGTACGTACTGTAGTTTATTTAAAGAATCGAAGCCTCACAAAGGCTGTCACGAATAAAGTACCTGAAGAACTTTGGTCCGGTAAGAAAGTAAATTTGAGTCATTTAAAAGTCTTTGGATGTTTGGCGTTTGCATTAAGACCGAAGCAGAAAAGGCAAAAGCTAGATATGAAGACTGAAGCCTTGATGTTTATTGGTTATACCGAGCTTACGAAAGGTTATCGACTAATGCACCCACAGACTGGCAAGATAACAGTTGCGAGGGATGTGAAGTTCTTGGAAAATGTGTTTCCTGGTGATGGTACGAATGTGATGAAAAACACAGTTGTTCCTTTGTCCATAGAGGAGGAACGAATTGAACCTGCGATTTTGGATCCGGCGATTTTGGATGCACCTCCTGATGTTCATTCAAACATTGAAGAAGATTTTCAGGATGCAGATACAGGAAGTACCGAATCCGCTACGAATGAAGAAGCGACTATAGAGACGAGTATAGAACCACGATATAACCTGCGCTCGCGGAGACTGGTTGACTATACGAACACGTGCATCAATGCTCTCGCAGAAATTGACGGCGATCCGACGACTGTACAGCAGGCCCTTGCTAGACCTGATCGTGCACTGTGGCAGAAGGCCATGGACGATGAGCTACAATCGTTGAAGGAGAATCAGACGTGGACACTTTTTGACTTACCACGTGATAAGAAGCCGATTCAATGCAAATGGGTCTTTAAGATTAAACGAGATAGTGATGGTAAGATCTCAAAGTACAAAGCTAGGTTAGTAGCGAAAGGATTTACACAGGTCCGTGGCGTAGACTATAACGAAACATATTCACCCGTAGTAAGGAGCTCGACTATGCGACTTTTATTCTCATTAGCTGTAGAATATGATTGGAACATAGATCAGTGGGACGTGACGACTGCTTTCCTTTATGGCAGATTAAAGGAAGACATTTATATGATGCAACCTGTAGGTGCTATCACCAAAGGTCAAGAGACTAAGGTATGCAAGCTGAATAGGTCGTTATATGGTCTCAAGCAAGCATCGAATGCTTGGTTCAATGAACTTGACCGGGAGATGCTTAGTCTAGGTTTCACGCAATCGAAAATAGAGCCGTGTTTATACCAAAAGTTACTAGGAGATAGGGATAGGGATAGAATAGTTGTAGTTATATACGTGGATGATATTTTTATTTTTTGTAGTGATATATACAAAAAAGAAAAAGAAAAATTAAAAAACGGGCTTTTAAAAAAATTCTAAGTCAAAGATTTAGGCCGTGCTAGACATGTCTTAGGTATGCGACTTAAGAGAGATGAAAACAACATTTATCTTGATCAGGAACAATATGTTATTAATATTTTAAAAGATTTTGAAATGACGGACTATAAACCAGTCAACGCCCCCATGGAAACTGGTATCAGACTGGAAAAAGCTTCAGAGTCTGATAATAGGTTACCCTATCAAAATCTGATAGGATGTCTAAACTATTTAGCTCAAAATAGTAGGCCAGATATCGCGCACGCTGTTAGTGTTTTGTCACAATTTAATAATTGTTATGATGAAATACATTATAAGTATGCAAAACGGGTGTTAAGATATCTAAAAGGGACATCAGATTTTGCCCTAACCTTCCGAAAGTCAGGTAAATTAGAACTTTTTGGCTACGTGGACGCGGATTGGGGTGGATCATATGACAGAAAATCTTTTACGGGTCTAATGTTTTTATTAGGCGAAAATTTAATAACGTGGGAGAGTCGTAAGCAACGGTGTGTAGCTCTGTCTTCAACTGAGGCGAAGTACATAGGTCTTAGCCAAGCTTCAAAGGAAGCGATTTATTTACGGAGTTTGTTAAATAGTTTAACAAATAATACTTGCGCTAAACCTGTTATGATTTATAACGATAATCAGTCTGCACATCACATAGCGAGAAACAAGATGAACCATAATAGGACAAAGCATATCGATATTAGGTTCCACTTTATTCGCGAAACAATATTGAATGAGTCAGTAGAGGTGACGCATGTGTCTACACAAGACATGCTGGCAGATATGTTAACAGTCTCTGCCAGGCCCCAAATTCAAAAACGCTTTAACGAGATTACCCATTAAGAGGGCGGGTAACGAAAGTGTGACTTAAGTTTTGTTTTAGATATGTACTTTGTTTTAAATTTGTATTTTTATTGTAATGGTTTAATCTCTTGTCTTTGTTTCATTTATATGATGTTTTGTTATGTGAACAGTGTGTTTGTAAACCATACACATGTGGCAGATTAAGGGGGCATGTTGAAGGTATAGATACTCCTTGTGGCTCTTGCTGGCCACTCGTAATAATCTGACACATGTGGTGGCACCTAAAAATAAGATGTCAATCGCTTAAGAACAGTCGTTGACTGTAGTTCTATTACATAGCAATATACTTATATTAACTGGTACACTGTGCATCTCTTTATTTCCAATATATCAGATAGGTACTGTATACTGTATACAGAACACAAATGCATTACTCTCTTTATATGTTGAATAGAGAAACATCAAAATCAAGCACATCCTTATAAAGTTTAGTACACATACTTACAATATTAAATGATGGTTCCACTCTAACTCCAGGAAGACCCGTTCCAAAATCCTCACCCAATATTTGGAGAAATTTTAAATCTAAATCGGACATTCTTCCTTCGTTAGATGGCCCACCTCCAGTTCTGTGCAGAGAGGCTCGTGCACTGGCGACTTTAGATTTTAGCTTACTTTTATAGTCATTCCAGTACTGAAAATATTGCATAAGTTAGTAAATGTATTTAAAAATAATGAGAAGCCAGCCCTTCCGATCCTTTTCTGCACCATCACCCTGGGAGTTCAAAGTGTCGGCCGCGATTTGCCACATCCTTTTAGAATATTCTCGGGCCTGGGAAGATTTGTTGTAACCAGTTGCGAGAGCTCTCGTTTTCATTTAAAATCTCCCACAAGGTCTCGAGCTGGTTAAATGTTACTCTCCTTTTTCGACTAGAATGCAACAAAAAAAGCACTTGAAATTCTTGTCGCACTTATGTGGCTTCTCGAGGCAAGTTATACATTTATTCACTTTCATCATAATAGATTTATTTAGAGACTTCTCGAAGGAACTATTTAGTTTCAGTACTTATACAATGTTTAATACTTACGACATTCCTTGAAATAACGTTAAACTTTTTCAAAACTAAACTTCGCTTTAATTTTCGCACCGTAATCACAACCATAGAGTACAATAATTTAACTATGGAATCACAACTCCACAGAATACGTATGTACTATCTAGTTAAACTGACACTGACAGTCGCGCCATTGAAACTGTGAAAAATACGTTATCAACGATATCTCGCTGAAAAAGCATCGCAGAGGTCTGAAGTTTTTTGTAAAACGTAGATTTGAATTTGTCAAAATAGGTAAAAATGCACACAAAAATCCTAGGTTTACATTTCAGGAGCTGCGGTACAGTATCATCAATACGTCTTAAATATGTCGATAAACTTTCCACCTATTTTATTACAATTAATATCTCAAGGATTCTAAATTAAATAATAAAAGTAAATAGTGTAAGCGTCCGGGCATCTGTTATTTCTAGAAAGGAATTCAGGATTCCAGAAAGAGAACCCAGTTGAAGAAACTCCGGACCAGAAGGACCCCTTATAAATAATAAATATTGTACTAGTCAACCAAGGGAAAAAATACTGACAGCTAACTTCATCTACATTTTCACGAAAAAAAGCGGAAGTCCAGAATCACGAACAGTCCATCAAAAACAGCAATAAACAAAAACTGAACATCCTCTTTGGAGAGCTGAGCTATAATAGCGCGGCGCCGCGGCGCCCTAGGCCCGCGCGTCTGCGTTTGTCTACGCCTGTCTGCGGCAGTGCGGCGCAGCCGTCAAGCTCGTGTCACCAAGTGACATGACAGACAATTTTATATCGTATTTTTTTGATGTTTGTTTGTGTAAATAATAATTTAAGTGTATATTGTGTTTAGTGTTTATAGTTATTTTTCTTCTGGGTAAGTATATTTATGCTAAATGCCGGCTGTAGCGACGTCGGAAATAGTGCCAGTCAACCTGCCACATCACTCGATGTCCAGGTGAGATGTCCCCATTGCTCCCAACCACGCTTCTTTAAAGGTGAACGGGGGCTTCGGATACACTATGGCAAGGTTCACAAACCTCATAGTGTACCTTTGTGCCCCCCACCCACATCCCCAACATCAACAACCCCAGATAAAACTTTGTGGAAAACGTTAGCAAAATTCAAAAATTCGACCCCAGTATTAAAGAGAGTTCCCCGGGACGCGAGACGGTCTGTTGCATTGAGTTTGGCACGATGTCTCCGTCTTGCGACTCAGGAGAACTCAGAAAGTGCCTGGGAGCAACTACTCACCTTCCCTTATAGGATTTTGCATGTCCAAAAGAATTTGGCTACTAAAAAAACATTGACAACCCAAATTAAAGACAACTGCAACAATTCGACTCTTATTTTGGATCCAAAATTACCTGTTTTCAATAACCTTTCAGGAAAAGGGTTATGTTCACATGTAGAATCCAAATTAAGCGAAGGTGATATCAGGGGAGCGGCCAGGCTACTTTTCAGTAGTGATGTGGTGGCACCCTACTCTCCAGAAACCCTTTCTGCTCTGGAGAGTAAACATCCGGCGCCTGCGGATGGTCTCACCTTTCCAAACCCCCCCCTCCCTCTCGACTCGGATTCAACACCTTTTAATGTTACTGCCCCCCAGCTGATTGCAGCCGTGAGTTCCTTCCGAAGTGGTTCCGCCGGCGGTCTCGACGGCCTGACTCCTCAGCATTTAAAAGATTTATTGAGCTCAGGCGCCGGGGAAGCTGGTGAGTCGCTTTTGAAGGAGCTTGCGGCTCTAATTAACCTGATGCTCAACGGCGGTGTGAATGATGCCGTCGTCGATGTCTTGTACGGGGCCAATTTATGTGCCCTGCGCAAGAGGGACGGCGGCATTCGTCCCATTGCCGTTGGGTGCACCTACAGGCGTACGGCAGCCAAAATATGTTGTAAATTATACGGCGACATTCTGTCCAATAAGTTCCAGCCCCTACAGCTTGGCTTTGGTTCCAAAGGGGGCTGCGAGGCTGCCGTACATGCCCTAACTAGTTTTTTAAATGCCAGTAAAGGTGAGGTCATCCTCAAGGTTGACGTTAAGAACGCCTTCAACTCTGTTAACAGGGACACTTTGTTGGCTGAAGTAAAAAAGGAGTTACCAGAAATTTATGGTTTTATGTGGCAGTGCTACAGGCACCCATCAAAATTATTATATAAAGAGAACGTTTTAGAATCTGCAGTCGGTTGCCAACAAGGTGATCCTCTCGGGCCAGTCATTTTCAGTTTGGCTATCCATCCCATAATTCAACAACTAAATTCAAAATTCAATGTGTGGTATTTAGATGACGGAACACTAGGAGGTGACGTAGACACCGTTCTAAAAGATCTTGAATTCCTAAAGCAGCAGTTCCAATCCATCGGCCTTGACCTCAACAACTCAAAATGTGAAATTTACATTTGTGACCATACTGACAGACTATCGACTATACAGAAATTTAATTTAGTAGCCCCAGACATCAAAGTTTTGGAAAAAAGTTCATTGCACCTCTTAGGTTCCCCAATTTTAGAAGACAGTTTTTCACCATTCGTCGACGGAAAAATTAAACATTTTAAAACATTTTAATTTGATTTTTCCTTAAATTGCAATTGTGATGTTATTTTTATTTATTTTTTTTTTCTCTTTGTTTCTTTGTTAATTTATTAAAATAGTAATGTTAATTTCATAAATAATAATGTTAATAATTTGTATTGTATGCCCAAAAGGCAGGACATAGCTGATCAACATCATTGTAATTCTTAACACCTGTATCGATTTCTGTACCTATGATCCACAATAAACTTGATTGATTGATTGATTGATTGAACGATATTTCGGATAGACTTTCTAAAATTAATTTACATTCGGCATTCACCCTAATCAGATATTGTTGTTTCGGTCCAAATTTTATGTATTTTCTCCATTCTTCCTCTTTATGGAAGCATCCACACCTTTTGGACAAAATCGATCACATTATTCGCAATACTATTACATCCATTTTTAATGTGGCTTTGGACGACCGCGCGTGGCTGCAAGCCACACTGCCCATTCGTTTTGGTGGGCTCGGCGTCCGCAAAATTTCTAGTGTAAGCCTACCGGCGTTCCTATCCTCGGTCCACAGCACCGAAAAGTTAACCACACGAATCTTGGTTCCTGCTCAGGTTGACTCTGAAGTGCCGTGTTTGACCGACGCGGTGAACGCCTGGAAAGTGGCTTGCCCGGACACGGTTCAGCCCGAGAACCCGTCTTCCCAGAGACAGTGGGATGAGCCGCTCTGCAGGTTGGTACGGAATAAACTTATTAATACGTCCACCAATACTGCTGAGCGTGCCCGCCTACTGGCTGTGGGTGAATGGGAGTCGGGCCTCTGGCTTCAGGCGCTACCGTCACCCATATGGGCACTATGCTGGGTGACACCACATTCCGGCTCGCTACATGTTTGCGTCTGGGCGCTCCTTGCGTAGCTCCACATCGCTGTCAATGCGGTGAAGCAGTCGACTGCCTCGGACACCATGGCCTATCCTGCAGCAAGAGCGCTGGACGGATGGCAAGGCACGCCAGCATTAACGACATCATCCGTCGGGCTCTTGTCTCCGCCGGGGTGCCAGCTGTTTTAGAACCCAATGGCTTGGCACGCGACGATGGAAAGAGGCCCGATGGAATGACCATAATGCCTTGGAAGTTGGGTAGGCCTTTGGTGTGGGATGCAACCTGTATCGACACCCTCGCGCCATCCCATCTTCCTAGCACGGTGGGCTGTGCTGGGGCGGCTGCTGCAGGAGCAGAAAACCTCAAACGGCGCAAATATAACAACCTTATTGGGAGCTATATGTTTGAGCCGTTTGGGGTTGAAACACTAGGGCCTTGGGGTCCGAGTGCTCATCGAATTTTTCGTGACATCGCCAAGCGGTTGGTTGACTCTTCACGTGACCAGAAGGCTGGCCTATTTTTAGCCCAAAGAATCAGCATTGCCATCCAACGTGGTAATGCTGCCAGCCTTTTGGGCACTTATCCCATTGACAGTGATGCGGACGAATTTTTTGATGCCCAATGAGCTCCTGCCTTTTTCTATATTTTTTCGTATTATATACTTGTATATAATTGTATATAGTGTATATTAGTGTTAGTTGATATTTGTTTAACTTGAAATAAAATCAAATTGTCTAGGATAATAAAATAAATATAAAATACAAGCACATAATTGCCATTAAAATAAATTAAATTAAAATTAAACGATAAGGTGCAAAAAATATGTTTATTTCTTTAAATATCACATAAATCACAGATTGTTTGCTTACACTAAGATACATTAAATTTCTTTCAAAATCACGTATTATTTTCTTATATTAAGATATATTTCTTATTAATACGACCTCATGGCCAAAGACTTTTTCTAAATGTAAAAAACCGGTCAAGTGCGTGTCGGGCCACGCGCAGTTTAGGGTTCCGTATATATATATATATGTCGTGGATAGATGGCACCACAGTACAGCGAACAGCGCCATCTAATAATTTGATGGGTAAACGAATAATCATGTGATCGGAAACGCAAGCGAGCCCTACCGCTTGGACACGATCGTCGGTGGAGGGGATGCAGTGAGGACTGGCGGAGAGACCGAGTGTTGCGACAGTCTACAGTAAACAGTCGAGCTCGGACAGTCTTGGCAAATGCTCAGTACCGTACGCACGTGTTTGTTTCCGACGCAAGTGTGCGTTTCGGTTGATAATCGCTAGTTTATTAAAGTTACTTTAAATTCAAATTATCTTTTCGTTCGAGTACCCGCTACAGTGCCCACACATACGTAAACTATGTCGGTTCGTGAAGAAGACCCAATGATTCGCATCTCGGCCACCCGGTGATGCGACATCAGAAGCGGGATTGGACCTCAATGACCCACGTGTTCAAAATGAGAACGCTTAAAGTGAAAGTGACTGTTGACATTTGAAAAACAAAGTGCAAACATGCGAACGCTTATTAAATAATCGTGTGGATCTGTTCAAGTTGGAACCAGACTAGCCAGATACGGATGTGCGATTATGGTACATGTTGTTTTGGGCATAGGCTGTATGCAGAAATACCTTTGCCGAGTGACGTGCCAGTTGCGCCTACCGCCATGTTTGAAAAAAAGACTAACCGGCGATTGAGTTCGACGTATCCCGTTCCCGTGTTCAGAACACGCGGTAGAAGGCGTGTGCAAACATAACATAACAGTGCACAACAGCGGAGATGTGTTTTGTCGAAAATTCACTGCAAGGTGGTTAACATGTTGTGGCCAGCAGTAAGGCCCTCATAGTAGTAGCATCAACGTGGCTATCGAAAATCAGCTACCAGTGACGTGGAGTGACTTTAAGAATAGAGCCAAGCAGCCCCACAGCCGTCAGCGAAGCTCTTCGTGTGTTGCAAGTGAGGGAAGCCAGGATATATCGCAGCCTGGTGCATGAGTAGTGGCAGCTAAGCGGATGGTGGACAATGTGCTGGAAGTCGTGAACGGCGAGTAGAAGTCGTACAACTACCCTCAGACATTGGAAAATAAAGGTGAGCTGTATTGTTTTGTTTACGATTCTGGTGCTGAATGCTCGTTAGTAAAAGCGAGTTGTGCAGCCAAATTAAGTGGCAAACGGGTTAATAACGTTGTTGCGTTGACTGGTATTGGTCAAACACGTGTATTCAGAACAGAACGTATCATATGTAGCGTTGCAATTAACGAGAAACAACTTGAGATTTTATTAAATTTCTACCCGACATTTACTTGCAAAGTCATATTATGATAGTACGTGAAATATTGAACCTTTTATCAATGATAGTTTGAATCAGAGTATTACTAACGAATTTGAGAAAAGTCAAGTAATAGTTTTGTTGCTGAAACAGATTAGAGATTAAGTTGTGTGTGTTGTGTGGGGTTTCGTGAGAAACCATAAAGTCCAGAAGTGACTTGGCGATCCGAAGGGGATGCGCAAATGAATTTGACGAGTTGAGTAACTGGAGGTTACTAGATAGTATGAGACACATCACATCACACATCTTGGTTGATTATTTTAACCTTGAGATTTGGGAATCAAATAGTGGGTAATGCTCTGAACTCTGCTATTTTTAGTTTCTTCGAATTTTCATTGTGTTTTTGCCTGTACCAAATGTGGTCAGGAGTGACCGAGCTATGTGATACTTTGCGGGTATGTTTATTTTTACAGATTAACACACTTGGACATGGAAGAATACTACAGCAGGCCGGTGCTTATCGAAAGTTCCGCTTCAAGGAAGTGCATTGATGATAAACCTTGGGAAAGGTATCCAATGCTACCAATTTGGCGTCAAGTTCTGCTGGACCAAAGCAGCGATCAGGCAGCATCTGTTTTCGATGTGGCAACACCGGAAATTTTGCTTCGAGATGTCCACGAAGCAATTATGGAGGCGCCTGCATGGCGAGGGGCCTAGGCCGTACCGGGCCAGCGCCTGCAGCAGCGGCTAATAGCGAGCGACGCGCTTAAGTTTGCTATGTCAGCAATCCGAGCAGTGTACTGATGAATACTGGGTGAGTCATATCCAGTTTATTGCGATTCTGGTGTCAAAAGATTGTGTTAGGTCAAAGTGTACAAAGTACCCTACAATTTTTATCTGAGATTTTGATTAACAATCTGCGTTTAGAAATCTCATTTCATGTTGTACTGGTTGTCTTAAAAAGATAATTTAACTGGCCGTAAGCTATTAGATCAAGGATTTAATGTTAGTATGACATCTGATAGTATTGTTTTGCGTTATCACAACAGGTTTGGTCGTTGTTAGATTATTTAAAGTTTCGAAAGCTTATTTTCAAGTTAATTTCGATAAAGTGAACACTGACGTGTATACTGACGTTCGGGCAGAGTTCGTTCCCAGTTAATTGATCTTTTGTTAGAATACTCGTCTTATTTTTCTGGTGGTATTTCTAGATCCCGTGTTACATGAGGACAGTTGTAAATTCAACTTTTAGTTCGTTGTATTACTGTTAATCGTCGGCCTTATTGGCTTAGTTTAGTGACGACTGATGACAATGTAACTGATATTAATTTAGACGAGATAATAGAGTAAGAGTACACAGGAATAATGATAAAAAGGCCAATTACGATACTAATCAATTTGACCAAAGTCAAGTTAGTCTCTAAGTTCTCTTTTAATGATTATGTTTTAAAGGCGCTTGACTCAGCGAACTTTAGAATACTGATTGTGTGAGAAGGATAACCGATCACCAAGTAATAATAGTTGAGTACAGTGGTAGTGAAACCACCTCTGATTAAGAATGGCTTGTCTACTCATACTCGAAAGTTTGGACCGCACCTCACGTGTAGTAGCACGTGTGGCGATGGGTCTAGAAGGAACCGTTGGTGCGATTTCTGACTGTGTTGGTGCACAGAGCGCTTCATGTGTTGTAGCACATATTGCGTTAGATTTTTGAGAATCGTTGGTGCGATTCTTGTCTGTGTTGGTGCACAGAGCCCCTCATGTGTTGTAGCATATGTGGCGGCAGATATGTAAAGAATC
Organism: Apamea anceps; assembly: GCA_951799955.1. Lineage (NCBI taxonomy): Eukaryota > Metazoa > Arthropoda > Insecta > Lepidoptera > Noctuidae > Apamea > Apamea anceps. The sequence goes on along the minus strand of OX637521.1, from coordinate 12,460,145 downwards.
GTTGGTGCGATTCTGGTCTGTGTTGGTGCACAGATTAAAAATAAAGTTTTAAGAGTTGAGTATACATTGCTTATGAAATCCATTTCGGTAAATTCGAACGGTTTTGTTTTTGATTTAACTTGTTGATCGGTCGATCCAGGTCTGTTGGTGCACAGAGCGCCTCATGTGCAGTGAGTACATGTGGCGATAGGTCTCTTTGTACCGCACCTCATGTGCAGTAGGCTGTGGCGATGGGTCTACAAGAAATCGTTGGTGCGATTCTTGTCTATGTTGGTGCATAGAGCCCCTCATGTGTTGTAGCATATGTAACAACTGATCTGTAAAGAATCGTTGGTGCGATTCTGGACTGTGTTTTTGCACAGATTACAGTAAATGGTAACTGATTCGTTACAACTATTTTAATTTTATTTGGTTCAATCTATTGATCGAACCTTTTCTAATGATTAATGTTGTATGGGGTGCTCTTTGTACGAAACCTTTATAACAAGGTATTGTAAATTATGACGAGAGAAATTAAAGTAAGAATGAGACCCGAGCTACTTTAGTTATTAGGTATTGGCAGGATAGCCGAGCTTGTTTACTCTCTGAGTATATTTGGTCCACAGGTACTACACCCGAGGACGGGTGCTAGTCAGGGATGGCCGTGTCGTGGATAGATGGCACCACAGTACAGCGAACAGCGCCATCTAATAATTTGATGGGTAAACGAATAATCATGTGATCGGAAACGCAAGCGAGCCCTACCGCTTGGACACGATCGTCGGTGGAGGGGATGCAGTGAGGACTGGCGGAGAGACCGAGTGTTGCGACAGTCTACAGTAAACAGTCGAGCTCGGACAGTCTTGGCAAATGCTCAGTACCGTACGCACGTGTTTGTTTCCGACGCAAGTGTGCGTTTCGGTTGATAATCGCTAGTTTATTAAAGTTACTTTAAATTCAAATTATCTTTTCGTTCGAGTACCCGCTACAGTGCCCACACATACGTAAACTATGTCGGTTCGTGAAGAAGACCCAATGATTCGCATCTCGGCCACCCGGTGATGCGACATATATATATATGTCGGAGTCATTCGTTTGACTATTCGGAACGTCAGCGCCATCTCGTGGCGCTGGACAGAGTCTAGCCTGAGTTCGTGGTGGGACGAGAGCGACTACAAGAAGGGTGTAAGCAGAGCTCTCGGGATCATCGAATCATTGGACATCATACGAACAACATGTGCTCAGAAACTGTCAGCGTTCCGTATCGTTGAATGTGTACCTATAGTGCGTGATTCGCTAGTGTGACTAACTTGTTCGTAAATTATAATCTGATTTGAAGTGCAAACCGTTTTTCTATTGTGTTAACCAACACTACCCATAGTACGCCCACAGTAATTAAAATATGCCTGATGCTAACGAGAGACAGACATACCATTCTCCGACATCAGAACTGGGATTCGTGTTGGTTCATGCACAAAATGAGAACGCTTAAAGTGAAAGTGACCGTTGATATTTGTAGAACAAAGTGCAAAGTATTATCGAGTGTTTTCATTTACTGTTGTATTCTGGTTACTGCATTCAACACTTGAATTTAGAAGTTACAGTACTACCACTGATTAGTGCAAATGTAGATATTACACATATTTTATTATAATCTACACAACTGGATAATAAATCTTTGCTTTTTTTTACTATTTAGATAAAAGAGAAGATTTTGGGAAATTGACAACTTAGTTACTTATATTGTTGTCTTGTTTGTAGATATCGCCATCTGATCGCCTGTGCCTGTTTTATGAAGGTGAAAAGAGACGCCATTCGTAGCGAATCACATGATGAAACAAGAAACGTGTTTGTGAATTTTGACGACATGCAACCTGGGAGTTCAGGAATTCAATCGCAACTCTGGAACCACCTGTGGATGTGGTGCCCCCTGCAAACCCAGATGAGGCTTCAGAAGAATCCAGTGATTCGGCAAGTCCAGAAGCTCATATTCACCAGGAATCTACTGACCATCCACTCGTCCCTGACACTATTATGCAGAATTATAGAAGAGCTCCAAATTCGGCATCTCATTGCCTTTTTTATGGGTGCAATCAAATCTCTCTTCACAGAGTGTCAGATCCATTACGAAGAACACTTCTAATTAATTATAGATTTTATGTACCCATCCTTGCCAGAGTCTGCACAAACCGCTTAATACAAAATAGTTGGGATTCCTTAGATCGGCACTTCACTGTTCAACAATTAGAACACATGCTGTCATTTATAAATGTAGATAAACCATTTCTTGATTTTAGCAGCATGGAATCAATAGAACAAATGGATGATCATTTGTGTAGGTACTGGATGGGTATAACCAAAGATAATTTATTATCTTTAATAACAGAGTTACCGCGAATCATAGAGATGCACAGAGGTATATTAGGACTAGCATGCATCCTTATAAAGATGCGAACAGGAGATTCCGATGAAAAAATTTCCACTGTCACAAATACCACGCACAACATTAGAACGTCTAATGAGTAAAGTAAGAGATATTTTGTTACAAGACTTTGTTCCAAGAAACTTTGGCTTAAATCATTTAAGTAGGGAAGAATTGCTTCAGCATAATTTAACAATTCCAAATGGAATAATCAAATATATAATGAAAACAATTTGCAAACAACTGTAATCTGTGACGGAACATATATTTACTTAAATAAAAGTAGTAACTATATGTTCCAAAACGAGTCATACTCTTTACACAAATACCGAAATCTAATCAAACCATTTATGCTTGTAACATGTGATGGATATATTTTAGTGTTATGGTCCCTACAAGGCTACCACATCAGATGCAGACATAATGAAGTCTCTATTTATCAATGAAAATTCCTCAATCAGACATTATTATCAAGAAAATGATATATTTATTATAGATAGGGGTTTCAGGGACAGCACCAACTTATTAGAGAGCTGCAATTACAAGGTTTATGTCTGTCAAGGTTTGTCTCTCTAAGTGAAGGTGGACACAAATCGACTACTGCCCAAGCTAACAGAAGTCGCTGAGTAACAATTTGCAGATGGGCGGTTGAGGTGGTCAACGGATATTTTAAAAGAGTTTACAGATTAGTTCGGTTTGACCACTTCAATAAAACAGTGCCAAATATGATGGCTTATTTTCAAATTGCAGCAGGATTAATAAATAAGTTTGGTGTTCGCCTACATGACAGAGTTGATGCTGGCCAAATTGTTCATTTGATACGAGAAATGCCCTTAGAAAATAATTTATCAAGAGCAGTTAACTTATTAAATCTCAATAGACGGGCATCCTTTTTCAGGAGTATCACAGCTCATGACTATAATGTTTTGTTCCCCCGTCTAGAATATAACGATCTGATATTATTCGCCTTGGGAACGTACCAAATACGTCAAGCTCGATCTTATTATGGCGAGCATGTACGTTTTCATGGTGGATACAGAATTGAAGTGTGCAGAGAAATGTTAAACATGGACGAGTTCAATTTGAGAGGTAGTGGAGAAAATTCATTAATAAGAGGAAAAATTAAGTCAAGGCATATTGGCAGGCGGCAATACTATGTCTTTATTTTAATTAAAAATAATTTAAATAGAAGAGAAGGCATAAGTGAGTATTGCTGCAGCTGCCTCGTAGGACGTCGCACTGTTGGTTATTGTGCACATGTGATGACATTGGTGATTACCTTGGATGGGCCAGGTACCAAAAAAATATAGTACCTCCAGCAGCATTTTTAGATGATGTACTAGTAAGGGAAGATTTAGAATAAAATAATGAAATAAATAAATGTGCTGTTTTCTTTTTATTTAATTTCCCAACTTTTTCCTATTGTTTTTCAACGAGTAAGAACAAGTAATAATAACCACTTATTCAACTAATAATAAAAGTACTTAATTCATGAAGGTCGATACTTAGATTTTATGGAATAGTTGTAAAACTGATAGTTTGTACTAATGTTCGTTTGACAGTTAAGTAGGTATGTACCTACATAACCTCAAATATTGTTTTCATTGTAACATTGTTACCTGATTGTCAAATCAAACCACGTTTTTACAGTGGCATATTTAAGACTTATTCGATAATTTGATGTGATTCACACATCACTATACATCATGTGATAAAAAATTTGATTGACAGGTCATCGCATGTATGGAGCGTGGTCATTGTTCTTTAACACTTATATATGGAAAATCGATTGTAGTAGCAGTGATAAAGATTTATCGATATTTGTGAATATCCCATCACTAGCATTTTGTAGGTATTTAATAGTGTTACGAGCTTCGGGTACGTGACAATTAAAAATGCCGATAAAAATTACCAAAAGTTACACTTTAATTAATCAACACTAACAACAATTCAAAACACACACTAATTATAAAACACAATCACTCTTAAGTCGCACTTGAAGATCGCTTTCGATGTATTCGCTTGTGTCGCAAAACCAAGTCTGATTGCTCGCGGCTATTCCCGGCCTTATATAGTGCCGCAGATAGTTCCAGAACCTTCTATTGTAGAACCGTCTAGTATGTTCGAGTACATACCGGCCCCGACTGAATACATGTCGATAGTTCCAGTAAGTTCTAGCTTCGTCATATCTACTCGTCAATAGATGGCGCTAGTTAGTTCTGCCAATCCACAATAGATGTCGCCAGTGGTAACTAATGTCACCGTGTATCCGGCATTAATTGTGGCGCGTAACACTGCCCCCTCCTAAGACATGCTCGTCCCGAGCATTATCGGCTCCATAAAAACGCGCCAATCGATCCACATGGACGATCTTAGGAGTACCTCTTGCACCTTTCCGTATCCGGTAGGTTACGTCATTGATCTTTGTCACAATCCGGTACGGTCCATCCCATTTAGCTTGAAGCTTAGGAGATTTCCCTTTGCTGCGCACTGGATTGTGCAACCACACTAGTGAACCTTCGTCGAACCCTTTACTGTTCATTTTGCGGTCATAACGGGTTTTCATTTTTTCAGACATTTGCTGGCCCGATTGTCTGACGTGCTCACAAATGTCATTCATTTTATTCCGCAAGTTATTCGCATAATCCGTTATACTGCATGGGGCATCAGGTGGTATTCCGGTGATCAGGTCTGCAGGCAGCCGTAATTCTCTTCCAAAGTTTGCGAAGGCTGGTGTCACCGATGTACTTTCGTGAACAGCGCTTCGATATGACAGCAAAAACGGTTGTATGTGCTTGTCCCAATCTCGTTGTCGATTTTCCACAACTTTTGCTAGGTACCTCTCCAGTGTCTGATTAAATCGTTCCACCATTCCATCCGATTGTGGGTGGTAAGAAGTTGTTCTTGTTTTATGAGTACCCATAACTCGACAAGTTTCCTGGAATATTTGGGACTCAAAATTCCTTCCTTGATCACTGTGAATCTCTAGTGGAACTCCAAAACGACAGAAGACTTCATAAACTAATTTATCTGCAACTGTCGAAGCTTCTTGGTTTGGAATGGCGAAGACTTCCGGCCACTTAGTGAAGTAATCCATCACAACCATGAAATACTTGTTGCCACTTTCACTTTCCGGAAACGGCCCCGCAACGTCGAGGGCTATCCTCTCCCATGGTGCGCCAACATTGTACAATTTCAATGCACCTCTACTACGAGTCTGAGGTCCCTTTACAGCTGCACAACTTGTACATTTGCGACACCAGTCCTCAACATCGTCCCGACAGTGGACCCAGTAAAACCGTTCTCGTATCTTCAGTAGAGTCCGTTTTACTCCCAGATGACCTCCTGAACATCCATTATGGTACAGCTGTAGAACATCCGGTACTTGAGCTTTAGGGACAACCATTTGCAAATGACAGCTATCTCCCCGAGCATTTTCCCATTTTCGGCACAGGACTCCATCCTGAATCACCAAGCTGTCCCATTGGGCCCAATAGCTTTTCGTGATCGAACTCATCGCTGAGACGTCGCTCCACTTGGGCTTAGGAGCTCTGGCCTTCATCCACTCCAGAATCGGCTTGATGTCTGAATCTTCCTGCTGTGCACGTTGTAGGCTGTCCTTCCACTCGATGCTGAGGTCTGTCTTGAGCATCCTCACAGGTACGACTTCTTTACTCTCTTGCCTAGTACAATGCTTGCAGTCTTCAGGACAAGGTCTTCTTGACAATGCATCTGCGTTGCCATGAGATTTTCCGCTGCGATGTTCGACCACGAAGTCGTATTCCTGCAGAAGTTCAATCCATCTCGCAACTTGTCCTTCTGGATTTTTGAACTGCAATAGCCATTTCAGTGCAGCATGGTCGGTTCGTAACTGGAATTTCCGACCCAGAAGATATTTGCTAAAGTGCTGCAATGACTTTACCACAGCAAGCAGTTCTCGTCTCGTAACACAATAGTTCCTTTCAGGTTTCGACAATGACTTGCTGAAGTACGCTATCACAAATTCTTGATCGCCATTCCGCTGGGACAACACACCGCCAAGTCCTATGTCGCTTGCGTCTGTGTCAACTATAAATTCCTTGCCCGCATCAGGGTACCCCAAAATAGGTGTTTTGCACAGACGGTCCTTTAGCTCCTGGAATGCGATGTCGCAACTTCCATCCCAGCTGAAATGTCGCTTTTCCTCGGTTAGCTTATGCAGGGGTTTGGCTATATCTGCAAAGTTCTTGACAAATCGCCGATAGTAGGAGCACAAACCCAGAAATGCTCTGACCTGCGTCTTGTCTTTTGGAATTGGCCAATCCTTGACAGCAGCGATTTTCTCCGGATCCGTGCGGATACCTTCTTCAGACACTACATATCCCAAAAAGCTAACTTGCCGTTTGAATAGTGAACACTTCTTTGGACTTAACTTGAGGTTGGCACTCTGGATCTTCATGAGCACGCGTTCCAGGTTTTGAAGATGTTCTTCAAATGTACGGCCTACGATGATGATGTCATCCAAGTAGACCAGACAGGCATCGCCAATTAGCCCGGTAAGTACAAGTTCCATCAACCTTTCAAACGTTGCCGGAGCATTGCACAATCCAAACGGCATAACTTTAAATTGCCACAGACCCTTTCCTGTCGAGAATGCAGTTTTCTCCTTGTCCTTAGGATCAATTTCAACTTGCCAGTAGCCACTTTTCAGGTCCAGCGTGCTAAACCACTTTACGCCGGTAAGCATGTCCAGCGTGTCATCGATTCTTGGCAAAGGATAGCTGTCCTTCTTGGTGACGTCGTTCAAACGACGATAGTCAACACAAAACCTCATGCTGCCGTCCTTCTTTCTTACCAGCACTACAGGTGAACACCATGGACTAGATGAAGGTTCAATAACACCATCCTTCACCATCCCCTCAATCATGGTTTCCACTTCCTTTTCACGTGCAACCGGCAATCTCCTTGGCCGCTGACGGATAGGCAATTCATCTCCTGTGTTTATTTTGTGTTGAACTAAGCCAGTCCTGCCGATGTCAGCATCGTTTGACGAGAAAACATCGGCATACTTGAGTAACATTTTCTTCGCCTTGACCATTTCATTTTGGGACAGAGCGCTGCGGCAGTCTTCTAAAAGTGTGGTCACTCTTGTTTGTGCATCCTTGCTGAGGGTCCCAGTCGATAGATGTTGGCATCGACGCAACCAATCCACTTCCTCGCAAGTACCAACTAGTGTGCCTTTTTCTATAATCTGTTCCTGATCACAAAGGTTCAGCACACGTACCCCTGAGATGTCGGTGGCTCTGACCAAAGTTCGTGCCACTTTCCATGGAAGGTCATCGTCTACCCTTTCCACGAGTACACAACGTTGAGTTTTCCCAGGATTCCGAGGAAGACTAACCGGCACAATCGTTTCCGATCTCGGCGGAAGAACAATCTTCTTAAGGCTGTACACGTTCCCTGGTAACGCCCCTTCCACGAAAAGTTCCTCTTGTCCACATTTCAAAACACCTTGCTTAACGTCAATTTCGCAACAATTCTTCCTCATAAAGTCAAGGCCCAGGATGCAATCGTCCATTATATCAGCCACGATGACATTATGCAGGTAGATTCTGTTGCCTAG